>CM057723.1:2946267-4146267 GCA_030064385.1 Melaleuca quinquenervia
CACCATGCATCTTTTCTTCTGTGGAAACCCACAGGACATTCTTGGCCAACAAAAAAGGGAATTCTTTGAACGAAAATGCTGTTCTCTCAAGAGAAAAGATCTAAATCGGCATTTTCAAGAGATGCTTAAACTCTTCTATGCTTTAGGAGCAGATCCTAACCTAAAGCAAGTGTTCCTCAATTCCATTCCTAAAGAGCTCAGCCAGTCGGTAGAAAAATCTCTTTCTGCCAAAAATCTCACAGTTGCTGCAGCCAGTCTTGGCCAGTTACAGCAAGAAGTTCATAACAGCCTAGAAGAACTGTGTTCCAGAAAGCGAGCCTTTAAGGAATTTCTCAAAGAAAGCCGTCATCTTGACAAAGTCTGCTCCAAAGACTATTTGAAGATCAAGTGCCCTCGTGACCACTCTTGTGAGTGTCATCACTGCCGAAGGTCCAAGAAAAAGAAGCACTTTCGGAGATTCCATCTTCAGGATGACAGAGTCCAATATAGACGATTCAAGAAAAAGCGATTTCTCCGGCGCAAGCACAAGACTTCTTCATCCTCCAAGTCAGGTTCCAAACATAAGAAGTCAAATCGGTGTTATGTCTGCAACAAACAAGGACATTTTGCAAAAAATTGTCCTCAGGCACATAAGGCAAAAATCAACATTATCCAGCATGTTGAGCAGCAGACAGGTATGTCTCTTCGAGATGATGATCTCGAGTCTCTCTTCTCCATCGAAGAAGATCCTTCAGAAGCTACACTTTGCCCTATTCCATATTATCCTTCCCTTAGTGAAGACGAAAGTGATCCAGATGAAATCTTTCACTTTGCTCCCCAGGTTTTATCACAAACCCCATGTTATCTTCCTCCATACATTCCTGTTAAGATCATTCCATCCAAATTCTCTGACCCAATTTCTGTCATAGCCATGATAGACACTGGTGCTCATGCCTCCCTTCTTGATCCCAAAATTCTCCCAGACAAATATTGGAAACCACATATCCGATATTTCACTTCAGCCTCTGGAGATACTTTTTCAGCCAAAGTTCGTTCTGGTCCCATCTCTATTCAGATATTCCCACAGTGTTCAATCACTACCCAGATTCTTGGCTGCCCTCTTCCAGAAAAGGATCTCATTATAGGATGGGATATTTTATCCCAACTTCCTAAACTCAAAATCATCAGTGGAAAAGGTCTCAAATTTAAAGACTCTTTTAAAGAATTCACCAGCATCCAAAGATTCTTCTCCATTGAAATGAGTATCCTTGATCCCATCATGCAGAGTCTGTTGAACTCATGTGCAAACAGTCATGCCGAATTCTCCCAAAAATGTCCACATCCTTTGTGGCAAAACCCTCAGTTTTTTGTTCGTCTTCCATTCAAAAACAATGAAGACATCAATCCGACTAAAGCCAGTCATCCAGGTATGAATCCTGACCATCTTGCTCTTGCTCAAAAGGAGTGCCTTGAACTTCAGCAGCAAGGACTCATTGAACTTTCAGATTCACAATGGGCTTGTCAAGCCTTCTATGTTAATAAGCGAGCTGAGCAAACCAGAGGAAAATTACGGTTAGTCATCAACTACCAGCCTCTCAATGTCTTCCTCAAAGATGACAAATTCCCGTTGCCTTCAAAAAGCTCTCTTTTTGCTAGTCTTACAAAGGCTAGGATCTATTCAAAATTTGATCTCAAAGCAGGATTTTGGCAACTTGGTATTCATCCTGAAGACAGATCCAAAACTGGATTCTGTATTCCGAATTGTCATTACCAGTGGAAAGTCCTTCCTTTTGGACTTAAAACAGCCCCTTCTCTTTTCCAAAAAGCCATGTGCCAAATTTTCAGTCCGATCTTGGATACTGCAGCCATATATATTGATGACATATTGCTCTACAGCCCCGATGAGCAATCTCATGGCCAACTCCTCCAGAAATTCATTGATATCATTCAAAAACATGGTATCATGCTATCTCAAAAGAAAATGGTCATTGCCCAAACCAAAATTGAATTTCTTGGTATGAATCTTGATCATGGCACGTACCATCCAAATCCTCATATTGCCCAGGAATTGCTCAAATTTCCAAATGAGAAATTATCCATTACCGAAGTCCAGACTTTTCTTGGGATAATTAATTATCTCAGAGATTTTGTTCCCCACATTGCCAAATTTCTCATTCCCCTTCAGAAAATGTTAAAGAAAGATGCTCCTCCTTGGAGTAAGGCACAAACTGAAGCAGTTGTTAAGCTTAAAGAGCTTATGCAAGAACTTCCTCCTCTTCAGATTCCTTCTACGGGCAAAAGAATTCTCCAAACCGATGCAAGTGATGAATATTGGGCAGCGGTTCTCCTTGAAGACATCAATGATAAGCGTCACATCTGCGCTTATGGAAGTGGTAAATTCTCTCCAGCTGAACTCCACTACCACTCTACTTTCAAAGAGATTCTTGCCGTAAAAAATGGCATCAAGAAGTTTGAATTTCATCTTATCGGTTACCACTTTTTGGTCGAATCCGATATGGCCTCTTTTCCTCAAATGTTGAAATTCAAACAAAAGCAAATTCCTCATGCACAACTCTTGCGATGGTCAGAATGGTTTTCAAAATATTCCTTTGATGTCAAATACATCCCAGGAAAGAAAAATGTTTTGGCAGATTTTCTTTCCCGACCAAAACATTCTCTTGAAATTAACATGTATGTTAAAAACCTCAGATTTGGTGCATACAGAGTCCAGAACATGCCCCGTGTTAATTCCCGTTTCGAATATCCTCCTGATATTCGAATTGCCATTCAAGAGAATAGACTTGCTCAAACTCTTCCGGACCTCCTACATGCCCAAGAATATAGCATTTTTGCTAATTATGGTGGTCTATTGCTCAAACCCGCTGGACTCCACCCAGAATACCCTTTCATTCACCCACTTTGTTGGGATCCAGATGAAGAATTTCCTGAAGATCTTAAATGGTTTCTTTGGTATTTATGTAATACATATACCATTGCCATTCAGTTTCCCACTGAAAAGATTTTTAGGGCTCTCACTGAAACTCTTCGTTTCCAGAATCACACCAGCCATGAACTTAAACACTTGTTCTCATTTCTGGAATGGTTTATGCCTCTCATGGCATGGAGACCTCTTTTTGGCTCCGAAAATAGAAAATCTCGACCTGAACCCATGCGGCACACAATTGTCATATTCCATCGACCATGGACATTCATTCTGCCCTCAGGAGATCATTCTACAAGACCAGATTCGCATACATGTGAATACAGACCTCAAGTCCATCTCCAGAAACACCAGGTATATAAAACCCTTTCTCGCACTATTGCAGCTGATGAAGCTTCTTACAGGGAATTGCAAAGACTCTTGTGCCAAGAAAATCGAGTTATCCCTCCAGAAGTATGGCCTTCACATTTTGAACCAGTCACATGGGAATCCTATTGTCCCTCCAAATCCATCCTAGAAGCACTTAGGATCTACAGAATTGATCATCCTTTTGAAGAAGACGCTGAAGCTTCCGGGTCCAACACTGCTCCTACAGCAGACCCATGGGGAGGTTGGGGAGGACCATTGTCTCAAGACCCTTGGGATTATGGTACTTTCAGTTCTACTCGCACACCTCCGTGTTCTGATGAAGACCTAGAACGACTCATTCGGCAGTTCCGACTCCAGAAAGATGGACCACCAGTTTTCCCAGGCGAATCGTCAACCACCCATGAAGACCTCTCCCTCAGTCAAATTGATACTGACTTACACCCAGGCAGGCATGTGGAAAATTGGCCCCAGCCAACTTTGCCAACTGTATCAACGCACCCGATGCAAATCTCACCAGGCTCCCCAGGACCAGCCCCAGACTCACCATCGTACATACCATACTGGAGAGCAATAGAAGAATCCAGCACACTCCCTGATGATGACCCTCCTAGTGTATGGACTCAAGCAGCACAAATCACAGCCGACAATTTTGAAATTGCAGCCCAGAGAAGACTCGAGAGGACGCTTGAACGAGCAGCTGACATCCCCGGATCAGAGCCATCTTCTGACGAAGACTAATGCGAGCAGATTGTGTGAATTATTGTGTGAATTATTGTGTGTTATCGTAGTTTCAGATAAAGACAGAAGACTCACGAAGTCTTCCTCTTTGCGTGATTTCCGTGCGTGTTTCCCGCAAAATGTTTTCGCCCGATGTACTGTTTAGAACTGTTTGGTACTGTTCCCCACTGTACAAATAGTAAAAGTACTGTAGCAGCTGTCGGTTGTACCGTCTATTTAAGACGAAGTGTGTTGTGTGAAGAAGAAGATCGTCCGGGAACTACTCTCTCTCTCGGATTTCTCTCAAATCTCTCTATGATCTTCTAAACTCCTTCTTTCTTCTTCTTCCTAGCCTGGTAACAGCCTCTAGGAACTGCAGCATCTCTCATCTTGTCTAAACACAAAGCTAGCGATCCGTTCTCATCTTCAGGTAAGTCTGTTAGTCTCCTAAAAGGCAGACCCTGTGAGGCTTGAGCGTGGTGCTCGCCTATGTGTGGGTTAGCATACCTGGGGACGACGCAGCTCACCTGCATAATAATGCGAGCAGATTGTGTGAATTATTGTGTGAATTATTGTGTGTTATCGTAGTTTCAGATAAAGACAGAAGACTCACGAAGTCTTCCTCTTTGCGTGATTTCCGTGCGTGTTTCCCGCAAAATGTTTTCGCCCGATGTACTGTTTAGAACTGTTTGGTACTGTTCCCCACTGTACAAATAGTAAAAGTACTGTAGCAGCTGTCGGTTGTACCGTCTATTTAAGACGAAGTGTGTTGTGTGAAGAATAAGATCGTCCGGGAACTACTCTCTCTCTCGGATTTCTCTCAAATCTCTCTATGATCTTCTAAACTCCTTCTTTCTTCTTCTTCCTAGCCTGGTAACAGCCTCTAGGAACTGCAGCATCTCTCATCTTGTCTAAACACAAAGCTAGCGATCCGTTCTCATCTTCAGGTAAGTCTGTTAGTCTCCTAAAAGGCAGACCCTGTGAGGCTTGAGCGTGGTGCTCGCCTATGTGTGGGTTAGCATACCTGGGGACGACGCAGCTCACCTGCATAATTGGTATCAGAGCCATGGATTTGCTTTGTGTTTCGACGATGAGTTGATTTCGTGCGCCTAGTAGGTGTTCCTAGTTGGAACTATCCAGTGCAAAGAAGAAGAAGATTCTTCATCCTCATGGAACCATCTCCAGTTGTTCTTGAAGCACCTGTTTCTTTTCAGCCATCTTCATCTATTTCTGAGTTTCGTGTGTCTAATGCTTCAAAGATCGATTTCCTCTATGAAGTCACCCAGACAGAGGACACTCGTATCTCTGAAACTCAACTCCCTCTCATGAACCCTTACTCTGCTTTTGCTAAACCATCCTCTTCGTTTTCACCTATTCGCTCCATTAAACAGCTTATCCGCCATACCCCTGCCCAAGTCAAGGAATATGTTCAGTCCTCAAAGTTTGATCGTCGGATCTCTAGTTCATACACACCTCCAATCACATGTTGAACAGATGATGAATTTAATTTAGCATATAATCAACACTTGAATTGTGCTAACAAATCTATGTAGATAATCTCAGTGCCTTACTACTTTAGTAATCATAATGAGAGGAGAACCATTTTTCACTCGTTAAACCATTTTTTTTCTTAGAAAAATTGCACACACTTTCTGTTAATCACTCCCAATAAAACAAAACCTTGCAATGGTTTGTTCGCCACGCATGGTCAACAAACCGTTGCAATGGTTTGTTGACCACATGCGGTTAACAAACCACGCAAGGTTTGTTGTCATGTGCGGTCAACTTTTTTTTAATAATATTATAATAACACACGCGCGCATATATTCAACCAACATGTGCACACTTTCGGGCACATCATTATGTGTCCAATTTAATCCATGCACATACATCACATGTACGCAAGTATGTGACCAAAAATTAAATTGAATATCATTTAATACAAATTTTGTTCAACTCAATTGATTGTTGTGAGTGAAAACGTATTTGCAATCATCTTAATTGGTTATGGTGTGTGACATCCCTAGGTTGATCACTAATCTAGTAGTAAGACTTGCATTAACACACTAATACTTTCAAGAGAATTGATTGTCCAATCAATCTTTTGGTCTTACAAATTATAATTGACATCTGTGAATGTTTTAAAAACATAATAAACATGTCAGCACTAACTATAATATATTTAATGTCATACTAAGACCAATTCGATCATCTACACAAACCTAATCATCATGTAATTTTACAAGACAAACAATTTATTCTTGTTGTAACTTGGCCGAGGATATGCAATGTTATGACTATATCTCTTAGGACATTGTTGTTATACCTTGCATGTAATAATGAGATAGATTACATTTTGCACAAATGTATAACTTTGTAACAAGTATAGAGATGGATTGATGAACCATCAACATGCGTGCTCGTGAATCACAATTATCCAATACACAAGTCAACACTGCGCCTCAGGTCTAAGGATAATTGACACAAGATCAGAGCATGCCCACTAAAAGCTTCAATGTTATTAATCATTCTGTACGCGTCATGTTCAGTGAACTTATCCGATATAAGCACATGTGTTATAATTCGGGCATCCTAATACCTAATGACTTGTAACTCGTCATCCCCTTAAGTATCTAAATGATGAAATTAAAACACACCGATCTTAACAAGATTATTAATTTCCATTAACAATTTAAAGATTCAATTTAATTGTGTACCCGTCGCACATATTCTTAACGTCTCAAGAATGGATCCATTTAGGAATTATTGGACAAATGAATAAATGCATATTTACCATTAATATATAATAAGATTGAAAACACAATTTAAAATCCTCACATTGAACTATTACATGATCGCTTTAGAGCATACATCCAACAATCTCCCATTTGCACTAAACCCAACTAGAATGGTACTTCAACCCCATTTTATCAATGTGTTTTTCAAAAGTAGACTGAGGTAAGGCCTTAGTAAATCCGCTGAGGCAATTTTCTGCAAGGCAATATCACATCTCCCAATAATTTATCTAATGAGATGGAAGCGTCTCTTAATATGCTTGGACTTCTTGTGAGACATTGATTACTTAACTTGAGTGATTGCTCCATTATTGTTACAAAATAATGCGATCGGTTGTTCAATAGAAGCGACAACTCTAAGTTCGAAAATAAACTTCTTCATCCAAACAGCTTCCTTTGCTGCTTTAGAAGTGACTGTATACTCTGCTTCAGTGGTAGAATCAGCCGTTATACTTTGTTTGGAACTCTTCCAACTAATTGCATAAAGCCAAGGTTCATCTGAATTTTTCATGAAACCGAACAATTTGACTATCTCATCAAAATAGATGTTCCAATTCCTGGAAGCTTATTTGAGTCTATAAATCTCTTAAGCTTATACGCTTTTCGAATTTCACCATTCGATTCAAAATCTCGTGGTTGTTCCATAGAGATGTCTTCATCAAGAAAACCATTTAAAAAAGTTATTTTGACTTTAATTTGGAATATCTCATAATCAAGGTGTGTAGGTATAACCAACATAATTCGAATAGATTTTAACATAATTACAGGTGATAAAATTTCGTCATAATCAATCCATTTTTTTTTGCGATAGCCTCTTGCCACCAACCGTGCTTTATGAGTTCCAAATTGATCGTCTGCATTCATGTTCCTCTTGAAGATCCATTTGCAGCCAATTGGTACAATACAATCAGGCAAGTCTATTAAAGTTTAAATTTTGTTGGAATACATTGAATTCATTTCAGATTCCATCACCTCCTCAAAAGTGTTTGGATCACTAGATTGATCACTATCATTCACAATAAATAATTGTTCAATATTTTCAACCAAGTGTGTATAATGAATAAGTTGACGAGATGTTCTCTCACTCCTCCTTATGTATCTAAAACTCCCACTGAATCAAAGATTGGTGTCTGAATTTGGTTATTTGGTATTTCATTATTTTCTTCTTCTAAGATTATTTTCCGCCAAACACCACCTTCCTAGATGAACTGATTCTTCAGAAAAGAAGCATGCGTACTAACTGAAATTTTATGGTCATAGCGAAAATAAAAATAATATCCAAGAGTTTCTCTAGAATATCCAATAAAGAAATATTGTTCAAATCTTACCACCAATTTTTCTATTTTAAACTTTTTGATAAAAATTAGACAATCCCAAATCTTAATATGATTATAACTAGGTTTCCTATTATGCTATATCTCATAAAGCGTAATTGGAACAAATTTGGATGGCATTTGATTCGGTAAATACATAGCTATCTTAAGGGCAATATCCCCATAGGGATATAGTTAAATTAGTATAACTCATCATAAACCTCACCATATCCAATAAAGTACAATTTCTTCTTTCGAATATACCATTGTGAGATAGTCTCTGCACCTTATTACTTTAATTCATGGTAATCACAACGAGAGAAGAATTGTTCGTCACTCGATAAACTCTTCTTCTTTTTTCGTAGAGAAATTGCACACACACTTTCCGTGAACTACTCCCGACAAAACAAAACCCTACGATGGTTTGTTCGCTACGCATGGTTAGCAAACCATCACAATGGTTGCTAACCACATGGTCAACAAACCATTGCAACGGTTTGTTAACCATGCGGTCAACAAACCATGCATGCTTTGTTGAATATTGTTTGCACCATGTGCGGTCAACTTTTTTTAATTATATATGCGTGTGTATGTGTGGTTTGTTGATTATTGATTGTACCATATACAATCAAATTATAATATATATATATATATATATTCAACCAACATGTGCACAATTTCGGGCACATCATTATGTGTCCAATTTAATCCACGTGAGTACATATATAACCAAAAATTAAATTGAATCTTCATCAATTTTGTTCAACTATATATGCAATATTGTCATTCTCATTCAATGTTATCCTAATTCGTTATAGTGTGTGACATCCCAATGTTCATCACTGATTTAGTAATAAGACTTGCACTAACATGTTGATACCTTCAAGAGAATTGATTGCCCAACCAATGCCTTGGTTTTACAAATCATGATTGACATCTATCAATATATCATTGCTACCTAGACAATGCAAATGTTTTAAGAACATAATGAACCTGTCAGCATTGGTTACAATGTAATACTATGTCCCAATCGAACAACCAGGGAATTATTTGTTAAGTCACCAATTGGATCAACTACACAAACCTAATCATCATGCAATTTTATGAGACATAAACAATTTATTCTTGTTGCAACCCTGGCCAATGATTTCAATTATTATACATTGCACGTAATAATAAGACATATTCCATTTTGCTAGCACATGTAAATTCATACGTGAACAATTTATGACCGGCAAGTACAAAAATGGATCAATAAACCATCAATATGCATGTTCGTGAATCATAATCATCCAACACGCAAGTTAAAACTGCTCCTCAGGTCTAATGAATATTTACACAAGACTAGAACACGAATGATTAAACATTGACCCGCTAAAAGTTTCTATACTGCCGATCGTTTTATACGTATCATGTTTAGTGAACTTATTCGATATGTGCACCCATGTTATAATTCGGGCATCCTAATACCCAATGACTCCATTTAAATATCTAATACTTACTGATGAAATTAAAACACAGCGGTCTCAATAAGATTCGGGAACAATTTAAAGATTCAGTTTAACTGTGTACCCTTCACACATATTCTTAACGTTTCAACACATTCTTAACGTTTCAAGAATGGATCCAGTCGCAACTGATCTTATGGAATTATTCATTTAACAATAATTGGACAAATGAATAAATACGTCTTTGCCATTAATTATATAATAAGATTGAAAATACAACTTAAAATCCTAACATGAAACTATTACATGATCGTTTTAGGGTAATACATCCAATAATTGCGTCCCAACTAGTGCACTTCGAAAAGCAGGGAGGTGCATAAACATAGAAAATTAGTTGTTAAGGAAAATCATAGCCGTTGGTTCGCTTGATTGGTGCAAGGACTTGCCCTAACAAAACAAGTTTTTTAAATGGACATGCACGTAGCGTTTATTTCTTAAAAGGTTATTGCTAAATAAATCACATATATAGTCCCCATCGATTGAAGTCCACATCTCACTTGAGCTCCACGCATTGACAAGACAGAATCAAATGTTCTGATTTATCTGCCCACGACGTGTCGATGTTTGGATTTATTTCTCTTTAAAAATACAGGACAATCTCAGATTACAGGTCAATTATTGGCTTCTCGCAGGATTTTTACGCTAATAATTCAATATATTAATCGGTCGCTCTTTAAACTTGTCATTATATCCCTAATCCCGATTTCTCTCGAGAAAATCTACTGGCCAGTAATTGCTTTTCCACTACAAACCCTAACAAGTACTAAATCCGGATATAGGACCAGGCAATAATCAAAGCCAAGAAGTCAAAAATTATATGCACGGACATCGGTCATTTTCCTCTTATTTAGATCAAACTAAAAACTAAAAAGATTATTATTTCGCGCACCAATAAGTGTAATTGATCCAATTTTCAAAAGAAAGATAACTATTAAAAGGGATTGCGAATAACAAGCTTTTCAATAATAAAATAATTTTTGATATTCCGATTACTCATACGATACGGTGAGAGAGACGGTCGCATCGAGAATCAAAATCATTTCTCATTTAGCTGTTTAACCAGTGTAACGAGGACTCCTACTTACATAATCCCATAAAAAGTTACTTGTATACTGGAAAAGAAGTCCACGGACAATGTATATATATATACAAAAGATGCGTTCAAAGCAAAACTCATCATCTGCAACCAAGGAAAACGAGGTTACACAAGATCAGTGACGTTTCCTTAGCTCTGAGGCTAGCTAGGAAAATCATTGTCCAACAGATTATCAATTCAAAGACCTTGGAACTCCAGAGAAAACCAGGTGCTCTCTCCATGGCTGCAACCGAGGAAAACGAGGTTACACAAGATCAGTGACGTTTCCTTAGCTCTGAGGCTAGCTAGGAAAATCATTGTCCAACAGATTATCAATTCAAAGACCTTGGAACTCCAGAGAAAACCAGGTGCTCTCTCCATGGAAGATAAAGCCTTGCAAAAGTAACCAAAAAGCTTAGAGAGTGGAGAGGGGTTGTCTTCACACAGTGGGGAAGGTGGGAAAGAGCAAAAGCTTCATATGCCAAAAGTTCATTTTCTTTAATGGCATGCTTTCGCCCGTTCCCTCCCACTAAAAAAGAGAGGCACGAGATATAATGAACAGCATACTTTTCAAGTATTCATGGAGGAGAGATCGCTATGGTGGTTAATGTATCCTTATTGAAGATTGCTGGGACTTTCTTTCAACCCCACCGGCCTTCGAACAAAGGAGGTTGGCCGATCGAGTGCGATCAATACTTTTAGGCAAATAACCTAAAAAATCATTAACATATTGTACTTGTGTTACTTTAGTTCTAAATTTTTTGGTCTATTTATTAATATAGTTCTTTCGATCAATAAGGATCAACGATCGCAGTGGGCCGCTAGGGAAAGTTTGTAAAGCCCTTGCCGATCACGGCGAGGTCCGTAAAGCCCTAGCCAACAGGGGGTCGTGGTTGCAACACTTGTCTAGTGGCCGACGAGAATTGCCAACCTTTTCTTGTGGTTGATGAGAGCCAGTACCCTCGGCCATGACCGGCGACACCTTCGCAACCCTCACCAAGTGGTTGGCAAGGGTTGGCCAACAACCCTCTCCAACCTTAAAAGAAAAACAAGGAAAAGAAAAGAAAAATACAAATATTAGACATGTCAAAGTGGATCATCTCACGTAAAGGATCAATGTCCATGTTAGCAATCTTTTGCCGACTTAGTTGGAAAATTGTCAAAAGACTAAGGACTAAGTTCGATAGATTAAAATGTTTATGACTAAATTAGCACACATGTAATATGTTTAAGACATTTTCAGCAATTTCCCCGTACTTTTTTTCCGTTAATTACAGTCTCGATGGATGCATCTTGAGGACAATACTTCATATGTGAACCTAATTGATTTGGTGATTCTGTCTATAACATGACATGGCGACTCAAAATACACGGGCCGGTCCTATCATACACTGCATACTAAGCTTCCTTAGACTATACGAACGTGACAAAGAAAACCAACGATAATTGATCTCTCTTTACTATTGGGTGTTCCCTTAAAATAAATGGGTATGTAGATGCATGCCAGGGCACTGATCACGTAGTCCTACTTTTCCAATAGAATATCATCCATCACGACACGTTCTCTACCTACAATACATGAATCCCAAGTTCACGTTAATGTCGGCTTCTTTTTTCGTTTGATGTTGGCACGAAATGATGGCAAATGAGCGAGTTCTTCTTCCTTTTTGTGGCCATGAAGCAAAACTGCAAAAGCCCCCCATTGACAATGACCCAGTAGAGAGAGAGAGACAGAGAGAGAGAGAGAGAGAGGGTAGTTGGTGCATGAGTGGAGTTTCAATAATTGAGCACTCTCTCTATGATGCCAGGATTCAAGAACATACTTCTCCCTCCATCTTTTTGGCCCCTAAACTTCCCCATCTTCATGGCCGACATGGCTTTATGGAACAGCAGGTCCATGCCCGAAAGTTTGATCCGTGATCCGTGGGCGTGTAATGAGCCGCTCCCTGGTTTTAACACAGATTACCCAGTAAATAGCACGATAACCTTATGAATATCATGCGTACCAAACATCAACATTTCTGCGTATCCGTGCAGCCTCTCACTTTATAAAAGCTAGTTCACGAATTATCTAGCTATCTTCGGTCGGATTCAGGAGCCTGACTTGTATCTTTCCCCCGATTTTCACGTCCAAAAGCTCATCTCCATTCGATCTCTGACACGATGCCCTCGTTGAAATAGGGGAAGCTCCACTTTTGTAGGTCGATCGAGCATCGCACCATCGCATCGGAGCGATGAAAACTCTTCCTGTGGATTTCTTTGCAATCAGTCTAATCAATGCGAAGGCAAAGCAGGGCCAAGAGGCCGTCTTTTCTCTTTGGAAAAAGGGGCTAATTTTTTTTCTGCCGATCTTTGCCTTGAATTCTGCCAAGTCTCCATCACGTTGGACCAAATGACTTTGCTTCCTCTTCCTCGATATTATTTTGGCTGGCCATTAGCGCCTTTGGATCTTCTGTAACTGTTTTCAGGAAATATCTCTCTCGATTGGTAATTTGCGTGCACAATTGGGGTCCATTTGTTCTACAGAAAAGTAAAATTAGAATCCGATGATATCTTCCACATTTTGCGTTCTTTGACGCTATCTTTAAAAATTATTAAGCGTCGGTTCAATCAAGTGTGACGCCGTGCAAAATTTGAGGGAGCAATGCACGTCTTTAATAATTGGGAGTTGTTTTTCTTCATAAGTTAATTTTACCACCATCGTTACCATCGACTGTTTCGACTGGGCCTAGCCATTAGGGGACCTTTGGCATAGGCCTCGGATCCATATCATGGCCGTATCGGCGTCTCTAGTCCTCGGTCTCTAATGGTCGAACCATCTTTTTTCCTAAACAAACACGTAAAAACAATTTCATCCCGTTTCAAAAGGAATTGTAAGCATGTGAAAAAAGAAATACATTTTCTCGGACAACATCTTTCACGATGAATAATTTCCAGCAACACTGAATTCTCCCCATGACAAAAAGACCCATATGCTAACGGCTTCTGAATTTCAATTATGCAAGAAACGACGATTAATACATTAAACATGTACGTACATGTCGATGTATGTGGAAACCAACATGTTGCCGATCCGTATACAGATTTCAAAAGTGCGTTGTCTATGAAGTCCATCTGATTTCCCACGCGTGGCGCTCCAATGAAAAAGAGACGTCCCATCGAATTAGGGCAAGAAACTTTTTGATTCGCTTGGAGGTTATTTTAATTCACCAATGAAGAAAGAGAGGGTTAAGAGGGCACCTTTAACTTTATCAAATGGGCTAATTTCCCATTAGTCCTTGCCTTACGAATTTTGTCAACTCGACAAGTGCTGTTCGGCCTTTTTGATGGGTCGAATAATTGGCAGACAAAACAAAGTAATCGACAAAAAGTAAACCCAAAAGGAGCATCTAATTCAAAATAAGGCCGGTACGTATCTTGATCTTAATCCGTGATTAGCTTATAGACCTTCTTTATAATTGCTTATCAACTCTGTAGGGACAACGGCTGGCGAGTCGAGATCGATCCAAGCTTTTTGTGGCTATTGTTATGCGCACGAGAATTCATGCAACGGTTAATTTTTCTCACTCGAAACTATCTCGTGCACCTAGACTTTATTGTCAAGTCTTGACGTCCCTCTCAAATTTTGAGAAGTGAAAAAAAAAAGAAAATTTTCTAAAATTTATAAAAAGATTTTTACATGTTGGGAACTTCTTCAGTTTGACTCCATCAAATTAAAGTGAAATGTATAGATCTCCCAATTCGAAAGGGGATTTTAGTTTAATCCATTTCCCGATTTGAGGGGTTTTTTTCCTGTGGTGGATACATGTATTATACATGCAAGAGATGGAACTATGATCGCTTATTACACAGTGGATATTGCTTTGGCTGTGAACTAAAGCCATGAAATACTCAAGCTACTAGCAACTAGCCCTCCTCTCATGGAAAAGATACCGACGGTTGGATTGAATTATGCAAGTCTTTGGTATCCTTATTGTTCCTCGCCGATTTCTCTGATAGTTTCTTCTTCCGTTTAACTCAAATTGCAATCTTTTGCCGGCTTCCACGTTATTTTGGCATCAACACATGAGAATGGCGAGCGGGAAGTAAAACTTTAAAGGTGTTAGCCACCGGACTAAACCACAGACATGAATTTCCGGTCTTCAAAGGATGATCTGAGTACGAACGGCTTTCTAGGATGAGGGAGTGGCAGGCTGAAGGTGAAGAGGAAACTGGGACTTGACGTTCTCATCGTCTATTGGGCCGTTTGAGGCGGTCGTGGATCCGATCGATATGGGCCAAATTGGGCCCATTGAGCTATTCTCCGGCCCTCCCGACTCCCGTCACTTCGACGAATCCAATTAATTACTTTCGGGCTTTCGTGTTGGGTCATTCCAAGGTGCAGCCCACCCATCCAAGGGGCGCGTTGGGCCCATATCGATAATTCAAGTACGCATCTGGATTTCCACGATGGGCCATGACCTTGAAATTAAGTGACCCGAGTAGTCGCCCAGAGCAATCCTCGAGTCCGGCAAACATGGACGCAAGGCTCCGTTGTTCCATTTATTCCGTTAAAAATAAATAATTTTTATGAAAATAATTACTTGCATCGTTTAAAATAATAAATAAATGTTTTCCTGTTGACGATAATTTATGCTCAAATATATTTTTAATGAACAACGAAAATAATTTTTCTTCATTCACTTTGTCAAGCGATATAAAATTGTTGTTAATAAAATATTTTCCAAACCCTCAAATTTTTGTCTAAAAAAATGGAGCCTAATTCTACGCGAGTTTTCAAGTCAAAATCCATCCGATTATGGTCGTTTTTGTTCACCAATATATGTTTCATTCCTAACTATTCATCAATCTTCCTAAGGTTTGAACTTTTCTTGCAATCTAGAGTTTTTCTTGATGTCTTTACAATCAAACCTTTAAATTATGACTTCCCATTTGCCCTTTCTCTTTAGCTTCTTGGCTTTGATTGGATGTTCGCGTCTCTCTTTTACTTTATGCTCTTTCCCCAAGGACAAAAGAGAGGTAAAGAAGATCTGGGACGTGGCTCAAGGCTTTGCCTCTTTTAGCTTTTTCTCTGTTAGGAAGCGCCTCGACCTTAATGTCCTGCTTTGCCTTTCCTGTTCTTCTTTCACAAACGTCGAAAGTGACACTTGCATTCATGCTGCGATGAACGCAGTCCTTTGTCGTCATCCTGGTCATCAGCGTCTTCTTGTGGGTCTGCTAATTCTCCCAGGAATTGAACCGCTAATCCCCCACTGAGCTTCCTCTGTATCATGGTCTTGGCGATAATGGTGGGAGACTGGGGAGTAAAATGTCGGATGGCCGGAGCGTGAGGGCAACGAAGACAAGACGAAAGAAACAAGACAAAAGAAAAAGGATGAAATAAAGAGAGAGAAGAACAAGAATAAAGAAAAAACGTCCTTGGATGAGAATTCGCCTAGACATGGATAAGATTTGATTAGTTGATGAAACCCGACCCTTATTCGATACCAAGAACGTGGCATAATTCTGAATCCTTATTTGGAAATTTCCTCAGTTGATTTTGATGGGAGATAGCCAGAAGGAACAGAAGACGGTTCTTGAAAATGATAGAGAGGATTGATTGGGAGAGACTACAAAAAGTTGTTCCTCCCGGTATTATCATTTTTGTACATATAAGTATCTTTGAAGCTTCCCCAATATGAAAGAAAAGGATTCGATAAGATAGCACCCAACAATTTTAGTATACTTTTTCATTTATACGCTCATTTTGTACGCAGGAAAGTAAATTTTCATAATGCATTTCGATCTCCCTTTGTAACCCAATTCCTTAAAATCCCTCTCTCATAATTACATAAATTCCACATTTGCTTTACACGCATGCATTCTTCTCAAGCGAAAAACAACTTTTCCAACTTCCCTCTTCATTTTAAAGGAAACGTGTGCTACTCTTGTTTTTCTTTCCCCCCCGTGTGTCTGACCAATGTAACATTAGTCAACGCAGACTTTAAGGAAAGAGTCGCCCCCGCCCCGCGGAGCCAAGCAAAGTCGTCGCTCCCGCGCGACGGAAAAACGAAAGAAAAGAAAATCGCGCCTCGCTTTTGAGAACGAACGGTCCAGATTCGCTCCTCACCGTAACGACCGTGCGCTGCCCCACGTCCCATCCAGTCCCCGCTCGTCACAGCGCGCTACGAACCTCGGTTCTGCCCTCAAGTCGTAAAAATAATCATAATCCTTGAAATTCATTTAAATATATAATAATGCGATTTTTTTTTGACTCTTTTGATTTATTTCGTATAATTCTTAAATTTTAACTTGTAATGTTACGCTTAAACTTTATTTTCGAAATTACCCCACAGAAAAATAAACCTCATCGATCCTCTCCGAAGACGCTGTTCCCACGTGGAGCCCGGAGCACCTTCGATGTTCTGATCTCTACGGTCCACACCATCCCACGTAATAATTTCCGCGTTTCTATAAATTGTTTAGCCCAGAAGAACAAAAAAAAAAAAAAGGCAAAATAGTTTATCCCGTCGCTTTCACTCTCCTGTCCTCCCTCTCTCTCTCTCTCTCTCTTTCGCTCTGCGCGTTCGAAGGTGCTCGAGAAGTTTGTCCATCGCAGATCCTAGTTTCCCAGGTTCGATTCGCGCTCCTTCGTCGCTTCTACAAGGAAAGAAAGCTCGCATTTCTGGCGCGCTTTGGCGCTGGTTTGTGCTCCCGCATGCCACATTCGTGTCGGCGAGACCCGACTCAGCTGAATCGCGACGGTTTTCTCCTTCTTCCGTTGCTCCGATTCGTCGCCGTTTGTTCGGCGTGCTTCGATTGAGCGCGAGGGCCTCGATCATCAGCTGGAGATCGCGACTTCAGATCGGTGACTTTTGGCTGATTCATTGTTCTTTTGTTTTTGTCTTTTTTGGGGGTTGTTTAGTCGTCATCGATTGGAGTGAGAACGGGGAAAGGCTGGGGTTTTGTCTTTTCCTTCTCGATTTGGAGGATGATGACTGGACAATGAACAATGCCAGTACGCCGTAGTGGCGCGCGCAAGGGCCGAGCCGCACAAGCAGTGAATCGACGGAAACCAGCCGACGCTGGGGGCGCGATTGCGACTAGGACGCGGAGGCGGCGTGCGGTGGCAGCGGAGACCGTAGCTGGGCCAGTGGATAACGAGCTAACGCGGGAGGAGAAGGCCGTCGACGGGAACGTGGTTGCGGAGGCTGCCGAGGCCGAGGAGGGGAAAGAGAAGGAAACGGAAGGTTGCAGGGTGATTTTGGAGGAGGGTTTGAGAGTGTCCCCACCTGCATTGCAGAAGGAAGGTGTGGGAGAGGAAGGTGTGGGAGAGAAGCCAATGGACGATTTTGACAGCGGCGCGGGGCGCAGCAACAAGGGACCCGCTGGGGAGGACGAGGGTAGCACGGCTCCTCTTCCCGAGAAGGTTTGTGCTCTTAATACACGATTCTTATTATTTTTGTTGCTGTTGTTGCTATTGTTGTCTTGTCGTCATTGTTGTCATCTGTCTTCCTTCATATTGCATGAAGATCTTTTGTGGTTTCAATGTTTGTCATTGGAACTGCACATGCTATATTTTTTATGTTCCGTAAATAAGTAATATATGCGGTGGCTGGTTATTGTGGAGAATGTTGGTTGGCTGTTGGTTCACGAATTTTTGTGATCATCCTTGCTAAATTAGTTAAAAGAAGTGGAAAGTTGAATTGTTTTGGTAGTTTTGAGCACCGATTGTTGTTCGAAGTAATTTCCAGATTAAAGGATTAAGCTACTAGTGGCTGAGATGTCAGGTAATTTGAGATAACAGGGTAGAGACATACTTCAAATAGATTTACTTTGATCGACAATGTAATACTAAGCAGTTCACTTGGGTTGTAGAAGAAACTCTGATTGCTATCCACATTTATCTTTGTTAAGGTGAAGTGACTCTCTGTCTGTGCGTTTGTGCGCTGCACGTGTGCATGGCTTGCTCTCTTTTTGGGGTTGGAGGGGACCGTTATGGTGCTCTCAGTGCATTTAAGCTGTTGGATGCATGAAACAGTTATTAATTGCATGTCTTTTTCATAAATCCAAGGGTTCAAATGCGTCAGGAACATTTATCAGTATGCAGTATATACTTAATGGAAGGCCTGGCAGTCTGCTCCCCACTGTATATTATTTTGGGCTAGTAGATTGCCCACTTAAGTCACCTATCCTGGGCTTCCTGAAACATGTGATTGTACTTTTGTACTTTGTAGAGTATATCATGCGATAATGACGAGGGGAATGCTTCTGACTGTCAATAAGCAATATTAAGGATAACTTTCTTGCATTATGTTAAGTTGTATTTGGTCTGTAATTATATATCTTCTGCTTTGAGGCAGCTACATTTCTTTTCTCTGATTATGATATAATGACAATCTGGACCCACCTATAGTATATGTTCCAAAGTAGAAGTCAACCTTCAGAGTTGGGATTGTGCTTATGAATTAAGTGTTCTCCTCATATAACACGATCAGTTTGCTGGCTTTCTATGTTTATCTGATTTAAGAATTACCCAGAGTGCATTACCTTGACCTGAGTTTGAAGAATGTCTGTTAGCTGTCAATAGTCGAATTATTAGTTGGGAAGAGTGACGTGTTCGTTAATTGTTACAGGCGTCATTCATCATTCCACGATTTCTCGCTCTTGCATCTTCTTCCTTTAAACTTCTATCCTTTCGTTTGTTTTCTCTATTTGCTTATGTTGAGTAATATTAAAACCTTTGAGTAGAGACCTGCGTAACATGATGCTCGATGTCTACTGATTTTAAAAGTCTCTTTGAATTTTTGGTTACTTAATTATTTCTTGCTTGTTAAATGATTTCGGAAGTGATGGACATATGGTATTGGTGCTCGTCAATCTAATTATGTTGCGATATATTGTTATGGATTCATCTGTTCCAGACCACTATCGGTCATATCTTACATCGTGTATCCTTTGAGACTTGTTGAGATTAGTCTGGTAGTGGTAACTGTTGGTGCCATTTTATCTCTGGTGAAAAGATATATGGAAAGAAGAAATGGTGGGAGGTGGGAGGAAAAAAGTGAAGCAGGAGCGATGAAATGTTGTTTCATGTCATTGATATTCAAAGAAGCGTAACCTTTCACATTATGTCGTCCAGATGATTGCCACAGCAAATCCTGTAGCAGAGAAGATGACTAAGGAGAAAACAATTCAACTAATTTTTCAACTTCTTGATGGATTTGACTGATGGATTGTTTAGAGATGGGCTTTGTCTTAAAATATGTGATTACCCGTGCAGCATGACTGGCTGAACGTCTCTATGCTAGTAATTATTCCACTTTATCCTTGTTTTTAGTCAAATTTAAAATTACTTATACTTCTCTTTGGAAACTTCTATCTTGAAATGAAGTCTTCATTTGACAAAGTAATAGATGGTTTGAGTAGAGTAACTGCTCGACTTCTTAGTCTTTTCCATCTGGTGTCATAGCTTAGAAGAGGAATCGAGGCATGCTATTGAGGAAGGTCGAAGGCGATTTGAAAATCATTTTTTATCTATTAAAATGTTTCTTGGCACGTCATATGTATGGTTCCATGTCACCTATTTATCATGATCTAAAGGAATAATCTCGCTTAATAGTTAACCATATGATGGTGAAACTCCCAGATATGTAGTGTTCTGATTACAACGTGACGGCCACCTTTTAAAAAAAGGAAAAGAAAAAAACAACATAAAGGCAAGAAGGGAAAGAGCTTCTTCAATGCTGCATGTTTCTTCAATCTAGCTTCGTCATTTAGCTTTGTTTGGTTTCTTGTTCTTCCTCAGCATAGCAGGACTACAATGTTAGTGCTGTGAGAAGAGCAACTGCTAAGTCTGACCTAGTTCTACATTATAATCTCTAGCTTAATATGTTTTGACGACTTTTTGTTCAACGGGTGACAGTGAATATTGCATCAGACAGGTTCTTTTTCTTGTTTTTGAAGATAATCTAGTGTTTAAGTTGGGAAAAGAAAAAAAATGAAATCCTTGTTGGGGCATCATTAGAACTCTAAGGCATGAGCTCTATCTTCAACTAATTGACGATATTGGCGGTCAGAATTATTTGAACCTCTGGGAGAGTATAATGCGAGCTTCTTATCTTGAATTTGGCATTCACGTTAGCGTGCATTTGATTAGGTCATGCATGGAGCAATGAGCTTATGCGATGGTAGTATATTCTGAGAAAGTAAATGCAGTGCAATAGTCGGATTTGTTGTTTTGCAGTTTGTCGATGATGGTCGAACTCCTATTTGATTATAATTCCAGCTCAGCTAGTTGTTGCTCTTATTCTGCTTTTAGCTACTGAGTGCCAATTACAACCTTTTCATATCCAGTTGAGACATTTCCAGCTGTGCCGTTGCTACGATATTGATTGCACATATTCTACTTTTAGCATGCTTTTCTTGTGGGTATTATATAGTCAGAAATTTTGCATGTCTTGGATAGGTTTCCTGAGCTCTCTTTATATAGTAAAAATCTGGGCATTTTCATGCAATACGTAAATTGTGGTGTGCATGCATTAAAAGCTGATGGTTCCACATATGACATGTTAACTGCATCTGATGAATTTATACAGTTGTCACAGTGAGGTGGGAGCACAAGAACCACTAACCTTCTCTTGCTTAAATATTTTGTTAGCTCTTGATTTTCACATACTTAAGACATCTTTGCAAGCCTCTTTTCCACGTGGACAGCCGAAATGTTTTTGTATGTCAAGTGACCTCATAACTTTTGGGGCTTTCTGATTTTCATACGAATTTGTCATGTGTAACCATAGCTTGCAAGCGTCATATGAGGCAGTTACAGCCTGCTGAGTTACCTTTCTTGTATGACAAAGTAACTAGCTGATTGCTTTTTGGTGGTTATTTGCTTTATTTGGAATATAGTTTGTTGAATACTTCATTGCAGGTCCAGGTTGGTGGGTCCCCAGTGTATAGAATAGACAGGAAATTGGGAAAGGGTGGTTTTGGGCAAGTTTATGTCGGTCGACGTGTTTCTGCCATTAATACAAATGGGCCAGCGGAGGTATACTGGTTTTCCGTTTACTTTTCACTTCCATAATGTCACGTTTCCATGATTCCTTTATATAGACTATCAAATTACTGTGTCCCTCAGGTGGCCTTGAAGTTTGAGCACAGAAGTAGCAAAGGATGTAACTATGGACCCCCATACGAATGGCAGGTCTACAAGTAAGTGTGCTTTTATTCCCTTTCGCTATTCTGTTTGTTAGTCTTGTCATTCTGTTAAACAAATCGCTTACTCTGTATCATATGTGCAGCACTCTAGGTGGTAGTCATGGGGTACCCCGGGTCCACTTCAAGGGTCGGCAAGGCGACTACTATGTCATGGTATGTTTTTTGTGCAGATTATTGAAGTAGATTTTCCCAGGTTTTGGCATCGTAATAGGACTATGAGAGATAATACTTCCTGCAGGTTATGGATATGCTGGGGCCAAGCCTGTGGGATGTTTGGAATAACAATTCTCACACGTAAGTTTGGGGTACAGCGTTTGGTCCTTAATACTTGTTGCTTCGTTATTTTAGGTGCTTAAAAACTCGTTGTTTTTGCAGAATGTCGACTGAAATGGTTGCATGCATTGCCATTGAAGCAATATCTATATTGGAGAAAATGCATTCTAGAGGGTACTTCTCCTGCCATAACATTTGCCGATCTTTTTTTAATTTCACATCGTGTGACTAATTCTAGTGCAACTTGTCTGACCGATTTCCTTCCTTGTCTCTAATGAGATTCATTAATGGTTCACAACTTAGGCCTTGTATGAGGGATTTAGTCTAGTATACCCATCTTAATGTAAGTTTTAGCATTTCTTTACTCTTATAAAGAAATGACAATAGGAGAATACCATTGTCAGGTATTGAGGATTGGACGGTATCTTCTTTAGTGATGGAGTATGGTTTTAATTGTCCCTCCTTGGAATCATTATGCTGTCTGTAACTCACTGGTTCTTCACCCATATAACTTTGTCAGATATGTACATGGGGATGTAAAGCCAGAGAATTTTTTACTTGGCCCACCTGGGAGTCCTGATGAGAAGAAACTTTTCTTGGTTGACCTTGGATTAGGTAATTTGTTCTTACATTATGCGTAGTTTTATATGTGAAGCTGGTGGAGGTCTCACATTGAATTGCTATCCATTCTCATGTGTCAGCAACTAAATGGCGGGACAATTCAACTGGTCTGCATGTTGAATACGATCAACGGCCAGATGTTTTCAGGTGTCTGCATTTTGTTTTTCATATTTTCTAATGAGAAGTTTCTCTTTTTTCTTATTGACCTGGTTCTTTCCACAATACAATTTGTAACAGTAGCTGCTCTTGTTTGGCTTCTTGTCACAGGGGAACGGTGCGTTATGCTAGTGTCCATGCTCATTTAGGGAGAATTGGTAGCAGGAGAGATGATCTTGAATCCCTTGCGTACACACTGATTTTCCTTCTCCGAGGTCGTTTACCCTGGCAGGGTTATCAGGTTGGTATTAGCAGATTGCTTAAAAAAGTGTTGTGGAATGTTAACGGTATCGATCTGATCTTTATGTTTTTATTACATTGCAGGGAGAGAATAAAGGTTTTCTTGTTTGCAAGAAGAAGATGGCTACATCTCCCGAAACTCTCTGTTGTTTCTGTCCACAACCATTTCGACAGTTTGTTGAACATGTGGTGAATTTGAAGTTTGATGAGGAACCTAAATATGCGAAATATATTTCCCTTTTTGATGGGATTATTGGTCCAAACCCAGATATTAGACCAATTAACACAGACGGTGCTCAGAAGGTACTGCAGATTGTTTTCTCCTTTTGCAATTGTTAACAAATATGTCATTCAAGTTAAATTATCCTCGTGGAAATTTGTGCGTGGAGCTGACTTGGGTTTTATGTTTTGTCATGAACAGCTCATCATTCAGGTTGGTCATAAGAGAGGACGCTTGACAATGGAGGAGGACGACGAAGATGATGATGGACAACCAAAGAAGAAAGTCCGCTTGGGTATGCCAGCGACTCAGTGGATAAGTGTTTACAATGCTCGCCGCCCTATGAAGCAAAGGTATTAATATGATGTGGTCATAAATTGATTTATGAAGTGGTTTGAATTTTTCCACAGTTGGCCCTATTGTTTTCACAATAATCTTGTTTGTCTTGCATTACCTGAGCAACTTTGTTAAATGCTTGTATTAATCATGATTGGTCAGTCTCAATGGCGAACATAGTGAAATTTTTATTTACTTTATAGGTATCACTACAATGTGGCGGATGTGAGGCTCAGTCAACACATTGAGAAAGGAAATGAAGATGGCTTGTTCATCAGCAGCGTCGCCTCGTGTCAAAACCTGTGGGCCCTTATTATGGACGCTGGCACTGGATTTACTTCACAAGTTTATGAACTCTCTCCTTATTTTCTTCACAAGGTAATTCCCTAAGGCCACAGATCTCCTCATTTGAGTGGTTTGAAAATCGTATGCTCTTTTGAAATTTTTGTGAGATATCGAATTGCCATATGGGTTTATGCCAAATTAAGGGATCTTCGTTTTTAGGTTACTGAAAAAGTCCGGTCGTTTAGGCTGTTCATTTGGAGGTTGGGCCTGGGTAGTCTTAAAATTGTCAGTGGAAAAACGAAATTTTCTGTCCGTTGTAAATTGTTAAGATGCTAACGTGTTATCTATGATTGAAGGAATGGATCATGGATCAGTGGGAAAAGAACTATTACATCAGCGCAATAGCTGGAGCCACTAATGGGAGCTCGTTAGTGGTGATGTCAAAAGGTAATTCCCCTATTTTGGGTACGATGTCTAAATATTATTCCCCTATTTTGGGTATCATGCTATTAATACTATTATGTTGACCCCCAGGAACCCAGTATCTTCAACAGTCCTACAAAGTTAGCGATTCTTTTCCATTTAAATGGATCAACAAAAAATGGAAAGAGGGTTTTTACGTTACTGCAATGGCCACGTCAGGAAGTAGATGGGCTATCGTAATGTCTCGCGGTGCAGGCTTTTCAGACCAGGTAGTGGAGTTACTGTCTTCTTTACATCCATTTACTGATGGTCATCGAGAACTCAGCATTCAACCATCAATTTCAGGTTGTTGAATTGGATTTCCTTTACCCAAGCGAAGGCATACATCGAAGATGGGACTTTGGTTATCGAATCACAGCAACTGCTGCAACGTGGGACCAAGCTGCGTTTGTTCTTAGTGTACCAAGGAGAAGGCCAACGGATGAGACCCAGGAGACTCTGCGAACTTCTGCTTTCCCGAGCACACATGTCAAGGTGCATACTTCACGTTGGATTATTGAAGTGACTCACCCCAATATTTTTTATACCTCCGATGGAGGTTCTCATCAGCTTGCAAGGAGGGAGTGCGCCTGACACTGTTTTTGTCATGCAGGAAAAGTGGGCAAAGAATCTTTATATTGCATCCGTGTGCTATGGAAGAACCGTGTCTTGAGTCTGTTGAAGCTCTGAAGAGATTGCTGAGTGGTCCTTATTTTGCTCTCTCCCAGTGTTGGCATTTCTGGAGCTAAGAGAAGTATCTCGATGATAGAAAGCTTTGGCTATTTGCTAAGTAGTGCATCTTCTGTAGAAGTCGGCGTTGTCCATAGTTGTAGGAAATTTTACATACCCTAGGTAATGTTCTTGATCAGTCAAAAGCCCGAAGGAGCGCTTTGCATCTTCAGATCTTTTTGTAGATCGATGTTTGTCCTGCTCTATATCCTTAAGATGGTTTGGGCTATTTATTGGTGCCTCTCTCTCTCTCTCTCTCTCTCTCTCTCTCTCTCTCTCGCACGCTCTCTTGTGTGGGCAAGTGCACGTTGTGGTGGCGGCGTGTTTTTTTTAGCATCATCGAAATTCTTCATTCAAAAAGAGCTCATTCGATTCCCTCATATGAATGTGCTTAAAAGTGGTGCTTGATCCGGTGATCTGGTATGATAGTATTAATTTCAAGTAATATCCGCCGAGCAGAAACTTCTCTGGCTCAAGATGTCGAACTTGGATTCGTGCGGTAAATTTGTGCGCTCGTTTTGTGCAGTCGCGCTGCAGGTGCAGTGCATTCGCCCTTGTATAGAGACGGAACTAGGATCAGTAGGCAGAAAACTGTGGTAAACAGATTTGACAGTAGATGTTGAGACTGGAGATTTCCCCGAGGATGGGCCATTCTGTAAGCTCACCGAAGAAATCATACATGGCTAAAACCCAAGTTTTCTCTTCAGAATAAATGGACTGAAGACGATCGCGACAGAATTTGGAGAAGCGCAGATCAGATCATTAATTAATCAGCAGGTCGTTAATGCAATTGAAATTTACCAACGGTTAATATGGCTAGAATTGGACATGCTACGTGTATCCACTTCGGGAAGAATTCCACAAAATCAACCTCACATGCTCACTAGTTTCTTCCGATGTCCTTTGACACACTTTTCATCGTCAAGTTCGATTTTGCAGGTTTTATTCTTTCTTTTCGTTTTTTTTTTTCAAATTCAGAACAAGTACAGAAAATTAGAAACCTTAACAACAACCCCCCCCCCCCCCCCAAAAAAAAAAAGAGAAAAATAAGTTGTTCTCTGATTATAAAGAGCAATGCACGGCTACTCCCACAAGCTACGGGCCGAGATGCTCAAGGCAGTTTCATGCTGATTGGTCTCGGAAAGCTGTGGGATCGCTTCTTGCCTCGGCCGGCAACACAATCTGCGCAGCTCAACTATTTCCTGAACCACAAATTAGCCAAGATGAGATGTCATAATCTGCTCATATTAAATGCATGCAGGCACCATGCACGACATAACCAGGTTTTTCCAGATGCCAGAGAACCTAATGTCAACAATTTAATAAATGCCCAAACAGCTTTGTGGAGCACTCACCTGACTGAAATCATGGTCGTAACGGACGATGAAGATGCAAGTGCAACTGCTGGCGTCGTGCAATTTTCTCTGAATTTCCACAACATGGGCATCACAATAGACCGCTTGATCAAATCTTTCCTGTACAAAATGACAGGTCAACACAGACACTCCACAAACCAAAAACTTGTTGGGGCATTAATCACTCGAATGACAATAAATTTGTGCTGCAAGCTCAAAATTGATCATCGTGACATTCTCTCAAACTTGCAGACTTTCAGTAATGAGCACGTGATAAAGCTTTTCTAGAGTAATGGAGAGTATTGTCAATTCAAAGATAAATGGTACCTGAAAGCACAGAACAAGATCTCCAGTATTGATGCGGTGGCACTCCGAAGGTTCTAAAGGAATAGATCGCTCTCTGATGCCCCTCCTTACATTGACCCATTCATCTTCCTCTTTTCCAAACCCAGCAAATCGTACACGAGCTTCCTGGAAAGCATGGAAAGTTATATCTAAGAACCCCCTGTAGATGCCCTCTCCACTCCGTTGATGGGTCCCATAGGCCATGTGGGCATAGTGCATAAAAAGAGGGCATATATCTTGAAGAATTATTATCCTCATGGAAGGTTTAAAATTGCTCCAACATGCATGCTGAAACAATCACGAATGCAGGCCTAGCAGCTGCCAAATAGTGGAGAGCGCATTATAGCAGGCATGAACTTCAAAATATTTGCACATGATGGAGTAGAAGTGCAATTAAATTGCGTGGCTTGAGTTGCGATTTTTCAAGGAATATCAGAGTGCCTTTTGAAGCGGTTGTCCCCTACATTATTCCTTGCCACAAAGCCTCAGTTATGGTGAGGTGATGAACCACTGACATCTCCATCACACCATCTTTCTAAGAGAGCTCTACAAAACTTCCATTCTTATTATAAGCATGCCAACTTGACAACAGATGAAATACAGTCACTTGACACAATTATGTGTTTGGCGATAATAATGAGGTAATTATCCAAGCAATGGCATCAAGCTAAGCCAAACAGTTAAAGTGGATTTGGCAAGGTCAGTGCTTGCCAATAACAGTAGAAGGATTTTGTTGTCTAAAGGATCTTGACAAATGGCTTTTCTAGTGTGGGAGGGAAAAAAAGATCCAAATAACACGCTCAGACAAGAGACTAGTTAAAAGTAGAAGAAGCTTACAAGTGCACCAGTATAAAGAATCCTGAAGGTGAGAAATGAAGCGACGTCGTACCTGAAAAACCATTGACATATAGCTGATGGGAAAATTTGACTCCTAAATACATCATGCCATTCATAAACAGCATTTTGTCTCGACAATAAATGGTATGGCAGCTCTAATGGGGATGTAGACTACAACTGCCATATGCTTTTTATAAATTATTATGTCCATGGCAAAAAGGAAAAGCAAATTATTCATCAAGTTGAGCTGAGAAGCAATTGCTTTGACAAAGCTCAATTTTGGATGTAAAAATTAACGTCAGGACCTCAATTAGGGTTCATTTTTCCATGTATCCACTGATCCGATTCCAATATCAAATTCTTCATCTGAAAGCCTTGAAGAGGAACAAGCCAAAATAATAGCATTGCTGGGAGTAAATATCCCTCCGAGACTTGGAAAGTTGGTAAAGGAAAACCAAAGAACAAAGATAACATCCCAGAAGTTTCAGATGGGCGGATGGAAACTAGAAAGTTTGATGTGGGCACGCAAATAACAGACTACTAACTTTTTTCCATGTTTTTTGCTACCAAAAAGATCAAGTCATTGAAGCCTAATCATCAACTAGTCGAAACAAAAGGGTGAAGAACAATGAAACACAGAACATGACATGATACATGAAACTAAGGTGTCATTTGATCATTTGTGCATCTTACCAGGCCTCATCTTTGAATGATTTAGCTTCAAATGCCAATTCTGAAAGATCTGTTGCATCATTACCTGTTAAACATATGAGGGCCAAATCACATAAAATAAAGCACAACTCGTTTTGCAGCTCAGGGATGATGTGACAAATATAATGACGACGAAAATATTCAAGTAAACTAGTAAAATTCCCATATGCATACAAAAGCATATCAAACAATCCCGATAGTCCACACCAAGATTCAGGAAGGGGCACCTTCAGGTTTCTGGGAACTTTCACTGGCATTTCTAAAAATGTTGGCATCTGAAAGGTCAACAAACAACTTCAGTGCAACAGGTGAAGACACAGTTTCAGCTTGCATATCTTTGTGTTTATCCTGGAACCAACTTTGCACCTGGACATACAAGAGAGGCAAGTTTTTCCACCAAATGTTTATCGCCCGACTACGAATAGAACTATGATATTAAGCCATATCTAGAGTTAAAACAATTAGGAGAGAGAACTGTATATGTGATAATGGAGTAAGTGCTTTGCTCTCTAATAGGCTTGTGCCATATCTTTTCCTTTCTCACATTAAAGAAGGATTAAATAAAATGGAAAAAGCAGAAAAATGCAAACCTGTTGCCATGTCAATGCAGCTCTTCCAGCCCGAATTGCTGAGGAACTATATGTTGATAATGTGTCAAATAAAATCAAATGAAGAAAGATAATGTTCATTCCAGTAAAGTATGGGCATGCCCCAAAGGAAGGTACAAATATTACCTTAATCTTGTTGCAAGGTCTTCACAAAACTCTTGATGCAAACATTTCTCTCCCATCTCATTAATTATATTCTCCATCTCCACGATCTATAATAACATGGAGAACCCAAGAAACATGAGAAACAGAAAAGGAATGTAATTAAATGAACATTGGTCCAAACATTCAGTATGCTAAAGAGAAAAATGAGGAGAATCCGACCATGAAAACCTTGCCAGCAAGGTAAAAGATTGCACATAATATTTTGGGATTATAGCGGCAACAAAACTATCAGAATTGAGGATTTCTCCACTGCCTCAAGATCCTTTGCAATCCCAAAGCATAAACTAAATTCAAGGTTATATAATCATCCAAATAAGGACAACATGAATAATCAGAAACCAAACTGGAGGAACAACAATGTGCTCGTACAACTCTTTGCTGAAAAGAGTCTCTTTATTCGATACGGTGAAGCCATATCCATCAGAAACAGTCAAGACACATATATGAGTTGGTTGAATCACATCAGGGAGTCCTCAATGAAGCTCTTACTGAATGCTGCTTGATGCTTTTCTCAGAAGTACACAAATCAAAACCTTTTTCTTCTTTTTTGAGACATGATGATTTTATGAGTTGTGAATGCTCAAATTTTAGGGATATTTTGTATTCAGTTTCATTCATGTTGATTGATTAATCTAGGACAGTGCTGAGAGACGTGACAAAATCCTAGAAAAGGACAATTGAAGGGTTCAACATATAGTATGTGACTGGCAAAAGCAGAAGGGTTTAAAATCCTTTAAAGAGAGTGTAATCAATAAATTCACAAAATGCAGTGGTGCACATATGTCAATATCTGATTACATTTCTTTTCAAATTGGAGCTAAAGCCTCTTTCCTTTTTGAAATTGTTTCTGGGTCAATCCAGTGTTTCCACATCCTGCAACCTTCCACTTTTATTTTGCCAAATAGATTATCCGAAATAAGCACGTTGTACACAAAGAACGAACCCTGGAAGCATAACTGCACTGACCAATCACAACTACACGAACCGAAGCAAGCAAAGCACGCAACTTTTTCAGGAAAAACACAGTGAGTGTACAGCCTGACATTGCTTTTCAGCAAACCCAGTAGCAAAAAGGTTTTTCCTCTCCGTTACACCTTGTCGGAAAAAAAAAATAGTGGGCTTCATCAGCAAGAACAGAGAGAGAAGGAATGTCGTTTCCATTACCTATGGAAAAAAAAAGGGAGGAGGAGGAAAAACAAGAACGCCAAAATGGGGACTCAAACCCGAGTCATAATCTAGTGGGCACACAACGAAACGAAAAACTAATGGTCACCCAGAATAAAAAGAAGCTCAGCACATCCAGCTTAATCCCCACACAGACACACGCGGAGCTTAGTGGCAACACTGAGTCGAGTCAGGACCCGGGATCGAACATTTGCTTGCAGAGTGTTCTAATTAAAAGCAGAGAGTGATCAAGAGAGAGAGAGAGAGAGAGAGAGAGAGAGAGGGTTGTCAAAGTTCACCTCAGACAGCGAGAACAGAGAATGGAAAGATCTTGAATCCCTCGACCCAACTCCCTCCATTTCTCGACCTCGAGCGGGAAGAGAGAGGTTTCTTCTGCTCCAGCAACGAAGCCCACTCTTTCTTGCGTAGGCACAGAGAGAGGGAGAGAGAGGCTTCTTCTGGTCAAGACATTCTCTTTTTCGGCCGGAGAGAGAACAAATATTCAGCGTATCGACTTTTTTTTTTCTTTTTTCCGGCATTACACTATCAATATCTTAATAATTAAGTATTTTCATATTAAATACACGTAATAAGTATCCCCAAGTGATTCGTTAACAATGCATTTATCTTATGTATTGTCTATCGCAAAATTTATTTATTTTTATTTTTAAAATAAAAATATTTATTCATGCTTTGACTTAGCAGTTGATATTTTCTTAATCCTCTAAATCGATGAAAATAAGCGGAGCGATACTTTAGATAAATGCAAAAAGGCCTCATATTTTCCAAAAATAATATTTAATATAAGGAGAAAGTAAATTTTTCATCCGATTTCTGTTGGGCATCATATTTTTAAAGTGTAATAATCATGTTCTTCTATTTTTTTCAACTTTGTGATAAAGTATTATCCTTAAAAAAAGAAAGAAAGAAAGGAAATTGCACTTCACATAAGGAATTGACTAATAAATCCTTATGAATAACATTATACGATTCAATTCGTTTATATAATCACACCACATCTAATATTTATTGATTATAATGTTGATAAGGAACTCATCATTGGACTTTTAATGAATTTTTATTTGATTCACCAATGAGTGAGAAAGATATGGTGATTTGTGAGATTTTCCCATGACAACTTTTCTTGAGCTTCGAGCTATGGGAATTCTCATCCTTTCGTGCTCTTGCCAGATCTAACCTATCTTTCTCTGGATATTACTTCCAATCCAAGGATTGCTATATTATCCCCCCAAAAGGAGTGTCAGCAGATATTGTCGGACATTACTTCCAATCTCTGGATATTACATCATCGGACAGATATTGTCAGCAGCCCATCCTCTAAAGGAGCGTTCGTCCGCAGCATCTGAATGCGTAAATGTCAAAGACCCATGTCTGTTTATTTCTGGATCGAGGCTATGGATAAAAGAATCCAGCAAGCTGATCAATGAGCGAAACTCCACCTGACTATATGCTTTTCGAAAGTCATACAGATGTGTCGACAATCACGTGAAAACTCAAGGACTCCTTGTCCTTCAGATTCACACACCAGGAAAACGAAAAACTTCCTTGCTTTGTATATGGTCCTCCTCCCCGGGATGTATCCATAAGTGAAAGAAAGAAGAACCGAAGATGGATCAAAACTTGTTGAGAATGTAAACGAGAAGATGGTACGCAAGGCTCAGAACGATGGCCAGCACGACTTGTTGGCCTACGGAGACCGTGCTCCCTCCGCCGCGCTCTTCATCGCTGGAAGCCGGCGCGTGCGCTGGAGGCGAGTAGAGGAAGGCCATCGAGATGCGGTCCTCCGCCTCGCTCTTGACGATCGGCCTCCCTACCACGTGCTTGTACCGCCCGCCGCTCAATGCCTGCAGAAATGCGAAGAGAAGTTTGCTGTTAATGTTGGACGGAGGTGCGTGGACGTCTGTTTATATACGCTGCGTTAACGACTAAGTCATATGGAGCTCGACTTCTGCAAGCATTCATTCATTCATTCAATCTTCCTACTTGATTGCCTCAATGCCACATTGCCAATCTTCCTGCGATAATGACCGAGAATGTTTCCGAACATTTTCTGGGAGAGCCTAGGATCTGTTTTGGTAGCGAAACAGTGACAGCATGCCCTGCAACAAATTCATCGATGACGGCATACCTGAAATTGATCACCGACTGTGATGATCAGAGAGTGTTGATCAGGGCAAAACGAGACCCACCCCTTCTTGGAGTACAGATGAAACTCCGAAGCCCCGTCGCACATGTGCAAGCACAGGGCGTGGGAGTAATCGGCTCCTCTAATCAGCATCCTGATCACGTCGTACCGGAGAGAGCTCGCCCACCGGTCGCCGTCCAGGACGTTCTTACTGTGCTTAAGAATGCAACACATATTTCCAAGGCTGGCGCCGGCGCATCCTTCGCCTTTCATGACATCGCTTCTGCGCACGGATTCATCGAGACATTTCTCTCGCAGGACTGTCAAGACCCTCTCCGCGATCTTCTGGACACGTGATTGAAGTTTCACCATTTTATCGCTGTAATTTAGTCCAAAATTAGGGAGCAAGTTACACAAGAAGACGGTGAATATTATGGGAATCATGTAAAGTTTTGTTAGAATAGTAATCGCAAATCACTCTAGAGCAAACTTGAGAGCATTATGCCTAAAATTGGAGAATAATCTGATTTTCTAGAATGGTTAATGTGGTAATCCAGAAGCATCAAACTAAAGGTGAACGCATAAGAGGACAAAAAACTAGGTCGTTATTTACCTGAAATTTGAATAACCCAATGGCCATATTCTTTGCATCTCCGCCTCCAGACCTTCCTCTCTACACCACACAAACTCTTCGGCCAGCTCACTGCTCTCTTCTTCCTCGCCGCCGTGGACTTCCTCGAACCCGTAAGGCTTCTCCGACGATCTAATCACCGCCGCTCTCTTCTCCGGCGGCACCAGAAAGATCTGGTCGGCGGCCACTTTCGCTCCATGTGACAGTTCGCATCCGATCCCATGGTTCACCAGCTGAAAGCATCCGACCCTCGCTATGGAATCCAACATTTTTGACGCGGAGTCGCTCCCCGGGGCACCCACTGAGTCAAAATCGACCCTCGAGGGGTTCTCGATGAACTTCTGCTTCGGGAATATCTTGTCGGGCAAGATGAGATCCGGGACTCGGAGCGAACTCTCCAAGAACTCACTCAAGACGTCATCGTTCGTGACGCATGACCGCCGGCCCGATGCCACCGGGGACGGCGGTGGGGCGCGGAAATCGATGGGCTTTTCACGACCCGATTCCGGCGAAACACCCATGATCAAATCTACCGAGCTACACCGACCAAAGCTACAGCCACTCCTGCATTGCTGTATAGTTCGAGCGATATCAAAGTGAAAACGCTCTATCTGTGACATACAACTCGAGAAAGAAGAAAAGCAAGGAGCAGCAGCAATGATGGGAATGTCCACGGCGTCGCCGACATCGAGAGAATCATCAAGTCCTGGTTTGCTTTTCCCCATTTTTCTTTTCAATTCTTTACCCAAACTTGGTTGGATTTGATCTGCTTTCTTTTCGTCTGGTTCCTTTACAGCCCAGATGTTATCAATTAGCCGTGAATCATTGATGGGCATGACTCCTAGCGATGGCTCAGGAACACGATTCTAATGATTGTCTACAGTTGCGGCGCTTAACATCAACCGTGGATGGACCATATGTTGTGCGGAAAACACCAAGCTCCCATCATGGTTTAGTCCTGTGCTTACCTTTTTGTGGTCCTCTCCAGAATGATGAGTCGCTCCTTCACGAGCGACTAAAGTTCCTGGTGGGCCTCGTCGTTGGGCCGGCGGGCCCAAAGTTCCAGCTGCAAATTTTGCCCACCTGGATTTTAGGCTTTAGAGATTGACTGTTCATTTTGGGTCCCCCCGTTGCCTTTGGACCCACCGGTGAAACCACTCGATCAAGACGTTGAATCTGGAAGGAGGAGGAGATTTTGGGTCGGATCTTGATTTGCAGTCCACCTTGTGATTGCAGCCCGAGAGAGATTTCGGACCCAATGTTGGATCTTGTTGCTGCCGGGCCCTTAAAGCAATCTGGACTTCTAACTCTCACTCCAACATGGAATTGACGGGATCATGGGAATCCAATCGATCTATGATGACACGATCTTCTTCACCGAGGCTTGTGAGGTGACCTGCTGCAAACATGATACCTCAAAATTAGGAACAGAGGTCGATCCGCCCAAGCTCGGTTGAGCCCTTCCATTGATTCCGCGACTCGGCGAGGACTGGCTAGACCGATGCATGCGGAATTGGTCGGAGAGATAGGGAAGGATAACGTAACATGCTTCGAATTGGAATCCAAACATGTAGCTAAGGGAAAAACGGCTGAAGATATGGTACTCCTAACTTGAACAGGCCCGACCAGCCAACTCTGTTCTGCAATTAGAACAGGCAAGACTCAACCCGGACCCGAGAACCCGTACCCATGTGTACAGCGAGAACTTGAACTCTCAAGTTGGTCATAACAATGGACAACTCGATAAAATCAACTCAAGCATGAGAGAGAGGAGGTTTGTCCAAGTGGTAAATCATGTTTACCCTCCTCGCTCATGTTTGGGTTCGACTCATTGCTCGCGTGGGTTTCACCGGGGCCGCCGCCAAGAGCGTAGATCCCATATATCCTGAATAATAATCCAATCTTGCCGGGGACGGGGAGATCGTCATACTCGATAGGAATTAATCGAGCACTCAAATAACCTCGAGCATTCATTGTTACGACAAAAATGTTCATGAATAAGTATGTATAGTTAAAATGGTCCGTCATTTCCCTTCTTCTACAATCATGCGCATTTATCGGCACAATTAGAATGTGGACATGTATACTTTGCCGATCTCAAACCACTACGAAGATATAATTCCAAACAGAGAAGAAGTGGACGAAGAAAAAAATCGTGTGGATTTTTCATCTCACGCGTGGACTTTTTTCTAAAACTAAAGAGGTTGAATAGACCCTTTCGTTGCTTCTAGAGTAAATCTTGGAAAAAACTAGTATTCCACAGGCATTTGTCAACTTCAATTTCGCTTGTTAATTACAGATTGACATATCTTTTTCCATGTTATCTGAAAAGTTGTTCCATATGATCGAATGAATTTCTTGTTCTTGTTTACTTTTGAAACCATGGGGGCCAAAGACAGAAAAGAAGAAGAAAGGGTCAAGCTATTCGAAAATTCGTAAGTTAAAGCTAACGTCGTGGGTTGAATTTGAAGCCCAACTCAAAAGATGCTTTGAACTCACAGTACACGAGAGGAAAGTCCCATCACGGCTCTTGCTAAGTTACGTTGAATTTGCAGCTTAATCCATGACACGGTCAAAATTTACATATTGGTCCCCAAACTTCTTTCGTTATGCCACTTTTGCTTCTTATATTAACAGCATTTGGCGGTGGGATGTGGGCGTCGCAGCTTGCATGCCTACCCAAAAAGATGGAATTATCGCAAGAGCGACATGAAAAATTGGAAAAAAAAAGTATTTTTGCTCTCCAAATTTAGGGGACAGTTGTTTAAAAAGTCATAAATCATAAATCAGTCCTAAAACCTTTTGATATATTGCCAATTCAGTTCAAATCTTTTAAATTTTGCCAATTCAATTATAAACTTTTTGAAATCTTGCCAATTTCAAAAAGTTTATAATTGAATTGACAAAATTTAAAGTATTTGAACTGAATTGGCAATATCTCAAAAGATTTATGATTAAATTGAAAAAAAAAGGTTTAGAGTTGAGTCGACAAAGTTGCAAATGGTTTAAATTTTTTCAATAATTGTCCCCCAAATTTAGCATCATAAATTTTACATATCCCAAAACCAAGAAGAGTCCTGATTTTATATTATATTCTCGATCATAATAACATATGCTATTTAATAAGAAAATAGTTATTGATTAATCGGAAATATGAAGGACAGGAAGTGGCACGGAAGTCTCGTGCATTGTCGTGTACCGCGGAGTGGCTGCGGTCCCTCCTGCTCCGACGGCCAAACAAGGTGGCGACGGCTCGCTCGAGGTCAGACACACTCCCACCAACCAAGTCAACGTTTGACTGCAGAGTCAACGCGGACTTTTCCTCTGGTTCCTTTCTTTTTTCCCCCCAAAGCTGAACCGATCCTTTTTATTACTCCCAGGAGGAAAATAACAACACGTGCGATTTCCAAATTTTATAAATATGTGCAATGTCATTTTTGGAATTTCGATTTAGTCAATATGATCATTTCATTTGCTCAAACAATGAATTAGAATCTCATTTGATGACATGAATTATCATATGCCAAGTTGTTCTTTTAAATATGGCGAGTGGACATGTTAATCCTTTTATCTATTTGTTTTAAAAAATGAAAAATATATTAATGCATTGACATGTCAGTCATTATTGGATGGCATAGATTATTAAATCTCAATAAGTATTAACTTTTTTTTTGTTTTTTTTATGATTGATGAATCCACTACGAGCCACCGTGCTCAGACGACACCAAAGGACCGGGCCCTTATACCTCGAGAGATACTAGCACAAGACCCCAACATTATGGCCACCACTTAAAATGCTAGTAAATGCGGATTTTGAATCGTCGATCTTGACAATGATGGAGAATTTCTCAACCAACACAACTACCTACCGTTGTGTTATATCATTTTTTTAATGTGACATTGAAATGTTTTCCTTAGTTTAGGGGTTCGATTGTATATTTATTAATATTTTGAGAACTATATTAAACAAACCATATATATATATATATATAGATGATATTGTACATTGTACCAAAATATAGGGATTGCATATATCATTTTTCCTTAAAGGAAGGACACAGTCATATATATGTCGCAGCTCGCAAAATGCAAAGTCTGCTTATACACATGAAGCGTGCGAAGATAAGCTTCGACACCGATTAAAGCAATGGAAATCGATAGACATGAATCACAACTTGCAAAATCTCGAGACGTATAGGCACATGACACATGGAGATAAATAATTACCGAAAAAATTCTCAATATTATATGTGATTCAAAGAGATGAGTTGACCTAAAAATGAGAACAAATTGAATAATTGCAACAAAAAAAAAGAAATCTCATAAATAAATAACTCCTCCAAGACAAAACAATATCCACTAAATCAAAAAGACAAATCCAGAATCTGAATCGGATAATTATTCGAAGTGAAAATTGAATCACATAGGACATTAGAATACCATCTAAAATTCTCGAAAATCCTAAAGTCAAGCTAAATAAAAGAAGGAAAACATCAAACAATAAGATCCCAAACATGTCGAATAATAACTTTACAATCGAACCTTGAAGCGAGCCTAAGAGTCATCTGTCAAAAAGGGAGGAATTGCGCGAAAAAGAAAAAAAAATTCATTTTTTTCATAATATACATGTATTTATTTTTTTTCAAGTGGTCATTAAAAAGGTTACACAATACAAAAACAAAAAACAAAAAAACAAAAGCCAATGTCACTTTCAATGGTAGATGGGATTGGAGAACTGTTTGTCAAAGTTCACGGCCTTTCCCTCACCTACAAGTTGTTAGGGTTCGGAAAGTCCGCCGATCTTGACCTTCTTTGATTAAGAAGAGATCTCCCTTCCTTTTGTATATCTGTCGTTTTGTCCCTTTCCCTCCGCCGTTTTTGTATTAATAGTTATCTTCATAATATAATTATCTATATCCAAATTGTTCGCAGATTATTCTATTTTTCATTCAACCTCGGCCACAGTCCTTCATGGAAAGATCAGCATTATATATTCATTCTTGGATGAACAGATAATGTTATTCATTGACCCCCGCAAGACAAGGATGCGCTTGACCCTCCCATCTCTATTGGGCAAGAGAGGAAGACGTCCCTTTCCACAACAAGGGTTCGATTTTGTTTGAGCTTCGTTGCATCGGATTTGCTTTTACGTATATTGCTATTCTCGTGAGCATGTGTTGTGGCCTCCCCTTCATGTTCTTCATGCAGTAGCGTCCTAATTAAAGAATCTGGCCATAATTTTCAGACCGAGCGTTCGATGCGATCAAAGACGGTCGTGAGTCATTAGAGGGCGATGTGGTTGAAACATTGTGCCGATTATTATACGCGAGGTCCGGACTCTAAGCTTCTACTCTCCCGGATCTCGTGCCGAGACGATGACCCACCTCCCTCGTCCGAATCAAAGGCGGGTCAATATTCGCATCCGAGTTTATGCCATCGGAAGGAATTAGTTTACCAAAACTTACTCGAGATCGACGCCAAGTCCACAAGTAAAATCTTAATAATTTCGTCCATTGAGCGGGCCTATGCGCGTCCACACACGTAAGTATAAACTATCTCATGGTTCACCCCGCGCTCGATCACGATCAACTTTCTTTTCAGAGTGATTTGGACTCGTTGGGACACACCGCCAACGCTCGCGAAAGCTACGAGAAGCTAACCATGGAAGGCGACGAAAGCTCCCTCCCAACTTTTATATAAATGTGAAGTAACACGATGCGCTCGACCAATGTTTCCAGGACATGTACGATGAGGGGGGTGGCGTTTTCAAAAGTAGAGGGACACAGAGTTGAAAGAAACCCCGACTATTCTACGACGCACGAAACCGACGGGCGTGGCGACAAGGAGACGATGAATAAGAGAGTTTATTTTACCAAGGTCCAACAAAAACTCTTGGTGGTCCGAAGTTCGGAAATGCCTTGAACCAGGACAATTGAAGGAAAATTTATAAACCTTTTGCAACTTTACTGATTCGGTCATAAACAATCAATTCAGTCTTAAACTTTGAAATTTTTAAGGTCGAATTAGCAAGAGTTCAAAAGGTTTAGGATTGAATCGGCAAAAAAGAAATATTTAGGACTGAATTAGCAAAAAAAAAAAAGATGTAAGACTAAATCGGTAAAGTTACAAAATGTTTATGGCAATTGGCCCGCCTTGAACCTATTCCTTCACGCGTACGAATGATGAGCGCATGATGGAAACGAGAGCAAGTACGGTTGAACCTTTCTAGCCAATGACAGAAAGAAAATTCCCTAAAAAGAAGGAGGCCGATAATGAATTTAAGTAATCGATCCAAAGCGCAAATTTTTCAAAGGTGTGGAAAGCAAAGGGCTCCGGTTCGGTTCTCGATTTCAACAGAGGCGACCCTCATCGCCCAACCCGACGACCGCCTTCAATGTTTAGTTCACCTACCAAGTTCCCGAATGTCGTCTTCATATTTTTATATCCGATGGTGAAGTCGCGAAAGGTGCTTCACATGTCTAAGCGTTTAATGTAGTCTTTCTTTTGTTTTTTTGCTCTTACCTTTATGGGGAAAATTGAACTTCTCAGTGATTGTTTCCCTAATGCTGACGTGGTGCTGCCCCAGCCAGCACTGCCCACATCCAATTCCTCGAATGAATTTCTTACATTGATCAACTTCTGTTCATAGGAGCACGTGAATATCCAATGTGTTCGTGGAATTGAGATTGGAATTCAACAAATTGTCCATACCCGAGTGTGGGAAGAAGAAGCTCGCCTAGCAACCTTAGAGCGAGGTAGAATTCTCTTATTTTGTGCCCAAAAATGCGGATTTTTTGTTCCTATTTTAATAAATTTCAATTAGCGTTTGATAAGTGTCGAACAATTGTTGGCAAAACAAAAAAAAAAAAACGATGGATGACTTTTTCTTGTGTGATTTGCTAGTAATTTCCCCACACTTTCATGAGATTACCAACTTTTTTGGATCGTTTGCACATTACCATCTAACTCGCTACTTTTATTTGCAATATTTAGATTGTTTCGAATTTATTACCCTTTATACTAAATTATCAACTTAAAATTGGAGACACTTACCAAATTTAATAAAAATAAACTGTTAAATAGTAACAACGGGTTACCAACTATCTTTTCATTTACTTATCAATGTTTAATTGTTGCTTTTATTTTCTAATTTACCAACTTTTCTATTTATTAAACACTTTTTATTTACCTTTGTTAGCAGCCCCTAAAAATTTACTCTCTCTTTTTTATAGATTACCAACTTAAATTAGCATGAGGTACCGACTTTTTCCTATCAAATTATCACTCAGGTGACCAGGTATCAACTATACTTTCAGTTAATATGTCGACTTTTCTTGTCCTTTACGAACTTTTATCTAAATTTATTGATAATGCTTTGAATTCATCAATTTTGTTTTCCAATAAAGTACCAACCTTATCAGAGCAACTCGCAACTTTTTTCTAATTAAGTTTCCCATTAGTTTTGGTTTACCAACTTTTAATTTGAGTTATATACTAAAATATATTTTCTCTTAGTTGCAGACTTTTCTAATTTATTACCGACGTTTATTGACTTTTCTGAACTACTCCTTAGATTTGTCAATTCTTATGACTAATTTCCGTTTGAATTAGTTACTAACAACTATTTGTGTTTTTTCTTTCACTTTACCAACTTCTTCAAATGTAAATTTAAAGCATTTGTAATTAGCTCAAATAAAAACTCCGTATTTTCATATAACAATTGGAAAGTTTAAAGCATTTTTTAGAAAAATAAATAAAAAGTGATAAAAGTAAGATATTGTTCTTTTAGAGATAAAAGAAGTTAATACTTTAAACCAATCAAAGAAATGATCGTACGTAAAATTCTTATTACAATGAAATCCCCTATTGAATGTAGCCTAATTTATGGCTGAACTAGTATAAATATCGCGTCTTGATTCCTCCTTCTTGTCTTTACTTTTTATTTCGATATGTTTATGCACCTAATCCTATTAGCCCAGGTGTCGGGTCTTAGGCTCGCGTGCTATGAACTTGAGTCTAGCCCCAATAAACTTGAGCTCGAGTGTTAAAGATCTAAGCAAAAGCACTATGCTCTAAGGACTAGCCTCTATGGACCAAGGCTAAATCGCCGGAGAGTAAGAAATGTTACTAGAACCCTAGGCTCAGCCATGGTTGCTAGTGTACTTACCCCAACCACTGTGGATCTAGGTCTGAGCACTAGGGTGCTTAACCTCTTTGCACCCAGGTTTGGCCTAGAGAGAACCTGGTTAACCAGCCTTGGCCCAGGGCTACTATCAATGGTCCAAGAACAAGCATTGGGACTCATATGCATAAATATAGAGTTTTTGATCCAAGCATTAATATCTAGTCATATTTTTAAAAATGAAATTATTTTCGTGAATTTGAGTATGGATTTTCATCGAATAGGAAGATGTTTTTTTGTTAACTCATTTCACTAAGCGATCAAAACGTTGAAAAATGATAAGAAATAAACGGAGCCTAAATATGAGTTAGTAATACAAAACCAGTTGGTCACTAATTAATTGTACAAAATGAGAATTGGTGATCAAGAAAAAATTTGATACCTTTATTGGAGAAAGGTTAGTAACTCACTAATTAAAAACATCGGCATTCAAATTGAAATGAGAGTTGGTAAGTAAAAGCTTATAGAAAATAAGAGACATTGGTGCTTTGCGAACAATGAAAAAAGTTGAAAGTTTCATAAAAGTGTTAGTAACTTATCAATAAATGGCTTTGGAATTAGGTAACCGATAATTTTCTTTACCGAAATATTTTTTTTTTTGACACTTACCAGCCTTTTCACGAATCTATCAGCAGGGGAAAAAAAATCCATTTTTTAGGTCAAAATAATAGAATTGTCCAACAGGAAAATGTGCGGAATTTTTCCAAAAGAAACCCGGACATCAATTATAAACGCCAGCAATTAATTTCTTGATTACACAATCTTAGTCTATACAGAATCAGACGTATAAGAGCCGATGATGTACTTTTTATCTTAAAACGTCACCATGTCATAAACAAAAGAGATGTTCCCATATCATGGAGTCACTTGCACTGTGTTTGTCCAAGCGAAGTAGAGGTGTTAGGTTCCCACTGGAAAGATAAAAGACATTTACATATTTATGTTGTTTTGAAAAAGACTAAGAGATGTTAGGTGAGCCCAACAAAATAGAACCAAGCATTGAATTTTCTCTCCAACGGGGAAGGAACAAAAGACACAACGAGAGCAACTTATTCGTATGGTAGACATATAGAATGACCTACTATTTGCTTGTGAATTGACTCCGACATCATTGATAGTAGCAGCCAAAAAAAATAAGCAAACATATCAAGTAGGTCATCCGTCAGCAGTGAGCATGGCCTCGGAAGGTTATAAATAATGAAGAGGTTAGGTCGAGAAATTCTTAAATGAGGAACAATGAGGTCTTCTAGCTAGCCTCATTTTCAAAACCGTTCTTGATAGGATCGTTAACTCCATTAATTATTCTTGAGAAAATGGCATAAATGGTCCTTGAAATTCAGGTCGATATATAATATGATTCATGAACTTTTGATTTGTTAAATGCGATCCTTGAATTTTCAATTTGTTCGATGTTGTTCTTGGACTTTTTGGTGCATGTTTTACTTAGTTCCTGAACTATATGTTTAGTAAAACGACAAGAATATTGAATATTTTTATATAGTTCACGGATTAAACTGAACATGTATCAAAAGTCTAAGTATCATATTAAGGACTACATTATACATTGGGCTAAAGTTCCGATGCCGTGGTATGATTTTGAAATTAGGTTAGCTAGAAGAAAACCGAGATAGATATACCTAGTTTCCACAGGAGGAAAAACAGCACTGTTCCAACAAAGCAAAGCAAGTGCGTCAGCTTACGTGCACCCACTTCGCATTGTCCAGGGATAAGGCTATGGTGACGATCACAATCGGTGTTAAGTGAAAAGAAATGGTGGACCTAAATAGGGCAAAGATCAGAGACATTGGCATCACTAGTGGTTCAATTACCAACCCCCACTTTAGCCAATACCCTTCTGATTTGGGTGAGTTCGGGTCACCAAGTAAGGTAAGCACGCTCGTCCAATTTTAGGTAGTGAGAATTGGTAGCTGGCTTGGCATCTATACGTGTGAGGAAACCATAAGTGTTGGCATAGTTGGCCTACGGTCTTAAAATGATTTTTTTTGGGCTTAGAAAATCGAAGGTCGCATTTTCAAATCTCATAATCTTCTTGCAATGCTACGACCTTAGTGCTGTTTGCATAAGTCGAAGATCTGGATTTACATGGTTCATATGTCTTGAGGTGTATGTCATGGATCGCTAGGTTGTCGAGTCTCTACCCGAGAGAGAGAGAGAGAGAGAGGCCGGAGTTGTGCCATCTCTTTATGTTTGACATCACAAATCAATCTCTCTTGATTAATTCCACGAAAAGCGATATCAAGCGGATTTTTCAATTAGAGCATTGATATCCAGGATAATTACCAAAAGAGTTATAAAATTATTGTACAAATGTCACTTCCATTCTAAACTTTTTAATTCAACCAATTTGGTCGTACACCTCAGCCAACATAGTCATACATGTAGAGCTAGCCATCTTATGTGGCGCAACCGGTATCGATGTGGACAATTTCTCAATAAATTCCTCATTCTTTTTCTTATTTTCCCTTTTCTCTTTTTTTTTTTGTATAAAGATTTTAAAAATTAAAGAAACTGTCAATTGTAGCGGCGACGGTATCATGTAGGTTGGTCAAAATCCACATTGGTGATTTCCTATTGATATTGGCTAGGAGGAGTGCATCAATAAATCTTTAAAAGATATAGAACTAAATTGATCAAATTAAAAATGTTTCAAATTAAATCGACTTCCATACAGTAAATTAAAGATATTTTTGATAATTATCCTAAATATACTCGTCATTGTTGGATGACCGGTGTGATGTAATCAAGGTGAACAAAGAAGAGTTCAGGACTCTACAAAGGTGAGTTGGATGTGCCAAATCCGGATCGCCTGATGTGTGGGTGACGTGAATAATGGGGTTTTATTTTTGTTTTTGTTTTTTTGAAAAAAGACAGCTGTTTGATTCAGATCAAATGATTGTCCTGTCTCATGGCAGGGGAACCATTTTTGGATATAGCAGGACGAAGAGAAACAATGGAAAGTGAATATAATGGTGAAAAAAAGCTTGAAATTTGAATAACACGTACCATTTTTCAATGTCGTTTAGCAGAAGCGATCGAAACTAGAAGCAAAGAAACAAGGAGGCGATGCATTGTGGATCAATTCTCTGGGCACCACATACTTATAAATAGGATAAACCATATCGATTCGTTCTTGCTAATTGATATCTTTGTGTCATACATAAAAAGAGATCGAGAGATACATGCATAAAAGTAGCAGTTGTTGCGATTTCTAACACGACATAATAACATGACTCGAGCAGGAGATGAAACTATTAAGTTTTGGATGAGGCAGATCGTAACCGAGTTGATTTTGCATCAATTTGTGAGGCACGGTGAATAATTCCATCGTGTACGCGTCAACCTATACACAAATTAACTTGACGAGAATTGTTGACACGTCATTTATTTAATTTGTCTCAAATAGTTAGCTAGAGCACTATTCTTTTCATGTTATTCATTATTAAGACTTTTAATTGATGATATTTTAATGGCTATGATCACGTTGCATTTGATTTGATGATATTTCGTTGATGGATCATAATTACTCATGTATTGATTTTATCAAAACATCGAGAGTATTTCCGTCTCGAATTCATGTTGGTGGGGTGATTGCATGGCGTGTTTGGCCGGTTAGGTAACGCCGTCGACCCGTATCGTATTATTTAGGTCATGTCGCAAGTTAGCCGGTTAATTTCGTAATTGTGCTCATTGCCACGTTAGCCGATGCCGTCAACTAATCGCCAACACTATCCGAGAACACAAATCGCCACGTCGACACGATCCGGACCGCATCGTAGCGATTGCATGAGGTGAGCCCCACACGTGCAGGAGATCGGTTCGGCTCGTGTGAATCCCAACTCGCGGGAGTTGTTGGAGTCCCGAGTTGATCATTGCTGCGCAAAAAAAAAAATTTCAAGTCTTTCCTGTCCGTTCGCCACCGATAGAAGAGAAGAATGTTTGACCCGGGGCATATCCCTAAGGCAACTACTCCTCCCGCTTGTGTATAAATACACTAAAGAACTTCTCCTGATTACCAATTGATCGTTGGAGAGGAGGAAGGAGAAGCCAATCTCTTCAAAATCCTTCTCCATCGATCACCAAATCTCCCTCCCCACCCTCTATCATCCACGAAAGAGCCAACTTTTCGCGTTGGAACTCGAAAAGCATCAGAGCTAGTTCAACTAGAGCTGCTTTTGCCTGAATCAATCCTCGTTGGTCTTTCTGTCTCTGTCTCTGTCTCTGTCTCTGCGCCAGGAGCTGAGTGAATTGTAAGCAAGTTTCTCCCCTTATTTACAACGCTAAAGCAACACCGGGTTGCAAGCATTTTGCATGCTGTGAAACCGCATAGGGCTGGTTCAGGAGCACAGTGCTGAATCTGTGTTGATCTTTTCCCTTTTCGTTCTTTCACATTTGGCAGTAGAGAGATTCGAGAACTATTTGTGTTGTTATGTGGACAAAACCCATCTGCTCTTTTGAGCTCCTCTGGAGCTCAAAAATTGCTCGTGAACCCTGAATTTTAATAGCCGAGATTGCGTCTTTTTAATGGCGACACCGGTCCGCTTTCGAAATATATACGGTATTTGTTCCTTTTTGCAACTGATGAAAGGACCCTTTCACCTGCAACTCCCAGGCAACATGTTATTATTCCTGCACTTAGACGCTTCGGCGAAAAAAATCAAGTTTCACTCTGTTCACATTCTCCATTAATTCTTTTTGTTTGGGTGCGAATCACTCTACTGACAGTTTCCTCGTGTTTATGAATGATCAAGTCTTCAGAGATGGCTGGTGCGGAGAGAAGCCGGTCCGGGAAGCAAAATGCCGGGCGGGGCGGGGTGGCGGCGAGCGTGATGAGCAAGAGCATGAGCAGGAATAGTGCTTGGAGCATGGAGGACGTATTCAGAGACTCCAGCAGATCGAACAATGAAGATGAAGAGGCGCTGAGATGGGCCGCGATCGAGAGACTGCCGACGTACGATCGCTTGAGAACAAGCATCATCCAGTCGTTCACCGACAACAATGAGAACAATAAAGCGGTGATGAACAGTAGAGCAGTGGATTTGAGGAAGCTCGACATGGACGACAAGCAGAAGTTCATAGACCAGGTCTTTAGGGTGGCTGAGGAAGACAACGAGAAGTTCCTGAAGAAGTTCAGGCATCGGATCGACAAGTACGCCGATTTCTCTCTCTCTCTCTCTCATTTTACCAAATCAAAGGGACGTTAACCAATGCTCTGGCGTGTTCGTGTTTATGTTTTGGACAAGAAAAGTTACGATTTTCAAAGTATAAATAAAAGAAATGTCATCCTCCATCATCTCCTCATGATCTACAGACAAATAATCTTCCAACCCAAAAAAGAAAAAAAGAACATCTTCAGGCAGACTGCTTTCTTCAATCTTTGACTTCCACATGGTCCTACTCACCTAAAAATATCAGAATCAAGAGCGTTTAGCTTTAGATACCAGTCAAACAGCATCATTTGCTCTCAAACAAGGCCCGATACATCATCTAATTTGGATTTTTTTGTTATTTCTTTGTCCTAATTAGTTTGGTGATTATTTTTTGCAGGGTTGGCATAAAACTACCGACAGCGGAAGTAAGATTTGAGCAGTTGACGGTGGAAGCAGATTGCTATGTAGGAAGCAGAGCTCTTCCCACTCTTCCAAATGCCGCCCAAAACATTGCAGAGTCTGCCCTCAGCATGCTTGGGATTAGATGGGCCAAGACAGCTAAGCTCACCATCCTCAAAGATGTCTCCGGAATAATAAAACCCTCGAGGTTCGAAGCCTTGACCTTTCAATGGTCGAGACAAGAAGACTTTTATTCTGTCTATCGTCCGTGGAAGACCTTCATTTTTTATACGAAAATTTTCAGGAGATTGAGATTTATGTCAATATATGCGATTGAAATTTAGGGAATCAACACTGACGCCTTACATAAACTTTAAAAGATTCACATATATGCATATTTTTCAAATGGGTGATGATGTACTTATTAGAAATATCAAAAGGGGTAAAAGACTATTATGAATCTGAAATCGTCATAAATGAATGTTGTGGCAGTCAATAACTAGGATGGCTTAAATGGATAGTTGAACTTCTCTAATTATGTGCGAACAACTTAGGTAATTCATAAATTTTACTGCAGAGAAGACAACCCAAGTATCAGCTTGGAAACTTATAAGTGGCAGTTCATTACCTTCTTCCAACTTTGATTAGTTACATATTGTCTCTGTGACTAAAATGAATTTGTACTGTAATTGCTGTCTTTAGGATGGCTCTGCTGTTAGGACCACCTTCCTCAGGAAAGACCACCCTTCTTCTGGCCCTTGCAGGAAGGTTGGACCCGAGCTTGAAGGTAATTAATCAATTATAATTCATTTTTTTTCAGAGCCCCTGTCAGATAAAAAGAATATACAATTTCCATGTGATTTGTGCATATAGTTAATGTTATATGGTGATTCAACACAGGTTCAAGGAAATATTACATACAACGGGTACAGGCTAAATGAGTTCGTACCCCAAAAGACAGCTGCCTATATTAGCCAAAACGATGTTCATGTTGGGGAAATGACTGTCAAAGAAACCTTGGATTTCTCTGCGAGGTGCCAGGGGGTTGGGACTCGATACGGTAAGTATTAATTTGATTTCTGGTCATCGTTAGGCTAAAAAAGGAAAAAAGATTGAAATTTATCTGTAAATTTTTGCAGAACTTCTCAGTGAGCTTGCAAGAAGAGAGAAATATGCTGGGATCTTCCCTGAACCTGAAGTTGATCTCTTCATGAAGGTAAACACATCTTGGGAATCCTTCTCTGGGATTAGTCATGTGTACCTCATTAATCATGGGTCAATCCGAAAAAAGAAAGCGAGACATAAGATGGTGTGACTATTTCCGATATACCCTTGGCACGACACACATTACGATTTAGATGATATCACATGCTTTTTTATTAATCAATGTTATGCAAATTAGTCACGTGAATTTCCCAGTATGCAATTTCAAATAATGGGATTTCAATTCTTATTTTCTATGATCTCCAGGCAACGGCAATGAAAGGTGTGGAGAGCAGTCTCATTACCGACTACACACTGAGAGTGAGTGGCTCTAATCACTCTTCTCAGCCAATCATGTCGAACTGATAGGACAAGAACATCGAACGCCATAGGAATACCTTTGCTAATATGTATTTCGCATTTTTTTTTTCTCTTGGTCAACATTTTCAACTCACCTACTACATTGACGGGTGTCCAACTTTTATTGGTGGGTTTGTCGTCGTCCATGCCTGCTTGACATGCTTTTACACTTCATCTTGTCGACAATTTTCAATCGGAGAACATGTCCACGTCCAATACCTACTTCGCAACGATTTTTTGGTCTTTCAAGTTTAGTTCATCACCCTTACGCATTAGACATTAGGTACTGATTTGATCATTTTGAGACCCCCAATTTGAGAGATCACCAACCTATTAGCAAAGATTGCACATGTGCCTAAACCATCATCAATGAGCATATGAAGCGATTACTTGTGTATCAAACTCTATATGGGCATCACAAAGAGCTTGTTCGAAAGGTTATAAAACTCATGATACCGAGAAGATGAATTGATGATGAAATCTCACTTCCGAATGACCATGAGTATTTATCTGCTTTAATTAGATAATGTACCATGATCCTCATGGCTTAAATCGAATATACTATTTAGGATCAGGGAGGATCTCAATTTTTTTACTAGCATGTATTATTAACATGGGTTTCTCATAACATGTTCATATGACGGGAAAAAACAGATTTTGGGGCTTGATGTGTGCCGGGACACAATCGTTGGCAATGAAATGCAGAGAGGCGTATCCGGTGGGCAGAAGAAAAGAGTGACAACAGGTATATTCCAAGACAAGATAAATTCTTTGATATGCATCTTGACTCTAGTGGCATTTTTTTCACGTAGGTTTGAGTCCCTCATAGTGTTTTAGATGTATGTCGCGTGCTTCTATGTGAAGTTAGAAGGGTTAATGTTGATTTCCGGAATAGCCTCCACATATATAGAACATGTCATGCATGGGGGCACATTCGGACTGTCCACATTGTTACGAGGACACTGAGTAGAAATCATCACGGTTTTCTGGTTTGAGTACAAATTGAGTAAGTCAGTGCATTTGATTAAGTATAGACGCATCACAAGTTAGAAGATCAGAAGCAGACGCTGACTGTTGTATTATGTGTGGCATTGAACCACCAGGAGAGATGATAGTTGGGCCGACAAAGACGCTATTCATGGACGAAATATCGACGGGCCTGGACAGCTCCACGACGTTCCAGATCGTGAAGTGCATGCAGCAGATCGCACACCTCACGGACGCGACCATACTGATGTCCCTGCTGCAGCCGGCTCCCGAGACGTTCGATCTGTTCGACGACATCATCCTCTTGTCGGAAGGCCAGATTGTGTACCAGGGCCCCCGCGAGCATATCCTAGAATTCTTCGAGCGGTGTGGGTTCCGGTGCCCAGAGAGGAAAGGAACGGCTGATTTCTTGCAAGAGGTAGACAGACATCGTCACACTCAATTCCTGAATAATGGGCAATCATGGTTAAATGAGTAGGGTTGAAGGTCGAATCTAGTGTTGAGCAGAAGAAGTAATGATCATTGCTCGGGCCTAATCGTGAATAGGAGCATTAAATTTTCTTTAAATCATCGTGTTTGGTGCCTTGACGCGATTGTATTAAAAGGGAGCCATCCAATTTTTGATGGACGGCTCCCATGTAAAGGACCCCTTGACCGGACCCCACCCGGTCAGGGGATCCGGATCTGAGATTCATGAGCTGTTTTAGGTTGGTCAATGTAGGTGAGTACCATGACGTGCATGGCCGTGAAAAACTTGACTTTGCAATCAGGTTAGTGAGCTGAAAGTGCATTTGATATGTTGTAGGAAATATCTATCCGCCCGGTGGGAATAACCTCTTCACTGACGGTTTACGTATGAACTTTGAAGCTAGATGCAAAGGCTAGTTTACAAAGTCTCTGGTGGACTTTAAGTGGGTACTGACTACTGAGTGACTCCTACGCCGAGCATTGAACTAAAACCCACTGCATTACTTTTGACAATCTTTTAATTAGCATTATTTATGGATGAGTAATCACAAGCACTCGAGCCCTTACAAGTTACAAGGAGGACAAAAGACATGCATGATTGTATGACATCACTCATCTTGTGGTTTTTTGGCAGGTGACGTCAAGGAAGGATCAGGAGCAGTACTGGGCAGACAGAAGCAAACCATACAGATACATATCGGTGAGCGAATTCGCAGAGAAGTTCAAGCACTTCCATGTGGGAATGAGGCTGGACAACGAGCTCTCCATCCCATTTGACAAGAGCCTCAGCCACCAAGCCGCCCTTGTCTTCACCAAGTACTCGGTCCCCAAAATGGATCTATTGAAGGCTTGCTTTGACAAGGAGTGCCTGCTCATCAAGAAGAATGCGTTCGTCTACATCTTCAAGACCGTCCAGCTCACTCTCATGGCCATCATCACGTCGACGGTGTTCATAAGGAGCAGGATGCACACTCGTAATGAACAAGACGGTGCTCTCTATGTTGGCGCGCTCTTGTTCTCCATGGTCATCAATATGTTCAACGGTTTTGCCGAGCTCTCAATGACTATAACGAGGCTTCCAGTTTTCTACAAGCACAGAGACCTTCTCCTTCACCCTGCATGGACTTTCACCCTCCCCAGTTTCCTGCTGAGAATTCCCATGTCTGTTTTGGAGTCCATCGTTTGGATCATCATGACGTACTACTCCATTGGATTCGCACCTGAACCGAGCATGTACTTTTCGAAACAGCCCCTATTTCCAATTAACTTAAACTTCCTGCTCTGCGGAAATTTGTGTGGCGTACCGACTTAAAAGTACTCTATAATGTCTTCATTGTAACTGATTGCTTGTAGGGAGTGACTTGAAATATGAAGTGAACTGGCATCTAACATTCTCCTACTTGCAGATTTTTCAAACAACTGTTGGTGGTATTCCTGATCCAACAAATGGCTGCTGGAATCTTTATATTCATAGCTGGAGTCTGCAAGACGATGATTATTGCCAACACGGGTGGAGCTCTCATGCTCCTCTTGGTGTTCATGCTTGGTGGTTTCATAATTCCGCGAGGTCAGCTTCTTATTCATTATTTCCATTGAGAAATGATGTGCCGCAAAACAGTGGACTGTGAACATGAAAATGCCCTGTACGTATGTGGCAGATCAAATACCGAGCTGGTGGTCATGGGGTTACTGGATTTCTCCTATGACGTACGGTTTCAATGCCCTTACCGTGAATGAGATGTTCGCTCCGAGATGGATGGATAAACTGGTAATAGTTACCTTCTTCCTTGTCCACCTTATAGACTACAGAATGTACTTAGACTAAAAAATGAGCAATACAAAGGTAGCTCTTGTAATTATCCAAGAAACGGGGATCACTTGGAACATAATTTGCATTTCAGGCCTCAGATGGAGTCACGAGATTGGGCATTGCGGTGCTAAAAAACTTCGATGTCTTTCCTGAGAGAAATTGGTACTGGATTGGAGCAGCAGCACTTCTGGGGTTCACAGTTCTCTTCAATGTGCTCTTTACCTTTGCACTTATGTACCTAAACCGTGAGTGACTAACATAAACTAGATTTTTCCCCTTATGTCAAATTACAAAAGCTCATCTTTTCTTTTATTTATTGAAACATGATAGCTCCCAGGAAACCACAAGCCTTAATATCTGAAGAATCTGCAAAAGAGATGGAAGCTCAACGGGGAGGATCGGTGGAAGAACCGAGAATGAAACGACACCCTTCCAATAAAGATCGGAAAGCTAGATCATTATACACTTCCAATGGAAGCAATACAGGTAAACAAGCATGGAGAGGACTAGACTATCAACCTGTAGAGTGGACTAAAATAGCTGAAATGACCATTGCTCTAATGAATCTTTCAGGGGAAATGAGAACTCAAAGAGCGAGTAGACCACCAAATACTGATGGGTTAAGTAGGCATCATTCATCTCCGGAAGGGGCAAATGCTGTTGGTGCGAAGAGAGGAATGGTTCTTCCTTTCACTCCTCTGGCTATGTCCTTTGACAATGTGAACTACTTTGTAGATATGCCGGCAGTAAGTGCCCATATCCTATAAGCCTCTATAAATGTTTTAGTTTAAATCCCAATCACGAAATTGAAGGATGTTTCGACTCTAATCCTTTGTTTGCATTAAATAGGAAATGAAAGAACAGGGAGTTACGGAGGATAAGCTCCAACTACTTCAAGAAGTAACGGGTGCATTTAGGCCCGGAGTCTTGACTGCACTGATGGGAGTCAGTGGAGCTGGAAAGACGACACTGATGGATGTTTTAGCAGGAAGAAAGACGGGCGGTTACATTGAAGGTGAGATAAGAATATCTGGGTTCCCGAAGAAGCAAGAAACCTTTGCTCGAATATCCGGGTATTGCGAACAGAATGATATCCACTCTCCTCAAGTCACTGTAAGAGAATCTTTGATCTACTCGGCTTTCCTCCGGTTACCCAAAGAAGTTAGCAACGAAGAAAAGATAGTAAGGACTTATCTGGCTCTCTGTATCCAAGAGTCAAAAAGAGCTTGTAAAATATCAACTCAAGAAATGTATGTTTTTTGTGTTGAATTTTCCAGATCTTTGTGGATGAGGTGATGGAATTGGTGGAGCTGGACAACCTTAAAGATGCTATGGTAGGCCTCCCGGGAATTACAGGCCTGTCAACTGAACAGAGGAAACGGCTGACTATTGCAGTGGAGCTTGTTGCGAATCCTTCAATCATATTCATGGACGAACCTACATCAGGCCTTGATGCAAGGGCTGCAGCCATTGTCATGAGGACAGTAAGGAACACGGTTAACACTGGCAGGACGGTTGTCTGTACAATTCACCAACCTAGCATCGACATCTTCGAAGCCTTCGATGAGGTAGTTATTTGAAAAAAAGAAAAGAAATCTCTTCCTCTGTCTTATAATGATTGGACATTAGGTGTAGCAACGCTGACCAAAAATGCTCTCTATCAGCTTCTCCTGATGAAAAGAGGAGGGCAAGTGATCTACTTGGGTCCTCTAGGACGGAATTCTCAGAAGATCATCGAATACTTTGAGGTGACTAATACTCTTAAAGTTGTTTAGAAACACCAACGACTAATTCTAGATAGCATCAATTAACACGCATTAAATGCAGGATATACCCGGGATCCCAAAAATCAAAGAGAAGTACAATCCGGCCACATGGATGCTTGAAGTAAGCTCGATAGCAGCAGAAGTAAGACTGCAAATCAACTTTGCCGAACACTACAAGTCCTCATCATTGTATCAGTAAGTCAAGTCATTCTCGCAAGAACATGTGTTTATGACCGAAAATTGTATTATTTTATTGATCATGAGCTAATATGTGTGGCCTTGAGCAGGAGAAATGCGGCTTTGGTGAAGGAGCTAAGCACGCCTCTGCCTGGAGCCAAAGATCTCTACTTCCCTACCCAGTATTCTCAGTCCACATGGGGACAGTTCAAATCATGCATATGGAAACAATGGTGGACTTACTGGAGAAGTCCAGAGTATAATCTTGTTAGGTTCTTTTTCACTCTAGCTTGTGCGTTGATGGTTGGAACAATTTTCTGGAAGGTCGGCACTAAAAGGTTGGTGAGGGCTTGAGGGGAAAAAACACAAAATTTTCGTGTCCTTCATGGTGCTGGTCTCTTCTTGCTTCAAACTTGCTACTGATTTGGTGTCCTTTCATTCATTCTATCATTCCAGGGATACTTCTAACGACCTTTCCATGGTAATTGGAGCCATGTATGCGGCTGTGCTATTTGTCGGAGTCAACAACTGCTCTACGGTGCAGCCCGTTGTAGCCATCGAAAGGACGGTGTTTTATCGAGAAAGAGCGGCCGGAATGTACTCCTCACTGCCTTATGCCCTTGCGCAGGTGACAAGAAAATAATTCATTTCGACCGTGATTTCTTGATCTCATGTTAGTGTCAAGTACTAAAAGTCCAATCATTTGCCCCACCCAACAATGAACTAAGGACAGTGAGGGGCAAAGTTTAGCTTTACTTAAATTTTTAATCCTCAGGGTTATAATTTTATCTTCACAATTCAATGTAGGTTATCTGTGAAATACCGTACGTGTTCGTTCAAACCACTTATTACACATTGATAGTGTATGCAATGGTGAGCTTCGAATGGACAGTCGCGAAATTCTTCTGGTTCTTCTTTGTCAGCTTTTTCTCCTTCCTCTACTTCACATACTATGGCATGATGACTGTCTCCATCACACCCAACCACCAAGTGGCCTCCATCTTCGCCGCGGCCTTCTATGCATTGTTCAATCTATTCTCCGGATTCTTCATCCCGAGACCAGTAAGTTATTCCTTTAGACGCTCATAGAGTGCAAATTTGTTTTAACTTAAGTTATTTCGCCCTAAATCTTGACGCAAACAAAATTCTGTGTTGGAATTTTCAGAGAATACCCAAATGGTGGTTGTGGTACTACTGGATTTGCCCTGTTGCATGGACAGTGTACGGTCTGATCGTGTCGCAGTATGGTGATGTCACAGACCGCATCATCGTGCCTGGGATGGATTCTGACCCGACTATCAAGTGGTACATAGAGCAACATTTTGGGTACGACCCTGATTTTATGGGGCCGGTCGCCGGAGTTTTGGTAGGTTTCGCAGTGTTCTTTGCGCTTCTATACGCCTACTGCATAAAGAGCCTAAACTTCCAAATGAGATAGGTTAGATGGAGATCAACTGGGGAAAGAGAACTCCCCCTAAAGATAGAATCGTGTAGATTTTTTTTTTCCCGAATTCAAAAGTATATGATGTAATTAGCGTTTTCAGTTGATCTTTTATGTTAATATTCATGAAGATATGGGGGACAGTATCATTTGTGCTTTTCCTACTTATAGTAGAAGATGTTGATGAATATAGCTAAGTTCCTGAGAGATGTAACTTCTGTCCGCAAATCTGTAGCATTTACGTGCAGTGGAATTTTCATTTGCATCTGCCAGTTTCACAATTCCTGGCAATTGTCCACATTTATTTTTGCCCTGATTTGCGTACAAATTCCTAAAAGGTGTGTCTAATGAGTACTGGCAAACCAAACCGAGGAGAGAAATCATTCAAATGCGATCCTGTGCATGTGAATTCAGTATGTCCTGACACTTGAATGTGTGTATCTTCTAGCCGGTCCGTGCGATCCAAGTTTCATTATGCCACTGCATCTTAAAGAACGCCCTAAATGATATTCACTACTCAGTATCTGCTAATACAATTCCTACAAAGAAAGGATAGAACTAACTGCTAATGTGAACCCTAGATTTGCATGTTAGGCTAGCCGTTTAATTCGCTTGAAGAAAACCATCCAGCAAAAACACACACAAAAAAAAAAGGAAACGGAGAGATGGAGATGGAAATGGAAATGGAAAATGGCCAATTTCACACCATCAACGATGTGACCATGAAGATCCTATTTTTCAGGTCAACGGCCTTAGAATCAGCACAGTATAAGTGGGCACTACCAGAGTACAAGTATGGATGAGAGCCAAAATAGGAACCAAATGCACAGTTAATCAGGATTAGCAAACTGCTGAATGCAATCACCCGTCACTGAAACCCCCACCAAGAAAATTGTTTGATCACCAGCATTCACACTCCAAATCTCGTAGAGATCACCCGAGAGAGAAAGAGAAAGAGAAAGAGAGAGATACGAAAACACCGAGCACAGAACATATGGGGCGGTGGACACTGCATATCCCGACCGCCGTGACGGATGGCTGAGACCGGTCATCAAGGTGGTGCTCAAACTGCATTTCAGGTAGATCCTGTAACTCGACTATAGCTTCTAAAAGCAAGTGTAGCATCGAATTTCTTTTTCCCGCCGACTATAGACCACGATGGAACGTCGCCTTTCACCAGTGGCACTAGTATATCTTGAAAAACAATCTCACCTTTGATGCGTACATGGATGAGTAAATGGCGAAATTCTGCTAATGTCACTTCAGAAAGCGATCTTTTTCATTTAGTGACGCTGGAAAAAATAAGGTACCTTTGTAATTTTTCGAGTTTCACCGTCTTTGCATGCTCAGGATCGATCGCTCTCCCAGCTACCATGCAGAAACAGCATGAAGTTCTCTTCCCTCAAGAAAAAGTTGGCAGTTTTTAAGTTCATTCTACTGTAGGTATGTTAAGCCTGACGACACATCTATCTTCTTCACGGTTATCTTGATAAAAACCATTCTTACTCCAGGTTCTTAACAGAATCCATCTCTCTCAACAGATAACAGAAAATTCTGCATAAATCAAGATCAAGACTGGGAAAAGAGTTCAAGAATAGCCGCAGGAAAAGACAGGAAGGAATGGATAACTGGGGACCGGACGACGATCAGTTCTTCAGCACGTCAGTTTCGAGGAAGGATGAAGAGGACGCACTGCAATGGGCTGCAATAGAGAAGCTCCCCACGTACAAGAGGCTGAGGACGAGCATTCTGCAGTCGACCCCAGAGGAGGATGGCGCTGTCACTGACATCGAGCAGGGTGTGAGCATGACAACGCACAAGGAGGTTGACGTCCGGAAGTTGAACAAGAAGGAAAGGCAAGAGTTCATCGAGAAGCACTTCAAGGTCGCCGATGTAGATAACGCCAAGTTCTTGACCAAGCTCAGAGCTCGCATCGATAGGTTTTATATAACTTTCCAAGATTTACATTTGGTGATGATATATTTATTGTTATTGCCCTGAAGTTGTACTTGATGTATTTCACATTGCCAATTCAATTACAGGGTAGGTATTCAACTCCCTACAATAGAAGTTAGATTTGAACAATTACAAGTAGAAGCAGATTGCTATGTCGGGACCAGAGCTCTTCCCACACTGTTGAATGAAGCACGTAACATTGCCGAATCAGCACTCCGCCTGTTTGGTATTAAGCTTGCAAAGAAAGTGAAATTGACAATTCTTAAGGATGTTTCCGGGATCATTAGGCCATCAAGGTGATACTACATGTATCTAAAATGTTTCAATTGGTCTTTTGGAGTTGCTGCGCTTCAACTATGTGTTCTCTCGCTCGTTTGCTGTATCTTTGAAATTATTTATTTTGCTCTGTTTGCGCAGAGTATGTCGAACCTTTGATATCCGTTTGATTAGATTATTTAAAGCTATATTGGATATAAACCTATCTCTCGGTTTGGTATTGGATTTTGCATTTTGATGCATTTAAGTTCAGATTATCAGTTTGGCTCTGTAACATCTGTGACTAGCCACCGGATGCATTTTTATGTGCATTGAGAACGAAACGAAGTGTGTAACTGGCAATGAATTATGCTCACTAGCTTCTATGGACCAAAATGCTATTATTCCATTTCTCATCGTCAGTTTTCATCGTTGCAAATAGAAATTTAATAATTTTAGGGGAACTTACTGTACTCTTGAAATCTTGTTTCTCTGACGTGATCAGGATGACACTTCTTCTTGGACCTCCATCATCCGGGAAGACGACTTTATTGTTAGCACTGGCAGGAACGTTGGACTCAAGTCTGAAGGTATGTTACCAATTAAATTTTGCAATTATTTGTTCCTTTCTCTAAGGATAAATTCGAGATAATTTGGACATAAGCATGTTAAGCTCGGTTAGCTTTAAGCTACGAAATGCAGACTGGAGTTAGTTGCACTTTCAGCTAGTAGTAAGAAGAGATCCTAGGATTCTTTTGTCTGTTCATCAGGTGAAAGGACGGGTCTCATATAACGGCTATAGTCTGAAAGAGTTTGTGCCGCAAAAGACGTCGGCATACATCAGCCAAAATGATGTGCATTTGGGCGATCTTACTGTCAAGGAGACATTTGATTTTTCAGCAAGATTCCAAGGAAGCGGTCCTCGTTATGGTATCACCTTTTAAGAATGTCTATCTCATGAATGTTCTTTTTCTTAAGTCACTTGAAGAAGCTCGGATGTTTCTTTTTTGCTTAGATTTACTAGCTGAGCTCTCTAGGAGAGAGAAGGATGCCGGAATCCGCCCCGAGTCCAGTGTTGATCTATTCATGAAGGTTGATGCTACTAACTTTTGAACTTAGTGCAAATGATCAAATTCGCGCATTTGCTTGAACTCATTCATAAATGTGCCTTCAGCACTCTAATTCTAAATGCAGGCAACTGCTGTTGGATCCAAGACAAATCTCATTACCGATTACACACTCAAGGTTAGTTCTATAATAGTCATCGCGAAGTGATGTAAATTGTTCATGGCATTGCGGTTGATTCTCTCCCATGAAGCCATTGAGTCTTTGAATTACTGATCAATGTATGGTTTGTTGCAACAGCTTCTGGGCCTTGACATATGCAAGGACACTGTTGTCGGAGATGAAATGAAACGAGGAATTTCGGGTGGACAGAAAAAGCGAGTAACAACAGGTTAATTCTGGTTACCCAGCTTTGCCGACAAATTCACGGTCTGAGTGTCCCAGTGATGGAAAATATCTTTTTGTATAAGGGTTAGCTCTTTCTGTACTACGTGTTGTTTTGAAATTCTATACAGAGGGAACTACTAAGTTGATGAAATGAATCAAAATTATGCACTATTTGGACACGTGACTGCGATGCAAGTGACCACTGCAATCTTTCAATTTACTTCTGACGGATCTTTTGCATGTCAAGTGCCCATTTTCGTTCCCCGATCGTTAGTCATTAACCCATCGCGTCTCCTATCATGCAGGTGAGATGGTGGTGGGACCGACAAAAACTCTTCTTATGGATGAGATATCAACTGGTCTGGACAGCTCGACAACGTTTCAAATTGTGAGGTGTATGCAACAGATTGCGCATTTAGTCGATTCCACCATATTCATGTCCCTCCTTCAGCCAGATCCTGAGACCTTCGAGCTGTTTGATGACATTGTCCTCATGTCAGAAGGCCGCATTGTTTATCTGGGTCCTCGGGAGCATGTAGTGGAGTTCTTTGAGGGCTGCGGATTTAAGTGTCCCGAGAGGAAGGGTGTCGCTGACTTTCTGCAAGAGGTAAAGACGTCTAACCTTTTGTTCAAAATCACTAGATCCTTCTGGGAAGCTCTGGTTTGCTTCTTGAGCTATGATTTATGCAACTAGGTACATCTGCTGGACTATTATATAAAAATAAATGGCTTTTTTGGTTTATCATCAGAACAAAAGAAACCTGTCATCTTTTAGTAATTCCTGAAACATTTTCTTGAGCTTCTGGGAATGATTCAATACATCAGCTTTCTAGACCGGCACTGAAATTGCTAGTATTGTAGATGGTGTTAATGTTAAAAATGCCCTGCTTAGTCACTTTTAATAGCATTATCACAGGTTACATCCAAGAAGGACCAAGAGCAATATTGGGCAGATAAGAACAAGCCCTACCAATTCATTTCGGTTGCGGAGTTTTCTGACAGGTTTAAGGCCTTTCATGTCGGTCAGCGGCTAGGAAGGGAACTCCAAACTCCTTACGACAAAAGCAAAAGCCACAGAGCTGCTTTGACCTTTACGAGACAGTCAACTCCCAAAATGGAACTCCTCAAAGCATCTATCGATAGAGAATGGCTTCTAATCAAGAGAACCCGGGGCGTTTACATTTTCAGGACTTCTCAGATTATCATAGTTGGGTTTGTGGCAGCCACAGTTTTCTTGAGAACGAGGCTCCATAGGACATTTGATGATGCAACTGTCTACATCGGAGGAATTATTTTCGCCATGGTTATGAATATGTTTAATGGAAATGTTGAGCTATCTCTCACTCTTATGAGGCTGCCGGTGTTTTATAAGCAAAGGGATTTTCTATTTTATCCTGCGTGGGTGTTCACCATCCCAAACTTCTTACTACGCGTGCCCATCTCAGTTTGGGAAGCCACAGTCTGGACACTCATGACTTACTATCCCATTGGATATGATCCAGGAGCTAGCAGGTACTTAACCATAATATGCTTTTAGGCGCTCAATCTTCTTTACCTGCTAGGAAGAATTTACGGTTCTTTCTTCTGTTTGCCCAGGTTTTTCAAATACCTGCTCGTGGTATTTTTGATCCAACAAATGGCTGCTGGGTTGTTCCGGTTTTTGGCTGGTGCTTGTAGGACTATGATGATTTCCCAGACCGGCGGTTCACTTGCTCTACTCCTTCTGTTCCTGCTTGGAGGTTTCATGCTTCCAAAACGTAAGAGTTAATGTTCAAGAACCTTCCCATGAGATTATTTTGAACAAAGAAAGCAAGCAAGATCTATTTCTTTTTGCATCAGCTTATTTTAGAGAGTAACGAATAAGGCTTCAAAATGCAGGCCAAATACCAGTATGGTGGTCTTGGGGTAACTGGGTCTCACCTCTATCGTATGCATTCAAAGCCTTGACCATCAATGAGATGCGTGCTCCGAGGTGGATGAACAAATTGGTAACTCACTGAAACCTGTGTTGGGTTGACAGAGTGGTTGTACACTGACTGGAGTTATAGTGATACAAGCCAGTAACTCATCATTACTTGATGTTTCTGCAGGGACCAGATAACCATACAAAGTTAGGTGTGGCCGCATTGGAGGTATTTGACGTCAACTACAAGAGCTACTGGTTTTGGATTGGAACTGGAGCACTTTTTGGATTCATTATCCTCTTCAATATCCTCTTTACCTTTACCCTCATGTACCTAAACCGTGAGTTCTATACATTGATGTGGTGCAATATTGCAGCAGCAGTTCAATATATGCTGACTAGTTGAGCTGAATGCACACATTACAGCCTCTGGGAAGCCACAAGCTGTTGTTTCTGATGAGGACCAGAAATCAAACGACAAAGACTCCCCAGATATAGAAAAAAGTAAAGCAAGAGCATTAGCGACGAGAAGTAGCACGGGTAAACAATTCCTTTTACATTTTGTGATTCCTAGTTACTCCAAGTATGAGCAGAAAATTGCAAATTGCTCCTGTTATCTCTAGTTTTTGGCCTTTTACTTATTTTTAACGCAGAAAAAATTTCTATTTGAATTATCAAGGGGAAATGTCTACTCGACAAGATAGCAAGTCCATTCTTCTTGATGGGCCTGCCGTTCCGGTGGCCAATGGCGCAGCCCCAAAGGGAGGAATGATACTCCCATTTCGACCCCTATCAATGTCCTTCGACTGTGTTAATTACTACGTAGACATGCCCCCGGTATTCTTGCTCATTCTCATGTTATTCTAAGTCAACAAGCCGTTCTTTTTTCCCTATATGGAGCTGAGCAGATCTTCTGTGTGAGGACAGGAAATTAGAAGTCAAGGAGTGACCGAGAACAAGCTACAATTGCTCCGAGAAGTGGCAGGAACATTCAGGCCTGGTGTCCTAACTGCTTTGATGGGTGTTAGTGGTGCTGGAAAGACAACACTGATGGACGTTCTCGCAGGAAGGAAAACTGGGGGTTATATTGAAGGTGACATAAGAATATCTGGGTTCCCCAAGAAGCAAGAAACATTTGCAAGAATTTCCGGCTACTGTGAGCAGACGGATATTCACTCCCCTCAGATCACTATTAGAGAGTCCTTAATCTACTCAGCCTTCTTGAGACTCCCTAAAGAAGTAGACAATGAGGCAAAGATGGTAAGAAAACCTTAACCATTGCCAGAGCAATTGGCTTATCTGTCATTTTCGAGCTTATATTCATGTTAAGTTACATTCTACATATGCTCCAGATTTTTGTCGACGAAGTGATGGAACTTGTCGAGCTCGGTAGTATCAAGAATGCCATAGTTGGGCTTCCAGGGGTCTCTGGGTTGTCAACGGAACAGAGAAAGAGGTTGACTATAGCAGTAGAACTTGTTGCTAATCCTTCGATCATTTTCATGGACGAGCCGACTTCGGGCCTTGATGCAAGGGCTGCAGCCATTGTCATGAGGACTGTGAGGAACACGGTGGACACTGGACGAACCGTCGTGTGCACAATTCATCAGCCAAGCATTGATATATTCGAAGCATTTGATGAGGTAGACCTCTTAATATCCATACCACTTCTCAGAAACACATGTCGCTATTTCCAATTTAATGCTTGCAATGTCTTGCCACAGCTGTTGTTGATGAAAAGAGGAGGGCAAGTTATTTACTCCGGACCACTTGGTCCGCGTTCCTGCATGCTCGTAGAGTATTTTGAGGTGCATCTGACCTTCCCTTGTCTCCACCTTTTATTGCAGCATCAAATGATAACCCGCATTGTTCACTCTAGGAATATGTGGATGCTTGCAGGCAATTCCCGGGGTCCCTAAACTACAAGGGGAGCAAAATCCCGCAGGATGGATGCTGGACGTGAGCTCAGTTGGGAACGAGGTCCAGCTCAAGATGGACTTTGCCGAATACTATAAATCATCAGCGTTGTATAAGTAAGTGCAAAAGCAAGGTTCCAATGAAAAGAGACTTGTATAGTTGTGGGGATGTGATGGTCATCTAGCTGAATTACATTTCGTACGTGTGAAGGCAAAACAAGGCTCTTGTGGATGAGTTGCGGATGCCGCCAGCAGGTGCAAGCGACTTGTTCTTTCCCAACCAGTACTCTCAGTCGACGTGGGGGCAGTTCAAATCATGCTTGTGGAAGCAATGGTGGATCTACTGGAGGAGCCCGGACTACAACCTTGTACGAATCCTTTTCACCTTGTTGGTTGCCCTAGTCCTCGGTTCCATTTTCTGGCGAATCGGCAAAACCAGGTGATAGTATTTTCCATCCGAAGAGCCTCCAAAATTTTCCTACTTGTTAGCCCGGCTGCCCCTGAAATTTCCAAGAAAACCGAACCATTCTGATAGAATCTCCTCGACTGAACTTCTTGTTGCTTATCAGATGGTTATTCTGAAACATACATTCTTTTGACTAGGGATGAGGTTCATGATCTGACCACGGTCGTCGGAGCCATGTACGTTTCTGTCTTATTCGTGGGGATTAATAATTGTTCGACCGTTCAACCGATAGTTTCCAGAGAGAGGTCTGTGTTCTACCGAGAAAGGGCCGCCGGCATGTATGCTGCTCTGCCATATGCAGTGGCCCAGGTAAAACAGTAAGGAACTTTACTGTAATGGTTCATTCTGATGACGAATTAGCCATCCATTTATTGGTCGCTTCGACATTATTTCTTTTCGCTTGCGGGTTGAAACAGGTAATCATGGAAATACCGTACGTCTTGGTTCAATCGGCATGTTACTCCGTGATCATATACGGCATGATGAGCTTCCAGTGGACTACGGTGAAGTTCTTCTGGTTCTTCTTCATCACCTTCATCTCCCTTCTCTACTTCACATACTACGGCATGATGACAGTCGCGCTCACCCCGAACCTTCAAGCAGCAGCTATCTTCGCGTCAGCTTTCTTCGGCTTCTTCACTCTGTTCTCGGGATTCTTCATACCTAAGCCGGTGAGCCTCAAATTCCTTTGTCCAACCACTGACACGGCTCCTGCGCAGAGTAAAATCGACAGACTTGACTCTTCGTTTCGTGATTGCAGAAAATACCCGTGTGGTGGAAGTGGTACTACTACATCTGTCCCTTGGCATGGACGGTGTACGCGCTGATCGTGACGCAATACGGCGACATGGACGACCCGATCAAAGTGCCCGGGACGTCTCCGTCCCCGAGCATCAAACGGTACCTGGAGGACCATTTCGGCTACAACCTGCACTTCATGGGGCCAACTTCAGCAATCCTGGTCATCTTTGCTGTGTTCTTCGCGCTTCTTTTCGCCTTCTGCATCACCCACCTGAACTTCCAGAGAAGGTAGCGTGGGACAGTGGCAAGCACTCATCGGATTGCTACCATTTTTTCAGCTTTCCTCCTCCTGTTTGCCAATCGTGATCCGCCACCATTTGGCTGAAACTAGTGCAGTCGAAATGCATATACATGACGTTGGTTTTGCCTAAAGCCTCGTGGGAAAATAGTGTTGCCATGTCTTCGCCGACGCGGCACCGGCGCTAACGCGAATAGCTCGCCGTAGATCATTCGGGTAGGCAAGATTCCGGCCGACGCCCTATCGGATGCCCGAGATGGCAACTTGGATCCTACTTTTTGCTTTTCTTTTCTCCTCCTTTTTTTTGTTTTTTTTTATCTTTATCCCTATGAAAGAAAATTGTACTAAAATAAATAAATAAGTTCGATCCGATTGCTTTCTTGTGAAGGAGAAAATAATATGGTGGGGCCTCATAAAAAAAGAAGAAGAGTGATATATTCATTCTTGGGTAGTTGGATAAAGACCCAACTACCGACTATGCCTTATTATAATACTCATGCAAAAAATTGCTTACCTTATTCATTATTTTTAAAATGATCGCTTGCATCGATTATAAAAAATGAATGGACGAAAAATTCAGTTATTGATAGCAACATTAAAAAATTTACTTATTATTTTAAGTAAAACAATAAAATACTTTTAAATATATATTATTCAAATTATATATTATTCGTGAAATAAATAGGGTTTTCATAATATAAATTTTCTTTAATAAGTCAACTTCACTTGCCCAACCGGGGGTATGGTGACCATTAAAGCGGCTCATTGACTTTTCTCATCACGAAAGAATTCTTGGACAGCCTCATCCCTTCCTTTTTCTCTAGCATTAAAAGTCCCATCTCGACCCCATGATAAGGACACGACATTGGTACCAACGTTAACCGGACTTATTAACGAATTACTTTCTCTTACCTAATCAAAAGTCTCTTACATTGAGTAATTACGCATATCATAATTCTATAGACCATTTTAGTATTCTTATAGAATTCATCCGCATCTAACTCCATAATAACATCGTGCGTCGCAAACGTCTCGAAAAAATTCCGGACATCTTATCAATATCAACATAATAGATAGTGAGTAATCGATGTTCTTGTTTTTGATTTGGAATCGAGGCACTGTCGTTCCTCGAAGTGACACCCTATTAAGGTCCTGGCTTTGCATTTGGACATGCTTTTCTATGGTGAATGCACCAACATGTGTTGAGCATGAAGATCGTGGCGGTTGGTGAATGTCAAAATTGTGGGCGGGATAGGATTTGGACAGGATGCAAACTAGGAATTTGCTAGGCCATCAAACCAAGTGATTTCCACAACATAGGAAGATAGGTCGGATCACAAATTCATGCTAAGATTGACACAAAAGGACAATCTCGGACGCCAAGTTCAAGGTCCGTAATCTCATGATATAGGCGGTGCATAGTAGATATGTTTCTTTTTTTTTTTGTCATAATTGTTAATCTTTCGTTATACTTTCATCGTCCCATGAGATAACACACCTTTAAGAGGTAAGAGTGAATTTTTATCTTTTTTTTTTGTAGGAAATCTCTTTCTTCTCCCGGATTTCAAAATTATATATATATATAAAGAAAAATGTCACTTTATATATAAATAAAATGTTGATCAATTAAAATATTTACAAATGTCACTTTAGATTCCAGTTAATTATTTCCATTCATGAATTCAAGACTTCATCTTGCTTTCACAAAGTAAACAATGATCCCCATGAATCAATTTTTTTTATTAGTACAATGTCATACATAATATCGACTGTGAGCTTTTAATTTATCACGTGTGATTTATAGACTTTTCGTATATGTGAAAATATTAAGTATTGTTATTTTATTAATTAAAATTTTAGGAAAAATATCCAGAAATTAAATTGAAAGTGTATTAAAAATTATATTAGATAAAATTAAAGTTTAATAATTACATTGTTCAGGATTATTAGTTTGTATCGAATTCGTACTTAAAAGGACAGAAACGAAAACCGTACGTCAATCTCGAAGTGGGAGAGAGAGAGAGAAAGAGAGAGAGAGCAAGCTATGCTTCCTCAGGCAGACGCTCTTTCTTTCTTCCTCTGTTCTTCCATCTCCCTCTCCCACCGAAGACATCGAATCCTAGAGAGGGATTCGGACTCCATTGCCATTTCTCTCGCCATGATCTCGTTGAACGGAAGCAGCTTTCTGGTAAACCTCACTTCTCTTCACAATCCCGCCTTTCTCGCCTCCCTTTCTCGTCCTTTGCTTCCAGAGATACAGCCGATTGAAGTGGCATCGTTCGGCATTTTGGAAAGATTGAAGCGATGTTCGCATTTGCTTCGTCTAAAGCAAAGTAAAGATCGTCTTCTTCACGAGATGGAGCGTGCATAACCAAATTTTTTTTTTTTTTGAGCTCATTCTCAGTCGTCGCGTTCGATTCGACGACGTCTGAACCCGATATTCCGTCTCCATTTCACTGATGGATATCGATCGGTTGTTTCATCTTCGTTAATTTCTTGGCTCGCTTTTCCTTGTGTGATAGCAGAAGAATTCGAGCACCTGCAAGTCGTGCAGAACCTTCAAGGAGGCGCAGAGGATCCCCGTCGCCTTCGTGAGGGTGCGATCGAAGCCGAACGGGCTGTGTCGAGTAGCGAGCGACGGGAACGGCCGCGTTTTGGTGGAGGACGGCGCATTGAACGAAGACGGCTCTTCTTCTTCTTCGTCGTCGTCCGTTCTGGACCTGGACTCCAAGGCCGCCGTGGGTGGCGGCGGCCCCGACGTGTACGACGAAGACAGACCCACCGAGGATCCGGATCCCGTCAGGCCTTGGGCCGTCTCTGTAGCCAGGTCGGATTCGTCGTCTTGTGGTTTCGATGGTTCCGATGTGCTTTCACTGTTGAGAAATTTTTGCTGTTTCTGTGCATTAAAATGTTTCTTCAATTTCTTTCCGATTATTTTTTATGACGCGAAAATTATTTGAGATGGATGGCGACGCGGTTAGGTACTATCGAAAGGTTATCGCTTTGTATGAATGAGGGCGTTGGCATTTAATATGCCCGTAATGTCTGCAGTTACGGAAAAAATCAAAGTATTTTTTATTAAGCATGCTTAATGTGTTAACTAGTTTCTAACAAAATCTATTTAAAAATTCCCTTTTCTTTCTTGGATGTAATGAAATTATTTTCCACGCATTATGCGTTTAGCCTCTTTTTTTTCGTGTTTTTATATAGTTTTGAATGCTGTAAGAATGACGGCACTTCTGTTCTGACTTCTCCAGCCACCAACTTTCTAAACAAGAATTGTGCTTTTGTTTGTGGCAAATGTTATTACAGAGCTGTCCAATTCGAGACGACAAAGGTGGTGGCTGGTGTTCCTGGATAATTGAATATTCTGTTATTATCTATGAGCCAGCAAGAAACAGATTATGAAGTTATGCTTGCCGTACTTAGAGAATTATAATGTTCATAATTAACTGCAATTGTTGATGCAAAGTACCCTAAATTGCTTCTTGAAGATTATCTGTTGGACATCCTGAATAGCCAAAGCATCTGCATTCAGCATTTTCTGGATGCATGTCTTCTGTATATTTGAATTCATAGAAGAATTAGGCTGCTATTCACATGTTGTCTTCATACAGGATTAGAGACAGAGTGTTTAGAGAAGTTGGAGTGGCTGCGATTGAGGAGGATTTGAGTGCTGAGTGTTTGAGGTGAATTTAGACAGGAGAAAAAAACGTTCTTTAAAAGCTCAGATGGTAATATGGGTTTTAGATGGAAAGGAGAAAGATCTGAAAGATATAGAAAGAATTATAGAGAGAGAATGAATATCAGGACGTCCTAATAGAGCACAACAGGCAAGGGATCCACTCAGCCCAGTCTTTTAGCATGCTTTCTTCTAAATTCTATGGTCCTTCAGGCAAAAATATGAGTGTTGGTATGCTTGCTTCTCTGCTGCTCAGCCTTTTCGTTTCTAATAACCAATTTCCCCCTCTGTCAGTGGGTATAGCTTGCTTCGAGATCCACACCACAACAAAGCACTTGCCTTTTCTGAAAAAGAGAGAGATGCGCACTACTTATGCGGTCTTCTCCCCCCAATAGTTGTTTCTCAAGATCTTCAGGTTATCTACGCTGTGGATAATTCTTTTGATAACTTTTTACATGTCCCCTTCTTGTGCATTTCCATGTTGGTTCTATCAAATATGGCATTAATTTTGCGACTCAAACACGACAGGTAAAGAAGATAATGCACAACCTCCGCCAGTACCAAGTCCCACTGCAAAAGTACATGGCAATGACGGATCTTCAAGTGAGTTTATGTTTCTTCCTTTTTGAAGAGATCCAAGGTTTCCATTTAGGATCATGTTTATGTGATTTCCATATCTTGCTTTGTATATGATTGAGCGTCCCAATGGAACTAAATGCAGGAATTATTTTCTTTAATGTGCTTCTTCTTCCCTTTTATACTTTTTCCCCCAACATGGCTTATCCTTGTTCATCTAAAAAATTAGAGAATCATGCTATTTTAGGGCTTTGTAAAATTATCAGCCTTATTCAATCACGTGAGCAGACCAAGTATGCTGCCTTGACAGCTTGATGATAATGCAGCAATGACAACTTTTGCATTTTGCTAGACATATTTTTCATCTTTCTATTAATAAGAAAAGCTGCATATTTCTCAACTTCTGGAATGGTTTCATACTTTCGGATTATCCATTTCACAGGAGACAAATGAGAGGCTTTTTTACAAGCTTCTTATTGACCATGTTGAGGAGCTTCTTCCTGTTGTCTACACACCAACCGTGGGTGAAGCTTGCCAAAAATATGGGAGCATTTTCAGACGACCTCAGGGTCTCTTTATCAGTTTGAAAGAGAAGTATGTCTATGTCTGCTGTACTTTATCAATTGTGGTGTTCTGTTTTCCTAATAGACATACCTGTGCTATTGTCTGGTGTCGGATGCATATATGGTACTCACAAATAATTAATCTTAGGGGCAAGGTTCTTGAGGTTTTAAAGAACTGGCCACAGAGAAACATTCAGGTTATTGTCGTTACGGATGGCGAACGGATCTTAGGACTCGGGGATCTTGGCTGTCAAGTATATACTTTCAGTGGCTGTCTCTCTTCTTCACATACAAATGCGCACGTGCACCCCAAGGACGCATGCACACCCGCACGCATGCTCACATGGTGCAATTGATAACTGTCTCTAGAATTGTCTCTTTGCTAGGGAATGGGGATACCAGTAGGGAAGCTTTCATTGTACACTGCTCTTGGTGGAGTCCGTCCTTCAGCAGTAAGTTATGCTTGTGTGTCAATATGACCATGAAATATACTCAAGTCAAGAACCTGTTACATCAAATGCCCTAGAAGTTCCATTAGGTGCTAGTTTTTTTTTTTTTTAAAATAGACACTAAAAATCACTCTCTACCTTCTATCTCTTGCTACAACAGGCTTTGGTGAAATTTCCATTGTGTCACATTTGCAATTCTGACTTCAGCAAAGTGATGCAACCAAATTACATGTGCATTTTATTTTTCCAGTCAGTTTGCATTTAGAATGAGACTGCAGTTAATAGTGTTGACTTTAATTTTTTGTGATGCTCCTTTTGCCAATCCTCAATGAAAACTAATTCATATTTAAAGTCTACTAGCATGGACTACCTGAAGGTTTTGGATGTTTTATTCTGTTCACAACAAACCATGTACGGAACTCGAGTAATGGTGGTTGTGTTTGTCCAATCACTTTTTCTCTGGATACTTATAATAACTGTACATTTTCTCATTTACAGTGCTTGCCTGTAACTATTGATGTGGGGACCAATAATGAGAACCTACTGAAGGATGAGTTCTACATTGGGCTCAGGCGGAGGAGGGCAACTGGCGAGGTCTGATTTGCTTTTCACCAATTGGATTATCATTTTTTTACTGCACGTCACATGTTATGCAATGGGAGAATTCTGTATCATGTTCTTCTTTCAGGAATATGCTGAACTTTTACATGAATTTATGACTGCGGTCAAGCAGATTTATGGGGAGAAAGTACTCATTCAGGTTGGACTTTCATTTTATAGCTTGTGCTAGTCATCATTTTTGTTTGTGAAATCTTTATGGATACCTCATGCCTTAAAATAACTTTTGGTGCAGTTTGAAGATTTTGCAAACCACAATGCTTTTGAGCTGCTTGAGAAGTATGGGATGACTCATCTTGTCTTCAATGACGATATTCAGGTGAAATTCAGAACACTCTAAATATGAGTCAAAATTTGCCTATTTACCCTTCCACTACTTTGCTCCAGGGAACAGCATCTGTGGTCCTTGCAGGGCTTATTGCAGCATTTAAGTTTGTTGGTGGAACCTTGGCAGATCAGCGATTTCTATTCCTAGGTGCTGGGGAGGTTTGTTGTCAAATTTTGTTGTGAGAGCCCTTAATTGTTTTTTCAAGTAGCTCCGCTTATCGGTATAAATTCCTATAGTCTGCATTTATGTATTATGGTGCTGCTGCCTTGGAGTCATTGGAAGAATACAAAGGCAAATTTGTTCCTCTTTCTTATTTCACTAGCTTGCATATGTATAATATCTGGTATAAGGAAGTTCTTCTGTAACTGGTGGTTGTTACAGGCTGGCACAGGTATAGCTGAACTCATGGCCCTCGAAATCTCAAAACAGGTTAAAGCATAGCATTCAATATTTATTTGAGTATTCACTTTGAGAAATTCTGAATGATGATATGACATACAAAACATAAGATGATGTGACATACCTGGTTTTTTTTTTGCAGATAAATGTTCCAGTGGAGGAAGCTCGTAAGAAAATTTGGCTAGTCGATTCAAAGGTAGTAAAATGTGCTGTTTTCTTTGTGAATTCGATTGCTTTAATTGTTATAATTCATAGATTGGTGAATCATTGAATGTGTTCTTTTGCAGGGTCTGATAGTTAATTCACGCTGGGAGTCACTCCAGCATTTCAAGAAGCCTTGGGCCCATGAACATGAGCCTATTAATGAACTTGTGGATGCAGTAAAGGTGCTGTCTCTCTCTCTCTCTCTCTCGTGCATGGGGGCCTTGATGTGCATGATGCGGGCTGATCTCAAAGTCGCTTTTTGTTGTCTAGGGTTCTTATTCTAATGCTTTCTATTTTCTTAGGTAATCAAACCAACGGTATTGATTGGAACATCAGGTGTGGGAAGGACATTTACAGAAGATGTGGTTGAGGCTATGGCTGCTCTGAATGATGTATGTATCACTTCTGTCCACTTCACCTGCCCTTTTAAGGACAAGATGCTTAATTATATTTGTCCGGGACTTGCAGAAACCCATCATTCTCTCTCTTTCCAACCCAACTTCACAATCTGAATGTACAGCAGAAGAAGCTTATAGATGGAGTCAGGTAAAATAATCATGCAAGTCCTGTCTTGCTGGAATTGCAGCTCTTTCTTCCCGAAATATGAACACTTGTTACCTTCTTGGTTTGCTTAATATTTACTGTGATTTCTGTTCTTGCAGGGCCGCGCTATATTTGCCAGTGGTAGCCCATTTGCTCCTGTTGAATACAAGGGGAGGACTCTTGTGCCTGGCCAGGTCTTTAACGAAGAGCATATGTCTCAACTCTAGATGCGAGCACATAAAGTCTCAATGACTGACTTCACCATTATTTTCTTCTCGTCCAGGCAAATAATGCATACATTTTCCCAGGACTTGGTCTAGGCTTGATAATGTCAGGTGCAATTCGTGTGCACAACGATATGCTTTTGGCTGCCTGTAAGTGCGCCATTTTGGGGTTAAAACAAATTCTAACATGGAGTTCGGCATGCACGTCATTATTGACCTTGGACTGATAAATTTCTTTAGATGGGAATGTAAGTCAATTCAAATGTTTCAATTGCATGTCTTCCTTTTCTGAATATTTTTGTTGTTATGCATACCTCTTTGGAACAGCGGAAGCCCTGGCTGCACAAGTTACTCAGGAAAACTTTGACAAGGGTCTCATATATCCGCCTTTTACTGACATAAGAAAGATCTCAGCCCAAATAGCTGCTGATGTTGCGGAAAAAGCTTATGAGCTTGGTAAGTTCTTTATTTTTGGAAAAAATCCTTCTATTTGTTCTTTTACTCTATGCTTTTTCTAATCAAGTCCCTGTAATTTTAATTTGTCTAGTCAAGTCTTTCTACTTTCGTAAATTTTCTAATCCAGTACCCCTGATTCCAAATCCAGCTGACATGGCCACCAAATGATGCCATGATTTGACGTGGATAAAATTTTGACATCCACATTGGCTAAAGGTGTCAAAATTTTATCCACGTTATATTTCAATATTGTCTATGTTACATTTTTCCACTCATGCCCACGTGGGCCTCTGCAATTTATTATTTGCAGCATTCTTTGGCATCGTCCAATGGTCGACAGCTTGGGTCGGATATGGTAGGGACTTCATTAGAAAATTTGTGAAAGTAGAAAGATTTGGTTAGACAAATTAGAAATAACGGACTTCGTTAGGAAAAAAGAAGGTAAAAGTGTAGGATCAAAAAGTGGCTGTTGGAATTTTTCCTGTATTTGAAGTTTATATTGCTCATCATTCTGAGCATTTGCGCGTACGCGTACCCTCACTTTCTTGTGTTTTCATCGTGGATGAAATGCTTTAACAGGCTTGGCTACTCGCCTCCCTCAGCCAAAAGACCTGGTGAAGTATGCTGAGAGCTGTATGTACAGCCCTACCTACCGTAGCTACCGGTAAAATGAGGACGAGTTCTGTATACGTCTCGCATGGAGTTCTCTTCAACTATGTCGTCGTCATTTGCTGTTTGTTTCGTATGTTGTGTCCTTGTTCTTCCCCTCACATTCTCTTCTCATCTGTGGATATCCAGCTGCAAGTTGGTGGAGAAAATAATAGACAAAACGGTGGCAAGGAGAAAACTCATCATAAACTGAAAGGCATGTTGCAATTATAGAAATATCTGCATTCATATGGTCAATTAGATTGCAAGATTGTGCCTCTGTGATAGAGAGATTCATTTTATCACGTTTGACTAATCTAAGCTAAGAGGCTATTCGCACTGGGTTTCTTTGATGGAACACCCAGTCCTTTTCTTGAATTCTTTATATATATATATATATAGAGAGAGAGAGAGAGAGAGAGAGAGAGAGAGAGAGAGAGATCTGATCACGCTTGACTAATCTAAGCTATTGAGGCCCTGTCATTTCTTGACTTATTTTGGAGTGGGAGAAAAGTTGCAACCGTGGTAAACGCTGGACAAGTTGCATTCGATTTCGTTGAGCTTTGAAAGTTCAAGGCCGTAAAGTTTCATTTCTCATGAAGCTTATGATGTCAAATGTATAGAGATTATTATGACTAGATTGATAATTTAAAAAAAAAACCATATTTCAAAAAAAAAAATACGGAGGAGCATCTCATCGATTCGAAATTTTCATGTGAAGCTCTCCTTAATTAAAAGAGATCACGGGTTTAAAATCAGAAACGAGGAGCCCTTAAGTCTCGAATTCCCCATCCAATTTGGGGAAAATGTTCAACGATGATGGTCGATGACTCCAATGTTGTGCGGTCGTGGACGCGAATTATCCACGACCCCATGAGCGGTCCGAAGTGGATGAGCCGGGATGGAAATCGACATGCAAGCTAACTGATGACGTCAGTGGACTCGCCTCCACCCCACCCACAAAGAAAAACCCATGTTGACTTTGGACCGACGACGAGGTACACATCGAGTAGGAGTCAAGCTGACAAAGGATGTCGTCCGGTAGATATCTTCACATACGATTCTGGATCGCCTTTTGATTCCCCCCCACCCCCAACTCTTTTCTCCGGTTGCTGGGCTTGCATCGGAAACTATTGCTCCGGCGACACAATGTGGACGTGATATGAATATCGTCAACAGATTTTGCGAAAATCTATCTTTTCAAATTCTAATCACGGTGGTTGCACAGTTGGATAGTGTGAATTATCTTCACCGTATATTGTATATGTTTTAAAATAAATTGCTTTTTGTATTAGAATATATTTCCCATAAGGAATGAGTGGAGGTGAAATGCAATAAAATAATTTATGGGTAAGTCGAGAATTTTTAATTTATTTAATGCGATTCGTGCATTTTAATTTAATATATAACACGATTTATGAACTTTTAATTTAAAGTTTAGTTATCATGTTATGTGTCAAGATAGAATTCATAAATTATTAAGTGGAAAGGTTAAGGGATCCTATACTTGAGCGTGAGAAAAAAGGACTAAAGTGAAAAGCACGGCAGTCAAATTTCGTGAAGAAGAAGAAGAAGAAGAAGAAGCAGGACGCTTATCTGCTTCTTCGAAGCTCCAACGAACGACCGCCCGCGTTTTTCCCACTCGCCAATCCCCGATTTAACCCCTCCCCTTCCTCCGCGCATATAAAAATCTTGTCGGAGCCACGCTGCAACTCGCTCCCCGCACGCCTTTCCCCCTCCCCCCGACTCGGGCCATTTCTGTGCCGAGTCAACACACTCCGCACCCGGCGCCGTCATGACTCGCCGATGCTCCCACTGCTGCAACAAGGGCCACAACTCCCGGACCTGCCCCGTCCGCGGCGGCGGAGACGGCGGGGGCGCGGCCGGGGCCGGGGCCGGGGCTGCCACCACCACCTCCCCCTCCTCCTCCTCCAGTGCCGCCGCCGCCGCCGCCTCCAGCAGCGGTGGCGGAGTGAAGCTGTTCGGGGTTAGGTTAACCGACGGGTCGATCATGAAGAAGAGCGCCAGCGTGGGATGCTTGTCCGCCGCCCACTACCACTCCTCGTCCTCCGCCGCCGCGTCCCCGAATCCCGGCTCGTCCCCGATCGACGGGAGCGACGGCTACCTCTCGGACGATCCGGCGCACGGCTCCCGCTCGTCCAATAGGCGCGTGGAGAGGAAGAAAGGTATCGAGGATTTTGATTGCTCGCGGCCCCTGATTGTGGGGTATCGATTGTGCGTTTCTGATTGTTTGGTTTGTGCTGTTTCTTTCCCTCCCTACAAGTTCCCTATTGGAAGTCCGTGTGTATTCGGTTCAAAATTGGAGCTTGATACGGGTTATAAGTGGCTAGGATATATCAAAGATGGTCCCTGCTTTTGGATTTCCAGTTTAAATGTAAAGATCATTCTTTTTGCAGTTCTCAACAAATCAAAGCGATCCAGAGCAAATTCACGAAGAAAAATCTCTTTTAGAATATCGCGCGTCATTTAATTCTAATCTCAAACGGTATTATATTTATGTGCAGGCGTTAAACGGTACAATCACCGTAATGGGTTACTAATGAAATTAATTTGACCCGAGTAGCCAAATGTGTTATATCTGTTGTCTGTTATTAGTTAGCATTTCAGAAAGCTAATCAACTTTTTTGATGATTATCTTTAATCAAAAGGCTAGTTTGATGATGTTAAGGAAGGCTCCTACGTTAATTTGGTTGTGTTCTATTTTCTAGTTACCTTGTCGGAAATGACCTGTCGATGGATCCGGTATAAGACGACAAACATGAATTTGTCCTTTTGATTTTTGATTTTTTCTATTTTGGCTGCTAAACATGAGATTCAGTCATGTATGAGTCATATTTTACCGCACTTGGTCTGTGCAAATTGATCAAACATGATAAATGAGCACGGAAACCTTGTGAAGTCATCGGGAATTGCCCACTGAACAAATGAATGAGCTTCATTATTGTGAATTCTTGTTCTTGGCTCTGTGAGATTGGTGGCACTGCATGTCTTGTTTTTCTAATGTGAGGAATCATATTAGCTGGCAGGCATGCTACTATCAAAGTTTTCTCCTGCCAAATAGGAGGCAGCTATCTCTTCTCTTCATTTAAAGTTGAATCTTGTTAAGTTTCTTGTTTTGTATCATAACACGTCATTAGCGTCCCAACAGGATAGCAACATCAGCAACAAAGTATTGCACAGGATAGGCAATATGTTGCCATTGGTTCATAAATCTTTTATCTGTTATCTTTGTCGGTGTCAGATTAATGATCTTTTTCTTTTATGGTTTTTGCTTAGTAGATTCCATGTTTGACTGTGCTCTAATTGCCCAGAGGTTGATACTGAGATGAATGACTTGTAGATTGTTATGTAGACACTGTAATAGATACTGCATAACGCTGTATGGCATCTCCTCCATGTAGTTGGCGGATTTTACTTTATTGTTCAATTGGATTCGATTCCAGGTAACCCGTGGACGGAGGAAGAGCATCGGCGATTTTTAGTTGGTCTTCAGAAATTGGGTAAAGGAGACTGGCGAGGTATAGCTCGTGACTTTGTGACAACAAGGACTCCTACTCAAGTGGCAAGCCATGCCCAGAAGTATTATATCCGGCAGAGTAATGCTGGCCGAAGAAAGAGGCGCTCCAGCCTTTTTGACATGGCTCCTGATATGGTTTGTCTTCCCTATGATGTTGCTTCTGCACATTAATTGCACTTTGTTCAGACATCCAGCTACTGCACCTTTAAGATGTATTCTTAGTTCAAGCTGACATATGCTTTAACCTTGCTCTAGTGCTGATTACATGATAAAGGCCATTCCCCTTAGACCTTGGGAACATTTTAAATGATACTAGTAGGAATTACATTCTCTCTCAATGAATTATGATCTGATCATTACCTTCTCTATAAAAAATATAAAAACAAAAGAAGAAAAAGGGACACGAAAGGACCTTTTTTTGTGCAATTACTGTTTTATGGATCCATTGCCAATAGATCTAATTTTTAGATTATTTGTGTTGGTGTGATTTAATTTTTAGATGGCATGGCACTCGTCACATGTAGGCTGAGATTTGGCTTACTACTTAAGCAGGGAAATTGATTATACTGAATGGGGAGGTAGATAGGGCAGGTAGATAAGAGACCAGGAGAAATTGCAAAACAGTACTCCATGTTCCGATAAGCTTAAGCTATCAAGAGGAAGGCATCTCTTAGTATATAAATGTTATAGCAACAACTATTCTTTTTTGCCTTTAGTCTGTTTTATTCTGTCAGTACTTTCAGTTAGATCCATCTGTTGCTTTTGTTAGGCTACTGCTGACCAACCCTCACTTCCAGAAGAAACATTTCTGCCTCCTTTGGGGAGACTTAACAACGATGATACAAACTCAACAACTTCAACCAGTGTTGGACTCGATCTGGAGAGAACACCTATGGAGACCTCGCATCCAGAAACGTCAGAAGGGTGCAGTGATGCTGTGATGCAATCAACTGGTCAAGTACCTATGGTCCCCTGTTATTTCCCATACTATTTACCAGTACCTTTTCCCATGTGGCCGCCCAACATGGCACCTCCTGAAGATGGAAGGGTGGCAGAGACATCTCATCACCGTGTGCTAAAGCCAATCCCGGTAATTCGAAAAGAACCCATCAATATCGACCAAATAGTTGGAATGTCTCAGCTAAGTCTTGCTGAGAACGAACCTCCGCCACTCTCTTTGAAGTATCTTGGGGAAACTTCTCGACAATCAGCATTTATCAAGGCGCCTTCAGTCAATGAATCGGTTCTTGACAACTCCAAGGATGGTGCCACTCAAGCTGCTTGATCCGTGCCCAAGATCAGCAACGGTTTAGTTCTTGTGAATCTTCCTGTTGAACCATATGTATTGTCGTTTCTCTTTTCCTTTTGTTTCTGCTTTCTCTAGGTTTTCTGCTCCACACAGCCATAGCTAGATCATACTTCTCGAAGTATATATTCTTTGTTGCACTATGTGGATGGAATCCAAAATAAACATTGTCCCGGAATTCGGGCATTGATGCAAGCTTGTCACTTGGTGAGACAGCAACATTGCCGTATGCATTAGGCTTAGCTGTTGCCTCGCTCCCGCATGCGGGGGAGACGCTTCACCTTGAAAAGTGAACGTCTGTCCATGCGAAATGTTTTTTCACAGTTGCAGTTCTCGATGTTCAGGTAGGTTCAACGTGAGGCCGGCATGAACAACAGCTCAGATGGACGGGATCCACTAGACCCAAGTTGGGCCTGCGTTCGGCTTAGACAAGTCCTTTCCCTCGAATAGTATCTAAACGAGATTTAGCCATAATTGTTTAATTAGACGAAGGGAAGTTTTTATATAATTATAGGGAACATAATTCGATTTGCCTACAGTACAAAGTTTCTCTTAAAGGATTTCAGAGCGCCACGTTCCAATTACTCTGCCAAAAATTCCATCTTGCGTCGCCCACCAGTACCCTTTTCAACCTTCGTTCGCTTTTCGATGACTTGCCTCATGCTATAAAGTCAATGATGATCGTGCATTACATATTTGCAGAGATTCCTTTTGGGTTGCACCATTTTCTCTCGTTTCAAAGATATATTCCCATTGATCACGTAAGGCCTATTGTTCCCTAAGCGTCGGTTCAATGTATGGCATCGTCCATGTATCTTTAATTTAAAATTAAGCTGAAAAGCCATCGACGTCATTTTCTCATGATACAGAATTTTTCAGAGGACGTAATTAAAACCGCACAAGCAGCAGCCGTCTTTTGGAAATTAGGAAATGGACCCCCTAATTACTCGTCTTCTCTCACGAATAAATTGTCTCTTCGCCTTTCCGCCACGTGTACAAAAGGCCAGGTCCTCATAGTCATAGAGCAAGAAATCTGCTTCCCTCCTTCCTTCCTTCTGAAGGAGCACCGCAATCCGCAAATCCGCAAATCCGACCCCCTTTTCAACAACCCCAATGGTCAACGCATTCATTTGGAAGACCGTACGTTACGAGTCGTCTGAACATGGTGAGCCATCTGTCCGTACCACTGGACTTCGCTTTGACATTAATCTCACATCTGACAGCCCCATGCAAAGGTGGCACTCCTCTCGCCACCTCATACCTACCTCGTATCAAACGACCTGGACGAAACTCTATACTCGACCACAGACACCCGGATGCCACGTCGGAAGATCCACTGACTCACTGCTTCTTCCGGCGGCGACGTGGCGGCCGGCGATTGGGCCTTCACCGAACTTGCTACAGAGTCAGAATCGTCCCATGTAAGTTCAAATAGTACATGGGGTTGGCCAGATGAACTTACAGAATGAATCCATATCTGCAGAACGAGAGCCAGATTACATATGCCTGATACGAAAGCGAGACATTGATTGTCCTCGGCCAAATTTGCAGAAAAAAGGACAATTAAATACGCTTAACGAGGAAACGTCTTGAGATTGTGCGCTTCACAAGAAAACCAACGTATTCAGAATCCGCCGTGGGAAATGTCCTGTTTCTTGCGATAACTTCCCATCTCCCGTGTAGGACCGCCACCCTCCTCCACATTTCTCCTCTCTTTACCTTCTTCTCCGATGGCCGAAACCCCAAAGAGCCTCGTCGGAAACGAGCTCGATCACGGAGAGAGCGCGGGCAAAGGCAATGGTGATGTGCCTGGGCCGCCTGCTGAGACCGGTGAGGACGGTATCGGAATCGTCGTTGCTGCTGAAGACGTCCCCGAGAGCCCTGTCGCGTGCGGGCACTCGAACAAGGCGGCGGCGGCGACGGTTGTCCTGGAGAGTGACGATCCCTCTGTCCCGAGGGAGATCGCCCCTCCAGCGGATGAGGGAGCAAGCAGGACGGAGGGCGTGGGGCTGGACTCGAACGAAACGTGGGCCAAGGCCACGGCCAAGAACCGTAGGGAGACCATGGAGGATTTCGCATGCGCCGAACCAGGGTTCATCGACGGCCCTTGCGACGCGATCGGCGGGTGCACAGCGCCGCCGGACAAGGTTGCGCACCACAGGCCGAACGCTGACTACTTCGGAGTGTTCGACGGGCACGGTGGCTCCGAGGTACAGCGATTAGTTCGTAATCTTACATCATCGCGATTTTTTCTACTTCGTTGCCCGTTTACTCTTTATTTCCATGCATGCACCTGAAGACGATGTATGTGGACGACCATTAGCGAGTAGAGTGATAGCACCGTCGTGTTTGAGCATGGTTTGGAAGCCTGACGTGATTTGCGACACTGATCTATCATCTTTTTGCGGCGACAGATATTGAATACTTTGTTCATTACCGTCGAGTCATGACAATCCTTTCTTTTTAAACCAATAATTACAACAAAAACAACAAAAAAAAGGCGGCGTCAAGATTTGAATTCGTGACCGCATGCTTCTTGCGCGGGAATCCCGTGTCTGATTCTACCTAACTTTTCGATGGTCCGTTTTTTCTGTTTAGAGTTACTTTTTTCTTTAATGTGCCTTGTTGGTTTGTCCACGTGGAAAAGACGGAGGCATGACATTTCCATTGATTAATTTGCGGCGACGCGTTATGTGATCATATAGAAAATCGAGTCCATTCTAATTAAATTTAGAATCTAAACGGCTCTTACTCGTCATCTACGGCTAGTCTTTCTTCGACCCTTTTAGTGAGAAGCATTTTATTTTATGTTCTATCTTATAGATCATAAGTGTTTGCAACTATAATATCTAACGATGTCGAAATAAGAAAATATCATCGGAAAAATTGTATTTATTTAAGTGGGATGGGAATTCTCAATATTATTTTCTCGCAAATGTCAAAAAGGAACAAGTTATCTTACATATCTGGTCGGGCCCATTCGGACTTCTCCATGGGCAGTCCGGAATTCCAGCCCGGGTCCAAACTATGTAAACAGTGACCCGCCAATGGACCGAACAAGCAATTCCGAGCCGATCTTTGGGCTCCCGATCTTTTTCATTCGCACCCCTGTTACTGTCTAATGGCATGGACGGTCGCTTAAATTTAAATACTTTTATTCTTCGTTATGGCAGGAGTCACAGTAGATTGGAAAATTCGTAGTAAGTATTTACTTAGATGTAAATCCGTTCGGGAAAACTGAATTTGTAGCCATGGTTATGTTGTTGGTAGTCCGAGTTAATAGTATGTGTGATCTCTAGTGGATATAAGTAGTGCTTCTTTAGCAGGTAGTCTTCTACTCATCCTTTTAGTAAAGTGGTTTCTACTTTGACTTGCAGTTATTATGTACTCAAGGAACCGGATGATTCAGATTTCCTGCTTGTTTATAGCATCATAGTGTGATTAGTTACAAGTGTTCTATAGAGAGAGAGAGAGAGAGAGAGAGAGAGAGACTTCACTTCAGTCCAAAGGCGAATTTGGATGGAGTTGGCAGAGTAATGATTTGAAGAACTGGAGCTTTCTGGGGTTTCTATAGAGTGTTTGTTTGCAATAAACAAGTTCACATGCTAATTAGTGAGCATAAAGAATGCACGAGCAGATTAGGGACCGACCCTGCCCTGTTCCATAAAGACATTCACAAACTTGCCCGTTCCCGACCTGATGGTCTTTTTCTCGTCTTGAGATGCACAACCTGGGTGGGGATTTGCGGGTGTGCCCCATCCCACTCTGGTGATCATTTATGATGAGATTTGTCAATGTAAGCTAGACACTTTCAATCTCAACTTGGGCAGGCAAGTTCTGCAGGACAAGTCAACTACCAAACAAAGTAGAAAATCACTATCGTATACTGTAGAGTAAACCAAATTATTCTTTCACAGATCTTTCTAAAAATGTGGAAACTCCACCAAGTTTTTATTATAGGCATTGATGTCCACATCTGGTGCATTGGTGCTTTTGGAAATCCGCATATTGCAATGTGAAGTTCGAGATTGGATGCACAATGTATGTTTAGGTTCAATAGTGTACCTAATGTTACTCTGTTTGCGTTAAATCTAAGAGTAGGAAAAGAAAGACTGCCTGGAAATCCTCAAATATGCTTGCGAGGCATCCTCTAAGGTTTGTGGAAACTATGGTTTTAATTCATAATAAAGAAGCTGCGATTTTGAATTTAAATAACTTAACTAAGGTTTAAATAGATGGATTGGTCTTGCCAGATGCTCAACTTCAGTGATTATGTTATCTTGAATATAGGATTTTGAGTCAGCTATAGAGCTTAAGAGGTTACCTACTCAAATTGGAAGCACATAACTTACGCACGCTCTAGAAGGTCTCACAGTGTCTTAGTAAAAGGGGGAAAGGTTAAGGATTTATGCCAAATGTTGGCCTAGCAAAGTGTTTTTGCTGTTGGGTTTACCCAATCGAAATAAGCAATCATGGCACATATGTTTTGAACCCGCAGTAAGTGAAATCATTTCCCTTCTGGTATCTCCACACCAACATTAAGTACATTGACTCTCGTGGAGCAAATGGCCTTTGTGGATCTTGTCTATGTGGATAGCTACTTTAGATGGCGGTTAACTTGGCTTTTGACTTCTATCATTTGTCATTTTTAAAGACAGGTATAGGTTTTTTTATTCTTTCTCATTTTACAATGCCCATGCATGGAATGAACATATTGTATTTTGCCTTTATGATACTTCAATCTTCAGTGCTTTTAGTTCCACTTGTGCTATGAAACAACATATAAGAAAGCTCTGATAATTTTCTTAAATGAGCCAATTGGCTCAGCCACAACTTAAGACATTAGTTAATCAACATTTGAAACATATGTAATGTTGAAATGTGAAGCTTAATCTGACTTGGTGGTTGACATACTTATTTGAAGCATCTGGTCACACTTTTGAGGAATTTTGGAAGTTGCGAAGGTATATCTTCTATTCTTCTTTTTCCCAAAAGAATTATACAGTGGACAATCCATGGTCTGATGCACCTGAATAACTCCCATCAATTGAAAGGGTGATCACGAGGCTTTCATGTATTGCTTGCCTTTACTATGTTGTAGTCCTGTTTATATTTTCCAATCGAGGTTAGTTTTTAACAGATTAATTCTTGGCATACTTTGTTGTTTGAGGTTTATTATGGAGTGCAGCGAAATAGCTAGGATAGGCTGCATAGGTATCAATATACTGAAGGTTATGGTCTTCAAGGACACTACATGGAAAGTCGAGGGTTGGCTACTTTCCTGAGAACATCTTGGAGTTAGCTAGTTAGACTCACTTTGCATGCTTTGTCTCAATCTCCTTGTTCATCTCCCTGCTACAGATAAACACTTTATGGAGCCCCTGATTCGTTTTTCCGCTGCTTTAATAGAATAGGGCTAGCATTAGCAGGTAACATATACTTAATATGCTGGCAGCATGCTCTCTGAAGTGTTAATGGGCCATCTCCTGAGGTTCATTATGCTTATTAGCACTTTATTATCTCAGTGCTTTTGGCGCTTAAGTTTTTGTCATTAAGCTAGTTCAACTCGATACTTCTAGAATGCCATGTAAAATTGACTAGGAGGTTTTAGAACCTTTACTTCTCATTTCTGTTTTCCTTTTTCAGTGTGAAGATATAAGGGTTGGTGTACATAGTGGACTTTACTTGTTTTAACTTTGATATATAAAAGTTGTGCCAACGATGGCCCTGGCAATGTCGTGGATGCTGTGAAGTAGACCTTTCAATGACCGCTTTTATTCCATTCAAGGTGTTTCTATTTGTATTACTTCCCTCTTTAGAGATATGTAGATAACTTATTATGAAGGGGTCAGCTTAAATGGTATCTCTGTGAGAGGTCACGAGATATGGCAGTGCATACCTATCATTTATACTTCCAGCAGTCAACATGAGTTTGAGCCCCTATATGTTCCTGTTATATTCTCTTCCCCTCTCATCCTGAACCCTGGACACTTGCATGAAAAATCATATGAAGCTGTTCGCCAGCCCTTTCTTGCCTCACTTTCTTCTGACCAATACATATTTGTTGAGTGAGGTTCTTATCACTGGAACTTCTGTGGTTGGTATCCTTGGTGTTTCGTTCCGGTAAATTGGCAGTTGAAAAAACAGTATTAGAAGCAGAATGTGTGCTGTAGACTAATATGCCCTTTACTTTTTTCAGGTGAGTCACTATTGTGCAGATCACCTGCATGACATTTTAGCACAAGAATGGAAAGAAGCTGTAGACAAAGATGGTTGGAAGCATAAGTGGGAGGCAGCAATTCTAAGGGCTTATGAGAGGGCTGATGATGCTTTCAAAGATGGCAGAAATGCCCCGGAAAGTGCTGGTTCAACAGCTGTGGTGGTTGTTTTGTCTGCTTGCCAGATTATTGTTGGCAACTGTGGGGATTCCAGGGCAGTACTGTGTCGTGGGAATGAAGCTATCCCTTTGACTGTCGACCACAAGGTCCTTGGTGACTGCCTAATTTTGATTCGCAACTTTCATCTCCCCTTTTACATTTGATTGTTGCTCATACATGTCATAGAATCTTGCTACTGGTCATTCATTGTACTATGCGTGCAACAATATATGTTTTTGGTTCCTACTTATGCATTCATATAGCAAGACTGTTAAGTAATCCTTATGCACTTGCAGAATGGAACTTTATCGTAGCTGGTCACTATGTGGAAGATATATTAGTGGATCTGTGTTGTTCATGAACTTTCATCTCGGCTCCAAATGGTCATTTTGGAGTCTGTTTTATAGACATGAGCTCATAAAAAGGTTAAATGTGGTCTAAAATTTGTTTCCTTAGCATTGATGAAGAGTGCAATGCAAGTTTTTGGGCAAATATGCTGACCAACTATATTGTTGAGTAAGTTCTCTTTGCTAACCTTTGAGGTCTGCAAACCTGTGAGGTCACTATGTGTTACCGTGGTTTAAGCCAATATTTTTTGGTTAACATTTTGTCAACTCAGTTTTTGAGGTCTCGTAATCACAGGGACCTAGAGAAGTATAAATCGGTTGATTTAATGTGAAATTGACACTTGAACTTCGATTCCATGAGAAGAGATTGCTTTTGTTGTTCTGAAGATGTGGAGAAGGAGTTGAATGGTAATAGGTTTGCCCCTTGTTGTTCAAGCCTTTAAACCCTAAGTTAGCTGCCTCCAAGAAAAACCTTAAGGTGCAACAAGTGATGACAACTAAGAACCATCTGATAATTAGGTTGGTGAATGGAAGAGCAGGGAAAGTCCATGGTTAGATTGGTGAGCCTGCACATTTTTCACTGTAGTAGTTGGCTAAATCAGATGAAAGCATTTTAGTCTAATTAATTTTGGGTTGGCTTGAAGAACTCTGCAATTTGATGGAAAATCCAGGTAAACTGAGGATGAAGGTTTAGGATATCTGGATGGAGTTTGCATATTCTCTGGTTTATTTTTAATCTAATGATTGTTTATGGATGGTCAATAGTAAAAACCATGGGTAGAATGATGCGACTTTTGCAACTGCTAATTGGCAAGTCAAACAAAATCAAATATTATATATGGCTTTTCCTATTTGTCTGTGGCTTCTCTTCTTTCTCAGTTTGTTTCCTTTTCGTTCCTATGTTTTCTTAAGCTTCTCTGCCTCTTCTTCAAGCATTTTTCTCTATTCGGTTTGGGCAGAAGCTGTTGTCACAATGGAGGAATGAGAGGTTGGTCTATGAATCAAGTACCTGGTGCATTACCTCTCTAAGTGAAGAGGAGAAAGGCTTTGTATAAAAAGTCTTGAGCCATGTGCCCCAGATGGTTTTACATTTTGCCATACTCCTATCGCATTGGTTTCAGTCTTCATTAAGAACATAGCCTCCATAAGTTATGGCTGGATATTGTAGCAATAGTTCATAAAATCTAAGCATGGAGAAGATATTACGACATGGTGCGAGGGTTTCCTTGTACTTTTGTAGAATTATAAACCATGAATGAGTTCATTAGCACTGGTGTTGCACATTCCAAGAATTGCCCCTTGTCCGTACTCCTTGGGAGCCACAGTTTGCAGTAAATAATGTTCTAAAATTCAGTGGGAAGAGTGGAGGAATAACTTAGACATCATTACTTTGACAGAAAGGAGAAGGTAACTCGAGAAAGCTTGAATTGTTTACTATGATACCCATAGAATTTCAATTGCTGTTGCTTTTATTATTCCTGACTCAGCTAATCTGTGCATCTCTATTTAACAAGCTGCTATTTCATTTTTTTAATCTCATTGACCAGTTTTCTCGACATTTACTGGACAACTCATTTCAGTCCTCCCCGGGTAGATTTGTTGAATTATAGGTTCACTTGGTAGAGATTTTGCTCTACTTGTTTTTGCAGCCTAATAGGGAAGATGAGCTGAAGAGGATCACCAATGCAGGAGGCAAAGTTCTATACACTGACTGTGAGAGAGTAGAGGGAATTCTTTCTATGACAAGAGCAATTGGTAGGTGCATCTCTTGTGGTCTGTTTTTCATTTGTATCAGCTGGAGAAACTTATACATTTACTTGTATCGTTGATTTATTTTCTTTGTACATCACTTGTTCTGTTTATCCAATTAATTTGTAGGCCGGAAATTTGGGTTGATATAGTGAGTTGTCTGTGCAACTCCCCATAGGTGATTCTTTTTGGGTCCGCAGAAAAGCGTTCAGATGTCTACTACAAAAAATAATAATAATAATAATAATAATAACAACAATAAAAATATAAAAAGAAGAAGAAGAAGAAGGAGAGAGAGAGAGAGAGAGAGAGAGAGAGAGAGAGAGAGAGAGATAACCTGGTGGTCTGTCAAGTAACCTTCCCTTTTGTCAACAGGAAACATATGAAGCAAACTAATCTAAATCAAATGATGAATAGAAGGTGCGGGCATTATTATTATCCTCTTTTTAGTTGAAATATTTTCTGACAGAACATTGTACTCTGATGAGATACGGATCGTTGGTGCCATCGCCACCACAAGCAGCTGTGCTTGTCTGAGTTTGTAGAACCATTAAAAATGGGCGGAGTCATTTTAAGTTAGCTTTCCCCAGCCATCTAATAGATCTCCAATTATTTGGAACTTAATTTGAAACGAAGTTTCTAGGATGCCCTAATAACTTACAAAATAGGAAGTGTTTATCCTTGTGTGAATCCTATTAGGAACTTGAGGAGTAAATGCACTGGCACGTCTTGCTTTTACTGCTATATTAAGAGTTATTCCATGTATTGCTTGACATAAAACGGATAATATCCCCCAAAAGTTTGAAAATAGATTCTCTTTATGGTAAACCGCTTGAAAATCTTAAATACGGTACTAAGAGCTCATTGGAAAATGCTTTTTATTGTTTTTATTTTCCCCTTGTCCAATTGATCAACGAGTAATACTGTACTTTATCATTGCACTGAGTGTATCTGCTTGATACATGGATTTTTAGGCGATCACTTTCTAAAACCCTGGGTTATCTCAGTACCTGAGGTTACTTTCATGACTCGATCTGAAGATGATGAATTTCTTATTGTGGCAAGTGATGGACTGTGGAATGTCATGAGTAATGAGGAGGCAGTTGCATTTGCAAGACTGGCACTCAGAAGGCTGAAAAAGTTGGCAATGATAAGTTATGATTGTCTTGCAAAAGCTGTTGCTAACAGTCTCCTTGCAAGAGCTATTAAGAAAGGGAGTGGTGACAATATTTCTATTATTTTTATCGACCTCAATGTGCCCAGGAGAAGGAAGAAGCCCAACAAAGAACCAGAAGCAGATCAAGCTCGAGTAAAATAAAAATCATTAGTTCCTCAGAAGCATTGTTTAGTAACAATGGAACTATTATCTTGGAAAGCTGTTGCTGCAGAAACATGTGGTTCCTTTTATGTCCGAGTTAAAGTATGAAGACAATTCCATTTATGTTTTCTTGGATGCATTTCTTGAATCCCTCTAGGTCTGCTCTGCTCTCTTTGAAACCAGGAATGGTTCGTTCACTTTTCCCGTGTTCCCTATGGAAAGATCTATCCGGACAGAAATTATTTGAGGGAAGATGGATTCCCTCCAAAGAGGAGCATGGTTAGCAATGTAGCTGCTAAAGATGTGGTCTTCAAAGTTGATTCATTTGAGAGCAACCCAAAACTTTTGCTTGATGATTTGCAATCGCATGTGATTAATTTTGCTCAGGTGAGGTTATATGATAAATCTGGATCGGTTTAAGATTGTACATATTAGCAGTCGCTACTCAAGAAGCATGATGCTCTCTCTCCCTGCAAGTATGGATCTTTACTCTTTTGGGCGTGTGAAGGGCCTCAAGAATCAGTAAGCTCGTGAGTATACTTTCGGCCACCTAATTTTTCATACGTGTCTGCTGGAAAACAGGGGCCTTTCAAGCTTCGTTGTCGGTGTTGCCTCTTACAAATTGTAATGTGGAGCAAAAGTTTTAGATTGCTATATTACTCACGACCGTTAGATTCTTAGCTCTACTTTTGCGTTTCTAGGAAAGTATAAATTATGGAAAGGCGGTGTTTCAAAAAAAGATACTGCTATGAATTCAGACCTGTTGTAGAAAATTTCGTACACAATGGTTCAAGAACGCCGACCTTTCTTCTTCAAGAAAGGAGATAGTCCTGAGCGCACAAGGAAGGTAAAAGAAAAGTCAAAAGGTCCGAATTCTATTCTGACTCGGAATATTGCATTGACGGTCGAGTTTCATTTCGTGGAACTTCACTCCTGGACTTTTTCAGTCTGCGTCAGTTCACCCTGGTTTCAGCATAAATACAGCTATAACTAGACACATGACTCGTGACTCACTTAAAGGAAATCGTTGGGTGTCAAGGTCAACCTCAGCCTTGCTTTTTCCATGCCAAACCTTCACGAAGCTAGAGTTTTTTTTTGTCCTTTTTATGTTTACCTCGGCTCAGGTTCTCAATTGTCGACAATTTGCAGCGGCTAGTTACGTTCTTATTGCTCTTTCATGGAAGAGATGTATGTGCTGCGCAGATCATGTCTCTATCCCCAATATGGATAAAACTTTAGCAGAGTAAGCAAAAAAGCTGCTCATAGTGGGAGTGGATGCTAAATTCTTTGCAATCATGTGGAGACCAACCATTGAACGCTTGCATACAGGATGAGCAGAATTGATGCTGCAAAGAGGGGAATATCTACAAAAAAGAAAAAAGAAAAAGACAAACAAGAAAGCAACCTTAAATAATCTGACTTCTGCATCAATGCCCACAGCTTTTTTGGATTGTTACAATTATTTATTCTCATGATGAGCACATTCCTGATGAAAGAAGAGGAAAAAGTGGCGATCTTCGAGAAGGTCAAAAGCAGCTAGTAACAGTATGACCAGTTCTTTGGTTCTGTAAACCCAGTCTTCTTTTACCTTGAAGTGTGTGACCCTCGAAAGCCCATTTCACTTTCTTGTCGAAGAATCTCCTAGTCTTTCTTCTTTAAAGGAAAAGATCATTCTGGGTTGGAAACCATTCTATTTTTACAAAACTACGCTAGAACTAGCGTAAATACATAAACTCCAGCCACCATCTCTTTGAAGTTGGCTATTAGGTTGTGCAACTCTTTAGAATATGGCAAGGAAATTTTGGTAGGTTGTATGTTTATAAGTATTTTATGCAAATATGTGTAATTCCTTTTCGTTCGAATTATTATCTAGGTTAAATTTGAAAACTCAACCTACGAGAGGCCATCAAAATAATTTGACTGATTTTTTGGGTTCAATCTTCGACCAGAACCCTCTAATGAAAGATAGAAACAAATTACAGTCGTACACTTGATAATATTATCCAAGATTCTAAGCAGAGTGATAAATGGGGTAGCCAAGAATCGGAACTGAATGGTACTTCTCGATAACAATGTGTATGTCTACTGGAACACATCATCTCATATATAAATCATAAGATCCCCATCGGTAACACTCCTAGCCAGTGGTGCTTGTGTGTTTTGCTTCATGCAGGGAAAAAGTGGTGCAGGCTGAAACCAAATGTCAGATGGAGCTGCCCAAAAAAAAGGTGTATGTCATTTGGAATTGCAGAGATCATTTACGGCATAGATGGCCATGACCACCTGCTTAAGCCAGAAAAAGGCACAAAAGATCTCCAGCAACTTCGAGTCCCTGAAAATCAAATGTGCAGGTTGTAGCTTTTTGGCTTGAAGGATTGGGTTCTAATGCAACAGCAAGAGATGTGCTTTGCATAATGTGTGTTAGGTTCAGAAATGAACTGAAAAAGTTGGTAGTTCGATTCTTGAGCAAAGAATTTGAACTGATTTGATCATGATATTTGGCTTATTAAAGCCGTTGGATGACTTATTCTGATGTCACTAAAAACCCAGTGAACGTTGATCTATTGCAAAATGTTTTTAAACTCCTCATTAGATTATTCTGTTCATTTTTTATATTCGAATTAAACTATCAAGAAAATGCTGAAGGAAATTGCTGACATGGTCAGTGCGGCGTGATGACTCTCGCCAGGATCAGGGTAGGCGGCACCATCACCCGGGCCCTTATTTCTCTGCTTCTACCCATCACTCTCTGGCTGTAAAACAAGGGTCGCAGCTGACCTTGCTTGATCATGGCGAGTATCGCTGGGGGCGTTGCGCTAAGCCCAGCAACCGCCCCCTATTCTCCCTTCCAGGGTTTTTGTTGTTTGGTTCTTTTCATCTAGTCAATAATGATGGGGCAGTTTACATCAGTATTGTATACATTTTTAACTCAACGATCAATATGACATATATATTCAAAATTAGAACATGCTTAGCCAAAGCTCCAATCGAGTTGACTATTGTTGAGCAGAAGTTCAAGAGCTAATGGTTTTCGTATTCTGATTTTGATCGATGACAGGACCGAAGACATGATGGAAGATATGCTGAACTAGAAAGGGTACTTTTCAGCTTCGTATGACTCATAAGATCCATTTACAAATCCGAGATGAACAAATTCTGTGGACAATGGGGCAGACCCACCCATCTACAGAAACGAGGTCAGAGATAAAGAGGACTCAATTACTTTAGATTGATTGTGAAAAGGACCAATATATTCAACTTGCAATGATTGGGAGCTGATCCAATTTCAGCACATCGATGCAGTACCCCCGTTCCAAGCCAGATACAGATGATCAGTTCTCCAGGGTGGGATTCTTATCAACATAGGAGACAGTGATGGGAAGGGGGAGGGAAAAGGAATGACTATCTGTGCGCCACAAGAAAACACAGGAGGAGGAAAAAAAAAAGACATTCTGATCCCTCTCCACCCACACACATTCTCAGCCCTTTAACTCTCCTCTTTAACAAAGCAACAGATGTGACCACACACTTGCCAGAGACAGGAGCTGCAAAGTTCATCATTACCAGAGACCCCTCTCACTCTCTTCAGTTTGGCAGAGGAATAAAGGAAGAATCTCTTCCTGGACACTTCTGTTTCCTTTTTCTAACACGTCTGCAAAAATGGCAGTTAAGAGGGGTGTTAGGGAGAATGAGACGGAGACAGAGCATGACATGACGAGGACCACTTATCTCTGCTGGTTCTGCTCAATCATTAGTGGGATTTTGTTTTCCTTCCCTTAGTGATGTTTTCCTCTTTTGGCCACCATATGATTCTCCAACATTGCAGTTGTCCTCCACGAGCAATTATAGCCGTTGGTCATTGTTTTCCTTGACATGGAAAATGCGGGCTCTGTTCGTTTGCAATTGTGGAGTCCGTGGGATCAAAAGTCTGATTCTACAAAAAGCACACAACTATATTCAAGCAACGTTTTTGAGCTGCAAATCAAACAGTCACCAGCTCAGTGGCAGGTGGGGTTGTGCTTCCATCTGAAACGCATCACATCTTTATTCCATTTGAACCATGTGACGATTAAAGGAAGCAAAAACCCCTTTTTTCCGCTCTTAAATTAGCCGTCGGTAGAGCGTAAATATCATTTCAAATCTACCGCATACAACCCATTTCTTAGGTGGATGATTCCTCCATGAATAATTTAGAACCAAAGCCGTCGGACATACGGCAGCATGAAAGGACATGTCAAAATGTGAAAGGACAAAATGGAGAAAGAAGCTCTCTCAAATGAGATAGTACTTCATGCAAAGATCGTATTACTGGCGTGAAGAAACCAAAGTTCTGAAGAAAACAAAAGCGTGAGAAGCCGAGACCGACATCGAGTTGTCAATGAGTGAATCCTAGGGGAAAAAGGGAAGAGAAAAAAAACGAGAGAGGAGTTGACTTTGGGTTATTGGGGGCGTGAAAGCTTGAGGTTGGCAAATTGCAGGACAAGGGCAAAGATCAGGTCATGTCTACCTCTTGCTCAGACGGAACATTAACTTCACAATGGTGGGGGATGGGCTGTCAGGAAAGAAAGGTCGCGGTCACTGCAAGACTAGTTGCAACATTCCATGGGCATTGGCTAAGGAATTGTATTCTTCGTTCTTTTGTTTCTTTCTATGCTGCTGAAAGATCAAGCATCGCAGTGCTTTGTTCTCGCTACCATTCGAGAACAAAAGCACACAAAAAGAACCCGTTGAGTGCATCCTGAAATGAAAACATCGTCCCTTCCAAAACCGGAAATGAATTCCTTTCACTTGCGAATACGGAGCTGGATCCCGGAGCTCTTCTTTTGAAGCTTTACCCTGTTAATCGCCAATGAAGCTAGGCCAAAGTCGACTGTCTCCGATGGGGCATCATAGTCAGCCGCTGGCCGCTCATCGGAGCTCACCTACATCGATGGAAGACGGGCAAAATGGGACATGAATAGTGGTGCTGGAATAACGGGTCTTTTGAAAAGAAAGGGGGTCGGAAAAGGGGTAGGAAATGAAAGAAGACTAATGTTATAAACGGATTTTCTCCATTCTCTTTAATCTTCTAGTGGTGACTGAAAATCATAATTTAAGTAATCTGATTTTCCTCAAAAGTGTGACATTAATAAAGTCGGCAGCCTCATGTCAAATTGCTTGTACATTAATTCAATCCGTATCAAATACTTCTCTCTTCCATCAATAACTTTTGAACCACGATTTCATGATTTTATCATTTTAAAGTGTAAAATAAATTGTAACCTCAACTTTGGAGTGCTTTTCACTAATCGACTTTTGGTACATAACCCCATCTATCATGTCTTGATTTCGACCTTTGTTCAATTTCTCAAACTATAACGAAGCCAATAAATGACAATAAAAAGTGAGCTCCGTAAAATAAAAGACAAAATGAAAAGGTGAAATGGGATGGTTATATCATGATCATTTATCTTTCATGGAATTAATATCACAATAAATTTTAAATCGGTATGTCCATGCCGCATTTAGTTGAAACTAACTTCATATGTGATAAAAAAAATTTTAAGTTGGTCCATATGGACGTCATGTTTATTTCAAACTACTTTTCGGATTGCGAAAAATCTCAAATCGGTGCATCCATATCACGTATCTCGATCAAATTGATTTTTGTGCCCCATAATTTTCCTAAAATTCCTAATTTTTACTCAATATAATTTGATTTTGGTGTTATTAACCCTCTTTCATGCTTGTGTGGGGATTTTCACAACCATCCCCACTTTTCCCTGTCTCTAGCAAAGCAACAAAAACGTAAAAAAAAAAAAAAAAAAGAGGTGTTCCTTTTCTCTATACAGAGAGTTGAGGAAGACTTGAAAAGGAAAAATTGCATGTCCTCTTGCTCATGTTAGACAACATCCTTGGCAAGTTGACGACAGTGGCGTTCCATTATTGTACTCATCACTTTTTTACTTTCGTTTTCATTTTTCATTTATTTTTTGCAACTAGTTAATAGATACTCTGAGGGACACGTGGAATCCTTTATCATTCACGGAATGGAATAATGGAGCCATCAATTTGACTGCTGAGGAAAAGAGAAATTGCTGGTCCTGCAAGGATGGGCCGCCAGTCACTTCTCATAGGTAAACAGGTCATCACGAAAAATTCTTAACTGTTGATAATTAAGTTCTCTCTTTTATCTGATGTAATAGCATCTTGGTGAAATGATCCGCTACCACTTATTCATCTGCTGCAAGCTACCCGAATAGCATATGCGAAACTAATTAGAATGTCTCTTGGCTTGGCATATGTACTTATGTCTTAATCTCCCTGATTGGGGCATAGGAATATTTGCATAGTATCTTAAAGTATTTGATTAATCTTCCTCTCTTCTTTTTCTGTTTTAGTGGCGATTGGTTGGTTGGTCTATAAGTCACTCTCTCTCTCTTTCTTCAATAATTTAATCACCGATGATCATATACACGCTATTACATCTCTATCAATATAGAGATCATTGGGCGATAGTGGTTGATGAGATGGTTGTTGTCGATAGTGACCTCCAAATCATCAACATCAAGCATCGATTTTTTTGTCAAGATAGATTAGACTCGCGTTCACATAAAAAGCAAGAATCTTAAAGCGGTAATAAGAGTCTTAAAAAAGGGCCGTACGAGGACACCCAAAATCCTTTTGCCCGCAAATTTTAACCGAAATTATACACCTCGAAATGATTGGCGTGACTTCAATTCTTATAAATAAGAGTTATTCTCTAGACTTTTCCTATGTACTCGCCCCTTTAGGAGGGTGTTTTCCTTCATTCATCCTCCCGCGAGACTAAAACAAATATTATAAGCAAAAGCAAGTTGATGTGATATTTTATGTTTGCAGACAGAATCAGAAAGCCCTCCATCGCATGTCCGATGCTCGGATACCCAATTTCCTTACTTTTCTCCTTCACGGTGACTTTGTCCGCAATCATCAACTCTCTCTGCCCGGCCTATGTGCACTATAAAAGCCTCCAAAAACCTCATAGCACTGCATGGTCGATCAAGCCTCTACTGAACACTAGCTTGTACGTACAACTGTTCTCACACCATTGTGTATCATCCTTCCCTCATCTCCTCTTAAGTTTTGCACAAGTACTCAAGACACCTCCTTCCCTTGTACTTAACCTGAATTTCTCTCGCCAATGGAGAGGAACAATCAGCTGCCCCGCCAAGCTGCTCTCATGAGGCAATCTCTCTTTGATCAGGTTCACTAGATTCATTGTCTTGTTAAACAATGAAAGTGTTGGATTTCGAATGGCATCTGCTCACAATAATCATCTCTTTCCTTTATTCTTGCATATAATAGCCTCTTACCAATGACAAGTACGAAGAAAATTGCAAAAAGGGTCAACTGGTTTTTGTTGTTCATCGTTGAAGATACAACTCTCTCTTGCATATCACCAAACAAGCTTCTTCATCAATCCCTTCTACTTAGAAGCCCAAAAAAAAAAACTTCGTCCTCCTTCTAGTTTTATTTGCGCTTACACATGTAGATGGAGTATTAATGCAAATCACAGCTCTTCAAAGATTCGTGCAGTTACAGATCTTTAGGTATACTGATTCACTTGAGAACATAAGTTTCCATTTCAATACTAATGGAACAAAACGCATACTTTGGCATCGCAACACAGGGATATCTTGATGAACAATTCGTTCAGTTGGAGGAGCTGCAAGACGATGCCAACCCTAATTTTGTTGAGGAAGTCGTGACATTGTATTACCGCGATTCAGCTCGACTGATAGCCAGCATTGAGCAGGCATTGTGAGTCACAATCCAACTTTTTCTCCTTTGGGTTTCTTCCTTCGGTTATTTATCCTGCCTTCGTGTATGTTTACATCTGCGAATTATTTATTCCTTTTTGACTTTACTCCATTAAGGGACAAGAGCCCTCTTGATTTCAACAAGTTGGATAGCTACATGCATCAGTTCAAAGGAAGCAGCTCAAGGTATATACATACAACAGTACTGATCTTGTGTAGCTTCTGATCTTTCAAATTTTAGCAAAAGTTCCAAAAGAGAAGTCACAAAAGCATGTTATGTAGGAGAGGAGCCGTAAGGTATATTCATAGCTTTCTAATTCTTCTTTTTCTTGTCTACCTGTTGTTATTCGCTATAGCATTGGAGGCAGAAAAGTCAAAGCTGAGTGCTCGCAGTTTAGGGAATACTGCAGGACAGGAAATGGCGAAGGGTAATCCACAATTCCATTAACAAAACTCGACATTCTTGAATTTTGCTTCATGCGTTGTTTGTTTATGTTCCAAGACATTTCGTTAAATAGACATACACGGTCAACTTATCACGAAACACTATATATGTAACCATATAAACTAGTGAGACTCTATAGATACCCATGCTTGCATGCATACTAATGTTATCCCATTAATAGGTTTCTTTAGTGATTTGTTAAGAGATTGTGGTTTTAACTCATTATTGAAAAAACAAAAAAACCAGATGCATCAGGACTTTCCAGCAAATGAAGAGGGAATATGCAACATTGAGGAAGAAACTTGAGGCCTACTTTCAGGTGCTTTTAACTAGTTTAATCTCAACTGCTTTTTCGTTTCATCTAATCAAAAAGTTCCTCAAGGTACATAAATTTTCGAATTTTATTCCACAGTTGGCCAGACAAGCAGGGCCCAGGGAGACAGGTTCCCGCTCCACATAGAAAAAAGAGAATATGCGAATAATAGCTTTTGCCAGGGACTTAGTTTAAAAAATAATCTGCTGAAAATAGTAAGCAATGGCTCGTGAAGGCAGAAATGTTTGAGAGCGAATGAGTTGTGAGCTGGTGTCTGCTTGCACCAGAAAGCTCAGAAGAAGATCTTACTGGAGTTTCTATGCTTTTCCAAGTTCATAGTAGTGACTCTGTAATCTCAAGTTTAGTGACTCGTATATATATGAAAAAAGGGTAGTAGTTCTTTCTTGACTACATGATCATCCATCCAATACGTTTTCCTCAATCTGCGATTCAATTTATTCCACGAGATGAATACGCGAGCAGGAAAGAGTCGAGCTTTCTTCCTTGCAACCAGTATGGTGAAGTCCAGACGACTCTTTCCCCTCGTGGGGCAGAAGGGTGCACTTATCGTCCCAAAGTAGAAGCATTTTGCCAACAATTGTCTGGTAAGCGGTTAAACGATCTTGCCAATTGGATCTAGGAGATATCCATCCTTAGATCAGAGTTTCATGAACATTGAGGGACTTGTGTGGAAAGAATTAGCAGGCTTTAACGAAGAGAACCCAAGTTAGTAAGTTAACATCTTACTCGTGGACTCGAATACGGGCCCCATGCAAAATGAACATGGAAGAGGCAGCTTCGACAATTTGTTTGACTCATACTATGAATAAGGAAATTTGACAGGAACAGCAGCAACAAATTCAAAACTCGTTTTCACAAAATCAAATTGCTGGATATAGAGAAACCCTAATTAGCTTTCCTTCTAAGGTTAGATTACTCCAGCCTTACATTTTCAGGTCGAAGCTGAGTCTAGTTGCCGCATCTCGTGCTTTTAACATAGCATTCGATTCCATTGAAAGCTTGAAACAATGTGAATCTGGCATATAGAATCTTCGTCCTTGTTGTTGACTCCATCGAACAAGCGATTCACGATTTTCGTTCCTTGAATTAGTCAGCATCCAGATGATGCAAGAGGACTTCCGCACCACATCAAGAGCCACAACTATTGAGAAACACTTTCTTCAATTCTAAAACAAGTGGACAATATGAAAAATCGGCGTTGAGCCTATTGATGGGCTTTTCGATTTGGGCCCATTGGAGCCGGATGATCTTAAATTTTCACTACATTTTTTAAGCTTAAAATCGGTGCCATTACATTGCTAACATCCAATGTCGCCACTTGAATAATTTGACTTTTTTGAGGTGGGGTTTTGAAATAACTAAAAGTGCGTTGATTTCGGAGAAAATTTCATGATAAAAAAGAAAATGTTTTGTGAGAAATAATTTTGGACGGAAAATATTTTCCCCCGTTTTCAAGTTAGGGAATTTGTTTCCAAAACTTTTAGTATGCATTCTTCTTTATCATAAATGAACTTTTGTTGACTAATTATTTTCAGCGAACCGAACATGTCAAAGTCTAGAGTATATAATTCACAAAAAAAAAACCCCTTCATTACAAATAAATATGCCCTAATATGACAATGGGTAAAGAATTTGTTAAAGCTTTGCTTTTTCCAATTGCATATTTGAACTTCTCTCCTAGTTATGATGAGACTTAGATCTGGCTAGCTGATTGGTAGGCTCGCAATCTGCCCAAAATTACTTGCCTAGATGCAATACCATCTTCTCTATTGCGCATTAAATTTGAATACCACTCGTGTATCTTCATGAACTCCTAAATAATGTCAATCATGAGTATTCTCCCATCATATGTGAAGCCACTGCCTCATAGATTCAACAATAGGTATGCCTTCAAGATCCTACTCTGTTTTAATTACGAACAGATTTGGACTTATCTAGTAATTATTACCGTGTGGTTTGGACACCACCTGTTCATCATGCACCTCTCGACATGCTTTTGATTCTTGTAAACAGACATTTGGGTTTGTCCTCGAGAATTTGACCATTAACCCTCTCTCTTTTGCTTGAGATTATTCGCTTTTCTTTCTTTTTCTTTTTTAATAATCGAATTTCGAAAATCGGTTGTATGATAGAACATTGCTAATTCAAGTAGAGGGATTCTAGGAAGGTCAAGGAACTATTCCCTCAAGTGGATCCCTTTCTTGTTTTTTCCCCCTCCCCCGAAAATAAAAATTGGATAAAGAAAACTTTCTTGAAAAAAAAAACTCTTTGGGAGAGTAAAAATTAGGGGTGAGCATTATAAACTATCCACCTGAGAAACTTACCAAAAAAAAAAAACTATCCACCTGAGAATTGCTCGGACCGGTCGGTTTTGAGCGGTTCTAAAAAGTAATGGTCCGATTCCTGGTTCCAGGGGTGAAACCATCCACCCGAATCAGACTGAAGTATTTTTATATATTAATTTTTAATATATAAAAAAATTAATATATCATATCTTTAGTTGATTGGCTCATCTAAGACCTAACTCGATTCCGCCTATTTTTTTTCTTTACCTTCCTCTCCACTCTCTAGAAAACGAAACTGGAACCGAACCGGACCGGGCGAGAACCAGTAATTAGTAAAAATAGAGCTAACACATTGCCGATAATTAATAAATCAAACCGGACTGTCAAATTATGTATGGTCCGATTTCCGATTTCAAATAATAAGGAACCGATTCCACCGGTTTAATTCCTAAATAAATCGGGAATCGCTCGTAAACCAGACATAAATGAAAAAGAGAGAGAAAAAAAAACATTACAATGCAAGCGCAGGAGGCGCACCGGTCGCTGCTTCTCTTGGAAAATTTCCGGCATGTGTGATTTCGCAGCCGGACCAAAATCTAAGCGCTCTCTCTCTCTCTCTCTCTCTCTCTCCCCTCGATAAAAAGACGAGCTGTTGATGCTTCAGTGAGTTCAGTAGCTGACGAGAGTCGTGGTCGTCAGTAATGAGCCGTATCTCATCACTCTGCTCCTTCTAAGCACTTTAGCGTTCGTTTGATCTTCAGTTGGCATCGCCCAATTGATTCGAGCGAGGGTTTGTTTTGGAGGAGGAGGAATCGAATTCGCCGATCCAATTGAGGCTCTTCGCTACTCCCTCGAGGATCTGCACGTCCCGAGATACGGAGAAATTTTAGTCTATCTCTCTCCGTGGGTTCTTAGTCTGTGGAATTTGGAGCTCGGATGAAGTAGGGATTTTGGTTGGAAGATGTTTCGCGCCTCTTCTCTTTGTTGTTGGTTGGAGACGGAATCCGTCTCTATTTGGTTTTGGTTTCGGCTGTTTTAGGGTTTAGAGGATAGCATTGGGGATATCTATTCTTTAATTGTTCAAAGTTTTGATCTGGCCCTAATCGAAACATTGCTCTCTCCTTATTTTATTTTTTCTGATCTTCGAACCTCAGAGTTGGAGATTCGGTAGTATACTCTGTAGTGAAATTCCTCTCTTCTAGGGTTTTCTTTGATTGGAGGCCATGGCCTCGTATAGGCCCTTTCCCCCACAATCCTCATTTGTTCCGCCACCGCCGCCGCCACCAATTTCCCAGCCGCAGGCAGGTACGCAGTATTCACAGAATTGGGGTTACGGTGGTGGTGGAGGTGGTAGTGACGTGCCTATGTCATCAGCTGCTTCTGCTGCATTCCCTCAAAACTACAGCCAAATGCACCCAAATTCCAATTATCCCCACCAACCTTACAATCCTTCAAGACCTCAACACCCCCCACCTCCCCATTATCCGTACCAGCCGCCTCCACCGCCTCCGCCGCCAGATTCTTCATATCCTCCGCCCCCGCCACCGCCACCTCCACATAATTCAGCGAGCTTACAGCCTCCCCCGCAACCACAACAGCCTCCTATGTATTACCCATCATCTTCGCAATACGCTCAGTATAATCCTGCCTCAATGCAGTCATTGCAGCCACCGCCACCTCCACCTCCCCCATCATCTCCTCCCAGTTCTGCAATTCCACCGCCACCACCACCCCCAAGTTCGCCTCCTCCTCTGCCTCCACCTCAGAGTAAAGAAAGTGTAGGCTCTGATAGGAAAATCCTTGAGCGTGATAAAGGTGCTTCAAGAGAGCGTGAACCTGGTAAATATGGTCATGGATTTTCTGTTAAACCGCATAAACTCCCTGCCCCAATGGTGAAAAAACCAAATGGGAATTTGGGGAGGGTGGAGACTGAAGAGGAAAGGAGGTTGAGAAAGAAGAAGGAGTATGAGAAGCAAAAACAGGAGGAGAAGCACAGGCAGCAGATGAAGGAGTCACAAAATTCGATATTACAGAAGACCCATATGTTGTCTTCAGGGAAGGGACATGGGTCAATTGTCGGTTCTAGAATGGGGGATAGGAAAGCAACACCATTCTTGACGGGTGAGAGGGCTGAGAATAGGTTGAAGAAGCCAACCACTTTTTTGTGCAAGTTGAAGTAAGTGTTTTAGTGTATACATGTTTTTCAGCCTGTGTTACTTGTTAACACTATTCCAGCTGCACGTGTGGAAACTTTTGTTTTTGCCTAACATTGGTAATCCCATAAACTTGCTGTTACTATCACATCTCCTTCTATGAGATCTCATGTTATTGCTGGTATGCGATTGCTAATTAGTGGCTAATTTTCAGGTGGCTATGTATATAATCTTTCTCACAACTTTTGGGTGGCAGTGCGCTACTCTGACCAACTTTATTTTTATACGGTCTCCTTTGTTCTATCTGTCTGGATTCTGCTGCATGTGATTTAATTGTCCTTTGTGCCATTCCTATCTGCTAAATTGAAAGAGTAAATTAGCTCTTGAAGATCTTTTAAGATATAGCATGCTCAAATTGAAGAGTTTTTGTAAGTTTGCATGTACACAGATGAATACCTTGGTAAAGTAGATATGTGTATTTGTAAGTCTAGTGAGGATGTACATACTGATTATGGTGACCTAGGTTTCTTTGTAAGGTCTTAACATATTTCTCTGATATCAAATTAAGTAGATATGTGTCTATTAACCGAGTGCATTAACATCAAGTCAGAAGGCATAATGAGGGGATGAATATGAATGTATCTTTTGCAGAATTTAAATTTTATATATATATATATATATGGATGTACGTACTGATTATGCAGACTTTCTGTTAATATATGAATCATTATATCATAAGGTTTGTTTTGATTTTTAAGGCCACATTCCATATTCTGGCTTTTCTTTTTGTTTGGATTAATTTGGAGATAATACCATGGAGTAGCCATGTCTTTTTAGATGACGTTCTCTTGTTTAAGGACACATTCTTTGGATTCATGAATTCTAAGCTCACTAAATTAACTAATTAAGTGCATGATTCTGAGTTTAGAAATGCAACTTATTGAGTCCTAATAATTTTTTGAAGTCTAAAAGATATAGCATTATCATATTTGATTCCAGTTTATGGAATGGCAAAGACTGATTTGTTTGCAGATTCTGGCTGAAAATTTCTCTTGTACTTTGTTGCTTTCAATATTTTCATCTGAACGGCTTGATCATTGTAGATAAGGAGCAACAATTTATTGATTGCCTAGCGATGACAAATAATATCTTCAACTTATGCTTAATTTGCTTTATGTTTTTTGAAGATTTCGAAATGAGCTTCCAGATCCAAGTGCTCAACCAAAACTTATGGCTTTCAAGAAAGACAAGGATTGGTATGTAACATCATTGTGCTGCTGAATTCGATTTTTTTCCTTGCGTGCGTGTATTTGTAAGGTTGCCTTTATATCACTAAGCTAATTCACCTGCTCTTTTGAGAGTAGTGTATGTCTCATCATGTACGGTTTAGTTATACAGTGATTTCTGAAATATTACTCCATCAAGATTTGTGATAGTAGTTGGATGGTCAAGAAAATCTCAACAGAAGGCTAAATTTCACTTTTTTGATCATTATCGTTATAGTTTATGAAGGAAAAGTTTGGAGCTTCACAAGATACCCTACCATTCTTTCCTTTTTGCAGCTTTGCTAAATACACTATCACGTCTCTGGAGAAAAGTTGGAAGCCTGAACTTCATGTGGAGCCTGATCTTGGCATACCCCTCGACCTGCTGGACCTGAATATATACAAGTATTTCCCTGGCCACACTGATCTCTTAAATTGTGTCACAATTGTATTGTATCATCAGTCATCTGATTTCCTTTCGCTTTTTCACTAGTCCTCCAAGTATTCGCAAACCCCTTGATCCAGAGGATGAAGAATTACTGCGTGATGATGATGTGGTGACACCAATAAAGAAGGATGGGATAAGAAGGAAAGAACGACCTACCGATAAAGGTGTTTCTTGGCTAGTTAAAACACAGTACATATCTCCTCTCAGTTTGGATTCAGCAAAACAGGTGGATAGTCTTACTGATATTAACTCTTTTTCAGCAAATATTTGTTTGGTTTAGTTATTAGAATTTGCATTGGAATTGCAGTCTTTAACTGAGAAACAAGCAAAAGAATTGCGTGAAATGAAGGGAGGTCGCAACATTTTGGAGAATCTCAATGACAGGTATTCTCTTCTGATCATTTATCAGGAAATATCCTTATTGAAGGATTGTTTGTCCTTTTTTTTTTTTTGGCTAAAGAAGCAATCTAATTCCAGGGAAAGAAGAATTAAGGAAATCGAGGCATCGTTTGAGGCAGCTAAGTTGGCCCCTGTTCATGCAACCAATAAGAACTTACATCCAGTTGAAGTTCTGCCTCTTTTACCTGATTTTGATCGGTATGTACTCAAGCTATGCTTGTATTATGGCTCATAAGAAGGAATCAATCTCGATAGCTTCTCTTGCATGAGACTTGATCTGTTATGGAAAATTTTTTGTTTCCTTAATTCATCATCTGATTCTTTTCACATGAGGAGTTGATTTTTGTTGCATGTAAAATGGGATGATCTAGGAATCATCTGGCCAACAGCAAATGTATTTGGCTTTAATGGTAATTAATCTGTTGGTGGGGACATGTTGATGCCAGTCATTGACTAGACATTAACAGAGACTGCTTGGATTTAGATTTTCACTGGAGGCATCATATGATTACTAGTAGTCGATGATAAAAAAAGATGTTGCTGATAGGTTTTAATTTCCTTTCTAGCTGATTTCATGTTATACGAGAGTGACAATGACCATTTAACATTGTCTATTGCACTTGATGCAGATATGATGATCAATTTATTGTTGCATCATTTGATAATGATCCCACAGCTGATTCAGAAATCTACAGTAAGTTGGAACAATCTGCCCGTGACGAGTATGAAGCAAAGGTGAGTTGTAGGTCCTCTTGCACAAATGGTCAGGAATAGTTCTGTTTAGCGTATGGTGTTATGCAAGAAAAGGCTAAGAATATTTTTCAGTTAATATGTTGCTTGGAGCATTTTGCTACACAAGAAAAACATGTTAAAGTGCAATAATTACAGGGTAAAAGTACTCTGCTGTTCTCCTTCAGTCTCTCTTTTCTGGTTCCTTGGGAGGTGGAGCCCTCCTTCCTCCTGAGCTTTTTTCTATTATTTTCTTCTCATTGTAAGTGGCATGCAATAGCCGATTATTTGAGGGGTAAGCAACTTATCATCATGTCCATTTCAGGCTATTATGAAAAGCTATGAGGCCATAGGCTCTGATCCATCTAAACCGGAGAAATTCTTAGCATACATGGTCCCTTCTGCTGATGAGGTAGACTCGCGTAATTGATTCTGTTCCTGGCCATCAGTAAATACCATTTAATCGTGGTGGATGTTTATGCTAGGTAGTCACAATGAGTGGTCTTTTTTACTTTCTGATGGCAGATATACAAGGATATGTTTGATGAGGACGAAGAAATCGGCTACTCTTGGCTTCGGGAATACCATTGGGATTTTGTACGTGGCAGAACCTACTGTAATGCTTGATAATACATCTTGCGATATCTGTTGTTGAACATACAATCTCCCACCTTGTATGCAACAGGTTCGAGGTGGCAATGATGCAGAGGAGCCCAGCACATACCTAGTGTCATTTGATGAGGGTGAAGCACGTTATGTGGTAAATATTGGCATGCTTTTTCTATGGTTTAAGGATTTAGACCGTATTTTAGTAGCTTCATTTATTGTCTTTGCAATTCAGCCTCTTCCCAAAAAGCTGAATTTGAGGAAAAAGAGAGCAGAGGGAAGATCCAGTGATGAAGTTGAACATTTTGCAAGACCAGCCAGTGTTACTGTGAGGCGCAGACCAACACCTGCTACTATCGAGTTGAAAGAACCAGGGGTATAGCCACAAGTGATTTTTAAGCTGCCAATTCTTTGATGTTTGATTTTCGGTAACATCTTTGTGGTTGATGTCCTGCAGGTGTACTCAAATTCAAAGAGGAGTGCTTCTACTTCTAACTTAGGGGCTTTAGAAGACGATGAAGACGATCTTGGATCACCTGAGAGGGTCACACAAGATGAGCATATGGAGCGATCTAGTGGTGCTGAAGATGACATGTCTGAGTGAGCAGGTTCACTGGTGGAAGCAACGGTCCAGTGATCGAATGTGCAGTTTTAGCGCCCTGCTTTATACAGAGTTTGTACTGAGGTTGCTTTTTCATTAAGATAGGTTTTTTCCGTCGTTACCATAATGCTAGAGGGAAGCTGTGCAAAGAGATAAAAGATACAATAATGTTATGTTGCAATTGTAGTTAGCAAATGCCAATCTCCATAATGGCAAATGGGTCTCCTTCTCATCTTCATTTTTCAGTGCTTGAATTATTCTTGGCGAGAATGGATCGCCTGGTCCATAGTTTCAAGCCTATCTAGGCACCTTCTACATGAAGCCACTCCTTGCGCACTCAGTGGCAGAGTCGCCAAATATATTAGTAACTACAGATGATTGCATCTGATAAAAAAAAAATGGTGGTCTCGCCAATGGTCATGATCTCGAGCTAAGTCTGAGTCAGTATGCACAGAAGGGCTGGCTCGACCCCTAAAATGTATTCCTCTTGTGGTCTGAGGAGTACCTAGAATTCAAGATGCTTGTTTTGACAGAATTTTTATCCCCATAAAGATGAAAAATCGGTAGGATCAGCTAGCTTTATAGATGGGGCACGCCACGACTCACTTCATCGACAAGAGTTCACGCCCATGTTCGTCTCTCGGGGATGATAGGGACCATTTGCGATGGGGAAGTAATTTGCTCTAGGATTGAGATCAGTTCATTTGCTTACCCAAAGTCCGATCTGGGCCAGGCCTCGAGTCATCATGATTTCCTCACATGGCAACGTGCGCAACAAATCCGTGCCTTTAATCCTCCAAGTCGAGCAATTGCCTTGATTGAAGCAGCAGCAGCAACTACAACCGCATACTCTCCAACAACCAAACAGCATGGTGAGAGAAAGCGAACACGAGTGTCTGTGTTTCGATCTCAACACGGGAGCTAAGTCGGCCTCGGGACCTGGAAGGCTCCTCCTGGCATCCTGGCATTGTCAGCCAAACGTCATCAAGGCCGTCAAGCTTCCCTCCTCTTCTCTCCTCTCTTTACCTTCATTGGAGTCCAAATTGATTCGTCCATGCATGATGTTGCTTCAATGTTCCTCGTGATGCAGGCCGGTTACGGGCATATCGACTGTGCCCGAGTGTACAACAATGAGAAAGAGGCGAGTTGGGTTTCTTTTACCTTGGTTTTTTTATTCGTCTTGAGTATGCAAATGTTGCATATAGTTGAAATTATACTTAATGCTGCGGATAGGCGTGGCACTCAAGGAGCTATTTTCCACAGGAGTGGTGAATCGAAATGAGATGTTTATCACATCCAAGTTGTGGTATGCCTCCATTCAGCCGCTGTCTAGAGACATTTTTTTTTTGCATGTCTATGATTTGGAGTTGGTTTCATTGAATTCCGACGTTAGCTGGTTCAAAGTTCCAGAAGTTGTCTTAGATCATTTATTTGACAGGCGAGCGGTTATAATTTCTTGTAACTTCAGATTAATTTTTGTTCCCGTATGTATCTCTACCGCATTTAGGTTTAGATTTATTACAAAAGAATGAAAGAAAGCTCTTCTCATGACTTGTGACTTGGGTTTGGATTGCTATTTGTTTATTCATGTATCGCTACTAGATCTAAGGTTCAGATTCATTACAAATGCTGGTGCAGCGACCATGCACCTGAAGATGTTCCCAAAGCTCTAACTGGAAGCTTACAAGACCTGCAACTCGACTATGTTGATTTATATCTTGTGTGTTGTTTTTGCCACAAGCATTTAATATATTTATTTATGCAGAGACTTTAAATTAGTCTAGATCAATCATAGATGAGGAAATTGGCTTTTCCTGAGGAGCTCAATTACGGCAAAGGTCGAATATTGCATATCTTTATTATGCAGCTCAGGATTGAAATTGTAAAGTAGAAGCTTCTGATCTGTACATTCTAAAGTACAAAAAGGAACAGTAATATGCTAGTAGAGGCTGGGGCAGAGGTCAAGTGCCAAGAACGAAGCTGACATGGTACAGATGTTTCCTACTAGTGATGATGCTTTTAACATGAACCCATTTTCATGTTTTAATTGTTATATAATAGATCCATTGGCCAGTGCGGACAAAATCTGGTACAAGAGGCTTTGCTCCAGATGACATAGTTCCTCTATGCCTTTCCAAGACATGGACAGCAATGGAAGGTTTGTATGCATCCGGTCAGGCTCGTGCGATTGCAGTCAGCAACTTCTCAGCTAAAAAGCTGCAGGATCTCCTCAACTATGCCAAAGTGCCACCAGCCGTTAATCAGGTGGAATTCCACCCTTTTTGGCAGCAACCAGCACTCCACAACTTGTGCAAATCCACCGGGGTCCATCTCTGAGTAATACTCTGGAAATTCTCAAAGCTCTTCAATTTCAATTCAACTTCTTAGAATTACGTTGCTCAAATATCAGAGGATGTGAGTTCTCAAGTAGTAGTTGGACAATGTGCAATAGCCGGCGATTTGTAATGGTATATGTTTATACCTGTGGTCCTTTCAACGCGATGGTAATGTTGCTAACCAGAGGAGACTAGTGGTATTCATGATAGCCAATGGAAATTCATCGTGACCATTTGGCAATGGTGGTTGCAGCTGCTGGCAGACTATGGTCAATGGTCTGGGTCATCAGTTGATCACGGGAGGAGTGAAATTAAAGTCAAGCTAGTTTCACAATACATCTTTTGACCATAGAAGTCCTTCCGAATTTTAATTTGCATTTTTCATCATTTCAATAGAAAAGCCAGATTTGCTTCAGTTCAGTGCTTTGAGTATGGACAAGGAGATCTTTTCTTGCAACCAAAACATGCAGCCTGAGCTTGTTATTAGCATCCGATAAGATTCAGCATGAATTTTGGACTGTTGATTCCGTAACATGAAAACTTCAATTGTTGATTTCAATTCATTGTAGGTTTACTCCCCTCTGGGATCTCCAGGGTCCTGGGTCAAGGGGGAGATCCTGCGGGAGCCGGTTTTGGTTAAAATTGCGAAAAAAAAAACTCAATAAATCGCCTGCCCAAGTGGCTCTGTGCTGGGGGATCCAGATGGGTCACAGTGTCCTCCCTAAAAGTGTAGACACGTCCAGGATTAGAGAGAACTTCGATCTGTTCAATTGGAGCATCCCTCCAGAGTTCTTTACAAAATTCTCTGGACTCCACCAGGTATATACATGTCACTTCTCCATACTCTTGTTCGATCTTTATATCGTTTCTTGATGTACGTATTCATTTGATCCTGCATATTTGTGATACAGCAAAGGCTTCTCTGAGGGGACTTTGCAGTCCACGAAACATGTAGACCTTATAAAAGCCTGAATGAATTGTGGGATGGGAAAATATGAGAGCATTTATATTTCACTTGGAATGACGCTGCTGAAGAGGAAAATTATCGCTCTGTTTTTGTTCTTTTCTCACAAAAAACCCTATAGACATTCAGAACTGTTTAGCATTTTGAAATGAGCATGTTCTTTCTTTATGGAATCTATGATCAGGATAAACATCAATCTGGGTTTGCCTACCTGCAATTTGTCTCTGCTGGTGGTGAACTTAGGTTTGTCATAGTGAGTCAATCACCAAACAGTGAAATCTTTCACATTTGCCCAGGCATATTTCCATCTGTCCGGTCAATCTACTGTTGCTTATGTCAATCCTGAATTACGTTTTTGATTGATCATACATGTCGCTTCTTGATTAAATAGGAGATGACGCTCTACCGGAATTAGGACAAAGGTCAACTTGGGTTCTATGATAGTAACAATAAAGGCCTCTATCGGAGTCCAAAGCTGTCAGTTTCTGAATACTCTTTTTTGGTTGTGTTTTTGTCACGTTGAAATTAATCATCAGACATGCTGAAAATGAGAAGGAGCTACTTTTCTGATATTTCACAGCAATACTATTATGAAGCTCACACTCTCAAAATATACTTTGATGAGCTCTTTCTCCAGGAAATCTTTTTCAGTCGTCTTCACCAGATCTAACAAATTAATCACAAAAATAGAATGTTGGGAAACAAGGGTATCCTAATTGTAAGATCCCCAAAGGAAACGCAAGGAGCACAACCAGAAACAGGAGTTCTGCAGCTACCGACTTCCGTTGTCAGTTTTCCTTATCTTTTGCAGAAGCTCATTGTTCTGGGCTTAACCGATCACATGGAACAACTTATGCAAGAAGGCTTGCACTAAACATATTGTTTTATTAACAGCAGTGACATGAGATATGATGTCGATGAATGAATGAAAGTGTAAAAATACTCTACTTCTGTAATGATCCTATCCTAACTAATCCAACCACTTTCTTACAATCTTCTCAAAATATATGTCATCAAACTGCACTAGATCCGCCGCCATCTCCTCCAGCACTGCCACCTCCGCCTCCTCTGTCACAAGCAGAACTGGCAGCTCAACCTACATCGCCTCCTGCAATTATCGTATGACCGTGGGCGTGATGTCTGCCACCACTCCAGCTGCCCCCTCCACCAACTCTTAAGCGGTAACAACCACGGAAGAAACAGCTTATAACAGCAATTACGGCCAAGCAGCCCAAACTATTATTATGATTTCCCACGGTTTCATTTTTCTCTGGCTTGGGCCAACACTCTTGATAGCTCGTCTGTTTGAGAGAAATCTGCCAGGCCAATGTGCGGATAACTAAACTCATGGCATTTCCTATTTAACCACAGCCTGATGACTGATGCTATATATATTATGGTGTCGTTGAGGCAACTTTGACCTTTGAATTTTCTACGCTTTACCTTCCAAGGAAAAACTTAAACGTGGTTAACTACGAGAAGCAACCGTACTTTGTCCACGTATCCTGAAACGTAACCTAAGGAACATAACCAGAGACAGAAGGATTCTCCACCTGCCAATTCCTATTGTCATTGTTCCTTATGCTTTACATAAGCTGATTATTATGGGTTTTACTAATCACATGAAGCAACTCGCTGGGGAAGATTTGCAGCTCAACATATTCTTCTATTAATAGTAGTGACATGAGGTTATCATGTTGATGAATGAATCATAGTATAAAGTACTCTTCTACGTACTACAATCATCCTGTGCAAGTATCACAAGGAAGCCGAAACAGAGAGCACAAGTAAGGATACATTCAATAGATCCGACCAGCTTCTTTCATTCTCCTTAAAGTACATGTAATCAAACTGCACTAGGTCCGCCATTGCCCCCAGTACTGCCACCTCCACCAACTCTTAGACGGTAACGACCTTGGAAGAGAAGACCTAAGACAGTCATGACAAGGAACCACCAATTGGATCCAGCTTTTAAGTTGTTGGACGAGAGATATGTGCATGTTACCCTGCACTTATTAAGAGTCACAACACAGTGTCAAACTGGTCTTGCCTTCGCCCTTACCTTAACTTGTTTCTCTTTTCTTTCATTCTTCCTGTTTTAGGTATGGCGTGACCTGATGTAGCCGTGAGGGTATTTCTTTTTCCTTTCTCTGGGTAAGTTCATCGGGAGTTCATGACGTCCGACAAGGCTTGAGTTATAGCTTGTAACAGACCTCATCCCATAACACCTGTTCAAAGTGCTGACCAGAAGCAATTGATCTTCACTGATGAAAGTGCCCTTCTAACGCACTCAACATCACATTAACCGTCATATCCCAATTTAACCTCAACTCCCTTTTGTTGCCATTCTTTCCTTAGTGTACTTCTTCAACTTTCTTCCTTAGTCTACATCACATTAATCGTCATATCCCTATTTAACCTCAACTCCCTTTTGTCGCCATTCTTTCCTTAGTCTACTATTTCAACTTTCCTTCCTTGAAGCTCAGGCATCAGCTGACGTCTTCCTGACTAGGAACTCCATTTGCTCTTGATGCTGATAGGTAACGACTGCATATTCTGCTGATTTGCTGAAAATGTAACTATTCAATAGAGCTGCAAATTGCAATGAATGAAGTGAATTGGCACGAGAAACTTGATCCTATTTGGGAAACTAAACCGCGTTTTCATGTAAATTCCATTGCTCAAACCTCATGGACAGAGGGCGGCATCGAGATAACATTTCATTCTTGGTCAGATTAGGGGCAATTTTAGTTCAGTAATTTTATGCAGATTTTACGCTCTTGTTGAACTTGTTTTGCGGGCAAGAATTGAGAACTTTTACTTTTATTATTTTTGCTGGACTTTCTGGCCATTCAGTTGACAACTGAAGGCATATGCAATGCCGGATCACATAAAAGAAATGGTTTGAAATCTGCCAGAAATACAACGGGCCTACTTCACATATCCTCATCAATGAAACCACTGTCCACGATATGCAGACTATCCAACAGCTCACATCATCCCATAAAATAAAATAAAATAAAAAACTATTTCAAGCAAGCTCGGGGTTGCTGCAACTCCTGTACTTAGATAGGTCAAAGCTTAATGCTCTTGAAATGACTCCCAGAAGAAGATGCAGAAGCGACTTAATTTTTCTCTTGGACTCGACCCAGATTTTATAATAACCAGCAACAGACCCAGGACGCACAAGCTGGCTGTATCTCCATCCTGCCTTTTGTATAAATAGATGCTCCGGTTAGTCGCTGAGTACAAACCACACCATTTCCAACACTTGATCCACATTGTAGACCAACACTGGCTATGGCTTTCCTTCAGCTCCTCTGCCTAATTGTCTTGCTTCCTATGTCCATGACAACCCCTGTCTCGCCAATGATCTGCCATCTCTGACTCAATCCGGGGGCAGCAACTTGCAAACCTACATTGTTCACGTGACCCCTCCCCGCAGCCAGGACTCCTACATTGCACTCTGGTAAGAATAAAGCAGGCGGTGCTGTTTCTCCATGGCGGTAGAGTTTGTTGGAAAAAATGAGCGGTACCAAGACTCCAGATCTTCCAGTTCAGAGGAGTCCTGGCTCTGGGGAAGGGTCACGTGAACAATGTAGGTTTGCAAGTTGCTGCCCCCGGAGTAAGAATAAAGCAGGCGGTGCTGTTTCTCCATGGCGGTAGAGTTTGTTGGAAAAAATGAGCGGTACCAAGACTCCAGATCTTCCAGTTCAGAGGAGTCCTGGCTCTGGGGAAGGGTCACGTGAACAATGTAGGTTTGCAAGTTGCTGCCCCCGGATTGAGTCAGAGATGGCAGATCATTGGCGAGACAGGGGTTGTCATGGACATAGGAAAGCAAGACAATTAGGCAGAGGAGCTGAAGGAAAGCCATAGTCAGTGTTGGTCTACAATGCGGATCAAGTGTTGGAAATGCGACCAACCGGAGCATCTATTTATACAAAAGGCAGGATGGAGATACAGCCAGCTTGTGCTTACTGGGTCAGTTGCTGGTTACTATAAAATCTGATGAAGTTGAAGAACTAGGTATTATGGATGTCTCCTCAAAATTTTATTGCATTATGACTTAGAATGAACATATACCCATAATTTTTGCGAGACGGCATATTGTGCTCTACGGTCTTGATTGATAAGTTCGATTAGTTCAATTTTCTCCTTGAACGATATACTCGCAGATATTTTCCCTTATGTATCTTTAATGCTCAATTCCTTTGGTGAAATTGAAGAACTAGGTATCACAGAAGTCTCCTCGAAATTTTATCGCATTTCAACTTAGAACAAACACATACACACTGTTTTTGCAAGACTGCGTATTGTGCTCTACAATCTTGATTCACAAGTCGGATTGATTTAGTATCTTCCTTCAAGATATTCGTCCATATATGTCCCCATCAATCCCACTAGACGAATTTGAGAGAAATTTCTAACCATACTTTTCACAAAACCACGACCCAACGGTTAAAAAGTACGTATATGTCGATTTCATAAATTTGTGCGCTGGAACTTTTCTAAGGCCGAGGGAGAGAAGAGAGAGCCTTGTTCTTCGAAAATTTTCTGCACATGTCCCTTCCTTGTCAACGTTCCAGTAATCACCTCAATTTCCCCCACCAAAGTAAGAAAATTACTTGTAATCTTCATTTTCGTATTTCAGAAAATTTGTTGGCCTCTCTCTCTCTCTCTAGTTCTTGCCAACCAGCACCAGCTTTTTCCTGTGGCCTTATTTTCTGAATTTTAATTTTTTTTTTCATTTCCCAGTTTTAACTCTCTTTCGGGGGGATTAAAAATCAAATATTTTTGACAGATGAGGCGGTGGATAAAAGAGACCGATAACGCATAGATGTCAATAGAAAAGTAGTAAGGACTGGAAAGATGAGATTTTCAAGGAAGGACTCGGGACCTCCGAATTCTCAGGAAAGGACTTCTCCGGCCGACCTATATATAGCCTCCGATTTTCCAGAGTCCAAAATGCACAAAAGCTACTGGAGAGAAACCCCCTTTACTCTCCCCTCTTGAACATCTTGAATTCTTCTTCTCGTACTCTATGAGTTGTTTCGGATCGGGGTCTTGCGTTTTGATCCGAGATGACTATCCTCATTGACCAGCCCGAGCTTGGCAAAATCTCTCCGCCTGACCAAATTCAAGCGTTTCCCTGCACAGTTCAGCTCGTAACATGGTGTTTCAGTTGCTGCTGTTAATTATTCACGAACAGCAGTTGGAAGAAAAACCTCAAAAAATCGGAGATTACCTCCTTTAATTCTCGCAAATGGATTTTTTTTTTATAACTCTTTGCCATCATATGATTCTCTAGAAACCCTCTTATCTGTTTATGCCAGTGGCGGAAGAGGAAAAGGACCTCATCGAAGAAAAGGAGTTGGTACTTGATGGTGCTTTTCTGCCGCCACTTCACATCATAAGCCCAAATGCGATCAACTTCTCTAGCTCTTCTTTTTCCTATTTAGTTTCCCCATTTGCGTAAGTATCGGTAATCGTAGAGCTTCTAAGGAGATAGCCAAACTGAGAACTTAAATTGCAGATGTTAAATTTAAGTTTTCTCCATCTCTGAAGCCGCCATAAAAAGAGCACCTGATGCCTCTGAAAGCTTCAACCATAACTAAGTAGAGGATAAAGCTATTGTAGAATATTACAATGATGCTCGTCTCTGGGGAATAAATGAGAATGACAATCAAATAACTACACGTGCTAGTAAAAGAATCTGCAAGGAAATATTTACATTTCTTGCCAATTATCAAGAAGAGGGTGTCTATCCAGTAGTTGGAAAAATTTAGGAAAACTGATGGTCAGCATCGAACTCTCAGAAACTAAGTTGTTGCAGGCGATGACCTGTGACAGTCAAAACACAAACAGAACGGGAGAGTTAAAAACCTAATTAAGCAAATGTCATTGATACTGATGTCTGACTAGACAAGTGGGTAAAAAGATGCAGACCATGCTTGCCGACATCTGACGGCTTGTAGTCGTACAGACCTCTTTGGATCATCAAGTGCCCTTGATACAGCTTGCAATACCTAGAGAAAACAGATGCGAAGTCAGCTTAATATGTACACTTTTTTTGTTTTTGTTTTTTTTGGGGGGGGAGGGTTTGTTGGAGGGGTGAAGATACACAAGAAGCAAGCCTTATTTACCTGTGTTCTCAAGGGGTAAATCCTAGAATGAGGCAGCATTGACATGGCAAAAAGACATTGAAGTGCTGTCTCTCGAACAAGCTATGCATGCAGAAGATATATAGGAGTTATGAGGAGCAAAAGGTCAGCAATAAACACCAGATGCTTTAACCTAATTACTTGTACACAGGGAAATGGAAACAGTAGTGACAAAGTTGTCTAGGTGCACAAACAAGCCTTTTCCAATGTGCAAGGGGTGGGTGATATGCAGCTTTCTCCTTGCTTTTTATGCAAGGAGGCTGTTTCTGATCGCAAGTGGGTAACCCCACCAATATGCAAAGGTTCAACTTTGCAAGAAGGAATGAGAAAGTACTTGTGCCAATACAGAGAATGATGTTGAATACAGTACAAACGACAATACAATTACCTAAGAGCCAAAGATAACAAAAGAAAGGTGTCACTGCAGCAATTGCTAACTCAATTTACAGTCCTCTAAGCACCACCACTAGCTGAAAATTTCTCTAGCAAGAATTCAACAACATGCATATCCATGCCCAGGGACTACAACGAGATTATAGTCAGTTCCATGATCTCCACAGATACTTGTATAACTTTATTTTCTTAATTTTCAGTGACTGAATCTATTTTCTGTGTATGAGCTTATTCTCCCCATGCTATGTCCTCACTAATCTATAAAGCCTGTATCAATCTATCAGTAGAATAAAGTTTTCCCTCTGTTTTCTACTCACGTTTTGGTGTACAGAGAGAATAGCGATACTTGAAGGTACAGCCGCTTCCTGAGTTGCCCCTACTAACTAGGATGACCCTCAGGCTCCAAAGACTCTGCTTTATTACTTCAGAAACGCCTATTGCTAAGGAGGAACAAAATGTTTGTGCGTGATTGAGAAGTGACCTCACCTATCCTCCCCGCTGTTAGAAGTAATTAAAATAGACACAATGCAAATGCATGCACAGCGAACAGGCAGTGGAGCTGATTTATTACCACATGCTAGGCAAGCAGAGCGATAGTATGATCATCTGGCAATCACTTACTTTGAAGTAGAAAAAAAATGTAGAATAGCTAAAGGAACATGTACAAGCCTCTGCCCATCGCTGGGAGTCATCTTGACAGAAAGAAAATAAAATACAGGATCTAATGGGCCAAAAGCAAAATCATTTTTAAATATTTCCTACTTTGGGGAAGAATCACATACCATCATATGGGGATAGCTAACCATCCTGGCGAGGCAATTAATAATGATATGTGCATTCTCAATGACAACCTCCTGGCCTGTTATGCAAAAGTTTAGAATTTCAATTCTAGGCAATATTTTAGCAGCTAGTAACACAAAAGACAGGCTTATGGCAATGGTATCCGATAGGATAATCATAAACAGGGATAATCCTTGTTCTGCACCAACGCACCATCCAATCACCAACCGCCATCTGGATCAAGATGATCCAGAAGTGACAATATCTTTCTTCTTCTTTTTTTTTCGTCTCAAAGTAGGCTACAGCAGTTGAATGCACAAGCACAACAAGAAAAGCCATCTCTACTCTGTCATAGCTGTTTCATAGCATATGTAGCATCAATCTTCTGGCAGTGCCTTTGCTCACAGTACCATTGAAATCTGTACTTGCTTAGCAGCTGTGCACAATTCACCTACCCCGCTCCAAGGACACCAAAAAATTCACCCATTTTTCCTCATTATGAAAACCTAGAAATGGATATGTAACAACTGGGGACATAGACCTAATTAAGTCACTCAAAAAAAAATTTGCTTTTTTTTAATTACGCTGAGGAACGGAGTCAGGAGGCTGAAGAGATTATTTCAAATATTGGAGGATAAACCATAGACAGGGAGACATCTCAATAAAAACAGCATCATGATCCATGAATTTAAACTAAGTTATACCACCCAAGAGAAAAGCTATAGCAACAGACTTGCATACAGAAAACCAATAATCTGGCATGCACAGGAACTGTTTTGCCAAATTACTAACAAAAACATACAAGGACAGTCTACAAAAGAAGGTAAGAAAAAGCATCACTTCACAACACTCTTCACCAAACACTCCAGATGAACAGGATGGGTAAAGCTGTTTTTCCATTCAGGGGCCTTCACGACATCCAAAGAGTAAGCACTTCGCCATACCAGTCACTGAAATGTATGTAATATATGAATGGTCTTATATGAATCAGTGCAAAGTCCAGAAAGTGAACAAGTTTTCTCATCAACAATATGCATCCTGTAATACATTTACATGATATTGAATATGACATTCAAATAACACAGTCAACCTTTTATCTACAAGTATATCCCAGTAGTTATATGTCCACAGAAGGAATTGGGAATCAGGACCTTCCTCTCTTTACAATTACCAGAGTATGAAAGAGCAAAAGAGAGATGTCAGAACTCTTAATAAGTAGATAGATTAGGCTTCACTTACTGCTTTTGTCTGTCAATATTCCAGACAGGAGCAGCAGAAGACTGTACAACGTATCTTTGTTTAGATTATCCTTGCTGAACATCAGTAAGGCATCTAGAAGAACTGGAGTGAGCTACCAGAGGAAGAAAAGTGTTCTTGCTTCAGATTGTATTTTCTAACAGTATCAGCATTAGAATAAAATATTATATGAATAAATCTCATGAGAAATAACTAGAGCTCTAATGTTCTTCATATAAACCTTTTTTGCTTCTCCCAGGACAGCAACTAGGGGAGTCTCGGACAATATATAAGCCAGAGCCCGACAAAGTACAGATCTGCATTAGGAAAAAGTTTTACTGTGAGCATATAATTATCATAGACTGTCTCACCAATAATAAGTGTCTCAACCAGTTTAATCAAATGAATTACCCTAATAATACAGGCAAGATAATGATAAAAGTTGGAATATATTCCGCTTTACAACAGCCAATTACGGGATGAGGTAATATGAATAGTATAACATGGTTACTTAATTTACCAAAAAAAAAAAAGACTAACATGGCAGTAGTCCTGTAGCTACCTAATGATGCTCAATACGCATGGACCTGATAGGGCATCCTGCATGCAGAAGCGTAGGGGGCTCCGCTACTCAATCGAAAGAAGTAAGGCAGGTGAAATGGCTTAAATAAGTACATATTGAGCCACAGATCTCTCCAGAATAATACAAACATGGTGAGGACAAGGCCACAGTATGGACATCTGTAACTTCAAGTTTTTTCATCGCCCCTTGTCTACCTATAAGCTATGGCATCGAAAGAAAGCACATGGAAGGGCCTCCACCATTTTGATAATGATGGAGGGGCGACAGAAGAAGTACAAAATTCAAAAATGAGAATATTTAAGGAGGAATTAAGAAGGGAACTCATACCTTTTGAACAATGAATCAGATTTAATGATCAATGCCTGAAGTATGGGCGTCATAGTCGAGAAAAACCTTTGCTTGTAGAGAGGTCGTATTATTGCATGGTATCTTCGACTCAAACAAACTTCTGAATCACTCATCATGACATGAAATGCATCTGCTACATATGTCATGACAGAAGAAGATACATCCTGCTCACAATTTTCCCATCCTTGTCTCAAGTGCCTCCCATCTTTGGATGACAAACACTCTAGAAGTATCATAACGATATCTTTAACTTTTTCATGACTGCGCATCAGCAAACCTTTTCCTATCCATGCTAATCCAACAACGGCATTGATTTGAAGCGGTGTACTGCTTGAAGCACCCAAACACAAATCAGTTAATTTCATTGTGCTTTCATCCCCTATACCCGTGGAGATTCCAAGAGCACTATCTGTATGGCTAATACTCGTGTTGAAAATTATATCCATTGCCTCTTCCAAAGGACAACCATCAAAAGTAATTTGGCCATTGGATTTTGAACCGAATTTGTTCACCAAAGAGCCCAGTGCCTGTGCCGATGGAACATGGCCCCTGAGGAACATTTCCATGAATAGCCACAGTATAGCTCTCACATCAGGAAGGTGAGTCTGGGGATGTATTGCCATTATTACAGATGAAAATAGAGAGAGAACCCATCTGTCTCTAATAGATAGGTTTAGCTCGTGAGAAATATCCAACCCTCTCATTTCAATGGGATTAACAGCAGATTCATTCCATGAAAAGAAATGGCATGATGAAACAACTGCATAAGCCTTCTCAACAATAACATTCTGGCTTGTCTCTGAGCAATATGAAACGGCAAACTTCATAGCTTTCGTGGTTGCCTCAATAATATCCTAAAGAAATGCAACAGATTAGACTCAATTTTGCAACAAAAATTTCTCAAGACCTGTCTACAGCAGCCGCAGTCAACGGTATTGTATTCGAAAGATACTTGCAGATGCTTTTGCTTCAATAACTTTTTAAAAACAAGCCAGAAGGGAATAACTTAGAGATTAAGAAAACAACATTCAACTTACCTTTTCTTCAGTCCTTGTACTGAAACGCTTGCAGCATTCTATTTGTTTCCATATATTGACCACAAACTGCTGAAGAACTTCATCACAACCTACTGAATTGTTAATCCTGAAATCAACAGAACCCCATTGTGGGCATCAGAAAGTACATAAGGTGCTGAAGGACAGAGGTGACCGAAGCCATGATCGGGTCAGCATTTTTAACTCATGCAAGCAGGATAAAGGAACTGATAAGTATCAACCACCACCAAATTAATTTGGAAAAGAAAATGGGAACTGTACTTTTATCTAAGGGAAGGAGAGTAGAAAGCAGGAGGCAGTAGACAGACAGTTTGATCCATTCAAAGAGATTAGGAATATATGACAACACTAGCAACTTTTAAAAGGGACAGACATACTAACAGATGGGGAAACTTCATTAAGTAGGATCTGTAAGAAAACATTGTGTACCATGGAAGAACTTTATCGGTGTAGCATTCCAATAGCTGAACTGTGTTTTCAGCTAGCTCCGTATCTCCATTGACCTATCCAAACAGAATGTTCAATTAACTTAAAAGTTTGCTTGGTAGGCCAGCATTTAACCATCAAGTGGAAGATAGAGACAACAATAAAAAGAGACACTTTTGCAAAAGTATTAGGATTCCAACCCTGATGAATACATTACACTTTTCCAGATGCTCACTAAATGACTATGACTATTAGCAGAAAACCACAATCTACAGAAGTGCATGTTCTCACTGACAAATACTTAATCACTGGACACGTATCCGTTCCTTCAAATAAAAAACGTTAAGACTTTTATTTGAGAATCGTCTGTATCCCAAATGATCATCAGATGAATACTCACATAATGATCTGACAGATTAGTGAATATGGCTTCTTCTAGTCTGGGAACAACTTTTAGCATATAGTTTCTTCCACTCATGCCAACCTCAGAAACAGCCTCCAGTTTGCGAGAGTATGGCATCATACATTCAGCTGCAGTCAATAATGAAACAATCTTCTCAACAACAACCGTATAGGATTTCTCTTTCTTGGACTCATGGAATTTCTCTATGTATGAGCCAACATTGAAAAGCGCCTTCAAAGCCAAGTTCCATGAAAGAGTGCTCTCAAAATTTTCAGTGATAATTGAGAGGAGTGCTGTCAAAATGTACTCCAACAAGGACTCCGGTATGGGTAGAAAACTTCCAGGGAATGTGGCCAAAATTTGCAAGCCTTTAACTGCAGAAACCATTGGAATTAGATAAGGAATAAAGCTCACTCCATTTTTTTTTGTGAAATTAATAAGTAAGAATAGTTTAGAGTATTTGCTAAAGATACATATTTCTTAACAGAGAACTACATTCATGTACATCACTGACATAAAAAAAGAGGAAAAATAACCAATAAGACAACACTGATTTGTAAAAGTCAAAAACTCAAAGTCCATGAATACCAAAAAATCAGCAAAAATGCAACCAAGAGAAGATTCAGATCAATCCCATTTGAGAGGGCAACAATGATAAGAAGAATAAACCATGACTGACAATACCCTTGTATGTTCACATTGGATATCTACTTATCTCAATTGCAAGGGTATAAGGAATCAAAAAAACCAAAAAACACAATTGTTTGGCAGATAGAGGTTGGACAAACTTCCATAAAATCGAGTCAGTCTGCCACAAGGATCACGAGGATCCCCTGTAGCAAAGTTACTGTCAGGGGTTTGCTTTATCAGACAAATATCTACATGATTTAAAGATTCTTCCATGATCTATGATAGCAAGATTTGCACTAATTCAAGTTGATGCCATCAAAAAGTTGTTACAAGTAATTTTTTTGTTTTGAATCAGAAGATTAGCTTCACAGCCCACGGCATCGAGACTTCACCTAAACTTGGACTGAAGGGAGATGTGATTTTTCTCATTGGTAGAAAGACCAAGAAAATTCTAATAGAGAGACTACTGACAACAGAGCCAATTAAATGATTTACCTCCAAGGAAAATGTCTGCTATGGATGTCTCCTTGCCCCTCCCTACACTAGAACTAAAAATTCGAGCTAGTGAAGCTGAACAACTCTCAAGCATGCAGCAAAATGTTTCGTGTACTGGAAAAGATTCCACTTGAGCAGAGCCCACAATCAACTCTCTGCCTGCCTCAAGAAGCGTGACACAGAAGTAAAGAGCCCCAAAATTAAGTGTACCAGAAACTGCATGCTCACCACTGGGAGACATATTTTCAGATGGCTTGAGAATTGAAAGCCCCAGAGTGTTCATCAGACAGGGAAAGAAACTTTCAAATATCCGGTTGCATGAGGACATAGTACTTCGTGCAGCAGTAGCCAGGATGCAACCGACTCCATGTATTTTCTGCTTACTTTGCAAGGAAATATCACTGAAGCTCTTATAGCTATTGATATTGTTAAAAATCAGATTTATATCCTCATCATTAACAATCAAATTTACGAATAAGACACTGTTTTGCATAACAACCTTCTCCAGAACTGTTAAAGCTCCTTTTGCAATTTCGTCATCCAAAAATCCAATGCAATCAAGAGATTCAGAGTCAAAGCGTAAAACAGGCTCTTGAGATGAAGAAAAGACAATGTTTCTCAATGATGACCAGATTGCATCAGCATGTTTTTCCATTCTGTCTGTACCATACTTTAATGTACAGTGGCTGAGATACTTCAAAGAATCAATCTGCACGAGTCAATATTAACCAGTGACCACAAGAGACTAAGAAAATGGACACAATCATGAAATGGCTCCATTGCCGAGAATTTTTACAAGAAGAACGAGAGCTCCTAACCTTTGCCAGGGGAAGAGAAGAGGAAAGTTTTTCGAGAAGCAATGGTATTGCAAATGGCTCAAAAAGTGGTGTAGAAGTGAATGCAAACTGTAGAGTGAAAACAAGTTAATAAAGATGTTAGAGAGCATACCAAACAAAGAAGTGTAGGGGAGCTTAATTGATCCACCAAAACAGTTTAATAGATTATATGCCACCTTCTGAAATGCTTAATTTGGTTTAAGTGCTTTAAGCAAGACTCAACTAGTTTTAAGGATGCATCGCACATGTCAAAACTTGCCCTATAACTTCTCCAAAGAATCAAATCTTTTCTCTGCATCATATGCTTCATCAATTTAATTTTGCCAAAGCAATGGTGGGATGTACGCTTGCAACTAAATGTCTTCGTAGTTTTTCATAATTCGATCATAATCTGCAAAGTTTACTCAAATCCTCTAGATACACGGTTAAAAATCAGCACCAAGATACCATATGCTCTAATGGAAAAAGACCTTTCTCCATTTATATTCTCCAGATCTATTATCTTTTTCACAATTCTCATAAGTTCTCCGCATTGGTACTACACCTTTAGTGATGGTAGGATATGATCGAGTCTATCACTGTCATAGCATGTGTGTAGTCTCTATCGTGCTTTATATGCACTATATTATACAATTAGATTGAATCTATCAACCTTCTCTTCACGGTGTATCAAATCTCATACTAGATTGAGTAGTAAATTTTCCATCACTTCACATGGTTTATATGATTCATTAATAATCAAGTTCACTAGAATTCAAAACATATTATGTGAATAGCGATGCTCTGGCAAAGCTCAATGTCATCAAAAAGCCACAAAGATACATTAAAGAATCACCAAATAAAAATAAAGTATTTTCTATTCATAACCCAAATAGCCAAACACCTGCAAACTTTAATCAAGATGCCTCCTAAAAAGTTAGTCATCTTTTTAGCCATCTTATTGAATGACCAAGGTCCATATATGAGAAATCCTCTGGTGATAACATGGGCTCATCTACCTTACAAATCATTTTTTTCAACTGAAAATTTCAAAGATGCTTAGTATTTGACGCATGACCTTTTTCTAGTGACACTGCCATCAACCAACAGCAAGATATAGCTAGAAGTGTCACTTCGTAGATACTCAGAATACTATCTCTACCCTGACACTTATTTTTCCTGGTCCACAAAATTCAGAGAATTCTATAGATTTGAATAGGCATTTGGGTTTGAAAAATTAAAACACAGATCATGCACATCAGAACTCCGACTGATCACCTTTTGTGGAGTATGTAGTGCATCCTAACAATGTTTTCCCCTCTTCACAAATATTATAATGACATTAAACAGCAGTTCCTCTTTCTTGACATTTTTTATGGACACATTTCTCTACGACGAGCTTTATAATGGCATATAGCAACATTACCCTGACATGCTGGAACCACAACTGGTGCATATTCCAATATAAAGCCTGATGCCAAGCATCTTGTGGACATTATTCTCGTGAAAATTATCGTTCAAAACTTGATGAGTATATAAATGAAGAATCAAAGAGCGTTGCCATAAACTCGAGAAAAACAACATAGAACAGGTAAAAATATATATAGAGATCGTCATGGTCATAATTCCCCTACTGAATAAACTTCAAGGTGCACAAAGTCTTGAAGACTAAATAACCTGGCCTCTAGCAACTCACAGGTACAGTAGACAATTGAAAGCGCTATACATGAATATGAGTGAAATTATCAACTGGCAGATGAGTGGAAGAACTCATAATAGTGCTTATATTGTTCCTGATTATCCTTCCAGCTTCTTTTCTTCATATTTAAGTACTCATACAACCAATTGTGCAAAGCCAACAATCAGAGATGAGAGAAGAGACATGCTAACAATTTCAAGACCAAATTGAACATGATCAATACCAATGTTGTCAGGCCCAAATAACGTTGAATTAGCTCAAAATTTCAAGATTCTCCCTACCATCCAAGGCATGATATCACTGGTTGCAGAAAAATAATGGAATGCAGGATTGCCATACTGCCATCAATGATTATAAACTAAAGGCGCTACCTCATTGTCACTGCATCCGTGTGAGCAGCGAAAGACAGCAGAGAGAAAATTGATAACTCAAATCTCTAAAAGCATTGACTCATTATAGCACTGACAGACTCTTGAAACAAATGAAGTTTGCGTTGATGAAATGGCAGAAAAGTTTCAATTCAACCTAGTGTTTACCATTAATGCCTGGGAGAGCTCATCCCTCGTGACATGAACATCCTCGCCTTTTGGCTGTATTTGGGAAAAAGTGAGAAGAAACTATGCATTAGCTAAGTAACGTGTAAATTGCGTTGCAATGGTGTATTTACTTCACAGAATTAGAAAGAATCTCAAAGCAAACCAAAATTTCAATGCATTCAATGTTACAAAGACTAAAAGTCTCTTTTCCTACTCATGATGAATGTTGGCATCTTATTTGTGATATCCCCATAGGACCACGATACGCTGAAGGAATGACAGCTAACAAATTCATGCTCTTTTCTAGAGCTGATAAAGCTCAAAATAAAGTTATTGCTCGTCTGACTCAAGAAAAGAGGATAAGGTCAATATGATACCGCATCAAACTGGTTGTAAGCCAAATGAACCACAAGTGTATAAATTTTTCTCAAATTGCCAATGCCAATTCTAAGTATGTTTCCTCTCATGCTTGATAAAGTTTACTGCCAACCCGTTAAGAGTTATGAACCAGGTCAACCTAGAATAAGCTAGGTTAATCGACCTGATATAATGTGCACAGCCAACCTCTGATAATCTTATTAAAAAAAAAAGAAGCTAATTATATAGTGAAGTTAAAAGAAAAAGAATGGTCAATAAGACCTAGCAAATCCTATTTTGCAGAGATCAGTATACAGCGCCTAACATCTCGTGTTAAGTTTCTCTAAACTATTACCAATGGAAGCTTGGTGCAGTGTTGCCAAGGTTTCCATGCCAGAGGTGCCACTTGGGTAGAAAGCATAGAAGTATACTAATATAGTTTCTTGCAATGATTAACGAAGTTTAATCTGTCCTTCCAGACTGGACTGTTATATGATTCTTTACTATCAAGTAAACAGCAAATTACAGAGCCAAATATGCACATGGTTCCTCTTAGTTTAGCTGATACTACTAAGCTACATGCAGATTTGGTGTTCAATCAGACAATATGAAAAGGGCATATCTCTATGCATGCATGGCCACTTATCTAGACAAAAAAATCTGCATGCTATAAGCTAGGAATCGGCTATGATTAAGACGTAAGGTTTTGCTCTTGGTCAATTAAGGTCATAAAGGTAAGGTTTTGCTCTTGGTCAATTAAGGTCATAAAGGTTTTGTTAAAGTCAATTCAGGATAAGCACCAATTAACTCTCAAGCTCACTGCTGACGGAATTCAGGTGTCAGCAATCGCATAGCAACCACATGGAATTTGGTCATTTCCCACATGTTAATTCTGATGCCTAATATCCACTGATGCTGAGCGCAACACCTGATTGTGGCTTTATTAACAACTTAAGTCCTCAACTGACAAAAATAAAACCTTAAATCCTCAAATGCCGAACAACCAAAACTAAGTCTGGTGCTTGCATTTATCCCAATCAAATGATTTGACAAAACATAACACTAGCAAAATGTAATTGTTCAACCAGAAGGATGTGCTAGATTGAAAATGAATTAAAAGACATGGAGAATCTTTTAAACTAAAGCCAAGAATCTTCAAGTAAACGAACATCCTAAGCACAGTCGACCCAAAACTTACGTGTGTGAAATGGATTGGAAAGTAGCGGCCCAAGATGTCAAATATTTCTCCAACTGAGCCATCGGGAGGACCACATAAATCTGGAAATAGGCGCATCGCAAGTTCAACAATATGAAATGCCACTAGTAAGCACTGAGGGTCCTTTTCATAATCAACAGCTTCACATATTGCATAAAAGATATCATTGCCCTAGATTGCAAACAGAATAGGAGTGACTGATACGACAGGAATTATATCTCAAGGACATTAAAAACCCAGCTAAAATGTCAGCAATAAATGTACATAGGAGAAAAAATTAATTTGTCATTAATGACTAGAACAAAACAGGCATATTTATGCAAATGTATATGCAGAGAACAAAACAGGCATATTTATGCATGCGCATGTGTGGAGATGCCAAAAGCACATAAGCACACACAGTCAAGAGTGGTGTACAATCACTAAAAATTGCTTATTTGATGATGTTGCATCATAAACCAGCATTAGTTCGGTTTTTAAATATGTGTCAGACATACGGTAGTAAACTGCTTTAAATATAACATAAGCACCTTTGGCTTTTCTCATTTGTGAAATAGCACGTCTTAAAGTATGAAAGTCCATAATTAGGGATTAGTACACCTAATAAAAGAAGCAAATGTTTCTGAGAAGGAATTTTTCTGGAAAACAAAGGGATTGCATCTTCATTATTACATAGGTAAGGCAACATTACGCAATGTGAAATAATATTAAGTTATATTATCTAGGCTGTGTTCCATAAGAAACAACATTTTGTAACATAAAATTAAAAGGAAATAGGTTTGCTTATAAATGTAATCTCTGCAAGTCATTGCATAACTAAAGAGAGGAAAAAGCATTCAACATCACTATTCAGTGGGCACCTATAACTTCTAAAGTTTTAAAACAAAAACAGCAAAACAGGCATTTCAACCTGAGTGACACAGTAATAATATTTCGGCGGTGCTGAACAATGTTGATATATAAAAAATTCCAATTTTCCAACAAAAATTAATGTTAAGTCTATAAATTAACTTCACTTTATACCATACTGAACTCAATTAAGTTCAAGATGCAAGGCCTACTTTGCGTCATCATTAAGATGAAAATACACGACTTGGACAAAAAGAAGCAAGTATTAACCTCTTACCTTCTTCATCAATATATGAAGACGGAGAAAATGCACATTTATTATAAGCCAACAATAAGCTACAGATAATTGTTCAAGGAAAACTTAGATAAGAATGATACCACTGAAACAATGGCATCTGTATAATTTTCCAGCAGGCACTCCAGAAGTTCAAAGCAAAGCTGCAATGTAAAAACTTAAAATCAAGTAAGCAAAACTTCAGAGAATAGCTAAATATAGAGAAATGAAATGCTTTACTACTTGACAAGAATATTCAGCTATTCAGCTATTCAAACAAATAAACCTAAATACCCACCTTTCTATCGTGCTGAGCCAAGGACTGGACATGTAGATGTTGAAGATATGACTTTGTAACAGCCATTGCATCAGAAATTATTACCAAGCCCACCCCATCCTTTCTCCGCATCAGAGCCAAGCAACCAATAAGAGCGCCTCGCAAAGCTTTCCAATCCGCCTAATACAAGTATGATTTGCTTTTCTTGTGACTACAAATTGTCTATTTTACAGCAATATGAGAAACATACATAAACAGCCAAAATAGTATAGGATGACAACAAAAGACCATTATCAACTTTTTCAAAACCCTGCATGAATATGCCCTTTAGTTCTCCCTCTATAAATCCCAACGCCCCCTGAACTGAAAACGTTGGATAACCATGATTTATGACCCTGCTTTTCATGGTTTATGGACAGCAATCTTTGTATCTCTCTCCACACTATAATTATGCCTCCTAACTTTTAGTAAAACACATCTAGCAAAGCTTTGTGCCACTAAAACTTAAAAGGAACTAGATAATCTAATTGAGACTAATATTGCATCACCACGTATACCAGGATAGTGGTAACTCACACTCCCCAAAACTTACATTCAGTAAATTTATAATAATTTTCAAGCAAGTCCTACAAATATAACATATTCAACGGATTTTTGACAAGCTCCTACACCCTGCACCCCCACCCACCCCCCAAAAGAAGAAGGCTTTCACAAAGCATCCTCTCACTATGGATCAGCAAGTCTTTCTATGTGCGGCATACTGGCATAGCCATTCAAACAAGTTATTGAATGTAGATATCAATCTAGCAGTATCTAAAAATTTTAGAACTAGACTAATCAGGAGTCAATTAGAATTGCAAAGTCAAATAGGTCAAACCAACTGTCAGGTGGCGTCTTCTTTAGTCCAGTCAGCCAGACTATGGTTCAATAGGTTCATACATAAGATATGCCATCAGATGATGTGCCCAACATATTGGCCCAGCGGTCTTGCCAGCACACTTATTATGACCAATGTGTCCTAGTTATAATTCCACCAGCTAGCACCTCCAACCTATTTTGATTGCTTTGTTGCAAATTGCAGATTTGCAAGACAATCGCAAAGCGCACCTCCAACCCAGGTACAATCTTCTGATTTATCAGAACTCAAGACTAGAGGCATAACACCTATCTCAGCCACACCTCCATGACGAGCCAAAATGACAAGCAACCAACTTAAAACTGGGTAGATCTGATTCCTAACCAGTCAGACCAATGGTCAAATGAGATGAACTCAACACTGACCCAGCCTCACCCGATTAACCAGACTAGACCACCAAGGAAATCCTGTTCCAGCTGATCCAACTAGGTAACTCGCACCAGTCTGAAGTTGTCAGTCAAGAATGACATATATGTTATATAGCTGATCTCATCATCTACACTTCATCGAGCATAAGCTGACAGTATCACTAACAATTGAAATTATGATATGTTCTTTTCAAAAATCTGACTTCCTTTCAAGAAAAGTTCCTCCGCAACAAACACCCAAAAAAGAAATGACTGGCAAACTATTAATTAATCCATTTTGCTAAAAACTGCTATGACAATTTGCCCCAAACAAATCTCCAACAATTTCCTCACAATCAATCTCTATTGACCCAAATTACAAGGAACAATACACCTTCAGGTATTACTAAAGTGCAACAATGACAAAAGCTCCACGCATACCTTGCCTGCTAATTCGTTGAATTTCCAGAACCCACTCCCAAAGCAGAATAAAAGGTGGAAGTAACGGAAGAAAACAAAATGCATTCTAAAAAACAAACAAAGATGAAATGTGATGCCAAATAAAAGTTACAGAACAATACTTTTTGAGTACTTGCAGTATATGAGAAAGTACTTCGCTCACCAGCCTATCTGCAAAGAATATTATCAAGCTGTGGATAGTGGATGCATCCAAAGGCTTTGATGAAAGACAGTCCAGAATTTCCGCTAGGAGAAGGATACCTGAAGAATGTCACCATGCTTAAAATACCATGTTTCAAATTTGTATGAGAAATAAAGACAAAGAAAATGATGCACTGGTTAATTGAGTAATAAGATTTGCAAAAATTTACAAAGTCAGAATGCTTCAAAGACTAAGTTCACCATCAACTTGCAAGCTGATCCACTTTATATCCGTAAGCTTACAAAAAAGTGTGAAAAATTGGCTAGAATAACCGAGGTGTAAGGAAGAACAATTAAAGTAGCAACTTAGGATGTTAGAGTCACTAAAATGTACCTCTACAGCGAATAACACTATCTGTAGTTGTCAAATACAAGCCCATTTCTCTGACCTGTGACAGGAAAAGTGAAGAGCATTGGCCAAAATTAACCAAAAGAGGCATAAAGATTCAGGTTATAGAGTAACTTGCAATTCTAGTTCACAGAGAGCATCTAAAAGGGATATTACCAATATCTCTATAGATAGGTGATCCTTCTCCAAAAGGGAAGTGATTGCCCGTAAACTTGCCACCTATTGCAGAGTAATCAGAAAAACAGAAGTAATAGCATTAACAAAGCTAGATAGACAATATTCACAAGCTAGAGGATTAGTTGCCTCGTAGATTGTGCTCAAATCACACACTCTCACAAGACAATCAAATCTTACGACATTGCAGCCCTCATTGTCTATGGACAACTGCTCTTAGTCTGTACCAGGAGACCTCACCGACTTTAATACAGTTACCGTGCACTCCATATGTAATAAGTGATGAATGTGCTCCATGATCCCTCCATTTTCTTTCGTTTCTTTCCTTAGATAAGGTTCATCACACAGTTTGTTGAAACTGTGACGATGCATTTAGTAGTAGAATCCAGACATTATTTTTTGTTTAATTTAACTGTGAAATACATTATTTCATTCAATATCTACTTCTTTTCTACAAATAAGTTCTGGACATTGTCTTCATGTCTATATGTAATCCTTTGGTCTGCTGATATTTTAATACGTGAAAGCCATTCATGAAGTCTCAGTCTTCTTCTCATTAATATCACAACAATTACAACTGGGCATTGTTATTTTGCTGTTATCTAGAAAAGCAGCAACCAACAAGCTTTAGCAAGAAATTATTTCCCAAAACCAACCAGACCCTATTCTCAATCGAAAACAAAAAGATGGGTGCGCAAGGCGACATAAAGTATTTCTCCAACTACAAGAACTCTAATTCCCATGATTCCTTGTCACCGGCACTAAAATGTTAGTTCACCTCCTTGGGCCGGCTCTCTGCCCACAATTGCCAATAAATTTTCGAACTTTTTATCCATCTTCATAGGGTACACCTATTTACAAGAGCAATTGAACTCATAAAATCCGCATTCACTTGCCTTGGTAAACTAATTGTGCCAGAGAAGCGAGTCTTAGACAGTTTATACTCAATCAGGAAACTTCGAATGATTTTGCACCTAGTTCCAATAATTAAACTTTCTGTAGCTTCTTTAGTCGGCGTCCATAGAGCACGGACGACAGACCAATGAACCGGAATCCAACTGAATGAAACCAGAAACGGAGCAACTTACCTGCTCACTCGGAGAGCGGGAAGTGTCGACGTACGATTCAATGTGACGAGTCAGCTCACTGAGTTCTGCCATGGGCAAGCGAGAGAGAGAGAGAGAGAGAGAGAGAGAGCTTTAGGGTTTTAGCTTGAGAGAGCTTTAGGGTTTTAGCTGGAGAGAGCAACGGAGAGCTTGGCCTTTTTGACGTTTCAGGAAGCAAGGCGCTGGAGATGGCGAATCAAGAGCAAGAACGCGGGTCTGTGGGGAGATTCTATTTGCGTTTCGGTCCCTGTGGATTCATATATTTCTGTAATTCCCCGCTATGTTATGTTTATTTTCAGTTCTTGGATTGGGCCGGTGTTTTACCGTGCAGATGTTTATGCACACTAGGGGTGATCGGTTCCCAGGGCGGTCCGGTTCCTTCCCGAAACCGGGAACCTCCCGAAACCGGGAACCGGACCGACGGGACCGGTTCCCGTTTTTTAGGACCATGGACCGGACCACCAAAATATAGGACCGGACCGGACCAATCGGTTCGGTTCGGTTCTTGGGCGGTCCAATGGGTCCAAGTTGAGGACTTAATTGAACAAATGGAAAGCTTTAAATATAACTGCACTTCAGCCCAAAGTTTTAGAATTCTTATTGTAATTATTCTCAAAATTACATGATGCACATATAGCATCATATTGATTTCGAGGTAATACACATCAAGGAAATGACAACGACCAAGTTAAAACTATGTAATATCCTCACATGAGTACTGAATTGTGAAGGCTCTATATCTCTATCATGCGATTTTAGGTAGATATGATACAAACAAATTAAACGATAGATCAATACCCATTAGGGAAATGGTAACCCTTGCTTGGCTCCAAATCAAATCTCACTTTCTTCATACATATGTCCAGTAAATGTTCAGCTGAATGCAACATGCTTAAGTGAAGAGATCATAGCAAAACAACACCAAAGGGAATCCTAAGAGTAACCGAGAGATTGCTAAAGATAATAGCGTTTAACTTTGACTCTTTATCATCTAAAACTTGTGTGATCACTAAAAGTAGTGACAATATGACCACGTTTAGTATCAAACTTTGTTCTAATTAGGGGTGAGCGGTTCCCCGGGCGGTCCGGTTCCCCCCTGGAACCGGGAACCGGACCGGTGAGACCGGTTCCCGTTTTCTAGGACCGTGGACCGGACCGGACCCGTCGGTCCGGTCCGGTTCTTGGGCGGTCCAATCGGACCAGGAAAGAAACCTAAAATTGAGAGAGAGAGAGAGAGAGAGAGAGAGAGAGAGAGAGGCTTCGTCTAGATCGGTTGGGCTCCTCGGCTCGACATCTTGGTCCGCCCGTCGGTCGGTGGGTTTTTGACATATTGCGAGTGGAGCTTGGTCATAGAGGTGCTTGGGCAGGGCCTCCCATTGGTCTTGTTTTCCATATGTAGTTCGGACCAAGACATCGACTAAGATGAGTTTAACTTAATGCCATGACAACGGGCTCATACTTAAATGTCTTTCAACAGTCTTCATTTGAATATTATGGAAAAGCGAGTATATCAATAATAACCTACTGCAGATGGTCGTCCAATGGGAGTTTGTCTTCTCTCAAAGTTACTAAAAAAATCTAATTGTCTATGGGGCAGTACAATTTCACTAACCGGTTGTTCTTGCATAGGTTCTTTTTATTTTTATTTTTTTCTCTCTAACCGGTCCGGTCCTCCTATGAATCGGAAACCGAACCGCCCGGACACCGGTTCCACTTTTGGGAACCGAGGACCGGACCGACACGTCCGGGAACCGGACCAACCCAGCCGGTCCGGGCGGTTCCCGGTTCGGGCGGTACAACTTGCTCACCCCTAGCTCTAATAGAGAATGACCAATGGTCCTTCCGGTCCCGTGGTCCGGTTCGGTCCGGTTCCACCCGGAAACCGGGAACCGGACCACCCGGAAACCGGTTCCATTTTTTGGAACCGCGGACCGGACCGAAAGGATGAAGAACCGGACCAACCCGGCCGGTCCGGTTCGGTTCGGGGTTGGGCGGTCCCGGATGCTCACCCCTAATGCACACATGGGTGGATTGGGAGATATGAGGCTCATCCTGAGGGATAATACCAATTTATCTTTATTGAACTTGCGTTGCTTGGGACGACGCTCAGTGAACCCACTTGGCTGGGTATCTAGGTAAATGCTCCCGACCCGCCCCGGGTCGTTGCTGTCTTTTCAAACCTGTAAAAAAAAACATTACACCTCCCCCTCACAAGAATCGCCTGCATTGCCTGCTTGCAAAGCAGGCGATCCAAATCCCGGCCTTTTACCCCAAACGAGCTTTAACAGCCGATCAACTTTGCTCTGCTTGAGAAACTCACACCTGCTTCAGAAACTAACTCCCCTGCCGCGCCTTGTCGTCGAAACTCCATTGCCGCACCTTGCTGTTGGAGACTCCATTTCCGCGCTTCATTCGAGAAGATGGAGCCGCCTCATCAGCCGCCATCCAGCATCGTAAGTTTCTCTGCCTATCCGACTTTTTTTTTAAATTCTTTTTTGTTACATGCGTGAAGAACGTTCAATCTCTCTAGAAGATGCCGTCCGCCTTCGAACGTCTAAGAAAGCTCGCCGAGCTGAAATGCTGTGTCTCTACTCTTCCCGTACTCAGGCTTGCCTTCTCTTCCTTTGTCAAGCATTTCTAGAGTAATCGGCCTTAGGAAACTTGAAGCTCGTACAGAAGTCACAATTGACGTTTGCATTTTAGTCGACAGAGATGATGAAGGGACTTGCCTTTTTTCCTTTTCCTTTCTTTGGGTTGGTAGATGAAAAGATTTTCCTTAGCACGGGGTTAATGAGCTGACGACCTGATCTCTCGGGATTCAGTTTGAGTCCGTATTTTCATCAATTCTTCACTCCAGATGTGGGCCGGAAAAACTGGCCGATGTTCGTTTGGCTTATGGAATACTTGAAGGATTAGAATGCTTCATGGACTTGTTTTAGGGGCCTTGACAGACGTTAAATGACCGAGTCACGACGATTGGGTTAGAAAATTTGCTGATGTGGCTAGAAGTTGAATTCTAGCATTGCATGAGTTTCTTTGACAATTTGATTAACAAAATTAAAATTAAAATTGTACACTTAGCGGCTGTCATCCAGGAATTTAAGAGGCGAGAGGCTCGCAACATCATTCTACAAGTCTAGAAAGATCTGCTTCTTGAGTGTACCTTTTCATGTGATGAGTGCTGGTCATCGTGTCTTGACGAAAGCTTTATCATTACAAAAAAACTGTAATTTAGCTACAGTTTTTAGCTACGGATTTTTCACCAATTGTCGTCGCTAAATTGCTTTTGCGACAAACTTACCGACGGGAAGGAGATTGTCGGTATTGACAATATGACCACGTTTAGTATCAAACTTTGTTCTAATAGAGAATGACCAATGGTCCTTCCGGTCCCGTGGTCCGATTCGGTCCGGTTCCACCCGGAAACCGGGAACCGGACCACCCGGAAACCGGTTCCATTTTTTTGAACTGTGGACCGGACCGGAAGGATGAAGAACCGGACCAACCCGGCCGATCCGGTCCGGTCCGGGGTTGGGCAGTCCCGGATGCTCACCCCTAATGCACACATGGGTGGACTGGGAGATATGAGGCTCATCTTGAGGACAAGATTCTTTACTCGAAGTCCACACAGTGCGGACCGTACCCAAAGAGAATTCCTTCGTGTCCGCTTTATAGTTATTCTCGACTTAGGAATTCATTTCCGATTCTCTTAAAGTTTACCCGCTTTTGATGCCTAGGATTTGCGAAGATGTTACTTCGTGTTTGGCTTCGTTCGTTGATTATCAGTTGTTTTCTCTTTTGGATGTTTAGAAGCTTGTTTGATGATAATTTTATGTTATTTTGATATTATGAATATCAAGTTATTTCCTTTTGCAAAATCGTATTTGTATTATGGCACGAAGAATGTGAGATGTTCTATTAGTTATAAGTAACTTGATAGAACCGGAATCTCACCTAAATGATTATGTTAAAGATAGTTTCAGATTAGGATTTGGAATGATAATTGGAGACTACAAGTGTCCTATCGATTTCTGAGCCTAAGATGAAATCATCAATAATATAGTTAGCTATGGTGAGTTAGATGCATAAATGAAGACTTAAATAAATATGCTAAATATGTCATATGAACTTTCGTGTTCAAAGAAATGGCTTTAGCTTCTAAGAATATTGTAGCCGAGTTGAACAAAGGCGAGAAATTAAATGGAGAGAATTATGAGATCTAGAGCATGAAAATTCAGTATGTACTGGAGGAGCATGAAGTTTTAGAAGTTCTAAATACCACCATGACTGCACCTGAGGACGGTACACCATTGAATAGCACATTATAAATGAAGAAGCATTTGATGTGTGGAAGAAAAAGAATTCAACAACGCGTATTACTCTTCTGAGCAGCATGGAGAATGACTTCATGCATAAGTTCAAGAGTTTTGAAAGCGCTAGAGAATTGTGGGCTGCATTGAGAACAAGGTTTGGACAAGCTATGATCACCAAACTGAGGCAGTTGACAATCAAGTTTGATACATGCAAGATGTTACATGGTCAGTCCATGAAGCAATATCTAAGACGCATGGCAAACATGATCAGTGAGCTTAAAGAAGTTGGCAATAGTTTGACTGATGAGCAGCAGGTGCAAGCAGTGATTCATTCTCTTCCTCATAGCTGTGAGTCTGTAAAAGTCCATTTGACCCACAATGAAAGTATAAGAACTTTCAATGATGTTGTACGCCACTTAGAGCTGGAAACCTGAAGCAAATATATACTTTGCCGGAGCAAGCTCACCAGGAGCTTCCAATTTTAAGCGTAAGCGTGGAAGAGGCCGAATTCATCTGTGAGTAAGCCAAAATAGAACCAACGGCTGAAGGGAAAACGTTCCTTAGTGAAGAAGAGCATGTCACGTGTGAAATATTTTAACTATGGTAAGAAGGGTCACTTTACTCGCGACTGTGCTGAGCCACAAAAGGTAGACACTTGTAATACATGTGAACACGTCACTTATGTATCTAGTTTTGTATTCTTAAATAAATCTTATCTTTTGTGGACTGTAGATTCAAGAGCCACAAACCATTTAACGAATGATAAAGATGCCTTCGTAGAGTTCCAACGAGTTACACAAGAAACTAAATACGTTTATGTGGGGAACAATTCAAAGTCTGAAGTGAAAGGAATTGGCACTCGTCAACTCCATATGCGTGGTGATCACATTTTGTTTCTTCATGATGTTTTGTATGTTCCTAAAATACGCCGGAATTTAGTTTCTGTGTTGATTTTAATGAAGTTTGGCTTTATAATGAATTTTTATGGTGATGGTGTTGATTTGTTTATGAACAAGACAAATATGGTTCAAGGTTTTTCCAGAATGGTTTTATAGTATTGGATGTTGAACATCAAAGTTTGAATGTTTGTTATTCTATATTCACGTCTCCAAAATCTTATGATAATAATGTGAATGTATGGCATGCTAGACTTGGTCATATAGGTCAATAGCGAATAAACAGATTGTCCAAAGTTGGCTTATTAGGCAATATTGAAAAGGTTAATTTGTCTATTTGTGAGCATTGTCTGATTAGGAAAACGACACGTAAACCATTTGGAAAACGAACTAGACCTGATATTCCATTGCAATTAATTCATACAGACGTTTGTGGTCCAATGAATGTTAAAGCAAGGTATAGGGTTGTCTATTTCATCACTTTTATAGATGATTATACCCGATACGGATATTTTTTCTTGATTACTTATAAATCAGAAGCTTTTAGTTGCTTCATAAAATTCTTGAATTTAGTAGAGAATCAATTAGACAAAAAGGTTAAGGCCTTAAGATCCGATTGAGGTAGGGAATATTTGTCTGATGAGTTCAGAAAATTTTGTGATGAAAGAGGAATAGAAAGACAATTATCTATTCCTTATACTCCTCAACAAAATGGTGTTGCAGAGAGAAAAAACAGAACCCTATTAAAGATGATTAGGTCTATGATGGCACAGGCTAAGCTGCCGATTACCTTTTGGGGTGATGCATTATTAACTGCGGCCTATATACTTAACCGAGTGCCTTTAAAATCGGTTACAACCACTCAATATGAATTATGGACATGACGACAACCTGATTTGAGTTTTCTGAAACCTTGGGATTGTGCTGCCTATATTCACGAGCCACCACGCATATATGGCAAGTTAGGTCCTAGAGGTAAGAAGAGCATCTTTATAAGATACTCGGAGCACTCAAAAGGATATGTGTTTATAGGTGAGCAAGAAAGTGGTAGTATAACTGAAGTCGAATCACGGGACGTCATATTCTTAAAGAATAAATTTCCTAAAAAATGGCGAAATATGTGAAATTAAATCCATATTTGAAGCATTGGATAGTGATATGGATATTAATTCAAATGGGAGTGATTTGAATAGAAATGAAATAGTTTTTGATCAATCATTGAAGGAGCCACTTTTTGACAATGTGTCATTATCATCTGATCTAAGTGGGAACAAATGTTGAGAGATCAGTCTCCAGTAAGACGAATGAAGTCCCAAAAAGTTCCTTGTCGGCGTTTTGGCTATTGAAGGGGAAACTTTTATAGTTGCTTCAGAAAAAGAGCCAAGAAATGTAAATGAGGCTCTAGAAAGCTACGATAAAGAAAAATGGATGAAAGCGATAGAAGAAAAAATGGAGTCTATGAGATCGAATCAAGTGTGGAAATTGGTTGATCTTCCGAAAAGATGTAATGATGTTGAGAACAAATGGGTTTTTAAGATAAAAAGGAAAGCAGATGATTCAATTGAGAGGTATAAAGCTCGTCTTATAACAAAAGGATTTACACAACAGGAATGAGTGGATTATGAAGACACTTTTTCTCCTGTAGTGAGATTTACCTCGATTCACCTAATACTAGCTATAGTAGCGGGTATGAATCTAGAATTACATCGGATGGATGTAAAAACTGCTTTTCTTAATGGTAAATTAGAAGAAGAAATTTATATGAAACAATCAGTTGGTTTCATATTAAGAGGCTAAAAACAAAAAGTATGTCGACTCATGATATCGATATATGGTCTTAAACAGTCATCTAGACAATGGTATATACGATTTCATAATGTTGTGATAACATATAATTTTGAAATGATACATAAAGATCATTGTATATATATCAAGAGATCCAAGGATCAGTTTATAATAATATCATTATATGTTGATGATATATTACTTACTGTAAGCAACATGGAGTTTTTAAAAACAGTTAAAATTTGGTTGAGTACCGAATTTGAAATAAAAGATATGGGCGAAGCTGCGTATACACTTATAATTAAGATTTCAAGATATCGTTCAAAGAGGTTATTATCTCTTTCACAAAAAACTTATATAAAGAAAGTTCTTAAACGATTTCACATGCAAGATTGTAAGCCTATAGATACTTCTATTGCTAAAGGCGTAGAATTGAGCAAAAGATTATGTCCCGAGACAATGAGTCTTATCCCATATCACCCTGCTGTCGGAAGTTTAATGTACGCTATGACGTATACAAGGAATGACGTTAGTCATACAATTGGTATGGTGAGTATATACCAATCTAATCCAGGTCAGGCACATTGGATAGCCGTCAAAAGAATTATGAAATATCTGAAAGATACTGCAGATTACTCACTTTTAAAGGTATTTTTTCTATTTATTTTGTTTTCCGTGAAACGAATGTCGCCAGTATGACGAGAGTGCATGCTGTTTAGAGTGGTTGCCACAGTTTGTACCGTGGTCGATGAGCTAATGAGGTATCAACAGTAGACACACGTGAATTGAGTGTTGACTGTGAAGGTTGAATGATGGACTAGGGACACTAAGGTGATTACTTTCTTAGTCTAGGTTTAGAGTTAAACTCACTGAGATACTTATATCACATTCCGTTGTTATTAACCATTTTTAGGTACATGGTTGAAGATTGATTTCAAAAGTAAGTTTCATAGGAGTTGTTAGGGTGAAGACCCGCGCTTCTATTGGAGACTTGAAAGTCAGGGATGAATCCTAGAAACGTCGCACTCATTGAATGAACGAGGAAGATAGCAATCTAAGACCGCTGCGCACTCGAGAAGCAGCGCATGACAAGTTCGGATGACCTCAAGTGATAATGGTCTAACTCACTTGACCCCAAGCAAGGATTGCATGACCTTGGTGAGTCCCACTTGGGGTTGGACGATCTCAAGTGGGCGTCGCTAGGGTTGCGCGACCCATGATAGGGCTGCTTGAGGTCGTGCAACCTCAGGCAACAATAACTGGGGTCATATTTGGCTTGTGGTGGCCTAAGCCCATTTGTTAGAAGCTGACGAAGGATTTGAGTTATTTTTTTTTCCAACAAAATCAATCACAAAATTTATTTCCACTCCCCAGCTTCCTTAAAAAACCCATCCAAACATAGCCTTCATCATATCAAAATACTTTGGATGTTAAGGTAGCTTTATTAGTTTTCAATGAGATTCATTATTGCGGAGTTTGGTATATGAAATAATTTCGAGGGTATACATATGATTTCCACTGCAAGTTTGTATGTCGTAAAACTCCCGTTGTATATTGAGGTGATATCTCTTATAGTTATAACTTGATACTAACAGTGAAAAAATTGCCTACTACAATATTGTGATTTTTTTTCTTTCTGATTTTGAATAAGTTCATGTAAAAATTCAAGTGTCTTCTTACATGATGCCTTTTCTTCTCCGTTTTGCAAATCCTAACAATTCTGAAGTCAACTAGGAGTAATGACCTCGAGGACGCTTCAAACAAAGGGCTCCATTGTCAAATAGTGCAAGCCATCCGGGACAGTCCCGGCATCGACTTTTGAAAGAGGATGCCCTCTTTTATACATACAATGCTTTCCTCACAAAAGCACTTTACCGACAGTAGCATCGTACTTGCTTATTAATGTAAGGGGGAAGACATCTTTGCTCATATCATCTAAAAGTTTAATAGAATTCTACGACTATAGGGATGCATGCAGCATTTAGTTGACTGCGACTGACTGTGATGAAGTCAAAATTACACATGTGTACATATATATAAGTGATAATTGTAACTGAATTTGGTCATCACCAGAGCATCGAATAGTTATTTCCTAGACTAGAGCCAACAAGATATGTTGTTCAATATAAATGTGCTCGATCTTGAGAGAGGAGATATCCCCTAATCAATTGGTCAACTAGCGTAGTCTGATAACCGTATATAGTACGAACAAAGCAAATGGATAAAAAGAAGGTCTGACTATTTTCCTTGAAAGCTAATGCCATTTCAGGTTGAAATCTAATTAAAAGATAGAATTTTGTGCAATTCGCGGCATTGACAGTAAAGGAACACAACTCATTTTCTACCGATTCTAAAACCCATTGTAACGGAAATAAATAAATAAAAACAGATATTTGTCCAGAAAAAAAAAAAAGAAATAGGCATCGAATCTCTATAAGCACGTCATGTCGTGCTTTCCAACTGTTTGACCAATTTCCACGAGAATCTCTTGTATCCATTTTCCTGCTATCGTAACCAACAGAGTTGACATTTTATGGTGGTTGTTGCAGCCTTCCTTGTTTATTTCATGGGCTTGTTTGTTTGTTTGTTTAGAGTGGAACAGTGAGAATGCCAATGATGGGGAAGATCATCGGGGCCCGAAGCTTGAGGACTCCTTGGGATGTTGCTACTCAGGCTGTCCTCATGGCGATTATGAGCCCCAAAATTAGAACCGCCAAGCCACAAGCTCAACTTGAGCGGGGATCAATGTGAACGTAGTTCCGAGCTGCTTTAACAACGGCAACCACCTATATCATAATCATCAATGTTACAATGAGAACTCGCAAGCCCTAGTAGTTCCATCTGCTCACCGTAACAGCAGCAACTACGGAAGTGATCTCGGTGATCACATGTACCACCACCAAGAACATGTCCTGTTTGATGTTGGTGCGAGTGCAACAACTTGTTCAGTTTCTGTGTTTAAGTCATGGTTGCGTCAGGCGAATGGGGCTACTACAAGTAGTAGTAGTCTCTCGCCATGACGAGCCCTGGCTCTCAAAATGACAATAACAACGTTAGCGTCAATGTGGGTGTTGGTGCATCAATCTCTCGGGCACCACTAGTTGGTTATGGTAGCATCGCAATCCCTAATAGTTCCACCAGCTCACCATAACAGCAACAACCTCGGATGTCATGTCGGCGATCACATACCACCACCGATAACATGTCCCATTTAATAGTGGTGAGCGCAACAACTTTTTCAGTTTCTAGGTTCAAGTTGTAGCTGCGTCAAGTGAATGGGACTACTACAAGTAGTAGTAGCAGTCTCTCTCTCTCACCATGAAGAGCCCTAGCTCTCAAAGAGACAACACCAACATCAACAGAAGTGTGGGTGTTGGAGCACCGATTTCTTAGGCACCATCAGTTGGTCTTGGCAGCATCGCAACCCCTAATAGTTCCATCTGCTCACCATAACAGCTATAGACGTGAGGTCAGTGATCGCATGTACTACCACCAAGAACATGTCCCATTTCATGGCGGTGAGAGTACAACAACTTGTCCAGTTTCTGGGCTCAAGTTGTGGTTGCGTCGAGCGTATGGGACTTCTACAAGTAGTAGAGGCAGTCTCTCTCCATGATGAGTCCTAGCTCTCAAAGTGACAACAACAACATCAACCGCAATGTGGGCATCACGGATTTCTCCGGCACCACCAGTTGGTCATGGCGGCATCGCAAGCCCTTCTAGTTCCATCCGCTCACCATAACAGCAACAACCGCAAACATGACGTCGGTGATGGTATGTACCACCACCAAGAACATGTCCCATTCGATGGTGGTGCGAGTGCGACAACTTGTTCAGCTTCAGCTTCTGGGTTCAAGTCGTGGTTGCGTCAAGCGAATAGGACTACTGCAAGTAGTAGTGGCAGTCTCCCTCTCACCATGATGAGCCCTAGCTCTCAAAGTGATGACGACAACATCCACAGCAATGTGGTTGTTGGTGCACCGACTTCAGAGGCACCACCGGTCGGTCACGGTAATAAATTGTCAATTTATTTAACGATTCGTCAATTTATCTCACGAGTGTTAATAAATTGTCAATAATAGTGGTTTAAAGTCAAAACTATTCGGAAAGACAATGTTAACAAATTATTAAGAGTTTCAAGACTATTGATAGACGACCAAAAAGGTTTGCGACTAAATTAATATAATTAAAATGTTTGTGACTGAATAATCTATCGTACAGTTGTTTAAATCATTCTGGACAAATTTCTCCTTATTTATCATGTCACGATGCAAGCCGAACTGTAATTATCCTCCATGATCCGATCAAAGACCAGGGCAGAGGGGGAGGGTGGGAATCCATAACTTTGCGCCCCGAGGACATGCGGAACTCGCTCTCACGGCCCACAGCCCGGCCCATACTTTTCGCAGATTCGGTCCGGGGCCGGCTTAAGCCCACGCGAATTTCAGCCCCCCCAGGGGCCCGTGGGCCTATGCGGGGAGTTCTGGTGCGAACCATCGTCGCACCAAATCGACCCGCCAATCATCTAATTAGGAAGGCGCGGCGGCTTTAACCGTATTCAATTGCACCATCATGGCCTGCTCTGATTCCTCCGTAGCCTAAGCCGCGTAAACCTTTTGGCGGGGCCGGGGGGGCGCATCATGCGTTCACATTTAGCCATTCCGGGCATAATGGCTTTTCCACATCGTAGTGGCCACGAGGGACACGCCCACGCACTTCATGGGCAAAAATGTTCTCCTCGATTCCCTTTGCCTTCGCCTCCACAAACAAGGACATGATCGTGCCCGGACGCCCATGTTATGTCAATCATGGCCTGACGAAGTTAGAGGTAGAGCGTCGATCCATTTCGCGCCGAATCAAACGTCGGAACCGAACCGATCTGGCTCGAGGACAAATGGATTGCAACCAAACCCAACTAAAATAAGGATTCGGGGTCAAACCACGTTGAATTGACCCATTCAATTCCGTTCAGTAACATAGCGAAAATCCATGTCCGTACGGATAATGATCTAATTAGGATTCACATTAACTATGATACTTGACATGGTTTATGATTCCGAGAAAGCACTCAAAACGAGAATATCATTAAATCTGGAAAAGTGTGGTGAGTACGCAACAAATTATTCATAATTTACTTAATCAAAAAGGGTAATCTGAAAAAGGAGGAAATTCTATGAAATAATACAATCGGGTAAAGTTTGGCACAATTCGCATTTGAACCAAAATGGGTTCGTATGCTTTGTTAATTGTACAAATTTAGCACTTGCAAGATGAGCTTTGAATAAGATATATATATATATATATATATATATAAAGAGTTTCCGCCTCTGAGATGATTTTTCTTTCGGGTAATCTCTTGAAGATAGCTTAATCGAAGCTTCGAAGAAGGAAAATGAACATTGTTCTTGCATAGAAGAGACTCGTGGCATCCCGGCTTTGAAATGTCATTTCCATCAACCTACGAGTAGGGACAAATAGAATCATATCTCTAATCATGAATAATCTTTCTTTCAAGATAATAGAGTATGTTAATCATCCAAACGTCGTTTCAACGTGGGAAAAAACCCCCCCTGGTTGTTTCCACATCAAGAAAAAGTTTTCTGTAAACGCAATCAAACACCCTCTTAAACGGGGCTGCATCTGATTTTCACTCGTTCATGGAATCTCATCATGAACTCCACACTTTCACCCAACTACGAATGGCGAGAGCTCTTCTGATTCGTCCACAACCCAATCGTCTAGGATAAGGATGAACTCAAGTGCCAGGGCCAATGATCTTTCGGAAGCGTGCTTAAGAAATCCACCGACTGTTTAAAAAGCACTCTGTCATCTCTTTCATCCGTGCATACTGCGTGTGCCGAGCGAAGAAGGGAAGAGAGGATGTCGTTTTTCGATTTGGTTGACGTGAGGTCGAGTTACAACCCGGACAATGCCAGAGTAGATATGGCCATGAGCCACTGGACTCGGGAATGTAAATGCAAGGTGGTGATTTCAGGGAGACTTGATCTAATCCTCGTACACGAACGGCCGGAGCATCGACAGTGCTACAAGACGAAGTGTTCGTCGAATGACGTCGCCTTCTGTTCCTTAACATGATTTACGGATAGACTGGACGAGGGCCCGCGCTTTGGCGCACGTGCTTGTGAAATGTCTTGCTGAACTGAACAGCATGTTTGGGGAGCCTCTTGCTTGTGTGCGTCTTGCTCTTGTTCTAAGTTCCGGTTTTAGGAGAGTGGCCTTCTTTAGGGGACTCTCTCTCTCTCTCTCTCTCTCTCTCTCTCTCTCTCTCTCTCTCTCTCTCTCTCTCCATAATCATCGTCCGTGTCGTTGTCCTACAAAAACTCAACAAAGCAGGCAGAAAGTAGGGGACTGAAACCCATCTTTAAGCGTGCCACACTACAAAGAAAAGCTCGATATCATTCCATCCCTCCCTCCCCCTAGTCCTGTTTTTGCCTTCTTGCTCTCTTGACACCTTATTCTCTTGGGAAGGCTTATGCGGGTCTCTATTTTTTTTTTTTGGTAAGTCTTATGCGGGTCTCTATTGACTCCTTCAGGTTTCGAGTCTCGCGTTGCTTGGCTCTCTGTCTCGTCGAAGTGGATGCTTCTGAGCTGTGCTTCCTCTGGCTCTCAAGGTTCAAATCTCACACTTTTCCCTTGTTTTCCAACAGTCTGAGCATCTCCATCTTGTCCGTATTCATGCAACGCTTGATAGTCTGGGTCAACACTTGGAAGCTCTAAGACGGACTCGAATTGTTCGCCATAACCGTGCCTATTTCTGTTCTTCTAAGCAGAAAAAATTTATATCTGGATGCAGAATTTGAAGTAAAAGACTGTTTCTTTCTGTCCACTCCCAACTAGTAAAACTCAAAACGCTAAACGCATGGAGCTAGTTTCAAGAAATGGAGAGGCTTCTCAGCTGGTAGATTTCATAGCTAAGGAGAGAGAGTGGCTCATGAAGAGACACCAAGAGCAAAGCCATGGCCCTCCTCCTCCAGAGGACAAGACGCTAGAGCTCAAGCTCGGCCCGCCTGGTGATGAAGACCAGTCCGGTAAAGACTTCAGCATGAGCTACAATTTAGAAAAGCACGAGTCTCATCTCTCTCTTGCCTACTTCAAAGGTGGAAATCAAGCTCAAGCACAGAATTTTGCTCCATATCTCCAGTTCTCACCCTCAGTCTCTCAGACCCAATTGCCTGTTTTGGCAGAGGACATATCTTCAGAAAAGTTGGACTTGCAGAACAATAATGATGCAGAGAAAAACAAAGCATTTTCACCAGTTTCTGCTGTTGCAAACACAGCTGTGCCCAATAGCTCTAAGAAAAGGTACACACGTCAGTTTTCTTTTTCCCCCTTGCCCCTCTTGCTAATTGTCCCCATCGGCCGAGCATATTCAATCACAGGACAGTGAGTTTCTGTTCTATTTACTTATGCTTTAAATAAAGAAAAAACAGAAAAATCATGGATTAGCGATAACAGCCACGACATGATGGGCAGTTAATTTTTCTAGCTATGGTAGATCTACATGCCATGGTCCATGGCCCATGTGTATTGGCACCAGGACTTAAATGTTTTTAAGGTGTCTAAGGTAATATATTTGCCTCTATGCAAGCGTCAACTAATTTATATCTTTGCACTTTACCACAAAAAAAACAAAAACTAATCTACATCTTTGCTTTTGGGATATTATAATTTGGAGTTTTGTTCCATTACCTGGATAATGATGCTTTAATGCTGTATCTTTCCGTGCATCAATGCCGGCGTTTAGCTTGTTTCGACAATAAAGATATTTATCTCTCGTGCTTTTAGATACCCTCTTCTGATGTAAGTTTTGTCCTTTCTTCAACGACTTTGTGTCTGAGTTTTCGAGTATATATTTACTTACTTTCTTGCCGTTTTCCTTTTGTCCCGGGGCTTTTGGGGCCATTGGGTGGTTGATTCATCATTATGACAAGTCATCAAAGGAGAGAATAAACATCTTAATAATCTGAAAAGTTACTTGATCGTGAGGACAGTCGTCATCTGAAGTGTTCACAACTCTATTATGGAAAAACTCCATTTTATCGGCTGAATGTATTGATGTTGGATGACGGATATATTTTCAGTTTCTTTGGTATTGTGACAGGATAAACACCTCGATGATTACTACTTTGCAGGTTCAGTTTGTCTGTTATTATAGTCTCTGGATGCCATTTTCGTATTCCTACTTATGCAATTTTTTACCCTCATCAATGTTCCTCAGTAGGACTGCTCCAGCTCCAGTTGTTGGTTGGCCACCCTTGCGAACGTTCAGGAAAAATCTCGCTAGCGGCGACGGCCATGGAAAATCAGCCCCCAAGACTCATCAGAATGCGGTCTCCGGCAACATAGTCGGTGAAAAGCCTGCTGACAGTAGTGGAAAAGGCTTGTTTGTGAAGATGAACATGGACGGTGTCCCCATTGGCAGGAAAGTAGATCTCAATTCCTACGGCAGTTACCAAAAACTGTCTGCCGCTGTCGATGAACTCTTCCGAGGCCTTCTTGCAGGTTAAACATTTTTGTAGATAAATAACTATGTATTGTCCACACCCGTGCTGCCGGAAGGCATTGATTTTAATTCTTGCGGCTAAAAGTAACTTGTTGAGATATCATCGCATCACCCGCCTATGTCTAAGTGTCATCGGTGTCAGTTTTTTTTTTTTGGGTCCAACATCAGTGTCAGTTCACTATAGTAAGTTTTCACAAAGTATGTACCGAGTCAATCCATTGATTTTCTGGTCCCTTCGTAGTCATGATGAGTCGATGTTTTTACTTTTGCAAGACTATTAAGCATTCCCGGACTGTATTCCCTCCTCTGACACGGGAGTACCCCACCAATGCGTCTAATTAACATGTATCAAAGCATTAAGAACGGGCGCGCGGGAGATAAGATTCTTTAATCTGCACCAACACCATCAGTCACTATACTGAGGCTCAACTTTTGTGTGTGGACTGTACTTTGCTCATTTCATGTTTTTGTCCTTTTCTTCGCTGTTCAGCGCAAAGTGATTCCTTTGGCTGTGGAATCAAGGACACGCAAGAGGAAGAGAAGCCGATTGCAGGTTTACTTGATGGAAGAGGGGAATATACTCTAGTTTATGAGGACTATGAAGGAGACAGGATGCTTGTTGGCGATGTCCCTTGGCAGTAAGCATCTCCCCACTCTGGATCTGATGCATTTACAAATATATACTTCTCGTTTGATATTTGTGCACTTGGTGATCGAGCTTTTGTTTAATGGTATCATGTTTCTTAGTTGTCTTGAGAACAGCATCAGATTCTTATTCCAGTGTCAATTTGTGTTTATTTAATTATGCGGACTGTATTGGCCAGTGCAATTCGTGGGACTCAAAGCAGTTTGGCATGTTTGCTTGGAGCGGGAATGAAACACAAATATTCCATTCTAACGCCGATTTCCGAAAACTATTTTATTTCTGAATGTTGCTGTGAAGTGACTGGATTTTGATGTTTCGCCTCTGTGTTGTGATCTGATGTTCATCATGTGAATTACAGAATGTTCATATCGACTGTGAAGAGACTGCGTGTTCTGAAGAGCTCCGAGATTTCTGTGCTCCGCGGTAAGTTCATACACGTTTCTTTGATCAAAAACTTCCGTGACACATAATTTATTCTCGATGCTTTGATGGTGGTTGAAAAACGCTGAAGCTGCGCGAAATGTCCTCGCAGCCGGTGGACAGAAGCAAGGCAAGATGTCATCGGATTCTGCCATGAGATGAGAAGACTCTCGAGAGGGATTTTCCCATGAAGGAGGGACTTAGTTTGCATTCCTACTTAATATTAAACTGCATATAACGATTGATTTAAGATGGATATCCTTATCTTGTCCTACTGCTAGTAATTTCACGCTTTTTGCGAGGACGAATTCGATCATGTCCAAACACCTCTTGTGGTGCTCGGCCTCATGTAAGAAACGGTTCTTTTCGGTGCCGCGAAATCGGGTGACGCCCCTAAGGCCAGTAGATGTTTTTTTTCCCCTCTTCCGTAGTTGCTACCGTGTTGGTGATGAATAAAAGATAATGGATTTCTACAATTTTTCAACTGGGAAGAAGAATGTCATTACACGGTCACGAAGAAACCTCGGACAGTTCGCCTACTGAAACTCCAAATGATAGGTGGAAGGCCGAGGGTCCCCCACTTGATTGGCTTCTGGGTTAAATAAACATCATGTGCTCGAGTCAAAAGGCTTTTCCTCGACTGGTTTTTGAGCTAGTCAGGAATCAGATCTGGTTCTGCAGACATTGCGGGATTGTCAAGAATTCGAGCGAAAGGGTCAAAAGACCAGTTCCAATTCCCAAGTTCATGTACCTCACTTAGGCCGGTTAGGTGGCGAGAGGGAGGACCAATGGTCAAGTTTTTCTATGTTGGGGAAGGGAGAGCTAACCCTTTTCAGGCCTTGTCATGGAAGTCTTGCACGCGCGACGAAATGCTCGTTCGATGCATCGGTGCGTCGGGACTGGGCACATCATTGACTCACGACATTTCATACCAGAAGCACGTTTTCGTAATCAACTCTGGCTCCTGTCCAAGTTCCAAGGGCATGTCTCTGTAGATTGGAGTATAAATGGGTGTTCCGATGATTTGTCTTTTCATTTGTAATCCGTGCCACCGCCCTACGACATGGCAAACTTTGGTCGGCATATTGAGACAATCGTTTCGTTTATAGATTTCCGGCGTGTTTGCTTGCGGTAAAATTATTTTCCGTGAATTGCGCCCGGACTTTTCGGTGTTTGGACGACGGAAAACATTTTTTCATAAATCAAAAACAATAAATGTTAAGATGGGGAAAAACGACTTCCCTTCTAAAGAAGGTTCGTCGAAATATATTTTCTTTTACCACGAAATTTCCAATGAAACAAACGCACTTATTATGAGCGAAATAATTCTATGCGAATTAATCTTTTTTCTAGATTTTCAGTTGTTTGGTTCGCTGAAAATGATCAATCAACCCAAAACCATTTACATTCACTAAAAACATGCATGCTTCAATTTAGGAAAACGAATCCTTTAATCTAAAATGGGAAAGGAATCATTTTCCGAAAAGGGTTTTTCCCGAAACAAACGCATCATCGATCGACTCTTAAACATTAAGTAATCTCAAGCTGCACTAAACGTAGCTTATGAGTCCAGAGGATCCAGACATTAGAATGACAAGTAGCCTCCTTTTGTTTGGTACATCTCCCGGGTGAGAGCTAGAGATCAGAGGGCCTCGCCCTCTTCCTCTCTTCCGTACACGGCAAACTCACAGCATCCGACTTCGTATATTTGGTTAACCTCTCGGAGCGTGCACACACCTCGGTCCTACGCACCTAAATAGATCAGGACCGGCACAAGCGCGAGGACTCGACCTACTCTGCCTTAGGGTCGAAGTTGAGCAGATCCATTCACCTGTCACCATCCTCTCGTGACTGTGAATCGTCGATCGGAGACTTTCCTTCTCCTAATTATGTAGTCGCGAGAGGACAGAGGGTGGCACGGCGAGCCTCGCGGCGGCTTCGAAACGGGAGTCTGACTCGTACCGTGGGCGAGGCCGGTACATAGATTGGAGAAAAGTTGTTGGGTTCTTGAGGGTCAATACAGGCGCGGGCGGAAGGGTCGTTCTCGATTGAAAGAAGCTTATGCCTAACAAGGGCGAATGGAGCAGAGAATTCTGTCTGGGAAAGTAAGCCAAGCGTGCGTTTGGTTTCCCCCATGTGTGCTTTGGTTTTAGCCCAGATTTCTGTCCAATCTCGGACCAGAGACTCTCCTCTCTTCGGGTTTGGTCGCTTCCTAAGAGGAATTGCGGCTAAGCCCAAGGACTAGTCCGTCACGGCGCCAGGGCACCCCAGTTTCAGATTCGCTATCCAAACCATATAGCCTAGTAAAAAAAAGGGCTACATGGAGTGCAGCGGAGGTCTAATCGAGCAAGATGGATCTAACGTAACATGGAAGGCAAACTCTGATCTCAGTTTTTGCTCAATCGCAAATTGAGTTTCAATGCGATCATGAAAATCTGAACCTTTTTCTTCCTTCCTAACAAATAGATCAGAGAAATGCAACGGGCATGATTACTTCAAATAATGTGCTTGTTATGGAATGTTCAGATTCCAGAATGCAGAGAAAAAATCGTTAATGACAACCCACGACTTAGCACTAAAATAGGCAGTTGTCATGCCATCAAGAAGTCAGAGGTTCGGAAATCATTCGTGAAAGCAAAAACCAAACCATTGTTATATATGGCGATCAGATTTGAAGTCATGACTTATTAGGAATATAAATTCATATCATTGTACCTTCACCTGAGCAATGAGACAGGAAGTCGAGAAAAGGAAAGATATGGTAAACTGTTGAAGCTCTCCGTAAGCTCGAGTTTGAACTCATTCATCTATAGATCAAAAGGCGGGGGCCTCTACTTAAACGAGCTCAATTTATACGTAATTTGACCCTCAAACTTGATGAGAGCTCGAGGAGCTTGGAAGAGATCTAATAGAGTCTGCAGACACTGCATTGGTACGCGAAACCAACAGATGTGTCAAAATAGATGGGCCAAGCTCAAGAGGACATCCATATAACTCTTAGTTTTGAATGCCTGGTTACCAAGATATACCAACTTGTGAATTAGTTTGTACTTTGCCTTGCTTTGTCGACACACCTTTGACCCAAGCATGGGAGGTAACTTACCTGAGAGGCAGAACTAGGACCTGCCTTGGGGCTAAGTGAATAACGCCGAAGTACGAAAATCAAATGAAATTTTATTTGGTAGATTTATGAAATTTTGATTTGTTATGTAATACATTGGATTATGAGCGACTTTTTAAATGAGTAAACTGTATTTATGAATCGATACTAGTTTGGCACAGTACTTAAATGACTTCTTAAGCCATCAGAAGAGGAGTTGTGAGAGCACAAACCTGACAAATGAAATGGAGACACAATCATTTGAAGAATCTTCCCATGCCTCATCTCACCTCATTTCTATTCCCTCTCAATCTTTAGCTGAAGAAATCAAAATGAGAGAGTGGACCTTCGTATGGTTTTCCCAAAATAGAAATGAGATGGTGCATGCACACCGTCCCTTTTAATTTGACAAATATATTCATTAGGATGGGAATGAACGCGTAAGGTGTTGATTTGTTGATCACTTAAGGAGAGCGATACGCTACCACTATACATTTTCGCATTGTCAGGGAGTATTGAAAGAGGTCCTATGCCGAATCATTTCCCTTTTATCATTTCATCATCATCAACATATTTTGGGTTCAAAAGGTTCGCGAACTTGTCATTCTGTATTGTCTTCATATGTGAGGGGCGATGAGTAAGAATTAATACCTTCTAGTTGAAGAAGAGGGATAAATATATACACAATAAATTCCTCTTATCGTGTTCTTCAAACATGTGATTCCACAGTAATTTCCGAGGGAAATTCTAGTTGAGAAACAAAAGTACGCAGAAAAACAAAGGGAATGGCGGTTTGATTCAAGGTGTGAACATCTTCCAACGATTGTCTGCTTTTGATGAAAATCAGATAAATAGAAACTGGGGACTGTCCCTCTTTTCCTGCGAACATCATCAGAAGAGGAGGAGGGATTGCACAAAAGAAAAACGCTCCATTCAGAGAACTTTAAGAGCAACGAATTAAAGAAACAAGAAGCATCCGTTCCAAAATATCTGAATTCTCTTAACACCAATGCCTAACCCTAAACGAAGGATGATCTCAACATATAAGGGCCTCCTTCAGAAACCCGAAGAATAGGGAAGGACTAGAAAAGGCCGCGAAGAACCTGGAGAGCCACATTAGAAACAGCAGCAACTAATGAAAGAATTAACCGAAAAGGGAAGGGGAAAGAAAGAGCAAGAAGAGAAACCCTAGGATAAGAGGGTGAGATGAGACTACTGTACATGCGACATCCAATGATCACATGCATTGCCGAATCTTGAATAAGCTTGAAGAACAAACATAGTCGTGCAAACTATGTTCTTTTCAGGTGATATCTGATTTTCTCTGCCTGGCTTAATCCTGTGTGCCACGTACACGGGTGTGAACCTCTATGTTATGCTCATTGGTGGAAGAAGGCGCAGCCGAGCAAGCGATCTGCCTCCGCACACTCTGCCTTAGCCTCCGCCTCTGCCGCATTTGGCGATCGTTCTTGGGAAGCAAGATCCATCACCAGCCAACTTGGGTGATCTGTGTGCGTGTGTGCGTGTGAGAGAGAGAGAGATTATTGTTCTAGCTTGCTCTCCATATAAGCGGAAAAAGAAAGGTACTTATTTTCTTTTCCATCTCCCATCTGTACGATTCAATATATCTAGATGCCTCATGCACAGGTAAACATATAAATTTCAAAGAAGTATTCATTGAGGAATTTGAGTCCGCACTTGCATGTCATTAGGTAATCGATTCAAGTGAAAAATTAATCAAGTGCTCCATTGACAAGATTGTATCAGTGAAATAACAGCTGCAATAAGGTAGGCAATTAGCTAAAGCGCGTTCGCTTCTAGTAAACTTAAGATAACTTTTCCCAAGGCAAGTCAAACGAGTCGTCCACTTTTGACTCGGCCAAATCAAAATTGCTGTGGGCGTATCGATTCAACTTCGCATACGATATTTGCAGTCCCGACGGCAAGTGGAAGTGACAAGGACGCATCACAAATGTTTGCAAAAGGTTTCAATGACGAATTCATTCTGAGTTGGACTAAATTCTAATGGGAGAACAAGAAGGCAACAAAGTTAGGGGCACTTCCATCTCTTCTTTTTCTTATTGGGGAGCACTTTCTCCTTTGGTCAAGAAATGATCAATATGTCAGACCTTTGTTCCTTTACACGTAGACTTTTTCTGGACAATGCATATACAAGATAAAGAACACGATAACAATAAAAAGATTATTTCTTATTGCCGAAACCTTCGATTGAATGTCTATGTTCACAAAGGATACTCGCAGTGGAACATACTCCTAATGTCTCATATAATTACCACGCTAATCAGTTCCTTAACCCATCCCATTACAGGTTGCCCCTAACCCTACGTGGACCAAGTTTTGTGCAGTGGAACCAAACATTGGCCGCCATGCATCCATCTGAATTCCAAAGTTAGAAGATCAAAAGTACATATGCTTAGGTAAAGAACGAGCTTACAAAATATTATCGTGTTCTTTGTATCATCAAGTGCAAACCAATCTCTTATTTAGATTAATTACCAACCACTGCTGCATAAGCTCAGATCCCTCAACTACATAGCTCTTCTGATGGGGTCGTTAAAAACTTAGAATATGATCAGCTTTCAAAGTAATCATCACTTCGTGCTGAGTTGGGCCTTGGACCTACCATGGACCGAAACTAAGCCTATGAAATTAATGGACCGGTTCCAAGACAGGTCAAGTCTGAGAGAACTTTCATGATGGTGATAGGATGGGCCTATGCATGACTAGCACAAAAGCATCGTTCTTTGTTTTCTTATGTAGGCATAGATGAGCTGGATCATCCCGTGCTTGCTTGCCCATTTAATGTGAAAACTGCAACAGATGGATCGATAACCTTGGAAGTTTCTCTATACGGAAGCCTCACAATTGGGTGCCCTAAAAAGTTGCCCCAGTTTAGCTGTCAACTTACGGTTGATCTTGATTGGGTCTATTATAGTAGAGACCTAACTTTCCTTTTCTAAAAATAAAGGACAGTAATTAACAGGCCGTGCTTCTTCAGCTCTCTCTTTGGCTTAGACACTCCCCATTTAACACCGTTTTTTAGGATCGTGTAAGCCTAGGAAGGATGGAAAAAGCGCTGCCCTAATTAACTTTTCTGTTATGTTCTGATGTACTTCTTTGAGCTTTGTCTAGAACTTGTAGTGATAAATGAAAATAGTTTTTCTGACCCAAAAAATAAATGACTTTTTGTCCTTTTCATTCCTTTAATTGCTCATAAATTAGCCCTACCTACTTAGCCACAAAATCACAGATCCAAATCTCTTGACATAAGGGGGGCGTCCGATGTTAACCAAGCGGCCCTCGTTTTTTTAATAAATAAAAATAAATAAAAAATGAGAATTATTTTGTGGAAAAGTGATTTTTTTTCTCCAACTATCCGATTCAAATTGGACAACTGTGATCTATACCCAGTCACCCCTGCCTTGATTCATACCAGGGTAGGGGATCCATTTCCCAAAATCACCAATAGACTCAGAAGCTAGAATATTGAAAATTTGTCATTTGAAGTGGAATGTGAAATTTGTCATAGGGTCTAGTTGTTTTACTAGGGTCAACGCGTTTTTTGAATTGAGGAACCTCACTAATCCTAACCTATGGCTACTTTTGTTGGTTCTTTTTTTTCCGTTCGAGAATAATTAAGAATTTTAGATAGTAGCTAAGTTGAAAAGAGGAGCTTTAGGCCTGCCCTCGCTTTGTGCTGGGCCTATTGAGTAATCCAAGTCCAATCATTTTTGCTGCGCCGGACATAGGTCTCCCGGTTCCACTGCTCAAAATACGTCAACGGGTTATCATGTGTGATATTTCAAAATTCAAACCACGACCCATGATTTCGATTAGAAAAGTTCGAGCCGATTTCAAACCAATCAAAAAAAGAGTAACTCGAACCAAACTGATAATCTTAATTCATCTATTGTAATATTTTCTACAAGTATTTAGATTGACCCGATATTTAAATCATTGTCTCATCTTGTTAACACATCTAAAAATTGTAGAGAGCATTTTTCCAATACTCCAAATACATGGCTTCATCCTCATCCTCTTCATACGGAAGTAGAGATCATAGCCAAGTGAATTGGCTGCGAAAGTGCCATTGGTGTTTGATGTAGTATGTTAGGAAAAGAAAAGACAGAGATATAGTAAACCCATGGAGCTCAAGAGTCAAAACTATGAGCTGCCGAAGTGAGATTGTGATAATCTACAAGGGGTTTCTAGTCTTGTCTATGTTTTAAGTGTATTGATCTAATATTAAAGTTAATAACGTGAACACGATTTTTGTGATAATATGTTCATCCTATTACGAGATCCTCACACGCCAGGAAGCATGATCGTTCCTATTGTCTCTTCTGGACAAATTCATTGTCGTTATTACTGCATCATAACACATTGTCCTCCCAAGAATCGTCTCATCTCAATGCCATATAGCTTCTTTCAAATATGTTGGTCACCTACCTGAGAGATTGAAGAGCCCTGAAACTGTATAAAAGGGCCAGGTTCTCTGATTCACATTATGGTCGAAGAATGAGTAGTTTGACAGCTCTTGCAGTCTGCATCAGCTAATCGACAGTTAACTATATTTGGAAACTCGATGATTCCAAGTGGGTCATATGGTGGAATTCGGACGGATAACAAAGCACATAACGTTGTGCTACGAGATTGGGAATCGCTGGGTAGAGCTAAGAGCGCCGGAGGGACGGGTTTCCGTCGCTCCAACACAATGAACTGGGCACTTGCAGCGAAAACTTAGCTGGCAAATCTACTGTAATAAGGAGATATAATTTATGCGTGTCTTCAAAGTGCATACTTAAAGGGGCCAACGTTCTTCCTTGAACATTCTACGAAACAGATTGTTGCATGAGGCAGGTCTTTTTCACCCTCTTCCACCTCCTGGACCAGTTGAGGTCAACTTTGATGCAGAGTGGAAAAATTCTCGAACCTGGTACCGCGGCAGTGAACCAAGATGGCTCGGGTAGCCGTGTTAGTAAATTCAAGTTCTCTTGAAGCCGCCGAAGCAGAAGCAGCTCTTTGCACGATAAGAACGGCAGAATTCCCATTGACTTTGGGGGTAATTTGAGATCACCTGGTAATATTATCATAGAGAAAGAGTTGGACAAAAAAGACGTAAAGCAAATCGCATGATACATATTCTGTAGGCCTGCATTTGCCTTTCTTCTAGTACCAATCTTCCGCCATCTTCATCACAAGTTAGCTTCTATCTTCGTATGGGTAAGGATATTTCATATTTAGACCACTCTCAATCTAATTTCTCCAAACTTATTTTTTTACTTTACCAAGCATCAAGATTTTTTCATTTGTGAAATAAACAGTGCAGTAGATATACTAAAAAGTTAATTGCAGATTAAGAAAATAGTTAGGCTATTAGTACTTGAATCATGTCTAAAATAAAGAACTGAGTAAGAGGGTAGAGAGAAGATTAAACACAAGATGTATAATAGTTCGGCTTAGATTAAGTCTACATTCATTCTCCCATGGTGACAGCTTATTGACTGGAGTTCACTATGAATAAAAAAAGTTGCAATCTGAAGATCTATGCTTCACAACTTCACAGTAATGAAGCTCGTGCGTTACACTCTTTTAAGTACGATGAATGCTCTAACAAATTCAGATTTTAGGAAATGCTCTTATGCACACACTTTAACACGACAAAAGATATCTCATTTAAATACTCCTTCGTGCCTTCATGATCATTAGCACTTTCTAAAAGAATTACTCCAATCAACCGTTAGACAGAATCATGAGATCTCGAGCCATAGATAGAACGTCCAAAGAATCTGTTAATCTCGATTACCCATTTAATCAGGATCTTCAGTTTCCATAAGTGAATACTTGCTCAAAATATTCTTCTTCCAGATTGATTAATTGTTTCCAAAATTATAATGATCATAACCAATCAATCAATAAATTGTCAAAGATCCACGTATATCAACTATGATGAGAATATTAGCTCATTCATATAATATCTTCAGATATTAATGGGAATAAGATAAGATCAATAGAGGCCAATCACTTCAGACTTAACAAGAACTTGAGTCTGTCTGCTCCAAGCGTTGTCTGAGTTTGACCACTTCAGACCAGACTTTGTCTGAGTTTGACTTCCTCATACTTTGGCCAAGTTTTGTTATGTTCAAAATAATGACAAAATTTCTTCTAACAATTTGTACATGACAAACAACTGAAGTATATTATCTGATAAATAATTTTTCCAAGATTCTCATGTACTTGAAATAATTTTTTTTATGAACACAAGGAGCCTAAAATTGACATCTTGTGATTGGAAGAAAAGGGGCAGCTGTCTCCCATCTCCCATAACCGGTCGATCTCATTCATGTATTATAGGATGATATCAATGCAGATTCTTGGTTGTGAGCTAAGGATACTTTCCGATGGATATGCAATATTTTTCACATCATGCTATGCGTATCCTTTTCATTTATTTTCCCTCCCTAAGACCTAATTTTAACACGTTATGTACTTAAAGCAAAGTAGGAGGGTCCATCTCAAATGGGTTCACCATCCAATTCCTGTAAGATTCCCCTATCTGATCTGTCATCACCAGCATCATATTATCAGCTACGGGTGCTTCATAAAGTCTAGAAAATGAAATCGAACTCCTTTACTGTCACAGCCATTCAAGTTTTTTCGAACCTTAAAGGAACAGTTGCGTACAATAATAGCTTTGCGCAGGCTAAAGTAATGTCACAACAACCGTCAATTTCTCATCTATTCATATCTCATCCATCGCCCTCATTACAACTAATTGACATCTATAAATATAAATCTTTATTTTTTGCATCCTCAAGTTATGAAGACAGGAGACTGGGGACCCCAAGATATTAAATGTTGGAGGGGAGTGGCGTTATAATGTCTTGTATTTTCCCAAATTGGGGAATGGGGGAGGGGCTCTCTGATTGCCACAGAAGGTAGAAGAAGCTCCTGACTCAGATTTTCTCTCTTTCGCAGAGTAATCATACTGAGCGAGCAAATCGTGGAGCAGTAGGATTCGGTGAAGATAAAGAAAGAAGACGAGTGGGTCGAAAGATACGGTAGCTGAAAGATTTTCTACAGACACCCAGCAAAGGAAAGGAGGCCCTTTTGCTTTTGACTCTTGATTTTAGGGGGACCAAGAGCATCTCTGGAAAGGAAGTCCTTTTCGTTGGCCTTGCACGAATCATCTTTCACAGAGAGAGAGAGAGAGAGAGAGAGAGAGAGAGAGAGAGAGAGATTTAGGAAGGGTCGAGTGCACTTGCACTTGGGTTTAAGGTTGGAGAGGAGAGGCAGACAGTTTTTCGTTCATGAAAATTGGACATTGCCGAAGGAATCAGGGGTGAGGATATGTGTTGTGGTGCGTACACGTTGCTCCAGAAAGTGTGTGTGTGAGTGTGTGTGTGTGTGTGTGTGTGTGTGTGTGAGTGTGTGTGTGTGAGAGAGAGAGAGAGAGAATATTTCAGAAGTGAGAAAAGTGGTCATCTTTTACCGTGGGTGGTCTAGGTATTTGGCAGCTCAAGCTTGAAGCTTTTTTGAATTTGAGAAAGCACTTCAATTTGGGTAAATCTCTCTCTCTCTCTCTCTGAGTATACAATTATAACACCTTTTCACGCAAAAACTTTTCTCTAACTTTTTTCATTCTTTGGCTCTAGACCCTTGTTTGCACCCTTTTCCCTTTGATTGAGAGTTAGTGGATTTTCTTTTCTTTTTTCCCTCATGATTTGTTCCTTTGAACGGCTAATAAAATGGATTTCTTTAATGGGTGTTGAGCCCCTGTGTCTTTCTGTGACATCTTTTTGTCTTGTAATGCAGTCCTTCACGAGGTTGTGTCAGAACACCCACTTTTCAAACAAACAAAAACTATTCCCTTCCCTTCTCTCTTCTTTTCAAAATAAATAAAAGAAGCAAATTTTATTATTTGAAGAAGAAATCTCGATTCCCATTTCTTAACGATTTGCTCCACTCCACTCTGCTTCATCCCTCTCTCCTCGCTCACTTCTCCCCTCGCAACCTGTCCAACTTTTCTTAGAATCTTTACACCTTGCGAACCCCAGCCGTCTCTCTCCCCCTCTCTCTCTCTCCGCGTCGACACTCTTAGTTCTTCTCTTTTCTTGCACCGACCCACATTTCAAAATCGTTCCTTTCCCCCACGTTCCCTCCACTTTTCTTCTTCCCTCTGAATTATCTCAAAAACCGTTTCTTCTTCATATGTTGTGATTATCTTGTCTGTTGCTGCTGCTTTGAGCTCGACCCAATTCGCTTTTTTGCCTGAAGAGAAAATGGGAAGAGCTGCGAGATGGTTCAAGGGCTTGCTCGGGATGAAGAGAGACAAAGACCAGACCAACCACAGCACTTCCAGCTCCGTCTCCGGCGACAACAAAAAAGAGAAGAGGAGGTGGAGCATCGGTAGGTCCGCTAGAGATCCTGATGAGGTCCGGGCGGCGGACGCCAGCGTGACTGGCGCAGCCGGAGACGCCGCGTGGCTTAGGTCGTTCATTGCGGAGTCGGAGAAGGAGCAGAACAAGCACGCCATAGCTGTCGCAGCGGCCACCGCGGCAGCGGCCGACGCGGCGGTAGCAGCGGCTCAGGCGGCGGTGGCGGTGGTGAGGCTGACGAGCCAGGGCAGGGGAGCTCTTTGCGGGGGCGGGAGGGAGCAATGGGCTTCCGTCAAGATTCAGACCGTCTTTCGCGGCTACTTGGTATGCACAAGAATTTCTAGTGAGCGTTACGAATTTGACATGACAAGAACATACGATTTTCGTACTGTATATATCTGACATGAATGGACGGAAATCGATACATTTTTTGTGAGAAATAGTTTATTCATTGTACTTTATCATGACTTGTGTTGGGTTTTGAAACATGTAATGGCAGCCAGGATAAGTCTTAATCTTTTGAATTTGTGTGCTGCTCTGTTGTACGTTCTTTGATGTTTTGATGATTTGTTCCTGAGAGTGTATGACGTGATGATCTTGTTCTAATTGGTTTAGGCCCGGAAAGCTCTGCGAGCATTAAAGGGATTGGTGAAGTTACAGGCGCTTGTGAGAGGTTATCTGGTGAGGAAGAGGGCCACTGCAACTTTGCATAGCATGCAAGCTCTTATACGAGCTCAGGCTAATGTGAGGTCTCAGCGAGCTCGCCGTTCCGTCAACAAAGAGAACCGGTCTCATTTCGAAAACCGCCCTAGAAGATCCATTGTAAGAAACTGGTCTAGTTCTTCAAATTGCTTGAGAGAATTTGTTCTTTGGATTGCTTTCGATCATTTTAAGTTACTGCAGTGGTCGTGGATGCGTCCAGGGGTCTTACCTATTGTTTTTGGTGAACTGCAGGAGAGACTTGAGGAACCGAGAAGCGAGTTCCACAGCAAGAGGCTATCCGCTTTGTACGAAACTTCGGTGAATCCCTTCGACGAGAGCCCGAAAATTGTCGAGATTGACACGTTCAAGCCGAGGTCTCGGTCACGCCGAATGAACAGCGTACTGACCGAATATGGAGAAGATTTTCCCTACCATGCTGTCTCGTCCCCACTCCCCTGTCCCGGCCCTGCGCCGGCCCGGCTCTCGATTCCCGATTGCCGCCACACGCAGGACTTCGATTGGTGCTTCGCAGGGGATGAGTGCAGGTTCTCGACCGCTCATAGCACGCCCCGATTAGCCCATTCTCTGGGGTACTTCGCTCCGGCGACCCCCGCGAAGAGCGTGTGCGGGGACCACTTCTTCCGTCCCTATTCCGGCGGATTCCCCAACTATATGGCAAACACGCAGTCGTTCAATGCCAAGTTGCGGTCCCATAGCGCCCCAAAGCAGAGGCCCGAGCCGGGGTCTAAGAAGAGGCTCTCGCTAAACGAGATCATGGCGTCGAGAAACAGCATGAGCGGCGTTAGAATGCAGAGGTCTTGCTCTCACCTTCAAGAAGTTTTGAATGGTTGAGATATGGAAACTTTCTCATGCATCATCCAGTTTAGGAGTAGTCGGTTCTTTTTTTTCTCTTCTTTTTCTTTTGAAGTTTGTTGAATTGAAACAGAGCATCTATCTCAGAGCTTCATGAGTTTGCCCACTTGATGGGAAACAAAAGAATAGGATGAGCCGGAGTGCTTGTGTAAATTGGTCCTTGACAGTTGTTTTCTTGTGTGAAAAATGGCTGCTTACAGGTTTATTCTAATGAAAGTGCATGGAAAAGATACATCTCTTGGCCATATTTTATGTTCAAAGATGATGAGCTGCAATTGTGTCATCCGACACGAGTGCCGAGGATCATATATAGAGTCGGTCATCCACAGGTCTCGACCCTATCGGAGGTTCACGTCGCCTTCTGTTCAACCTTTTGCATGTGGATTTCTTTCCATCTTAGCCAGACAAAGCAAGTTGAAATCAACGCTTTTTCGAAACAGGTCACGGCCAAGAGCCCCCATGTGAGCGGATCGCCAATAGTCAACAATCAATGTCCGCCCTTTCTGGTTAAAACTTGGAAAGGCACCAAAAGGGACTGTCCTTGAGCCAAGTTGATGAGCAATGTCCTTTGGCTGTTAATAGCCGACCATGTTAAAGCTCCCTCGATCGCCAACATGGCTAATCCATGAGAGAGACAGATTCGTTTCCAAAATGAATTATTTATGCTTTCGCATTAGCCACAGTCGTCTTTTCAAATTTCCTTTATTCTTATCTCTATAGGGCGATAATCACGAATCATATGTTTCATCTAGTTCTTTTCGAAATATCGATATAAGCTTTTCAAAGGCATAAAACTCCAAACTTAATGAAAAACTTACCCTTCATTGGCAATTAGGCCGCTACACATCGATGTGATCTTGTGGACGTCGGCTCCACAAGAGTGGCAGAAACAGCGCATATTAATTGGCAATGTCAAGTGCCTTCTAACAGTAGAGAAAAGCTTCTGTTGCACATCCAAACTTTTCTTTAAGTCGAGTGTGAATTCACAACAATCTCACTCGAATTTGAATCTAGACCTTACATTATTTATCCAATCATGCTAGTCCTGCCTATAATATGTCTGGCAGTGGGTGTCCCCTCTGCGAGCAAAGTACCGTACGAACATCTTCAGAAGTCCATGCATTGAAACGAAAAGCACTCTAGGCTAGCGTCACTTCGATTCCGTGCCGTTTTAAAATGGATTGTCTAAACAAAACATGAAAAAGCCTACTTAATAACTATGATCGCGACGATGATCATTAATATTAAAAAACCGGTCGAGTCTCTCGTTGAACCAAGTGATTCAAGCGCACGGGCAGATCATGTTACCAGAGGGCTCGCTCAATCTGGATCTCTCACCACAAGAACTATACATAATATATATGCAACAAGAGAATAAAACAGCATCTCGAAAGATAGCGTTTGGGATCTTTTCGAGAATCTCCTTACAGTGTTGGGATCCTTAATCAGAGAATGGAAGGAGGGGGGGTGCCCAAATTAGATGAGCCCTACTTTAATTTTTCAATCGTGGGGGGAAAGGAAGAAAGAAGGTAAGATAAGATTAAAAAAAAAACAAGGACGGTGAACAGAAGCGGTGTCAATCATACTTAGCATCTAAGCATTAAGCTTCAGCAGAGTACACCGTAGCTTTTTGGGCAGGGGGGGACAAATGAATGCCCGAGTTTCTCATCAGCAATGATTAGGAGGGATTCGACACGATTGATGGCCACGTCCTGCCAGCATCTTTTCAGCATCTATCTCACGCCCTCACGTGCTTCCTGGATAAGTTAGTGGAAGGGGGGGGGGGGGGGGGGGGTAACAAAAAAAAGAGAGAAAAAAAGAGGGAGATCGTCATTATTAAGGGGGTAGTTTCGGTATTTGAGCCGCCCTCCAGCTTTCAAAACATGGACATTTATCTCTGCCCTAACCCCATGCCGCATCGACTGTTGCACGTTTGCTGCAGCGGGAGTAGATAAGGTTCCGCTTCCGACAGCGATGTGGAATCCCGCAATTGCCCCTCTTTTGCTAATGACGGTTCGGCACGCTGGTAATTTGGGATTAATCTCCCGTCTAATTAGAGAATTAACCCTCTTTCGAAAAGCATTGGGGGGGACCATTGGGGTGCAGGCTGCTTGCGGTTCACTCCTCCTTTGGTCTCCCGAAACGACAATCACGTTTTTGTCCAATCGGGACCGTCGAACATGTTGCGACGCTTGGAAACACAGTACAAATTGAATATGGCCGGCCAGACTTTTATTTCAGTCTCGTTCACGTTAACACATGGAGCTCGGGATATCGGCCCACCATTTTCACAAGATTTCGCGGCATCCGTTCGGAATTTTTATTCCGCACGAGACGCCTCTGTACGTACATTGATACATCTATATCGGCGCGTTTCATCGCGCTCGTCTTTTCCCAATTTGATAAAGCACGAGAAAGGGGTAGAGCGTCTTTTCACCCCTCGCCTTCGAATTATTAGAGAGAGAGGGAGTGGCGGAAAGGAAGCGAAACCAAATTTGATCTCTTTGGCTTTTCGACGGGTCACAAGCGTCGTGGCAATAGTTCATTAGAATCGGGAAACATCTACTCTATCCGGCCTATGTTTAGGATTCTCAAAAAATGAAAAGAAACAAGCAAATGTCGCCGTTCTCTTCTTGAATTCAAATGTCACCGGAACAGAAGAGACAAGAAAAAAGGAGGGGAGGAATGTTGCGCCGACTAGGACCGCTCTACGTGCAGAACTTTAGGGATACGATCGGGCGAACGAGGGGCGACGAAATTTCCTAGATACCATCGTCGTATTTTCTCGGAGTCAAGACAGGAGAAAGAGACGTTAGGGATGGAATAAACAAGGCGTTTCCGCAGAAACAGGCCGTGTCTCTTCAGATTCAAACACCGACAACCCGATTTTTTTAGTCCGAATCCATTCTTTGATTATCTTCTTTTTTTTTTCCAGGGGAAGCTCTTCCCACGAGAAGGTGGGAATCCAATCTGGTTGGTCGAGCGGGCCAACGCTCGCGTCATCTCGGCTCGCGTTTCGAATTCCTACGAGCCCCCCACCTGCTCGACTAAAGTACGCATCTCCTGCGCACCTCCAGTTGGGAATCTAGATTCGATGCGGGAGGGAACCGGGCTTTGTGTTTCTGGGGTTAGTCCCTTTCGAATCTCGAACGGATCAAAGGCAGGGGAAGGGGAAGGGGGATGTGTTTGCCCTTCCTTTGCTCGATCCAAACAGGAAGTACCATGAAACGGGACGAGGTCAAATTTCGCATTGAATGCGAGAACCCCGAATCTATATTCCTAGTGGACACAGAAGCGGCAAAAAAAGCTCCCCCCTCCCCCTTCCTTGACCGTCTAGGAACCAGGGCTTCTAGGATGGAGGGCATCGTAAACCTCAGATTGATTAAGGAGATAATTTGCTGAGTTTTCAATGGGGTCGCTTTGTTTTTTTTTCCCTTTTTCCATGTGGGTGCCACCATTCGGAAGAGCGAGGTTTTGTTTATTAGTCATGGCCTCAAGGCCTTCTTCTGCCTTTGTCTGTAATGCTCATGTTGTTTCTCTTTGTCAGGCTCGTGGTTGAAGGCCCGAGCTCTTCGGTCGCAAAGGAGGGGAGGAAGGGGACCATTCTGAGGAGAATGTCATTAGATTCATGCACGCTAATGCGAACTATGATTTCCACCATGCTAATCGCAACTTATTCGAACTATAGTCCTCCTCTCGAGATTAAGGCGCATGTGTCGATTGGTCTTCTCGTGCTTCGTAGGCATGGCTTCGTGATTGATATCGGCTTCCCTCGGTTATTTCGTTTCGCCTAAGTCAACAACAGTCCAGGATATGGGTTTGTTTTAGCTTCCAAGAAAAGGGAGGGCCTTGGTTCCCGATCTTAAGGAGTTGAGATTCCTAAACTCTCTATAGCTAAGTTGAAGGGATTGTGAGTGTGGATGTTGATGTTGGTCCGAGGTAGGCCTGGGCGCAGTCCTCACGCTACCAACTGCCAAGTCGCCTCGGCCACCCGCTTACGCTTTGGCTGGCTCCTCAGGCGGCCGTCATGGTAGCCGGCCGCAAGGTTGGTCTTATAGTTTGTGGGTCGCAATGTTGGTTTACCTCATGGCAGGGTCGCGGAGAACCGAATCGTCGCTGAAAATGGACTCACGAGCAAGGAAAATGTTCGGATCCTGGGCCCAACTCGGTCCATACTCTTTGGGCCTCCCGGCGTTCCACAATAATTGGGCCTTCGGGATGAGGCCTTATCCGACCCGGGGCTCCGCCCTCGATAGCCGTTACAGACAAAAGGGGTCGGTCTGGACAACTCAACGGTCAAAAAATGGAGAGGGCTGTTTCGAATTCAAAAGAGGGCTGCCATATAAGCAGTGCCGTCCCGCTTCCCAACGGTCGAATTCTCCATCTTCATCCCTCCTGCAATCTCCCTCCAAAAAGAAAAGCAAATCAAGAAACTGAAGAACCTGAAAGTTATAACCGAAATTCGTCGGCATGGATGTCACCGAGAGTCCCTTTTCTTCTACCGCTAAAAGATCTCCCAATGCCAAGCATTCTGTATCTGGTATCTCTCTCTCTCTCTTTCTCTTTCTCTCTCTCTCTCTCTCTCTCTCTCTCTCTCTCTCTCTCTCTCTCCCCAAAATGCTTGATTGTTGTCTGTGCGCGTGAATATTTATTTGCTTTGCCACCAAACAGAGGATGCTCAATGAGATCTTCGAGAAAAAGCAGGAGTCTTTTATCGGGTGGTTGCTTAACGAGTTGAATTGCAGATGAGAACGATCGGGGCCTCCATTTTCGACAGCTAGAGTTCTGTAACATGAAGAAGCTGTCGCCGAAGGAGGATCTGCCTGCTGATGGTGCTTCGAAGGTTATTCCTCCGAAGAACAAGGTCTTAACAGAAAGAAACGGATCCGACCACCCCGTCGGAAAGATCCCCATTTCCTATTCAGAGCCCACGAAAGCGAGCCCCGGTATCTGCGGTTCCGAGGTATCCCCGTCCTCGTCGGCTGATAGGTTCGGCAAGGAATCTTTGCCTCCTTATGAGCCGCTCACGAATTACCTATCTCCACGACCCCAGTTCCTCCGGTACAAGCCAGATAGGCAGCGAGAGTTGGCGCTTCGCCTGATGAAAGAGGTGGGGAAAGGAAAGGAGGGATCGAGTTCCGGCGGGTGTTGTAACGAGACAGGTAACGTCAATGGAGAGGGAGCTGGTTCGGTGAGCTCCTGTGACATTCTGAAGCTAGAAGGGGAAGAAGATCAAGGGGATAGTGATGACGAAGTTGAAGAGGAGGAGGAGGAAGAAGAAGAGCAGAGAAGCTCAATTTGCCAAGAGCTACTTAAGAACTTGCTTTTGCTCGTGGTGCTGGTATTTCTAGCCTCATCGTACATGACTGACATGAACTCGGCTCCCTCAATATCACGCGAAGTTGGGGTCCGCGAAGATGGGTACTGGAGCATAAAAAATCTTACAAACGAAGCTCCTTTATATGGGAGAGCTCTTGGGCTTGGACATGGCTCAAAACTCATGAATCACGCACGCGAACCTGAAAATGACGTTGGTATTCTGGTGAAGAATGTGCACAGTATTGAGCAAGAGGACGTGGTTGAATTCATGTTCGGAGCTATTGAAAATACTAATGACGATGGAAATGAGGAGGGATTAGCCGTGGTCGATGTGGGGGAGGAAGCGGAGCTAGACTTGGAGGAAATTTATAATATTGATCGGGGAATTGTTAAACCGGATGAGGTTTCTGATCAACTAACTGAAGGGTTTGAGTTGCAGCAGAGTGAAAATGTGGAGAACTTGGATTGTAAAATTCCTAACGCCTTGGATATGGAAGCCAAGCCGCCATTGGAACCAGGAACTTGGACATCAGTTCGAAGCAAAGTCAAGAAAGAACGGGGAAGAAGTGATGAGGAAAGTGGAGTAAATTTCCCCATCGGAAAGCCTGAAGCAGAATGGAACAATGAAGTGCTTATTGTTCCCATTGAAACTGAGTCGAGTTATAATGCCATTATTGGGTTATTAACTGTGTCATTGGCGATTTCCGCAGCTCTCCTCTTCGCCCTGTTCTTGAAAGGCAAAAAGTATCGGGCCAATCCTGTTTGTCCTTCTCCTTTGAAGAAACAACTGTGTCCTGAACCTGTCGCTGATGAAAAGCAGGAGCCGAGGCTCCAGACGAAAGAACACAACTCCACCGAGCCACTTGATCGGGATTCAATTACAGATCCATCTCCTGTTCAAGCACTGGAGGAAGCCAGCACACAGTCTAACCAAAGTCAAGCACCGAAGATCGAGCTGCTTGGAGAATTCGTGGTTGGAGAGCTAAGCAGCTCTTACAGGATCAGAGAAATGAAAAGCAAGATAATTGGTAAAGTCGAAGAGAGCACAAATTCTGTGTCCACGGATACGTCAGGGATCCAGGTCAATGTGACACGGCCGGCTTTCTCGGAATTTTCTTCCATGAACTCCCTTTCACGTGGAAGCTTCACGGCTGACGGGAACATTAAGAGGTCGCAGGTTAGTACTAAAACGAGAGGGAATTGCTCGACTGTGCTTTCGCCCATTTCAAATCTAGTGCTGAATTGCAGTTCAGTCTGTTTTATTCACTTCACTGAAGAAACTTCATTATAATTTTAGATACTGGACAAATGAAGGGAAATTAAAGTCTGTTTAGAACATCCAAAATCCGGTGCTTTCAATTAACTCGCATGATTGCTTTTGATGCTGAAGCAGGAGGATGGAACAGGAGAATCGAGGACAGCCAACGTGACACCTGCTAGGACTCAGAACACCCCAGTGAGGCGATCTACCCGGATCCGGAACCTAGCAATTCAATCTCCATGAAGCACATTGCTCTTGAATCAGATTAGAACAGCAACCTCTGTTGCTTCATTTTGTGAGACTCCCATTCTAACAAAACTACTCGGGAGATCAAAAGCTAGGCTTCAGCATTCTTTGTTGTTCTTAGAACTTTCATTTAGCATTGTATGGTTAGGCTATTGTCAAGACAATTTGTCTGGTAATATGTATCCGCACTAATTGTTCTGTTTAACCAAAAATGTTGCTCCTGAAACCAGTCATGCATACATACATGATGGGCTCATACTCACAGCTCTATTCATAGTAAGCCTCTACTCGACTGGTGCACAACCTCGCTTGAGCCGAGTCGTGCTTCAGCATTCTTCGTTGTTCTTAGATTCCATTTAACTTGGTAGTTAGGTCATTTTCATGTAATTTGGTATGGTTCAGCCACTTTCAAGACATTACATGTAACCGTGCTATTTTTGCTCTGCAAATTTACCAAAACTTCAATGCCTTGTTAGTCAAATCACGTCATCAAGGTTTGAGGGAGCAAAGCGGATGCTGAAAACTCAGCACAGATCAGTTCAAACCCATTTTTAACTCTTCGAGCTGTTGCTCTGAAATCAGACAAACGTACATGGGGTCTTACTTACAGCTCTACATACCCTCTACGCAACAGATGCATAACCTCATTTGAGCCGTTCTAATCAATATCTAATTACAGAGCCAGATTGCCCGTCCTAAATTTCAATCTTTTGTCCATATGCTGTCGACTTTGCTGGGTTAGATCTCTCTTTTACAAACTCTAAAGCCCTGAACTTTTTAAACCTCCTTTCTTATCTTTCAATTGCTGAGAATAACTTTTCTCGACACACTGATTACACCTCTCGATCCCTCGATCCTTAAACTTCTTAGTTGTAAAATTCTAGTCCAGTAATTTCTAGTTTTCAGTTCAATCGCATGTCTTAACCTTTTCTGCACATTTAAGTGATCTCACAAAAGACAAGGAAACCAAAGCTTTCTGAAAAACCCCAAGGACAGTAAAACGAATTTTTCCGATCGAAGTGATAGAGAAAACATCAACCAATTCCATGACTGACCCACCTGTCTGGAAAAAATGACAAAACCTTAGACGTTTCAAGCTAAAAAAACGTGTTTGGAAAGGGAGAGAAGGAATGTGGGGAAGATGATTGTTGAAGAGCTCAATGGGAGTTTGAACTACAACTGCCCACCTTCCCCTTTCTCGATTTCGCAGAGATCACCTTTCGGCAATAGGCGCACCATAGTCGCGCCACGCCGATACACATTCCCTGCTAATGATCCAAACCCACGAGAGAAAAACCCAAAAATCTTTTACCAAACACAACCGAATCGCAGTCGCAAAAGAACGGCATAATCACTTCATACTAGGCACGGAAAGAGAAAGAGACTGAGCATTAGGAGGTGAGAGAAGTTTGGTCTCGAATAAGGCACAGAGACGGCCAATTTAAAAGGAGGGAGGAGGAGGAAACTTTAGGGTTTTGGTAGCGGCGGAAGAAGAAGAAGAAGAAAAAGAAAGTTCACATGGGCGCTGGGAAGATGACATAGTATTTCTCGAAAACCCTAAATTTTGGGCTGGGCCACGGGAAAAGGCCTTATGTCACCGAAGCGACCCATAAGACATATACCTGATTTCCCGCTTTTTAATTTTCTTTAGCTGGAAATAAAATGTATTGGCATTCGCAGAGGTAATGCTTGCGTGTGTATATATGTAAGTACCTTGCGCGACACAGAAGAAATGAAACCACTGTAAAGGTCCATGAACTCAGAGAATCCATCGAAGGTATGAGGGTCAGAGGGAAATCTCGCAAACAAGGTGGAAAACGAAGGCTAAAACAATAAATTTTAGGGCCCTGCGAAGCATTTTAGAAAATTTGTGAAGCATAATTAACGCAATTCAAGAGTGTGGATTGTGGTCATGGTACTGGCAACTGGAACATTTGATTTGACTCTGTGGCACAAACAAGCTTGAATTAAACCATGTCCTCCCAAGGCTTGGAATTTAAAGATGCAAAGCTCCATACAAGGAATGTCGAAATCCAAGAAATGTCGAGAAAAAAGGATCGCATGACTGATGCTGCAGGCCGACTTGCTGCTGCGTATTATATGGAACATCGTGTATACAGGGCCATATTCTTGTTGTATCCAAAAAAACCCTTGCAAATGCCAAATTAGGATTTCTTGATCTTGACAGTGCATATTAGAACAATCGAGAAGGGCGGCTGGAACCTGTTCTTGAAAGAGTAACTAAAAAATGCCTTCATCTGCAATGGAAGAGAAGTCAGAAAATCAGACACGGTAAACAGGGTTTCCGGTTTAACTCATCTCAAAGAGTGTATTCCACAACACAGCGATCATCCATCTGTGATAGCAAGATACTCACCGTCATTGTCATCTCCCATGTTGAAATCATCTTCATCATCATCAAAGTCAACATTCTGTAACAGAAGATGAAATCTCTTACTGGCAAAGTTCTTTAATACAAGAAACATTCCATGCTCTCCTTTGTACTTCATCCTTTTTCTCTTACCAAGCAAAGAAACATAGAAACAAACTAAAGGAATCTATCAAATAACAGCAAGAGTTCATTTAGTGAAATCACGAGTCTATCCACTAGCCACTGCATGCTTTGCCGTTTACTTGTATCTAAATGCCTCTCGACATGACTCTCACCTAGAGGCTGGTTGTCTAACAACAAACCAGCATGACACGGGAGAAATCTATAATTTTAGAATTTTCCCATCCAAACAAGTCTACATTGTCAAAATCTATTAGCCAATATTTTGTTCTATCTGGATAGCAATGGCCGTTACGGACCACTTCCCCACCGTGAAAGAAAAATAAGCATGAACATTAGATCTGTGGGGTTCATCTCCAGAGTTTTGTTTAAAGTATTCAGGACCTTTTGTGATAAAAAGGAACTCAATTCCAGGGGATTTATTTCTTGATAAAAGAGAAGAAGCAGATGTATTCATGAATTGCAGTTCAATTGCTAAGTCATACAAAATCAATACTTGCTAATATATTCACGTTAATCCTGAACGAACCTGGTTGTAATCCCCATCATCACTAAATTCTTCATCAGCCTCCTCCACTGCATCATCTTGCTCTTCTGCTTCTTCACCTTCTTTCTTTTCCTTTTCACCTTTCTCTTCTTGGCCCTATAAACAGGGACAAACTATCAAGTTAGGCTTCCAGATAGGATGCAAAAGGTTCAGAAAAGGCCTTGAATGTTAACATTGTATACATTTGAAGAAGACAAAGAAAAAGGGTAAACAGGGGATCCATGCATGGCAAAAGCTTTTACCTGATACTTCTGCTCAAGCTTCTCAAAGAGATCTAGCTTCTGCAAGTCTGCAAAAGGACATTCATATTTCATCAAAATCAGTTCTCATGGACCTAATTTAGGAAAGTTGGAGATTTTGCTAGCAAAAAATAATCGTATATTGCCAAAAAACAGATGTCATTCACCATGAGACCAGGAGCTCTCAATAAATAAAGACGGTCTTCTTATGAGCAGTAAGAAGTTCGAGCTGTTTTGCTGATACAAGAAATAAACCATTCAAATGCCATTCATCCTTAAACATTTCTGCCTGAAGTGTATATGCACATCTGTACATAGACACATGTACCCCCATCTACTCACCACATTCAAAGGCTGCACAAATTTTGCAGAATCTCAGAGATTTCTAGTTTTATTGGCCTCAATCACAATCTATGAAAGCCTACTAAAAACTATCACGTATTACATTGAAATGATTAGTACCAACTAGAGAGAAACTATCATCAAGGAAAATTGCAGAGAAAACATTTGAAGCAATTTTCTGAAAAAACAGAACACTCAGAAATGACAAGATCATATTAAGGAAGTCTTTTTATCGTCAAACCTGACTCTGGGTTCCACTGCACTCTTTTCCTCTTTCTCCTCCGCTCCTCTTTAGAATCTATTTATTGCATTAACAAACAAAATTCAGAAACTATTGACAAAACCAAATGAAGCAAGCAAAGTTATGCACTGTCTGGAAGAACAATTTTTCAGATTGCAAACCTGCTACAAGCTCTCTGGGGAAATTAGAGGCATTAGCCTCTAGGAATTGCATGAAAGAATCACGTGTCGGCTTGGCCTTCATCTTTTCCCGGTCAGAGAACCTCTCTATATCGATGCTTTGGCTCGCTGAAAGCACACACGTGCAATGTGATAGACTAAATAGAGCCACTAGAATTTTAATCCAAAGGGCATCAAATTATGCAAAAATGATACAGCAGTAGACGCAGCCAAATTATACGTGAAGTAAAACCAGTCAACAAGCAAAGGCTGGATATGTGTAAAACAATCGATTTTCTTCAAGGAAAAGAGTGCCACCAAGACTCAAAAGACAAATTTATGCAAAAGATATATGCCTAACTCACTATCCCTCACCAAAAAAAACCAAAGCAAATAACTCTAAAGAGAAAGTGCTCACCACTTGAGATGGTCTCTTCAAGGTAATAAGGAGACGATTTCCAGTAATTTTGCAATCTTGAACCCCAAACTACAAGTGCCCTTTCCTCCTTAGACACATCTCGCACTGGAGGCAACTCCACATCCTGCAATTAATTATACACAAAAAAAAAAAACTTCATCAAATAAATTGTAAAGAACACTCTTACCCTCCAAAGGAGACTTCAACTCATACAAGACAAAGGGGAATGGCAATCCCAGTGAAAGGAAGTAGAAGATACAACTTACTGGGAAAAGATCAAAAGGCTCTTGCTTCGCAAAGGAGGTTCCACCACCGCCAAATCTCCCTCGGCCGCGACCTCTATAGGCCATGGATACCCTGAGAAAAAAGACGTTCAGATGCTTATGATCATAAGCCACGTGAACCCAGTGAAAAATTCATTCCGATCAGCTGCGTGAAGAAATACGCGAAAACAGCTTCCGCGACCACTCAAAATCCAGTCGAAAAAGTTTGGAAATCTGTCGCTAATCGCTTCAGCTTCGTCCAATGCCGGAACAAGTCCAAGCGGAATCAAAGTTATTGACAAAGAATCATAAGAGGCATTTCATCGAACACCTACCGTGACAAACGGTCCTCTGTTCAGGATTAATCCCATCAAAGAAGAAAGAGGACGCAGCTACAACTAATCACACAATGCACGAAGAATTACGCTGTGGGCAGAGTAGTATGTTGAGTTAATTGTCATGTGTATGTGCTTGTGGAAGAACTACTGGATGCGACTGTCTGCGAGAAAGAGTGTAATGGCGGCTGAGCACGGCGGAAGAGAGAGGGTGAGAGACTTTGTTCTTTTTTTTTACTTACGTTGGGACCGAACGAAATTGTGTTGTGTTTTCAATTGAAAACAGTTCAATTTCTTCCTATGTTTTTTCTCATGCTATTACTTAACCAAATTGTTTATTTATTTTTATGTACAAAGCATAACAATTCCTCGTATGACACATAACGGTATAACACATATCACTCAAAAAATAAGATCAGAACTCGACACATCAAAGCGAATTTGCATTTTGATTAGTCATATATCGTGTGCATTTGTACAATATGTATGTTACACTTGAAAATGTGAAGTTTGTTTTGTATAAATCATAAAACATTATTAATTGCACAAATTGTCATAAATTGTCGATTGTTTAGCTACTTAATGCGTCCATTTTGTTATTCAAATTGTAACATTTCTACTACTATAATAATTTGCATTCAAAAATATATGTTTTTCCAATTTTTATTCTCTCGATGAATTTTTGAGCAGCAAAATGCATTTGATGACCGCACAAAATCTCTATTCCTAAAAACAATATACATATATATATATATATATATATATATATATATATATATATATGAGGGGAAACCTCGAATTGTGCCTTCGGGCTTTCAACCCGAAAAACGTATCTTGTGGCCAACGAACTGCCAATAAAATGTATAAGTCACGCGGCAATTCCACGCACGGGCATCACAGTTTCTCAAAATACAACACCACAATCTTGCACCAAGTATTCTATAATCATCGATGGTTCCTCCTCTTTATGTAAAAGCCAAAAGTAAAAAAAGAACAGGATATGCAGAATATGGGTTTAGTTCCTCTTCCTGATTGGATAAACATCGCAGGAGCCCCGACCGGGATTCCGATAGCAGCCCTCGCAGAGAACCGAGATACAGCAGTGATAATCAAGAAACGCGGCTTTCGGCTAGCACCCCTTGAATACTATCCTTATACATACCCCTTGAATACTATCCTTATACATGAGGCGGATAACTCCTCGCCGAACGTAGTCCCCGGTCATCTTGCACTCGTACTTCATGAGGGTTGTGTGCAGTCATTCATCAGTTCCTTCGAAAGCTTTCTGAACTGCAACAATCTAAGAGTGCCCTCTTGTCGGCAAAGTGAGCGAAGAGAGTGATCATGCTGACGAGATTTCCAGAACAGCCTCTGGGGTATGAAGTGCCTCGTTAAAAGAAGCTCTGTATCTTTCGCCAATTTCATGGCTAGAAGCGTGTGAAGCACCATAACCTGCTAAGTCCAACTCGGTGTTCATCAAAGCATAATTACAATGCCGATCACCTTAGAGGACTCACAATCCAACCTGTGATTGGATTTTTCCTGCGAACCCGGACTTTCCTGTGGGAACCACTTTGTATCCTTTCAAGCAACGAGTAGGTGATAGAATCTGGGGTCAATCCCTGCTGCTTAAGTTTTGCATAAAGATCTACAGCTTGCGCCGTTCTCCCACACCTCTGGAGACAGTCCAGCAAAATGTTGTATGTCACAATGTTTGGACAACAGCCTTTTTCAAGCATTTCATCAAACAGGCAGCATGCCATATCCGTTTTATCTGTCTTGCCGAAGCATTCGATAAGTGTGCTATAAGTAACGACATCAGGATTCAGACCTTTCTCTTGCATCTCCTTGAACCTGATGTGAGCTTCATCAAGATTACCATTCTTCCCCAGGCAATTGATCAATGAATTATATGATATAACATCGGGGTTACAATTGCTCTGCTCAAGGTCTTCAAAGACTTTGACAGTCTCGTCAACCTTTCCCACTCTGCCAAAGCTGGAGATTAGAATGTTGTACGTATAGATGTCTGGTGAAGGGCCATCAAGCTTCATCTTTTCATATAGGTCGTGAAGTTGGGATATTTGCTTAGACTTCTTCAGAGCCGAGAGTACCATGTTATACATCATGGTATTGGGATCTACTCCTTTTTCGTGTATGTTCTGCAGAAGTTCCAGAGCTTCTGTTGTCTTACCCAAACTACACAAACTTTCTAACATAGACTTGTAAGCATCCCTATCTCCCTGGTCATGATAAATCCACATGTTGCAAAAGAGCCTGTGAGCTTCACCAGCATGGCCCAATTTGCTGAGCGTTCTCACAAGATATGCATATATTGATTTGTTCAAGAACTTCTTAGATATTTCGACGATCTCATCCAACCGACCTAGTTGCCCTTCCAAGACTAAGAGATTCAGAATAACGCTATAAGTGAACTCATTGGGGCGACACTCATTTTTCACCATCCTAGAGAAGATGTATATGACCTTGTCAACCATACGGCCTCTAGCAAGTGCTTCAATGATGGTATTATAAGATATTAAGTTGAGAGATAAGCCTTTCTCCATCATTTCTTGGAAAAGTACCATTGCTTCATCCGGTTTGCCAATCTTTCCTTTCAATCTGATCAAAATGGTGTACGAGAATTCATCAGGTTCACACCACTTCCTTTTCATGTCTTCAAAAACCTTTGAAGCTTCATCAACCTACCAAGAAGCTGCAGATCAGGCAATGAGGCTCCACAGGAACTCTGAGGCAGAGTGATAGTAAATCAAAAAACCTAGTTCAGTTAATTACATGGACCGAGAGAGAAGCGTTGCCCAGATGCCAAATTAAGTATATTATCATCTAGAGTAATCTTAAGCATTCAGACATTAGTTTAAAAAGTTGCCATACCAAGTGATATAGCAAACTTCTATTGGGCGAGAAATGCACCTCAATATCTTAAATTGTCCAGTCAAAATCTGCCACAAAACTCAAAATAGCATTGATATATAAAGCATTACTCTATTCTCATATGTATACTGACTAATGCATTTTCATTTTGAGTCGATGCTAATCCAATATTACAATATAACATCATAATCAGCATCTGAACTAGTTCATGCTCAGTATAGCAAACACAATGGATTCAATTAAGTAATCTCAAGAAAAAATTCGGTATTTGTTGGCTTCAAATGTTAGTCCCTTATCAGTAATTTAACTACAATTATTTCCCGGCACAATTGTGCGCCCCAAATCTGAATTGGCCCATACATAATTTCATCACTAAGCACGATACTAAATGAGATTATCACATGCTATTATGCATCATCATATTCAACCGTCATCTACACCCGTGGCAAAACAAGAATTACAAAAAATTTAGCAAAATGAGCTACAATGCTGGATTATAATAGGCACAGCAATTTCTCTTGACAAACCTCGAGAAATGTCGGGCAATTATTGGTTTACATGTTTCAATGCTGCATCAGTGAGTCTACTATACTCACTAATACTATAGTTCCAAGTCAAGCTTTAAGGCTTTTTCATTGGCATATGGAAACTATTTCATAGATCATATGCTACCGAGCATCCTTCTCGGGAACATAAGATTTTAACCTTGTTTACTGAAAGCTCCCAATAATTATCATCAAGAATGCAACCCAAGAAATCTGTAAACCCGAAGCCTAAAGCTACACCCAAAAAACTTAGTCCCAGGCTAAGGAGGCTCCTAGCCTTGATTTATGGAGCATTAACACGATACCAATGTACACGCCAACTTTATGATCGATGAAAACTTCAAAGCACACTAGAGGCTGCGCACAAGTATTGAATTCAAAAATTCAAGCAACAATCACATAACTAAATTCCAGCTCCACAAACACATCAAGAAACGAGTATAAGAGTACAAACGGATTAATCTAAATAAGAAGCAGACCTTTTCGTCACTAGCAAGAGCATCCAACAGCATATTATAAGCAAATATATCCAACTTATACCCTCTTCTCCTCATCTCCCAATACACATCGAAGGCATTTTTTGAGTTATAAGACCTCAAATGAGCTTGGACCAAGCACTTGTATGTATAGCGATTCAGCTTCAGCTCCCATTTCCTCGCCAAACTCACACACTTGTCCAAATCCTCGGTGTTGCCGCCAAAGATTCCAATCAAGAGATTAACGGTGGAAATCGTGCCGCGCGGGTTGGACTTCTCCATCTCCGCAACTATCGAGCGGACCTGATCGAACCGGTCGGGGTCGGTCGACTTGGAGAGGATGAGCAAAATGCGGTTGTAGGTGATGGCGTTGTGCTGAAAATTCGGGGAAAGCGAAGGGCAGGACCGGAAAAATTTCAGGGCGAGGCGCGGGCAGTTTATGGATTTGAGGATCTCGGAGGCTTCCAACGGCGTAAGGGAGGGGGCCAGAGAGTGGAGGAAGCTGGACAAGCGAGAGAAGGCGTCGTCATCGCCGACACCGGCCTCGCCGTCAGGGGGCAGTGGCGCAGAGTTGCGGAGACGGCGGCTATGGAGGATGTTGGTGGCGGTGCAGATAAGGTCGCGGCGGGGGATAGGGTAGCCGCGGACGTCGGTGGGGAGAGGCGGCGGAGGGGGGACCTCCGCCGAGAGGGAGCGGCCGGAGGGAGAGATCGAGGTTACCCTGGCAGTGTACTTGGTGGCGTAGCGGCGGCGGGGGAGCCCGAGGGATGCGGCGACGAGGAGGTGGCTCCGAGGGCGGCGAAGAAGACGCATGGCGATGGTCCCTCAGATTTGTAATTTGCGACGGAGCAGCGAGAGTGCCACTGCTTCGTCTTGAGGTCAGACAATCTCCGGAGAAGCAGGCAAAGGCGCCGTTGACAATTCCTGGGCCTGCTGCTAATGGGCTTTTTGTTCGGATGGCCCATCATTCTTTTAATTTTAAATTTTTAGTTTTCTTAATTTTGTCCTTTTCAATTTATAGAGAGAATCACGATTTTTCTTTCTTGGTAGGCCTCGGACCGTCCTTCGCATGCTCTTTTAATTATCGCAAGCAGGCAATTCAGAAGAGGCGGGACGGATGGAAAATTGTCCGATCCAAATTGATCAATTGATATGCCGATGCAAATCGGATGACCCATATCTAATTAGAAATTGATATTAAGCAATTTATTTTTTCTTTAAGTCCATTGCCTTTTTTCAAAGAGCGACTCCATGAGCCGACTTATCAAGGGAAGCTTAGGGTAAAGTTATGAACGAGGGTGGAAAGGTGATAGTGAAAGTTCGTCCCAAATATTCATATATCATAAATGAGTCTAGGCTTTGATTCTAGGTCGGTGTAAAGTTATTCTCACCTCACAGGCATTCTTAATTGAAGAAAACAAAATCAAATCGTAAAAGGTAGAATTTTGTTTGAGCATATCAATCTCGCATTTTTGGAATGCAAGCATATTAAAATTAATGTTGCTTTAAACCCCATTAAGAAGTATCTATATTGTATCAATGACTAGTCTTATTTCAATTTCGAGATAAATACACTATTCAAGCATTTTATCAACCAAGTAATAGACAACAATTATTGAATTTTTTCTTGAGAATACCTTTCATTTTCAATACGATCTAAAATCAAGACCACACAGGCAAAACATATGCAAATTGATGAGAGGTGAATTAGAAACCACCATACTCTAACAGTTGAAAGCTCCTTAAATATAAGGATGATGCCGAACCAATTTGCTCCACTCGAAATAATATATCTATTGGTAGAACTTCTTTTATTGATGATTCAAAATGTCTTTTATGAGTATCTAGTAATTACTTAATTAGTATTTCAGGCGGCACTCTTGGAGGAGTAACATTCATACTTTTGCGGAAATGATATGATAACTACATCTGAAGATCTGAATGATTAAGTTTGTGAATATCTCCAGTTGATGTTAAAAAGATTATAAACTATTTAGGCATATTTTCACCGTATTAACTTGGAGTAAAATTCGCGTAATAGAATTTTTATCTGATCAAAAAGAATATCTAAACTCAAACTTTAGCAGAACATTTGATCAAGAAATCTACAACGGATTTGACACTTTGCAACAGCTAAAAGGATGGCTTGGATTTCATACCTTATTTATACCAAAGGATAATTGACCTGAAAAAAGCATATTTGCAATTAATACTGATCAATTGATTTCTGAAACGAAAGATAGTCATTCAAAACAAAGAACTTTACTTAAGAAAATCCAATCTCCATTGTATGAATCAGTGGGACAATTTTTCGAGTTATATGACCTCAAATAAGCTTCAACCAAGCACTTGTATGTGCAGCAATTTAGCTTCCATTTCCCGTTTGTGCTTCGTTAATTTACGACACAGCGGTGACTGTCTTGAGGTCAGGCGAGTTCCAGAGAAGCCTAGCAAAACGACCCCGTTCGGCACATCCTGGGCCACCTGTTAATGGGCTTCTGTTCGGATGGCCCATCACTTGTCCCTGTGAGTATGAGCCCATAACCACACAAATGATCAGAATTAATAGGGTAACTGTTAATGGGCTTTTTGTTCAGCGGCGTGAACTTCACGGCGTCGTTTTGCCTCCCAAGTAATTCTGATTAACTCAGCTTGTCCCCGTGAAATTCACGCCGCTGCTTCCGTCGTTTCTGTTTGAGGGGAGTAATCCGGCTCACTAATTGGTTGAAGCTTTTTAGAGTCGAGTTGAGATAATAAAGTCAGTTGAATGGCTTGCGAGTTCGAGTTTTTCTTTTTTCCTTATTAGCTGACGTCATATTGGGGTGTGATTCACACTTCCCTAAAACAGGAAAGTACATGGGTCCCGCGTTCATTAGTAGTTTGGGCTTAGCATTGTGAATAGCTACTGTCATATATATTATTTTTACTTTTCGCGCAGAATATTGCTTCTTGCGTAGAATATTGCTTCTTACGCTGTAAATGAGAAATTTACATCTTGCGTTGAGAGATTTGCTTTTTGCTCTGAGAGTTGTAATAAAAGTTGTGAGGTACTATTATAGTGGAATCCTTTATTGGACGTAGCCCTAGTTTAAGGGTGTATCAAGATAAAACCTTATGTATCAATTTTCTCTTCTCTCGCTTGTTTTGCTTTACTACGATTGTGCAACAATCCTAACATTTGGTAGTAGAGCACAAGTTGCCAACACGTCTAAACCCAATAGTTACAAGGGAGAATTGCGGGTTGTTGCCGGTTTGACCCAGGCCCGATGTGTGAGGGAGAGATAACACATCAATTGGTGGATATGTTGATGGACGAGTTAAATGCGTGAGAGAAAGTCTCATCATTTGAGCTAACTTTTGGAATGAGAGAGCCCAATAGCACCCAACACTGGTATCAGATTGTTGAGACTATCTTGAATTACACAAGATTACGATCGATTGGAAATTTGAAATTAAAAGTCGATCAAGAAATCTATGAAGTCTTGAAGATTGCGAACTATTTGTTTCCAAATATATTTCCTAAATCTAGACCTATCTGTAAGAGATTTGCATAGAAAATAGTCCTGATTCAATGTAATTATGATATATCATGATATCTCTAATATATAGGGGGTGAAATTTCTTTCCTATGAAGATTAGGAAAGTGGAGATCTGAAGATCTATTTATTTCAACATTATACCTTGTACTCGAGGTGAGAGGGTGATACGCTTGAATAAGAAATAGTTTCTCTCTCCCGTGAATGGAGGCGAATTTTTGCCGAACCACGTAAATCTTAGTGTTCTTGATTATTCTTGTTTTCTTCCTCATCTAGTTAGGGCGTGCTTCTGCACAACACGTCGGCTTGTCTTTCGCATTGATGAGTAACTTGGAATAGTCTGATCCAAAATAACACATTTACGTGCAATGCAAATCGAGCCATTCAACCTAAGATTCGTTTTAAGCAATTTTTCGGCAGTCGGGTTATGAACGGGATATATAGGTGGTGGTGAAAAGTGCAGCCCGAATTATTTATAAATCATTAAATGGGTTCGAGCTTTGATTTTGAGACGATATAAACTTATTCTCCCTTGCAAGCGTCCTCGGATGAGGAAAGCAAACTATACATAAAAGGAAGAGCTCTATCTAAGCAAATCGATCTTCAGCATTCGGAAGGCAAGCAAATTAAAATTAACGTAGCACTAAACCCCAATCACAAGCTTTGAGCACAAAGTATCTATACTCTTTTATCAGTTGTATACCTGACATTGCCTAGTATTAATACACACATGCAAAACATGGGCGAACTGATGAAAGGTGAAACAGAAGCCACCGTGTTCTGACAGCTGAAAGAACAAATTGCTAGATACGCTCGCAGGAACATTATCTGCGTTCCGAGCTAAGACCCTAACTTGAGGTGCTACTGTTCCTTCATATTGGAAATGGCAAAGACATCAAGATGCAAGCTTAACACGCCATTCCATCTCTGACATCATCTCTTAATAACATGCAGCTACCGAGAAGTAGGACAGAGCGATTGCTCAACGAGTTAGGAACTGAAACCTGAAAACTCAGCCGAAAGATCAACTGGATATTCCTGCCACAACCCATTCAAGAAATGTAAAGCAGCAGCGCAAATGGAGATAAATACAGACACATTTAACACTTATTCTATTTAAGACTTCGCCATGATAAATTATAACTCATTTATTGAATATGACTTAACTCCATTAAATATGAGTTACTGTATGATCCATATTGCCGGGTTTGTTTTGAACAAGCAATTCCACCGAAGGCTCAATCTAACAAGGATGTCAATTCATTCAGCTGGGTAAAACACACAACATCCCGTTTCCTATCTTATTTTATTACCTTTAGCTTATAGATTTCGGAAATATTCGATTGCTATTGAGACACTAAAGCAGCTAAGGATCTTAGTCGTCATCTAATGGCACATAAGCGCTTCGTTAGCTCTCAAAGCAAGCATAATTCCTGTCTACATTGTCTTGAGAGAGATTTTAAAAAACAAGGATTGAAGCTATCGAAGTGATGTCGAGCAGAAGTAGGAAAATAAGTATCGGAACCTGCGTAACTTATGCAATTTTAGAAATTTATGGGGAAATGAAGGGGCCCAAAATCATAATTAAAAACAAATCTTTCTCAAAAATGAATCCTCCGAGATCACCGCGCAGTGTTGCTTTCCAGTGCATTGAGGTCAAAACTTCCTCAAAAGACCTTATTGAGATGGAACGAGATGAACAGCGCATGCAGCGAGTCAGATGGCATATAGCAGCAGGAAAGCCTGAAATGGACCTGCAGCTTCATCTCGCATGGAATTTTCTGCTCACTGATTCGTAGCTGGGGACATGGATGACTGCCATAAAAGGAGGTATGTTAAAGATGTCTCATTCCTAGAGCACTATTTGTAAGAGATTTTACGTAATGTGTTCGGATGTTGGGTATAAAATAGTTACCATCCCCATACGAGGCCATTGTCAGCGGTGAAGAAAGAACTCGACAAGCAACGCTAGTGATATCATCCAAAGTGATTTTCTCAACATCCTTCAGAAAATGCTCCACGGGTTTCCTGCAATACAGCAAAAGGGATGTCAACACAAATGCAAGCGCTGTTCAAATTGGACACTGCGCTAATGTGATGCTACTTAAGGAGGCTTTTGCCTAAAACTCATGCATTTGGCTCTAGATTGGAAATATATGTAAATAAACGTTTAAATAAACGTTACATTCTAAGCTTCATGTATCTCGTGCATTTGGCTCTTGTGCATTTCTATACTTTCATTCTTTCCTAAGTAAGAGCCACAAAACAAAACCCTTCTCGCAGCTTCCAAACATGACATTGAATAGATGGCACAGCTAAAGAAATAGACTCGTGGCTAAAAAGCCACATCCATGTCATGCGTTTTGCATCCAATTCGCATGAGTTATATATTGAAAGACCGGCAACCTTAAAAAAAGAAAAAGAAAAAATTCTATGGCCTTCATTTCTTTTTTTCTGCAGACTGGCTTAACTCCCCACCAGATGGACCGTGTTGTCAGAAACTTAATGATATGTGGAATGTACTATTATGACCCACTCATACGACATGATCATAACAAAAAAGAATGGACATTAATAATGCATAGCCACCACTAATTACTACTAATATCATTATTCAAGCCTTGCGTTGCATTCATAGACATGTAAGTAAAGCTAAAACCGGAGGTAACCGATGTTACAAGCATGAGTGCATAGCATGTCAACTATCGCATCAGTATCACTTAAATACCTCTCTCCAAATGTCAAGATCTGTCTTCCTATGTCTTCCGAGACAATCATCTGTGGGAGGCAACAATTAGAAATCGCCACGAGGAAAAGTTTTTACAGTAAAAACTTTCCAAACAAAATAGAAAAGAACAAAGGCCAAAAAGGTTGCGAGACAATCATATTCAAGGAATTTTAGAGATACCTTGAGGTAAAAGAAAGTTTACATATAAGGAAATAGGAAATAAGAGAGTTCAAAATTGTTTAGAGCTATCTAATTTTCTTTTCCTGTTCCTATGAAATCATTTCAAGATGGAGCTTGAACCATACTCTTGATTCCAAATTCATCAGCACTGCAGACTTTGTAGACTCTTTGGCGCGATTAAGTTGCACTTGAGTAACTGCCAAAAAGAAAAATTTTCAATTGATGTCAGAGCACGATAGAAACAAAAAACAAAAATGGCACACAGAAAGACATAAACAGATGCAGCATGAACCTTTTCCAGGTATTGCCAGTGACATTAACTCATCCGCAGCTAAATCGACGGCTTTTGCCACAAAGTCAGAGCTCTGTTAACCAAGTTTAGAAGAAAAATAATAAGCTCAGAAGTAATTATTAGCAAAACACTAAAAGTTTGTCACTGCCAGTAATCTCATCACACCTAGTCAGTGGCATTCCACGCTGACAGAAGTGAGAAGAATAAAGATAGATATCATAGATTTTCATGTTTTAATTAATGGCAAGCATCAGGGACCCCATTCACCCTTTTCTTATGCCTCCAGTCAGTGCCAAAACAAAATGTATGAATCTGAAGCTAACCCTAGAATTGTTTCCACGATGTAACTCAACTTCTGCCCCATAATTGCATCCTCAAATTTATTATTATTATTATTATATATCTTCCCAACCCAGCAATATGAGTCTGTCATGAAGAGTGACAAGTTTGGAAGTGAGATACCTTCAAGCTCCATTTCCATTTCAATAGACTGTGTTAGGTGCGTTTCCATTCACTCAAGCCAGTTCCATCAGATCGTGAGACTTAATAATTATGTATATACATAATTGGAATCTACAATATCTATGACCAAGTAGCATGGTCCAGCAGAAGGAAGGCAAAGCAATAGAAAGGAGGAGATATGAATCAGTCTTACAGTGCTAGCATATATGCCGAACAACCCAGTTTTATTGAAAATGCTGTTGAATGCTGAAAAAGATTGAATCTGCTGGTACTCATTCAACACACGGAGATCTGCATATTCCAGAAGACCAGATGCATTAATATTAGGTAACGAATTATGAGGTTACAAGGTCTACTAGTCCAACAAAAGCAAAAGGGTGCAAGAAGAACCATGCTCGTCAATCGATGAAAGCCTGAATACTTGATACCTCGCACTGAATCAGAGAAAAGTTTGTCAACAAAATTAAGGTAAGGAGACAACTTACAGAGCCTGGAATGCATTCCTTTTCCTGGGCCTCCAGCAGAAAATGAGCCACCACCTCCCATAAGCATCTGCAGGACTAATGAAATGTCACCCATCTTCATTTTACAAAGGAAGCAAAAGTCTCAAGGGATCCTTATAGGACACGCAACGACATGCAAACAACACTGCAATAGTCCACCAATCTCAGGCCGGAAAAATTTTAGTTCTAACCTGAATCACGGTCAAAATGACTGCATCCCTTTCCTTAATCCATCCACCAGGAAGTTCAAAAGCAAGAGCAATATGTGTGCTCTGCACAGATAAAACTGAGAGATAAGTGACATTTTAGTTATTCTCTTTTCCTATCTTTTTTAAATAATAACTAGAGAGATACCCCTGAATCAGCCTGTTGCCGAAAATCACCACCAACATACTTGGATGCTGGCTCTGCAGGACGAGCGACATTTGCAAGGTCTGAAAGAAGTGGTTCTGCCATGGACAAGAGCTCTTCATGCTCAACCCCAGATGCAGCAAGTACCATCCTAGGTGCTGTATAATTTTCCTGAATTTGAAATGTAAATGGTATCTCAGGAAAACCAGGCACTGAAGAAAGATAGATATCACACTATGACAAATGAAAAATTTTAAGCAAGAAATGCTGAAGGGAAGAGATAGCAGCAATGGTCTTGTGAATATATGCTCAACAAACGCAGTGTTCAATAAGTTCCAGTCTTACAGCCACAAATTCCTCCAGTATGGTATTGTCCAATCGGTTTAGTGCTGATTCAGGAGCCAAGAGAGGATTTGCCAGTGCACCAGCATAACCAGCAGAATGAATAGCCTCCAAAAGTAAGCCTTGAGGATTGTTAGAAAGTTCACTAAGTTCTGCTTTCACCTTTCTTAGCTGCATAACCACACAAATGATTCGGTCAGACACCAGGCCTAAGATCTAATGATTACAGAAGGGCAGACGTAGAAGCAAAAGAGCAACAATAACACTGGTAGTGTTTTCCTTCTGGAGCAAGTCTAACTTAAACACAAGCTTCTACGAATACATGCATTTTCAAAATTTAAAGTCCCTGAATGCTTAGTGGAACAGCAAAAGCATGCAGGTGGAAAAGACATACATACACACACACACACACACACACACACATATATATAAAATCTAAAACTTCCGTACGGTACGTATTTTCTAATTACATGGACACTTCAATTTTAAGAACATAAATGCACCCAGCAAGGGTAGCTAAGTACCCAGCAAGGGTAGCTAAGTACATAAAACAAAGTCCAACCTTTATCTAAATTGAACTGCTTTTCTTTCGACCATTCAAACTTTTTCTACACATTTAGATATTCTTTTTTTCTCAATGTGACCACCACCAAGAAAGGATACTAGGCTATGTGCAGCACATCTTAATATTGCAAGAAAACCAAATGAACAATTTCATGAAGACAACTAGGTCAAAATCAGATGTGGAGAACTGACAAAGTTATAAACTTCAAAAGTACATGTTTAAATGAAAGAAAACCGTTCAAAGTAACTTTTGGCGTACCTCTTCATTGACTTCCCAGTCCAAGAATATGGGGTTCTTCACACTGTCAATGAGTAACTCTACCATCTCTGGAACATAAGTCTTCAAGGCATCAAAAGTGTAGCCCATTTGCTCCCTCGAGGCAGAGGCAGCAACGTTACCTCCAATTGCCTCGACTTCTCTAACAACACGCAGATGACTCCTATTTCTTGTGCTCTTGAATGCCATCCTCTCCAACAGGTGTGTGGCCCCACAGGTGATGGGAGTTTCATAGACAGAACCACAGTCAATGTATAATCCTATGGAGGCTGCAGGATTCTAGTCAACCAGAAATAAACAACTAAACTAATTCAGAAGCAATCACATTTATAATGAAGATATAGGCAGGAAAAAGATAGGCAAGAAACTGAAGGTGCACAAACTTATTAAAATGACAATTGTACTGCAAAATGGAAACGCACTGTCGATGTCTCAGAGGCGATTTTGACACCATTAGGGAGGGTAGTGATCTTGGTCTTGCTTGGTTCAACATAATCTGGTAGAGCATCGGGAAGAGAAATGCCGGCAAGGGGTATCTCTAGAGGAGGAAGTGTACTTGAACTTTCTCCTGTCAACCAACTAAATAAACCGGACGAGGTCGAACTTGACACAACTGCACTTGAAGTAGCATATCTGCAAGTTCCTAGGCTCCCCACTCGACCCTGTCACGTCATTGTAAATGATAAAATGTATATGCTGTCAGAGACTCCCATGTACATTTTGATTATTACTGCATATGAAACGCCACATACTATCATCACCTCTGGTAATAATTAATAAATATATAAAAGGAATTTAGTATTTGCTATTAGAGAACCCAGCAGAGAACCATTTTCAGTCCTGGCTTATCTCTTGTTCAGCAGTAATAAGACGCACGACTTCAGAACAACCTTGCACCACAAGGTGAGAATCTTATTAAGAATGCAATAAACAAGACACTGGCAAGAAAACAAAATCTCAACGGAGGAATTCGTTTTAGTCCTTTGGAACTCTTGGTTTAATCAATAGTCTCATTGCAAACCAAAAGAGCTATCCATCTTTCTCAAAACAAATAGAATAGACAGAATCAACAAAGCAACATTAGCTCAGAAGCCGAGAATGAACAGACCCAAAATTCAGGCCAAAAAAAGGGATGAAAACCAAATCAAAATCGGAGCTGTAGCTGACCAAAAACCCTGTATTGCATTTCAAATCCACCGATCCCAATGTCTTCCCAACTTCCACTAGCGATCAAACATTCGATTGAAAGGCGACCCAGTCACACGGAACTTAGAAACAACATACAGACGAGCAGGGGAATCTGTTTCGGTCCTTAGAAAGTTCCCGGCGCTCAAATTTGAGGTACTAATCGCAAAAAGCCCGAAACTTTGGAGCCGACCCACGTGAATACTGACCTTGAGAGACCTGAGGCGTGAAGCTGCAGTCCGGTACATGACGGTTTCGGCCAAGTAATCAAAGCCCTAAAAGCAAGCTCTTCCTTTTTGAACGCAGCAGCTAAAAGAGTCTCTGCCCAAAAAATGGTGTGCTCGAGGGAGGAGGAGGAGGAAGCGAGCGACGGTGGCTGTGGAAATAGGAGAAGCAGCCGCGATGACAAAATGGCATTCTGGTAAATTTAGGGCGGGGGTGTTTGTTAGGTGAAAAAACCCTCTAACTTTACCGATTTCATCGATTTGTCCATCGGGTTTTCAAATTGCTGCATTTAGACCCTCCGCTCTATGATTTTTGGAGAATTATGTCCTCAATGAAAACCCATTTTCGCCCCTTTTCCATGGTTAATACGGAATCAAATTGAGAATTGAAATTGCTAATTCTCTCGCGTTCATCTTGCCATAGCGATCTCAAGACACTGTGGATTAAAACAGGCTCTTCGAAATGGCCCATCTTCAAAGCAAATAGCCCTGTGAGGTGTGCCAATAGGGACTTCGATTGAGGTCGTTCGACTTGCTTTCTTTCCTAAACCTTATGAGGTGAACCAGAAAAAGAAGAATCTTAAGCTCTATTGACCGCTATGTTATTTAACTCAGACAAAAAACAAAAAATTTGCCACGTAATTAACTCGCCGTGCGGACAAGCCTAAAGTCGAGTCATTTGGAAGAGAGGCCAACGGATTCTACACTCGTTATGGGCCTAATGGGCCCATCGAGTAGACCCATTGAGTCCAACTTGCCCTAGAATCAGACCACGTCTGCTTGGTAACTCGGGTGTCCGAAAGGAAATACTTGTCTGGATCCAGCTTTAATGGGCCAACTGAATTGTGGTCGCTGATCCTGTGAGAATCAGAAAATCAACTGTTGTGATTTATCCGACCCACTGAATATTCGTCCACGTAAGAAATTCCGGTGTTTGACTTTCAGCCGCACCAACGGTCATTTCTCTCTCGGAGTCGACTTTCGCTTAATTCAAGTCTAGAAACATGTGTAATTTGACTTTTCTCCAGTTCGAAATATTCAAAATTTCCATAAAATATAATGGTTATGACATTAATTATCATAAATTTCTGTAATTTTTTTTCAGATAGAAATTTGAAAAAGCAAGATGATACTTTCTTACTTGATCACTGAAAAATGAGTCTTTTAAGTTAAACCCATTGACTAAGCGATAATGGATAAAGGCATTATGTTATAGAAACATGTGGCTTCTTTTTGGCCTGTGACTAGCAATTCCTGATTCTAAAAGTAAGTAGAGTTAAAATTAGATAGGATAACGTACCTAAAGGTCAATAGACATGCAATCTTACTAGTGAAAAGGATTGGAGGTGGGGCTAGATAGGGGTAAATACAATTTCAGGTACAAAAATTCGGAGCCTACCCCTCGAAACATATTCCTTAAATTTTGGAACCAGGAATCTACCACATACACCTTAAAATCAAGAACATGATCGTCTTCATCAGTCCGATTCTCGGGTTCTCAATTCTACCATAAAACCATGCTCACCCCTAAGAGCATAGAGTACAAAGTTTATGATTTGATCCCTGTAAGAATCAGCTAATCAATGAACCAAAAATATAACTATTAAGAGGTGGAAGCAAGAGGAAGTAGTTTTGCCTAATTTGAAATGAAATAAACAAAAAATTTGAAATTGAATCCAACAAATTGAATTTTGTAGCTTGGTACAGTTCTAGAGCAAAGTAGATAGATACTTGGCTCGATTCCCCAATCCTACAACTAGCATCCCCTACATTGCACGGGTTTAATGACGTCATTGCGTGGTTAAGGTGTCCATCAATTTAGTCCAACTCAAGAATTAGATCCAGCTGGTCACAACCGAGACCAATTTGATTCTTAGTTTCACATGAGGAACCAGACTATTTGGGCTAGCCAGTTAGAATATTTTTATTTGTTCAATATTTAATTTCGAAGCAAATCCAAATTAGTAAATTTGTTATTCTTTTTTTTTTTGGAAATCTCCTACTTAAAAAAACAAAAAGAAAAAAAAGAAAAGTAATTATTGATTGATTGACCTTAGAACTTGATTTGATTGGTCATTTTAGTTCTTAGTTCCACAAATTGGAAATCGACCTTGCTTGATCCAGTTTCAACATGGAAACCGATCTAATGATCACCCCTACTACGTAGGACATGGTAAAATTTGATTTTCGAGTTTTGGAAAAATATAACAATTAATTTTCAACCAACTCATATTTCCCTCTTTAAATCACTAATCATGTCAGCAAACGCAAGTTTTCTGACTAAAAGGGATTCCTCATCGAAATTACCCAAACCATTGGGGCACTTACCGTAAGCACCACTAGTTAGGATTCTACTTATTATGGAGAAAAACGAACTAATCAATAAATCTCTCGGTCCTTAGTTTAATCACTTTGTCTTTCTTTTGATCAAGCGCTCTCAAGTAGTGGTCGGATCAACTTTCGGACCCCTCGGCTAGTCTAGCTTCTCGGGACATCTCGAGATCGTCATCTTCCTCGTTAGCCTGGCACATTCAAGATCTTCCGTCCCAAGTGCCTCCAAGAGAAGCCCAACGAGAATGCCACAACAAAATGGAGCCAACCTTCCCACCACGTAAAGTATCACCTTATTGATTATTCATCTTATTGTAAAGCAAGCAGTGCAATAATTGCAGCGGGACCAGTTAAATCAAAATTTCTTTTTGCGAAAAAAGAAAAAAAATTATAAGAGGAGTCAAAAGAAGAAAAAAAAAAACAAATGCTGCGTGAAGCGTGATTACTAACGTCAACGAAGCACGCATGCTAAAATACCCGGAAAGGACCATTTAACCCCTCGCGTGTGTGGGGCCATAAACTCCGGTCAAGTTTCTGGTCGGGTGTTCTACCGTCTTCTTTTTCTTCTTCCCGAAAGAGAGAGCTCTATAAAAAGAAAAAGGAAAAATAATATAGATTTTATTAGTCCAAGCCCCTCCACCGCCCTCTGATGAACACACCATCGACGGCTACAAATACGCGCGCTCCGTCGCTGGTCTGCTCTCATTTCCAGCGAAACTAGCAACCGCCATGCCCACCGTTTCCAGCACCAGCTGCACCACCTCCACCATCGCGAGCTCGGCTGCAGTCTGCACACCGAAGGTTCGGTGCTTCGACCCCGCGACCTCCAGCCCCGCGACCTCCCAGCAACGGCGCCGCTCGATGAACCACAGCAACTGCTCCTCGGACTCGCACGGCGCGAACGGCGGCGCCATGGCGACGGACTCGGCCCCGCCGGCGATCGCCGACCGGAAGATCGTCACCGGAGAAGCCGGCTACGTGCTGGAAGACGTCCCTCACTTGACAGATTACTTGCACGACCTCCCTGTAAATTCTCACATACACACTCTCTCTCTGTATGTCGAAGTAGTTCGGCGATGCTGATTTCGAATGACCGAGGAGACCAGTTAGCGAAGAGAAGAGAAGTTGTTATGTGGAGTAGATCGCGCGCTGTACTTGTTCAGTGAGAGCTGTTTTTTGCTTTTTCCCGCTGCATTGGACATACGATTTATTTTGAATGTATGCTAATCATCCTTTTCCGGTGAGGGGAAGCAAGCAAAATCGGGCTCCTTGCTGATGGCGCCATCAATCATTAGCTCGGTCGTTCCTCGTCGATATCCGTTGTTTTTCTGGACCAAATTAACTTTTGCATCTTTAAGTACTAATCCATGTAGACGCGAACGAAACACTGTTCTCTAATGATGGCTTCCATGTTTTTGTCTGCTTCGAACCGAAACAGCGAAGCAAATGAGGAAAAAACGAACGATTGCTGTGTAGAAGAATTTATATATGTCGTGCTGTTAGGGCATCATTTATCCACGAGCGCGCTCTTCGTGAAGTTTGCTGCAGTTCCATTGATCTTTGCTCCCTCGTCTCGTGCAGACATATCCCAATCCGTTGCAAGACAATCCTTCCTATTCGGTGGTCAAGTGAGTTCGTGATGTGACTCTGCTTTTGAGCTGCTGGTTTATCGATTTATTTATTTCTGGATGAATTTTCTGCATAAAAGACTTAAGATATTCGTTGATCAATGAAACAGGCAGTATTTTGTTAATCTGGATGATTCGGTGGCCCAAAAGGTAAATTACTCTTTTTAGAATTTATTCTCTTTTTTGTCGCTTTCTATTTTCATTAGCTTCTGCATGAACATGGTGTTTTATGCTGTGATAACGCCGTCTTGATGATAAGCATCCTCCTCGCTCTTTTACAGATCGTAGTTTCAAAAACTAGCCCGAGGGGAACCCATTTTCGGCGAGCTGGACCTCGGCAGAAGGTGTTGGATTGTTTCTATTTGTTGTCTCCATTTTTGGCCGTCCTGAAAATTTAAGTGACCCATGTCATTCAATTTGCAGGTATATTTTGAATCAGATGAGGTGCACGCCTGTATTGTAACGTGTGGGGGCCTGTGCCCCGGCCTGAATACTGTCATTAGAGAAATAGTCTGCGGCCTGCACCACATGTATGGAGTCAGCAGAGTTCTTGGTATAGAGGTTATCATCTGAACTTGCCTAATATCTAAAATTCGAAAATCTGCAGAAATTTTATGATGCCTTTACTTATTTGCTATTCACTGTATAGGGAGGTTACAGAGGTTTTTATGCACGGAACACAATTACTTTGACACCTAAGGTCGTCAACGACATACATAAACGCGGTGGAACTATTCTTGGGACCTCAAGAGGGGGCCATATCACCTCAAAGATTGTTGACAGTATAGAGGACAGGGGCATCAATCAGGTATGCATCTTTTGTGCTTATGGACTTCTCTTGAGGACTTTCTGTAGTAGCTTCAATATAACGAGGAACTCTGGCTTTGTACTGTTATTGTGCATCTCTCAGGTTTACATAATTGGAGGAGATGGAACTCAGAAAGGTGCTTCAGTTATCTTTGAGGTAATGCTGTTTGCACAATGGATATACGTTGGAGATAATGAATTTCATTGGGCACAGTTGTGAATTCTGCACTCATCAGAGACAGAATCTTTAAAGTCTGTGATCTTGATATAATTTTTCTACAAACCGGATCAACTTTAGCAATTAGCCTACCAGTGCTTATGCATCAATTTGATCTGTCTCTGCAGGAAATTAGAAGGCGTGGCCTGAAAGTTGCAGTTGTTGGTATTCCCAAGACCATTGATAATGATATTCCGGTACTGTTTAAGCAAAGTAGAACCTTAGACTATGATTTTTTTTTATCTTAAGAATGTCTTATCTTTGTCTTATACCTCTTCTTTAGGTTATAGACAAGTCTTTTGGTTTTGATACTGCTGTCGAGGAAGCCCAGCGAGCTATAAATGCAGCCCATGTCGAGTCCGAAAGCATTGATAATGGAATTGGCCTTGTCAAATTAATGGGTCGCTACAGTGGTAAGCCTCATTTTGCTATGACATTCTTCAAATATTTCTTTCTGATGGTTGCGATAACTTTGCAATTTGGCAATAATGCCTCCTTTTGTCTTCAGTGTATTCTATAGCAGCAGCTGGTCTCCATGCATTCGAAATATCAAGAATATGCCTAGTTTCTGCTAGGGCATCTTGAATATACATAATCCCTTTTGTCTGGTTGAACAGTGAATATGAAATACATAATTGCTTGGATTGATGAAGTTATTGCGTCTCTATATGCTTTTGCTGGCTGGCAATGTACTCATGTGATTGTGATGAGACATCTTGCAGGCTTCATAGCAATGCACGCTACTCTTGCCAGTCGAGATGTGGACTGTTGCTTAATCCCAGAATCCCCCTTTTATCTTGAAGGCTCTGGTGGTCTTTTGGAATACATTGAGAGAAGACTTAAAGAGAATGGGCATATGGTCATTGTAATAGCTGAAGGTGCAGGACAAGAGCTCCTATCTGAAAGCATGCGTGCCATGGGACAGGCAGATGCTTCTGGAAACAAGCTACTTCAAGATGTTGGCCTCTGGATTTCTCAGAAAATTAAGGTATTAAGCTGCTTATTTCGTAACTTGACCTCCTGTTATTAAATGAACCCGTCCATGTTAAGATCTCTAGACAGGAAAATTATTAGGCAGACAAATAACATTTTCTTTCTTTCTTGAGTGCATACAATTACAAAGTGTCAACTTCGGTCTTCAGCTCTGGTTTCCTCATAGTGAATGTTAAAATGCTGTTGCATTGATAACACGAGCTATGCATTTCATTCCATTGTATATAGTGAAGTGGCGTCGTTTCTTGGACCATAGACAATAAAGTTTATTATACTTGATTAACGGGTTTGGTTAAAATTGTGCAGGATCACTTTGCAAGGATGCAGAAGATGGCAATAAATCTCAAGTATATAGGTCAGTGTGCTGAAGTTGCGTCTTTCACTAATCTTGAGCTTAGGTAATGGATTGACTCGCATGAATTGTCCCTCTTGAACTGAATAATTTGACCTAAAATTTTCCTTTGCAGATCCCACATACATGATTCGTGCTATCCCCAGCAATGCATCCGATAATGTGTACTGCACTCTCCTGGCTCATAGTGCGATTCATGGTGCAATGGCAGGCTATACAGGATTTACTGTTGGCCCTGTCAATGGGAGACACGCATACATTCCATTTTATGTGAGTCAATCCACTACATGAGCTTAAGCACTTGTTATATTATCATGCTGTTTTTTTTTTGGTTTGTTGCTTAACGAGAAGGTAAGATATTTACTGCAGCATGCTGTTGGCATATTTAGTTCCAAAGTTCATAGCATAAAAAGTCTCCTGTGATGGCATTATAATAATCTATATCACACACTTGCACTGAGCCTTTCTTGACGACATTGAATTGGTTGTCTCCTCCATGACAATTGGAACTTCCGATGTCGGTTAATAGAATAGACTCTTGGATATAACTTAGGTGGCAAAATCATATCAGGCTGAGAGCACCTGGATCTACCTATATTTTCTTGGAGAATGTGGTCCTATTCCCTGTACGTATGAAGGATCTCGAGAAATGCGTGCATGGAGGGTTGCTTCTTTGTGTGTTGAGCAATAGCCTTCAGTAATATTCTTTTACGATACTGCAATATCCAGCTCTGTCAGTCAAATGAAGCCTTTTACCTTCTTTTGGCAGCGAATTAATGAGAGTCAGCACAAGGTCATAATAACAGACAGGATGTGGGCAAGGCTTCTGTCTTCAACCAACCAGCCAAGCTTCTTGGACCCAAAAGAGGTCGCCAGGAAAAAGATGGAAGAAACACGCCAGCAAGAGACATTACATGATCAACTGGAGGCAGCAACGGCCAAGCAAAATGAGTAGAGCACCTGCCAAATAATTTAATGGCTGCCTATTCGAGGTTGTTCCTCGACGTTGGAAGATCTGGAAACACCGAGTGTTGCGCGTGTGTGTAATCCTACATAGTCCTCCTACAGTCCTTGATCAAGATGTAATTTTGTAGAGTTCCATTACCGAATGCTTGACGATGATGCTCGGCGGCAGATGTATTGTTGTGGTCGATGATTCTCGCGAGAGATGTTGTATAGAAGGAGGGAAAATAAGCACCATATGGAGAAGGATTTCACGGCTTGAATGTGAAGTAATTGCTCCTTTGTGTCATTTAAGTTGACCCTGTCTCCTTTCTCCTTCCGTTCGTTTATGGGGAATAATTTCACACCAGTAGCTGCCTCTGTTGCCCTTTTGTCACTTCTTTCGTGCCAACACTTACAGGCAAGATTGAGCACAATAGCCGGCGCCATTACATAAACAGTGTAAAATGGACTGAGATTCATCTCATTAGCGTCGACCCTTTCAGACTTCTCCGGCCATCCAGCGCCGCGTGCTGGCCTGATTGAGTAAGCATTTCAGCAACGTGAGGCCCGTGGCGAAACAGGATGCTTCAATCTCAGGAAGGCATGTCTGGTAGAGTACTAGTCCAAGCATTGTGGTGACCCGTAACTTGTGGGTGTGTTGATCCCCACGCTTTGCAAAACTGTGTCATGAGAAGAGCCGCGCACACATTCGAACGTTTCTCCCCGCAAGCCAACTAACTCTTATTTATTAAACCCTGTCTCGATCATTCTCGATACTCTTTCCTGGAAACAGTTTGCAATCCAATCAATTTATGCCTGTGTAAATCTCCGGATACCGGAAACTCATCGGTCCATATGGGATCCGATGGCTTATGTGAATAGGGTTCATGTAAAGCGGGATAACATAAGAGATCCCTTTTTTAAAACTGTTTTATGTTTAACTGTGAGAGAAAATGACACAAATAATCTCCAAACTTTGATCAAATGTACAACGTGATTATTGAATTTCGAATTTATGCAATGTGATTCCGAAATTTTAACTCTATGCTAAAAATTCATGAGTCACATTGCATATTTATTAAAAATTTATGAATTATTTATGTCATTTTCCATAATTATGAATGCGAATTTTTGAATTATAGAGACGCAATCGTGTCCTCTATCGACGACCACGGGCTCGCGCATGCTCCCGTTGCCCCCTTAGAGAAGAAGCGACTAACCACGTGTGTCGTGATCAAAGAGCTTTGACCCCGCAATGGCTAATCAATCCCCACTCGCCATATTACTATTGACTGACAGCATCATGCGAATCAATAATGGTCCTGGTGGGCAAAGCGCATGGCTTGTGAGGTGTCATCAGCGCCTCCGATGCTCGTTCAAGGAACCGTGCGAAATATAGTAAGATCCACGCCACTACGTTGACGCCACCTCATGTCACATGATGCGCTAGGTATGAAAATACATAAATATTAAATCACGTCTTCACTCAACGGCTTAAACTTTTAGGATAGTTGGCAGTGGTCCTACAAAAAGTTCACATGGTATCAGAGCGGGAAGTTCTAAGATTAAATCTTACCAGACCCCTAATTTCCCCAAATTCTTGAGTGTGAAGAACTGGATATTCCGTGACGGACACGGAACTTGTATCGCGACTTCTAAGGGCGATTCCCTTGGGTGGATCTCTCGTTTTCGGTTCCTTGATGGGTGTTAAATGAGGCTTTGAGGGGGACGGCTTCAATTTAGGGATCATAAGCATTCCACGTAGTCGGCCTCGCATGCGATTTCAATCTCGCCACCAAATTCTTTGTGCCTTGATCAAGAGAGGGGATTTAAAGTGATCTATTCATTGACTAAGCTTCGGATCTTCAATAGGGCCAACTACCGTGTTTATGGCGCATGAGAAAACCCAACTCCGTCTTGCTTCATGGAATTGAAAATCGATTTCCTCTTCTCCCTTTTTTTCGTTTAAATTCCGGATATTTCATATAAGGATTTTATCGACCCGCTAAAGAGTCATCTCTGTTAAGCAACCGATTAAAGAAGCTTTTTTTAGTGCACCAAATCTCGTCGTATTTTGCATAAAGATATCTTAAAAATTGAATTATTATGCACCAACGGGGATAAAATGCACCAATAGATAATCTAGGATTGTTATTAAGTCCATCATCAGCATAAGTCTTTTCTTTTTCCTTTCACAATTATCGTTTGATGAATCGCACGTGTGATCAAGGACAGTCCAGTGACTGGATTCATCCGCCCATCTACAATTCAACGGCGAAATCATAACTTATTTCTCATGTTAACAAGAAAACGAAATCACACTTATAATTTACTTAATCCTTCTATAATAAAAAAAAGTACGGAGAAGAAGAGAGTCCATGGGAATGCAAACGGTCGATTCGCGAAACATGCAAGACAAAATCGGTCAAAGCGCCCGGCAGAAATTCCCAACACGTCAACTAGACGAGCGAAACGCGAAAACGGAGGGCGGGTGAGCTGGCGGGTTAACGGGTCGCGCGCTGTTTTCTCGAACCAAAAGTCCCCATCCTTAGATAATTCGATTAAACCCAAATTATTTAAAAAGAAGAAGAAAATTCCGTGTTTTTATTGTTATTATTATTATTAGACTCATATTCATATTCTTTCCCGGTCGCCGTCGTCGTCGGACTTCTTTGAACCGGCATCTCATTCCCCCACCTCCTCCCTCGCCAACATTCAAGAAAAGCAGAGTCGCTCTCTGTCTCTGTACCTGTCTCCCTCTAGAATTTGCAGAGAGGGATCCCCAGCTGCTTTGTGCGCGTCGCTTTCGACACGGCGCGAGACAAAAGATCAGGGGCCATCGCTTGTTCGTTTCCCGCTTCCTGTATTGGAGGGCCGCTTTTTGGCGCATTGAGGACGGGTAGGCTCGTCTTCGCACGCAACCACCGTAGGCACGAAGGAAGAGGGGAAGAGGCGGCAACGATGGCGTCATCGACGGACGGTCGGAGGCGTTTAACCACGGTTCCGCCGCTCCGGCACGTCTTCGTCGGTTCCATGCGCCTCACAAGAAACCTCCGCAAGAGTAACTCTCTCTCTCTCTCTCTCTCTCTCTCTCTCTCTCTCTCTCTCTCTCTCTCTCTCTCTCTCTCTCTCTCTCTCTCAAAAGCGATTACTAGCTTGACTGGTTTACGTGGGAGACGCTTTTGTGACGCCCCTGATCCGTGGCGAGGCGTGGGTGAGGATCTGCGGGCTTTGCGTGCGACGGATTGAGCTGTTTTGGAAGCGGGGCTGTTTTATTTCCGTTTTATGCGCCGTCGCGTCGCGTTGTTTAGCTTGGAGATGATCGTGTTCAGATGAATGATCCGAAGAGCCGTGCGCTCGATTTGAATTTCGTCGTTATTCACCAGTTTGACATGGTTCGTCGGCCGCGATCATTTCGTTCTCTCGTGATTTTGTGTGGAAGGACCAGCGGGACTCTTTCTGCGTGTGTCGATACTAAATTAAAATTAGCAAGTCAAAAGCGTTTTCGTTTTTTCTCCGAGCTTTAAAATCGTTCTTTGAGTAATTGAGCGTTATTTTGCTTCCTTGGATGCAGATGGAGGAAGATGAAGACGAGGATTCATGACTGTCCTCTCGATTCGTCCATGCGTGGGTTTGGTTCTGTGTGTAGAGCTCCATACTTAGACTAGATCGATTTATCATGGTGAGAGAAAAGAGGGATATAAGGCCTATCCTCTTGAAATTTGGGGTTGCTTTGGCTCTGTCCTTTGCTGGATTCCTCTACTCTCGCATCCGAACCAGGCGAGTCAAACCCAACCTGCCTCCCTCGAGGGGTAGCTCTTCAGGTTTCGAATAACTTGCCCCTTTAGAGATCCTTGTTTTCTCATCTTGTTTATGAATTTTGCTGAAATAGCTCCTCGGTTTGTCCGTAGATCGTGGCGGCGAGGCTCATTCTGAAGGTCAGAGAACTGGGCTAAAAAATGATCTCCATGCAACCACGGCAATTCACGTCTCTCGCATCACTGCATCGATTACAGAGGAGAAAACTGTAAGATAAATTTAACCTTCTTATTATCCATTGAAGCTTGGTATTGAACTCGGGGCTTTTGTTCTTTCCAGGTTAATTTCAAAGCAATCTGATAATTTCCTTTTGAATAATCTGCAATACAGGGTAAATGTGTATTAGATCATTCTGATGCTGACTTCAGTGTTTGTTCAATTTAACACTAGTTAGGAGCTGATTCGCGAAGATGATACTCCCATTCTTTCTTTGCCATTTTGGACATGTCCAGGTTTTAATTAATATGCAGGAGGGAGCTACTCATTTACTTGACAGAAGATGTACTCACGATGCTTTGAACTTGCAATAAATAGACTGGTTGCCCCCAGCTGGACTTATAGGAGTTGATCCTTCTGACTTTTATTTTTTTTCCCCGTCAGGATGAGACGCACATGCCGAAAGTCTATGTCGATCCTTCCATGGTCAGCCGCTCTTCAAGCAGTGGGAGAAGTGGAGATAAAGACGTGTATCTCTTGCCTGAGTTTAATGATCTTGTGAAGGAACTTGACTTTGGTGGCTGTGGTGCTGGGACTTCTCCAAAGAAAGATATTGAGACCCCCACGTCTGATGTGGAAACTCCTCAATCATTCTTTATTACGGAAAGAGATGTGTATGAGGGAGAGATCAAGCACCTGAGGAGCATGGTCAGAATGCTTCGGGAGAGGGAAAGAAATCTTGAGGTCCAACTTTTAGAATATTATGGGCTCAAGGAGCAAGAAGCAGCTGTAATGGAACTGCAAAACCGTTTGAAGATAAACAATATGGAGGCTAAGCTATTCACTCTTAAGATCGAATCTCTACAAGCAGATAACCGTAGGTTAGAAGCTCAAGTGGCTGATCATGCAAAAATTGTGGCTGAACTTGACAATGCTAGATCGAAAATTAAGTTGCTGAAAAAGAAATTGAGGTTTGAAGCCGAGCAAAACAGGGAACAGATATTGACTCTTCAGAAGAGAGTTGCTGCCTTGCATGACCAGGAGCTCAAGGCCGTAGAAAATGACACGAGCATGCAATCAAACTTGCAGAAGTTGAAACAACTGGAGCATGAGGTAGAAGAGTTGAGAAAGTCTAATCTGAGGTTGAAGCTGGATAATTCTGATTTGCTTCAGAGGCTGGAGTCCACCCAGCTCCTCGCAAACTCTGTGTTGGAAGATCCAGAGGTTACTCTTTGCTGCTAGTCTTAGTTCGCCAATGGCATTTAAAGTAAGACAAATTTAATCTATTCTCTTGTTTGCTTGTTCAGGCAGAAGCATTGAAGAAACAGAGTGATCGTTTGAGACGAGAAAATGAAAGCTTGACAAAAGAAATGGAGCAACTCCAAGCAGATCGATGTGCTGATGCCGAGGAACTAGTCTATCTTCGATGGATAAATGCCTGCTTAAGATATGAACTTCGGAATTATCAGCCTTCAGCTGGTAAAACAGTCGCTAGGGACCTGAGCAAAACTCTGAGTCCCCGGTCAGAGGAGAAAGCCAAGCAGCTTATTCTTGAATATGCTAACACAGAAGGGATATCAGATAAGGCAATCTGTTCCATTGACTTCGACTCTGATCAATGGTCATCCTCACAAGCCTCGTTTCTGACAGATTCCGGCGAAAACGACGATTTGTCTGTTGATAATTCTTTAGCCAGCAAGGCAAACGCCACCAAGAAACACAAATTATTCGGCAAGCTTATGAGACTGGTCCTGGGAAAAGATGGCCATGATGATAATCGCCCTTCATCATCAGAAAAAATCGAATCACTAGAAGTGGGCTTGGGTTCGTACTCTTCTGATTCTCCCCACTGCAGTTCAAGCGTTTTAACTGGCGTAGATGCAGGGACCACTTGGCCGAGCAGCAGCATCACCACTCCATGTTTGAGTTCCTCTAGACTTTCTTTGGACGTCCATAGACTGAGAAGTTTTAAGTCGGATGACGGAAAGGACGCAGAAAAATTTCGTCGAAATAGTGATGTGGGCGTTTCTTTCCGGTCCAAGAAATCTGGCGTGGGCTCGGGAGGTGCTGCGGATTTGGCTGGAAATCAAGAAGAAGATTCATTTCGCAAGTATGATCTGGCAAAATATGCAAAGGTTCTCAAGGACTCCCGAAGCAAGACACCTAAAACCCATAGGAAAGCAGCATCTTTTAGTTCTTTTTGACATCTAGAAATCTGCCTCTCAAGCTTGTCCATATATACTGAGTTAAGTGGGTAGATATCCACCATTCCTTGCATAGATTCGCCAGTGGAACACGAGCAGAGAAGTAATTTTGCAGAATAAGACGGGCATTTTTGCAGCGATCTCTGTATCATAGGCGGCCTTGTGTAAGGAAGAGAGGTTTGGAACCGCATTATTAAGTCCCCGGTTCCACTGTGTAAATAAGACTTTAGATGTTAATATCTGGATTCCTGTTCAATTTCAACCGCATTTTCTCTGTCGATCTTGCTCGCACCTGTGTAAGCCGAAAAGTGATTTCTTGCAGAAGGAAGCATTGCTCTACATTTACGAGCATGTTCTCTCCTAGCAAGATAATTCTTCTCATCCTCTCGTCGGACTAATTTCGCGAAGGCTTCCCATGATAAGGAAGAATGGTGGGGAATTAGAGCGAATTTCTGAATTGGCATTTGCGAGCAAGCTCATTCTTGGTCAAGTTTGATCCGGGCCAAGTTCATTTGCCACGAAGGTAATTTGTCATTGTCAACACAGTTGTCTAGATGTACCATGATGTACCATGGGAAAGAAATTGCCCAATTCCCGGCTGGATAGGCGATCGATACGCCACCGCCACCATTATCGAGCTTCATTACACCGCAACTGATTCATTCAATGACATCCGGGGGGGTCTTTGTGCCTGGTTTCCTGCGTCTGGAACAACATTATTGGACTCACGAAGATCTCCACACGAAAACGCTAATGGCTCTTCAGATAATGGGACGTAGAACAGATATCATTCTCGTTTTTAGGCGCCATCCTGATGTTAGATTTCATGAAACGGGGGCTAGCGGAGGAAAATGCCCGTCGTTTCGATGGCCGTTGAGCAGCGAAGCGACCTGCCACGCGTCGAATCCAGAGCGCGAGTGAAGCGGACGCGTCTCGATAGCACACGCGCTTCTCTTCCGGCGTTATAACAAACAAGAACCTCTCTTCCCTCCCAAAAACAGAATCTCCCTCTCGAAGAGCAGAAACTCTCTTTGCACCGCCGCTGCGACGGTGACGTCGATATCGACGTTTCAGTGTTGTGCCTTCGTTTCGGAACCGAATAGCGAAGAAAAATGGCGGCACAGGATGATCGAGTTCAAGCACTAGAAAAGCGGCGGCCGGAATCACCGTCGAAATGCGATCGTCCTCCGCAACTGGCCTCCCTTTACGTCGGCGATCTCCACCCGGAGGTCGGCGAGACCGACCTTATCGCTGCGTTCTCGGAGATTGGGGACGTAGCCTCCGTGCGCGTCTGCAGGGACGCGGTCTCCGGCAGGTCACTCTGTTATGGCTACGTCAACTTCTTCTCTCAGCTCCTCGGTATAATGTTGCTTCCCTCACTTCTCTTTCTACTCCTCGGGTGCATAGGAATGTTAATCAGCTGGTTCGGTTGCTCCGTTTCAGGTTTCGTGCATGTGATTGTGATTCTGGTTTTTAGAATGCTTGTGCTGTGCGTGCATCTGGAGTTGTGTGCCGTTCTCGTTTCTGCATGATGCAAGCGGGATCGTGAGCAAATGTGCTTGTTAAGGAGGAATATTGGGTTTTCGATATGTTCGTTGCTACTTATTACTGCTCCCGTGGTTATTGGTGATTCCTGTTTGGCCTCCGTGGCTTTTCTTTTTAGGCTTGCGAATTGATCCGTGGCGCCTCTGTCGTTCGTCGCTATGTTGTCCTTCTTCTCAACTCGTTTGAGAATATGGTCGATGACGACGGTTCTTTCTCTCCAAAATGAGGGTTTGTCTAGCCGGTGCTGTTGAGAAATGAAACGAGTGTGTGATTTTGAAAAGCGACTGCGCTTATCTAGCTTGCGTAGCCAGTTGTCCTTTCCTTTTCTTCTTTTTACTTAAGATTGAGTTCCTATGCTTGCTCTAGTTTCTCTTAATTTTAGTTTATTCATACTAGTTGTTGTGGATTATGCATTCGTTATTTAGACAGATTTCTCACAGAAGCTTATCTTGGTTCTTGCTTTTTCCCTGCTTGTAAAGTGAAACAAGGTTTTTATCCAATGTCCATTTTGAGATGAATGAGTCAGAGCTGGTTATTTGCGCTTATTGATTTTGTCCAATCTTCTATATATAAGCTGCATTTGTTTATATATGTCTCTTCTATCATGGAGGTTCACATAATTTTTATTTCACAACATGTCTGGAAAAAAAAAAAAAGCAGCAACTACCTGCCAATTTTCAAGATCACATTCTTTTCCTAAGAACCTGTTAGCTTGATGATTAAACTGGCTAGTCAGTTAATTGTTTCCTTTTGTAGGGGCAATACTATATGTTCCTGCTCAATTGGTCTATGAATTCATATTCGTGTTCTTGCGCAGGTGTGTATGATTTTTTCTTTCTGTTTAGTCTTGCAAATAATTGTTCTCTTCTGCTGCTTCCGTTTTCTACAGCATCTAAGGCTTTGGCTTGTCTAAATTACTCAAAGCTGAAAGGAAAGCCCATGAGAATAATGTGGTGCCAGAGAGATCCTTCTCGAAGGAAGGCTGGAAATGCAAATCTCTTTGTCAAGAACCTTGACTCTGCAATTAGCAGTGCACGCTTGCAAAGCATCTTCTGCCAGTATGGTAACATACTCTCTTGCAAGGTTGCTGAAGACAATGGATCGAGTAAGGGATTTGGTTTTGTTCAGTTTGAATCTGAGGAATCAGCCATGAATGCTCTTGGAGCCCTCCATGATACCATGCTCGAGGGGAAGAAGATGTATGCCCTCTGTTGTCTCTGTTCCCAATAGATAAATGCTATAGCCAGTGACATCTCTTTATAGCTGTTTTGCCCGAAATTTTTGTCGCTAGCCAAGGTTTATTCGCAGAAAAAGGAGGAGCTATACGGGATTATAGACTCGATGAAAAATAGCTGTACTGAAGCCCTGCCTAGCATAATATGGTTTTAGCATATTTATCCTTTTTATTTACTCTTTGTTCAGAACCTGTCTGGTCATGTCTTCCTTTACTCAGTTTGAAAATGGAAATTGGTGACAGATGTCTCTGGTACTTTTGATAAGCTTATAACTTTATTTCTTCCCAATTTCTTTGTATGATGCTAAATCAGGATTTACTGTCAACAATCGTTATGCATCTGCCTTTTCCCATCATCTATTATGTCTTTGTTTTCAACTTTGGTACTTCTGGAATTCTTCATTAAATACATTGTTTATGGCATTGCTTGTAGATTTGTTTCCAAATTTGTCAAGAAAAGTCAGAGAATGTCATTTAGTGAAGAACCTGAATTTACGAATTTATACATGAAAAATCTGGAGGAAGATATTACTGTGGATCATCTCCAGGACAAGTTCTCAGAATATGGGAAGGTTTCCAATGTTGTAATAATGAAGGACGCTGATGGAAAATCAAGGGGATTTGGCTTTGTCAACTTTGAATCGCCACAAGCAGCAAAGAAAGCTGTGGAGGCCTTGAATGGCACAATAATGGGTAAAATATAAACCAGATAACTCTGTGATTAGTTTATTTAAGATTAGATGAAATTCTTTTGTTTACATAGGAAGTTTTTTCTTTTAATGTTACAAAATTCCGTAACAGGGTCAAAAATTTTATATGTTGGAAGGGCTCAAAAGAAAGCTGAAAGGGAACAGCTTTTAAAAGATGCTCACCAGGGCGTGTGCAACGGTCGGATTCAGAAGAATGCTTGCAATTTGTATGTGAAGAATCTTGATTTGTCCATTGATGACAGCAAACTCCGGGAATGTTTTAGTAGCTTTGGGACAGTAACTTGTGCAAAAGTGATGCGTGAGGACAATGGATTGAGCAAAGGATTTGGTTTTGTTTGTTTTTCCAACTGTGAAGAAGCAAAAAGAGCACTGAATTCACTGAATGGTATTTAGAATTCCCTGTATTTCTACCAGTATAGTTCTGGATGAAATATAATTTTTGTATATATCCCTCCAGGAATCATCTTCGGAGGGAAACCTCTCTATGTGGCAATTGCTCAGCAGAAAGATGGTTGTTCCAGAAATTTACAAGAGTATCACTCCCAGATTCAAGCTCAATCTTGGCATCATTCTTACTTGAATGCTTTTTCAGGCCACTGCTATGCACCCCCTCGCGACATCCCCCTTCTTCATCTTCCATACACTTTACTGTCCCAATCAATTCATCACCAGTATGTTGGAGCCAGGGCTGGCCTTCCTTATGCAACAGAAAGTTACAGAGAGTATCATTCCACATCTGTAATGCTTGCAATGCAAACTATCTTCTACAATATTTCTCCATCAAACCTCAGCAATCAGCATCCATGCAGTACCGTACTTCTGGTCGCTAACTGGTCCACTTGTGTATATCTTTGACAGGTTCCTGGGAGGCATGCACAAACACAGGAGGGTAACTCCAAGAATTGGCTCTATGGACATCATGTAGGTCTTTGTTTATCTAGGGACCCCTGCATTTACTGTTTCTCCCTTTCATTATATGGAATAGGACTAGTGCTGTAGGATTGGTGAGTTATCCACTCTTCTGCCACTCTACATAGTTGGACATCTATAATGAAATATGATGCCGCAATGTTTACACCTTCATTTCAGTCAACGAAACATTCTATATTTGGCTTGCACGAGCAAGATCAGAAAATTTGCAAGCCCAGGGTTTCTGAATTAGGCATCAGGAAGAGGGGCAACAATAAATTTCTTTCTGCAGAAAACACCCCCAACAGGACTAGAAGTCTACCTGCTCCATCATCCCAAGGGACTTGTACTACAACTCGTGGGAACTTTCTTTATCCTCTGATTGGGCATATTTAGGTCTGTCAAATTTGACAAGTTATATTCTATGAATGGCTTCTAACTTTCTTTACCGTTCTTTGCTTCTGATCTCCATGTCTCTCTCTCTCTCCTTTGTAGCCTGAGCATGCTGCAAAGATAACTGGGATGCTGTCAGAATTGAATGATTCCGATGTTAAGAAGTTAATCAGCTCTCAAAGTTTCTTGTGTGCTTAGGTTGACAAGGCAGATCAAGTGCTGAGGGAGGCAAATACTAGGACCATTGCGAGTGGTGGCATGGCATTACTCAAATCGGCTCACTGATTAAACTACTGAATCAGAGACATTACTGCTTTGATTGATCGTTTGCTCATTCTTAGGCATATGTTTAGCGAATATTTCTGCTTCCGTTGCTGCTTGAGCATACTTCCTTTCATTTCCTTTCTTGAATTTAGTACATGTTACTGATGACTAGATTGTACTAGATTGTGAGCACGTCGTTGCCATAGGTGGCTTCTTGCCATATTGATACTAAGTACTCAGGTGTGTCCAGCTTTCTCTTATTTTGCTCCATTGTCTTTCTCTTTTTTGCTCCAACTTGACGAAATCAATTGATCAGATCTCAGGCATTTTGCAATCAGTAACATTGCCATGAAGCATGCTGAAATTGAACATAGATTTTTTGGGAGTTTTATTCCTCACTTGACTTTTGAACAAAAGGAAGTTCACAGTTTAATAACACATTCAGTGAGAAAAACCAAAACTATTTATATCAGGGAAAAGCCTTGCAGGATCAATGCATCGGCGAGAACTTGATTGGCTGCTTCAGATGGATGAACACTGTCCCAGAAAACGTATTGGGTGGCGTTGGAACAAGTTCCTATCGACTGTGGATTGCACAAGAATGCTGTGGTCTCAATCGTCCCTGTTCCGCAGCAACCTCTCCTTACTTGTGTAAAACCTACAGGAAAGAATAGGGAGACGGTTAATGTTAGGGTGAAAATGCCAAAATCGCATATATTGTTGGCGGGCGCAGCGGCATGAGCATGGTCCCTACCATTCTGAGAAGGAGATTTGATCAGGTCATATAGCGGCTTGAAAATGTCTAGCACCACGATCTTCACACCTGGGAGTTGCTTCTCGAGACTCGCCCCTGCTGAGTTAATCTTCTTGTTGAATTCCTGAGCAGCGGTATTGATCCTAGAGACACACCCATTTTCATGGGACCCAAACAGGGTGAGTGCAGCAGGAAAACAACCCAGCGGCGGTAGTGAGGTCACTCCAATCTTCCTAGCCCCCAAGCCATATAGCCCCTGTCAAAACAAATAAATTTATGTATGCTCTCAGTAAGATTGAAAGATATGGTTTCAAGGCTACAATTTTTGGTTTTATCGGTTTTGGACCGCGTTATGTCACCTTGACGAAGCTCGAGAATGAGCTGACGAGGATGGACGCGTACTCGTCTGGAGTGTAGACCTTGTTGATGAAAGGATTGACAAAGTAATTCTGAAGAAAGTCGCCACTTCCCGCACTCAGGAGGTATAGCGCGTCCTTGACGATGGATGCCGCTTGCTTGCTTCCGGCCACCTTGGCTAGCTTCTGCTGGTACTCCTTGAAGTACTCAAGTTGCTGGGGTAGCGTGATCGCGTGCTGCATCAAAAAGGTCAACTCTACCAGTATAAGCAAGAGAACTTTCCCACCCAAAAATAAAATGACTCCAGTTACTTCGTGGCAAAACTCTTACATTCAAGAGGGCTGCTCTCTCATCATAACCGGATGCAGCTGAAGCAAAATTAGCTCCTATCAGAAGATTCTTTCCTGATGCCTCTGGACTCAGATATGCTGGAGGGTATTTCTTGAATCCCAGAGATTCAGCTGCACATGATATTAAGAGAAAGAAAAATAAGAGAGACACAAAGACCCGTGAACCACTGGGACATGAAAAACAAATCTAGTAAACAAGAAAAGAAAATTCCCGTCTTCTTCTTTCTTTTTTGGGCACTAACCAGTAATGTCAGTGGCTAGTTTGCCATTGCAGAATCTGCCGGTGGGCTTGTGATTTATGAAGTCCCTGCCATAGGGAGGGTAGTTCGCCTTAAAGATGGTTGGGAGGTAGTTGTTGTTGCCCACATCCACAGCTGAATCCCCAAATGTCATGATAGCAGGCACCAGAGTGGTGCTGCCTGCGTCCTGTGCATTCCCAACGTTGCTCGCTAATCCAAGCACTGCCAATGTCAAGCACAATGCCCATTTGATCCCCATCTTGAGCGAGCAACAAGCCTCTGAGTCACTGGAAATAGCATGCAGAAACCAACTCTGAAAGACCTTATATGGCGGCAACGCCCTGAGGGAGCAAGCACAGACCTTAAAGAAGGAAGATGGGAGTGTGTGAAATTTAATGAGAGGAGATCGGAGTGGTTGATCAGCATTAAAGGCCTGCTTTGGCACACACTGATGTAACACCCCCTCCAACTTGCATAATAATGATCGCATTTATTCTGCGTGCAAGAGATTTTTCTCTTTCTCCTTTTGCATGCAATAATCTGTTCTAGTTTTCTTTAGGGTTAAGAGGTCTGAGATTTATGAGTACTTGCATGTCCGACCAATGTAGGTGCTGCAATGAGCATGGTAGTTGGGGGAAGATAAAAGGGGCAACGTGCATGTGAGTGATTTATGATGTAGTGCATGTGTGGGGTACTGCAGATGTTAGCAATCCCTGTACCACCATCTGTACAAAGAGGCGAGTTCTGAGCAAAAGATAATTGTCTGTCACAGTCAGGTTTTATGGATTATGATTGTTGCAAGATGAGATTCTAACTGTAAAACTAAGATATTCAGTCTTCCGTAGCCATTAACAGCTGGTTCTTCCTAGAATTGCTCTGTCGCTTAGACTAATCACAGAGGTGCAAAAACTGAGAGCTTTGATGATAAAGCGGGACTAATCTCATTATTATTTGCCGCATTGGATTGTAAACCAATTTTCTTAACCTGTTTTTTGTATAGTTGCATCCTCCATCGGGTGCTTCAACTAGGCGCAGATGCCCGAGGAGATGTGAATTGACCAGCGTATGCCATGAAACACTCTAAATCTGCATTAAATTCAAGACTAGCCCGAATTCAGGAACTAGGAACCCATTTTAAAAGCTAGATTGACGGCCAAAGTTCTTCAAATGACCCGTTCATCGTGACGCGGACCCACTGTGCTTTCGTTAACGAAGAGCCCAAGTATCAACCAGGTACGTATTCATTCCCCGTGAATTTGTAGGGTGCTTCTCGAGAAGAATGGACATTTCATCAGCTTTCTGATCCCTCTTCTTCAGTGATTCTAGCAGTTGTACTATGAATTTGTACTAATTTTGGTTTGCGCATGAAAAGTTCGGTCCAACCAGCGAAGCTATGAAGGGTCGGCGGTAGGAACAGTCTTTAGCAATTTTTTTTCTTTTTAAGTGCATAAAAATAGAAAATCTGCAAAATATTTCTTACAATGCATTGAGTGTCATCCAATCAAAAAATGGGGCGGATAAGTCTTTCAGTTCCAATCCATCAATGAATTGAGGTGGATCGGATGCCAATCCGGGACCCTGCTTTAACCAGGCTGTCTCACCGTAGTTCCACTGCCAGATTTATGATCTTGTCATTGTTCTACCAAAGTCTCCATCGGCCCTCGAAGGAAATTCATCAATTCCTTAATAGTCGTGGGGGTTCACTCCTCACATGGCACGACAACACCATAACACACCCGGACAAAGTTATCGTGAGAAATTAGAATATCAATACGGTGACCAGTATGATCAACTTGAAATTGAATACAACGGGATCCTTATATGACCTTTTTTTCCTCACGGAAATCGATTCATGTTGCTCGAACCACTATCTTTGGTATGTAAGATGGGCAAGTCTTTTGGATTGACGGAGCTGAGAAATCAATGTCCAATTAAACTCGACAAGTCATCAGGTAGACTACTTGTACGATTGATCCGATGAGCTCATAAGATCATATTGGAAATATAGGTACCACATCAGTCAAGGTTATATCTAGCCTTTCTGAAATGTTTATTGTCTAAAATTTGCTGGAGGGCTAAAGGGTAGGTTCCGATAATCCCAGGTGTGTTCAGAGAGAAGCACTACTTCAGGAGCCATAAGGAGAGATGAGCTAAAATGAGAACATTGATGACGGAACCTGAAATTTTTCAACTCCATAAGAACATGTCGCTGGTTCAACAACAAGAAATTAATGATCATGCCTACACTTTATTACAATTTTCAAGCAACACAAACGTCTTGAATCCACATTGGTATTCATTCAGATTTCCACGCTGCTTCTTTATTTAGACTATTTATTGGCAACTGTCTGGAGTAAACAGTTGATCCCTCATGGGGGCCCGGTTGTGGACTGAGTTTCGATAGGAGTGGCACAGCAGGCGCAACATGATCCCGGCGGTGGAGGTGCACAACACACACAAGCAGGACATATGGGCGAGGACACGCTTCTTAAACCTGTTCAATGGGCATTCGCGTACCGACAGTTCAAGATCATGTTATATGCTTCGAAAATCACCTGCTTTGGAACTTTAATATCGACCAAATAAAGCGTCAGAGACTTTGTTCTTACCTCGCTCGGTCATTCGGATGGCACCGCAAGGCTGCAGTGGCGATAGAGCCGCGGCGAAGAAGATGAGACTCAAGAAGAAGACAGAGACTGGTTTTGAGCTCCCCATGTTCTTAGCTTATTATGTGGTTTCTGCTGTGATGCACCAGATGAGAGTTCTACAGAATATATAGAGTAACATGCGTTGACATTGGACTGTAACTTAGTCCATTATTTCGATCTGCAGCCAAGTTTGATTTTGAAGTGAGGGGTTTGATTTTCCTGCGTATGCATTAATTGTGGTCATGGTCTTCATGTTGGGTTCACAATTTGAAAACCACACCTGTTTGGCTGGTTTTGAATGGAAGATCTTATAAGAAAAGGGAGTCTCTCAAGACAACTAAAGAAAATGATTATAGATCTTTTTATAATGAAGACTTTGCTGTATCGCATGAATCATTATTTTCGAATGAGGAAAAGCATATCAAGAATTTGAAGGACAAGCAGAAAACAATTCCGTCTTTTCATTCCATCATATCATTTAATGATTCACCTCTATTTTTCATAAGGGTAAATAGAAATTGCCTGACAGAATAAAGGTGTGGAAGGAAGCCGATCTTTTTATTCATTAGAAATGCTACATGCATTCATCATATGTAGAAGATACCATGTAAAGATAACATGGAGGCATCACCGAAGCTGCTCTTATTATCCCATAGAAATGCTGCATGCATTCATCATATGTACAAGATACCAAGTAAAGATAACATGGAGCCATCACCAACAGTAATCTGAACTCTTGATCTCTAATTGACAAGCCCAGCTGATCCAAAACCATAAGCCCGAGTTCCGTACTTCTCATAGACTTCATTAGCTCTACCCCCATTCACCATCTCAGTTTTTCTGGGAAATACTGCATAAGTAGAATTGACAGCTCATCTAAGGTGAGAACAGAGACACAGTAACTTCTTTGGAAAAATGGAACATGGGTTTAAGTGATGCTCACTTTTTCAATGAGGGATAGGTAGTAAGGCTTGACCTTATCTACATCTATCCGGACTTTGCTCTTGCTATAAAGGTCGTATTTGCTGTGCACAGAAAAGTCTAAATTAGACTTTTTCATTTAGACTTTCTTCTTTGTTAGACCATATGCACGATAAAGGTAGCAGGCAAATGTCTTTTCATTAGATTGAGATTTCCTTTGTGTACCGATAAGAGAGACCAAATTCAGACTTACTTAAATATCTGAAGCCAATTGAGATTCTCAGCATCCTCCTCATTCATCAAATGCTTGTATGCTCCTGATTTATGCAAAGCTGCAATTGCATTTGCTTTTGTTAGCTTCGGCATCTCCAATCAGAAAAAGATCAAAGAAATGCGTTCATATGTGCGCATGCTAATAATTACGGGTGGTTAATTGATCCGCTTACAATAAAAGGAATGATATCTGATGATGAAGAGTGCTGCTGAAGGCAGGGTCGTTTTGTTCTCCTTGGCAACCTTTGTGGGGAAAAAAACCCAAACTCAGAAATTTTACTTATCAAAGCAGCAAAGCAGTCCAAATCTAGATTCACGCTCGACTTAAATGTTTTGCCATAATCAAGGGCAAAAAGCATGCACCAGATACATATAATCATCGTGGCCCCATGACATCAGAACATCGTTGAGTCCACATCCTTCTGAGTATACGCCATATTTAGTGTTGTATGCTGGATTGTGGTAGTCTGGATTTTCCTTGAAGTACTGTTGCCAGATCAAAAGGGGAACAAGGATCAATATTTTAAGCAATTAATCCGCTCTTGTTTTGGATCTTATCATATAGAATCAATGTTGATTTGTGGGAATTACCTTGTGATGAACGATCGATTCGTCAAAAGCACAGCCCAGAGGATATGTGTCGCCTGCAACTCGATCGGGTGAATGATAAATTATTAAGTTAAAATTATGATACTCTTGAATTTGGACTAAATCGATGAGAATTGAGAAAGCCTATCGACTCACCCACAACAGCCCACTGAGGAAGCTCCCCAAAGCTTGCATGAAGCAGCACTTTCCCAAGATCTATGGCCATCAAAAGTTAAGACTCATCAGTCCACTTAACGGCTAATTCTAAGCTAAAAGAACACCCCAAAGGCCACGCTAATATTACTGTACAATGCATGACATAATCCAAGGAACCCGATAGCACGATGTAATTTGAAATAATGTCATGGACGAGTATGCTAAATGTCAAGAAATACTTGAGGAATTTTTTCGAGGAGTACCATGAATGAGGCCAGTCAAATGAAGCCAATCCTCATTGGGGTAGTCCTTTCTGATGGCTTCAGCGGTTTGAAGCAAGTGCTCGATCTGGGGCTCGTCAAGGTCAGGGTCACTCTCATCCACCACATCATTCAGCAATTCACAGCAGTCCCATATGCTCATCTCCACCTTGTCCATTTTCCCATACTCTTCCCTCATTCTCTTCACCTGCCAATTTCCCACAAAGTCAAAAGAAACGATCGATCGATGGTGAAATTGTCTTCTTCTTTTTTTCTTCTTTCAATTTTGGAATAGAAAATATGCTTTGGGCCGAGAAAATTTAGTTGCAGGGTTGGCTTACAAAGTCGTATGTCTGGCTGATGTGATTGATCCTGTAGAAATTCTCCACTCCTGCTTGCCTCTCGCTCTCTGCATCATAGGCCCTGTTCCCATTTCCAGGTCCAAATCAATGTAGAATTAGTTAGAGGCTAATAGAAATATTTCAAAACTCTAGTAAGATTATAGTGTCGAGAAGAAGATTAAAAGTGAGTATCAGCAGAACCCCGTCTGGCCATGTAAGATACAAGTTTGGACGTGTGAAAGCTTCAGATGTCATTCCAAACTCTCCATGGGGCTGTGGACCAATCAATGTCGAATTCGTCAAGAGCCAGGGCATGCGTTCTGGGCCCATTGGGCCACGTGGTGGGCTCGCCAAGCCCCTCGTTGGCTCTAGCCCAAAAAGGAGCCGTTGGGCCAGAAGGAAAAACCAGCGCTTATCATGAAACAAATGAATGGACACACTTATGCTTTCCCAAGCTGGAAGAGCATCACGTCTCTTTGAACCTCGAGATTGTGAGGTTTGTCTCTAAGTACCAAATAAAGGGGCGCAAAGCGAGGCTTTAGATCTCTACTTTTCTCCATATGTGTTTGCTTTAAGTGACGCACATACTCATATGGATCCATAGGGAAAGCCCGAGAGCTCCACGAACCATCATGGGTCATCATGGGTATTAAACAACGGATATCCCTACTTCTTCTTTTTTAAATTATAGTAGAAGTCTTGATCATTGGTATAACGAAAATTGAAAAACAAATTTGTGCACCGAGAGAGAGAGGGAGAGAAGGGAGGGGGGCAACCTAAATGTGTGGCCAAATGAATTTGTCTCTGGCGGCAGAAAAGCACCATCAAGTACCAACTCCTTTTCCGCAACGAGGTCCTTCTTTCCCTCTTCCGCCACTGCCATAAACAGAGAAGAGGGTTTGTTTCCACGGAATCACATGCCTGCATCCTCATGCTATCTATGATGGCAAAGGGTTATAAAGAAAAAATTCCATTTTCGAGACTTAAAGGAGGGTAATCTCCGATTTCTTGAGGTCTTTCTTCCAACTGCTGGTAGTAGATAATTAACAGCAGGAACTAAAACACCATATTACGAACTGAATTGTGCAGGGAAACGCTTGAATTTGGCCAGGCGGAGAGATTTTACCAAGCTCAGGCTGATCAATGAGGATGGTCATCTCGGATCAAAACGCGAGACCCCGGTCCGAAAGAACTCAAAGGAGTACGAGAAGAAGAATATCAAGATGTTCAAGAGGGGAGAGCAAAGGGGGGGTTTCTCTTCTCCAGTAGCTTGAGTGCACTTTGGACCGTGGAAAATCCAAGGCTATATATAGTCGGCCGGAGAAGTCCTTCCCTGAGAATTCGGAGGTCCCGAGTCCTTCCCTGAAAATCCCATCTTTCCAGTCCTTACTACTTTTCTATTGCCATCTATGCGTTATCGGTCGCTTGTCCACTGCCTCGTCTGTCAAAAAGATTTGATTTTTAATCCCCCCCCCCCCCCCCCCCCCCCCCCCACCCCCCGGAAAGAGTGTCAAAACTGGGAAATGATTAAAAAATCAAAATTCAGAAAGTAAGGCCGCAGGAAAAAGCTGGTGCTAGTTGGCAAGAACTAGAGAGAGAGAGAGAGGGGCCAAAAACTTTCTGAAAGACGAAGATGAAGATTAAAGAGTAATTTTTCTTACGTTGGTGGGGGAAAGGGTGAGGTGATTAGTGGGGGAATAGAGGGTAAAGAAGCAAATTAAAAATATCTTGAGAATGGGGCCGAGCGGGGCTCGTCGCTAATGAGTCAGCTCCGCATTGGATTTGGTTCCTGGGGACCCACTTGACGTGGCACCCAGTCAACTTGCCGACTTTTTGCGGGCTGTCCTGTTAGGCACGCCTCCATTCCTTTCGATTTCCTAATTTCCCCAGCCCCTTTTGCCCTCCACGTCAGTGGAACGACGTCGCCACGTCATCGCATTAATGTGACTGAGATTATTTATGGCCCCTTTGTTTGTGTTCATGAACAAGACTTGTTTTTATTTTTTTTATTTCGAGAAACCAAAAAAAAGAACAGTTAGTTCATCGGAATAGATTTGGAACAAAAATAGTAAACAAAAAAAATTATTCTTGTTTTTGAACACTTTGTAATAAGCATTTTTTATTTTTCTCTCTTTTACCGTTGCAACCTTTGGTTGCCCAGAGCCACTGCCACTAGACCGCCGCCACTGAACACCTACCATCGACTGTTGCCGGTGTTTGGTTGGTCGGCGGCAAGTCGAGCAACGATCGGTCGTCCATCGACAAGAAAAAAAACAAAAAGAACAAAAAATTTATGGATCTTATTAAACACACTTTTATTCCAAAAATAATTTTTGTCAAACACTCTATTTTGCTCAAAAATTATTCCAGGAAATAGAAACACAAAAAATGTTTCTGTTAAAAAATTATTGATTATAACATAAACGTTACTAAACGTGCCCTTAGATTTTGCGCTACCACATGATCTGAAGATCATGTCAATTGCGGATGAGGCGAGTTCCGTTTTAGCTTGCGGGAAAATAAATGTCGAAAATCCGTTTGTGTTCGATCCGTAACACTAAAAATTATACTTGTGTAACATACTTATTCTACAATTTTTTTTCAATAACACCAAAAATCCTAAATTGGTAAATATGTTACATGAACGTATGTTTGAAATTTTCTATGTCACGCCGCCATACAAGTTTTAGATAAATATATCACGTTATTATAAATTTGGTTTTTTTTTATATCGCCACGATTTTTCAAGATAAAATGTATTATAATGAGTATAGTTTATGATTCCCGATGGCTTTATCCTTGTTTTTATCGAGTTGTTCCTTCGTCGAGACATTTTTTATTGTATAGCTCCGTATTTAGAATGATTTAGGTGTATTTCCAAGTTGGGCAACCATTTAGCCTTTTTTATTTTATTGCAACGCTAACACGACAGGATAACATATACATACATATATACATATGTCTGCTCCACGAGTGCCTTTCGTGAACTTTTTAATTGTACTTAGGAATAAATTATTTATATTTGTTAATGGCATGGTTAAAAAAGATGTGGAGGGCATATTAGAAAGATCAAATTATAAGTGTGATTATGATCGGCTGACGCATCATTGGGCTTGCGCATTCATATTGATGACACAATGCATGGCCTGCGATAGTGACGTTATATATTATATGATATTCTCGTGCATCGACGGTCCATATTGGTCTATGAGCTGTCCGCCAGCTGCATCGACAGGAGCGCACGTGGGCACGAGGCGCCAGGGAGGTTGACGCGTGTACTGGTGGAGCCCATGTAGGTCTCCCCCGGATAGAGACGTAATAGATTGCAGGGCCTATCAAATATATATATATATCGATAGGCCCAAATTCCAAATGTCCTATGAAATAGATATAAAAATTATACAATAAATCAAAGTTACTTGTTATTTGAGTAATTATGAATACTATCAAAATATGAGAAATAATCTTCGAAATATGTATCTAATATAAAATATTATTGAAAACTCGGCCATTCAGCGATAATGAATATCTTTATTTGTAAATATAAAACCATATCAATATACAATTATATCAAACAATTATATAAAGAATGCTTAATAGTCACTTCACAATAGGGCGATAATCCGCACTCTAAATGAAATCAGTTGATATATAAAAGGATACATCCTCCACATGTGGTGACATCAACGTATTGTGTGGTACGAAATTTCAACTTTATTGAAAGCTAAAATGGAAATACAAGATTAAAAGAAAATATTACGAGTGCATATAAAAGATTGATAGAGAATTCCTATAGGAAAGAAGAAGGTTGGGAAGAGGATTCATGCTTACCTTATAAAAAAGGTATTCAAAAGGTCATATAGAAACGAGGAGGGAAAAGTGCCAAAAAGTCCTAAATTTTTGCCACTTGTGCCAAAAAAGTCATAAATCTTTTTTTGGTGCCAAATAAGTCCTAAACCTTTATAAGTGGTGCCAAATAAGTCATTTCCACCGGAAAAAGCACACGTGGCTCGCCGGAGCTCGCCAGCGGCGCCGACGTGGCGTCGACCTTTTTTTTTTTTTTTTCTTTCTTCTTCTTCTTCTTCACCGGCGGAGCCCTCGCCGGCGATGGGCGAGGGCGGCGGGGGCTGGGGCTGGGGAGGCGGCCACCAACCTCGCCCGTCGCCGGCGAGGGCCGGGCGAGGCAGCCCCGCCCAACCCAGATCTAGGCAGGGGCGGGGCTGCCCCGCCCAGATCTAGGCGGGGGCAGCCCATAGCTGGTGAGGGCTCTGCCGGTGAAGAAGAAGAAAAAAAAAAGGTCAACGCCACGTTAGCGCCGACGAGCTTCGGCAAGCCACGTCGGCACTCCGGCGAGCCACGTGTGCTTTTTTCGGTGGGAATGACTTATTTGGCACCACTTATAAAGGTTTAGGACTTATTTGGCACCACTTATAAAGAGTTAGGACTTATTTGGCACCAAAAAAAGATTTAGGACTTTTTTGACACAAGTGGCAAAGGTTTAGGACTTTTTGGCACTTTTCCCGAAACGAGGATATCAAAAGAATGCAATATGTAGAAAGATTTATGAAAGGGGTGGAAGATCTCTCAAAGATGAAAGAGTTCTTTGAATATTAGGGGATGGAAATTGAAAGGAGGATGAAAGAGGAGGAGGAGGAGATAAAAGGGTTTCACGACCCGTCTCTTCTGATTGCCCGGAGTGGGCATAGTAAAATAAACCGAACTAAGGTGCACGCGTGTACAGTGAATTGCGATAACATGACACAATTTCCAAAGCCATATGATAATGTCCCTGTACAATTATTCAAAAAAAAATCGATAACATAGCTTTGCCGGACATTTCTACCATTGTGTTCATCGGTGTTCTCACTATGGTGTGATTCTCCAATGTATGAGGAACTAGATTCGATTTCCGCAAGAGCTCGCTTCAGTAGACTATACAAACCCTTATCATTGAGAAAATGAGTTATTTCTCCAAGTGGAGGAACGCCGAAGATATGTTTTGCGCATCGATACAAGAGTAATAATTTCTATTATAGCAACCATTTCTATATACATATACGAGACTTTCGAGCTCCTTGTATTTCAACAAAAATGAATTCCACAGAACAATATTCTCAAGAAAAAAAAAATATTTTTGGCGAAAAACCATATCGCATTTCCATATTTGGCCGCAGCTGTAGAAGTCATTTTCCCAATGTTTGTTATGGGAAAGTCACAAAACATATATTCGAAAAAATCAGAACATTGCTTTCCGAGGATATTTCGCGAAAACGATGAGTCGCGGAGGATTCGCCGTTGGCAGGATCTCATGCGTTGACCGAAACACGAGGGGAGCTTGTGTTGACCAGCGATCGCGCGTGAAATAAGGGTGGGAAGTGCCAGGTGGCTCGATCTGGGGATCTTGGAAATGTCAATCGGATCGGAACCCGAAGGAGAGGAAAAGGGTCGGGTTGACTAATCGATCGCGTATAGAGAAAAAAAATGGACGGATTGCGATGGGCTACTGAGTTTCGGTTCATCCGTCAAGACCGGGGATGAGGACATTCGATCAATACTTGCCAACAAAAATTATCGAGCTAAATTTATATAACCTGATTTTGGAAATCTTAATTTTTTCTAAGCCCGATTACGTACTCTCCCTCTCTCTTTCTTTGAAGTTAAATTGTCAAATCATCCTTTTCTTTTTCTCGGGACATTCCGTCGCGTCATGATAACCAAGGGCCCGTTTATTTATTTATTTCCATTTTTGTTCCTTATAATAAAATTTTATGATCTTTATTCGGGAGAATAAAAAAAGAACCAAAACGCGTATGTTACCGGGAATAAAAAAATATACCCTAGACAGATTTGGAACAAAAAATAAAAGAAGTAGAAAAAACTTATTTATTGTTATTTGGAATACTTTTTAAGAAACAAAAAAATAAAAAATCAAAATTTGCTTATTTCGAACAATTTGTTAGCTATGACAAAAAAACATTTTTTAAAGAAAAATTCAAAACTCAACACTTTTTAAGAAACAAGTAAAAGAATACGTTAGTTATTATCAAACACGTTCTTCTTTTCAAAAATTGTTCCCAAGTATGTAAATAGAAAAAAACTATTTATGTTAAAAAATTATTTATTGGGAAAGAAACGTTACCAAACGCGTCTTGAGGTCATTTCAAAGAATTTCAGAAAAATGGGCGTTGCTATGTTTTATTCTTGTGCGAAGAATCTTATCCATTTTCTTCTTCTTCTTTTTTCGAGCACGCGCACCATTATTCACAAGAATAATAACACAAATAACCCTTCAAATTTGATTAGATATCAGATATAGTCCTTACATTTTTAATATACTCGATATAATCACTCTACTTTCGGGATTCAATTAAAAAGATTAAAAATTCGAGAGTCATGTTGATTATGAACCATCGAATTTCGAGGACATAATTTGGTAATCTACGGAGAGTATGATTTCGAAACAGAGGAGGAGTAATATCTAGGTTTTCCATTCGTTCCCAGTTCGGCGCACGAGTCGGGTTCTCTGCCGCTGGATGCCAGGGCCGCCGCGAGCTGCGTCGCGGACCAGAGACTTTGCGGCGCGCAATGCGAGCAAGCGGTGGTCGGTCCGTCCTCTGATGACGACCGTGCAAAGCGGCAATTTTTTTGGGCCCAACCGCACGAGGAGAGACGACGAGAACCGTTCCGACCCCATCGAGCAGGCGGGGCGAAGGGACTGTCGCCTTCCTTGTCTGGTTAGGTCAGAAGAGGCCGAAAAGCCTGCAGTCGTCGGCTCAGAGCCAACCCGATTGGATCGGCCACACGGAACCCTTTGGAGCCATTCTGGGTCTTGGGCTCTCAAGGCCCAAAGCCGCCGATCTCGATTACTATGTCCGCGCGACGGTGAATTACCGAGTGAAGTGTGATTGATAAGTACAGAAAAATTTCGGGGATGATTGACTTCTGAGCGAAGGGGAAAGGACCATTCAGCACTTTGTTGTTGGGTCTGGTCGACTCCTGTCTCATCAATGTTTGGCGAGTGGTTGAGTGCTGGTCAGATACGAGCCTGACTTAACCGGAGAACCACAGTCAGGGCTGGTTCTAGCCGAACCGAATAGCCCAATTCTAGCTGGTTCCCAGTTTCTGATTCTCTTTGTAGAACTAAACCAAATCGACGGAACCGGACAGTTCTAATTTATTGTTTCTGATTCAACAAGACCAAGTTGCTCAACTTCCTATTAGAAATGCTGTCGGCCAGGAAAACCGATGAGCAATAATGACAATCACGTCTCTCGTCTTTTTCCCATTTTTACCGTCTCGAGACGCTATCTTGAGATGTGTTCATGAGAAGGGGGATGAGAAGGGCAACGCAAAGCACACGGGGGTTGATGAACGATCTGCTCAGGCATGTCTGCGACATCGGCACACGCACACACGTTGCACCATAAACAACTAATATCCAAGATCCAGTCATTCAACCAGAGTCAAGTTTTCAAACTCCGTGCCAAGAGCAGCCGCACGAAAGCAACCAATTGCAATACGAAGCCAACCTTCAGCTCCCACAAGTTGCAAATCCTCAGTTGGAGACAGAGGGAGAGGGAGAGAAGAACCCAACCGAGAGATCCGGGATGCTTTTGTACAGCAGGACAGAATTGCCTAAATATAGCAAGCGATCCCAACCACCAAGCGCGCCCACTTGACTCGATCCTCACCGTCTTTCTCCCCCAATGGAAAGATTGGTACGTTTTCAGACGTGGGATCGACCCAACCAACCCGCATTGTGTCGACTATGCGTAAGCATCGGCCTCTATATAATCACCACACGGGATATACATATGAACATGTATGCACGATATGAATTGCATGATGAATGGGGGTAGGATAAGTTGCGTAGAGCGCCGAACTGTTTGCGAGATCGGCTGTTTCTCATGTGGAAGAACTTCGCATCCGGCATGGGAACCGCTGGAGCCTATAATGGCTGGTGGAAATTGCATCGACGCCCTTTACAATGATCCAAACCGGGTTTCAAGAGCAATGCGAAAGAAGGTTTGTGGTGCCAATACATACTACATCCACACTACCATCCCAATTCCACTTTCATCATTTTCTCGTAGGAAACGCAGACCTAATCAATGGACGGGCCAAGCCTCGGATGAGGCCCCAAAATCATTTCCTAATCTCACTTTAGAAAACTAAAAAGAAAGAAAGAATTGTACGTAATATGGGTGTGCCTAGGTAGGTCAACTGAGCTCAAGAAGGGAATGTTATCTTGGCTCACCCATTTTGCTCTCCGCGCCTCAGTGCAGGCCGCGAGGCAGATCGACCTAGACCCAATATGCAGAGTAGTTCTGTCTATGGGAGTTCATAAGGGTATTTTTTACCTACCGAAAAACAATACATACTATCGTGAGAAAAATATGCACGTTCACTTATTTATCAACTTAAGTTTTAAATATGGTTGACAATCGTCCTATTTAAGGAACTCTATCTATAAATTTCAACCGCCCTCTTTTGTCTCCTTGTTTGAATTAATGATTATAACAAACATCATCCCTAGAGCAAGCTCGTACCAAAATATATTTGTGAGTTATAACCAATGTCAAAGCATATATAAATAATGAATCATGCATTTAATCACCACATCAAGCCTTTGGATTATTTGCTGCGATGGTTTCTCACAATTTTTGCGGAAGTACCGGAAACATGTCAAGTTCGAACTCCAGCTAGCCTCAGGAAAATCCAAACGATTATGAGAACCGTGATCGCCAAAAACTTGTCGAAACCCCAATGACAATAGGCGTCGGGACAAGACCCATTGATGACCTTTGAAGCACGACCACAAAAGCACAGATAGCATAACTCCAAGCTTTTCTTTAAATGGCTTCGAATTTTTAATTCAGTTTCCAGCTCTCAAACACGGAGCCACCAGCCAAAAAAGAAGAATGAAGGCATGTGCGGAGCAATACGATGGAAGGGTGGCTTTATCGAGAGCACGCTTTGGATTGAATCAAGGAGACAAAGGACCTGTCCCATTTCATAATAAGAGAATGTTTTTCGCATCGGTTGGCTCAAAAGAATCAGTTTAGCTATTAACAAGAGAGCATATAAAGATCTCCTAGAAAAGGGAGGGCTTTGAGTGCATGCATGGGACAGAGTGAACAGTCCCACCGATTCAAACGATAAAGTTGAACGAAAAGTCGCGATGGCCTTTTAACCCTTGATCTGAAGTTGATCATAATCATAGCAGCTATAATTGCTGAGACCCTTTTCACCCGGAAAAAGGCCTTGCAAAGCTGAGAGATGCATTTACTATATTTGACTTGCTTTTTGACAGTAAAAGTTTATCACCCTCGACTCTTTTTGACCGCAAAAATGTGTTTACGGTGGAAGCTGCAAGGTTTCGAATGGTGAAAAAGATAACACCCCAAAAATTGAGATGATGAACAGAGATAGCATGTATCATTTGGTTAGGCTTTCAACTCCATGTCACATGGTAATATTATGGTGAAGGCCATTGATATAAACCTTCACTAACCGAAACTATTGCACCCATCAGCATAACTAGACTTACAAGCATGAAAAGTATCTTGAGATAAAGTAATCATTACAAAGAATTCAGAGGCATGATTAGCAGAATGATTTATTTTTTTAGTCAAATCTATTATCTGCTTGAACAAAAATCCTAGTGACAAATTCAGTCCACCGCAAAATTAGTTGATCCATCACGATCATCCATTCTTTGATAATTTTATGGTCCATTGGTTCCAACCCTAATCTTATATGCACAAACGCTGTCTATGCAATAACCGTTTGGAAGCCGTGCAAAAAAGGATGGTCAAACCTAAAGTCCTTATTGAGGATGAAGGAGGTTGACAAAAGGGTTTTGGGGATAATGATGATGGCTTTGCATGGGAACAAAAGAGTGACCAAAGGGCAAAGAAGAGAACACGAAGCTGTTGTTGTTATCCTTGGCAAAGCTCTCAAGCGCCTTCACTTGGGACTGAAGGAACTTGAGGTAGCTAGCAGCCTCGTCGAGCATCGAAGCCGTGTCCATCTTGCTCCCGCCGGGGACCAGCCTTTGCAAAACCCTTATCCGCTCGCTGATCCTCTCCCTCCGCTGCCTTGCCGCCACTGTCTGCGGGTCACTTGATATCCTCACATTTTTCCTCCTTGGCTTCTCCATCGCCTCAAACCCTAAGTTCACGGGCCTGAAGGCCGCGGCCCGGTAGATCATCTCCTTCATCTGGGCAGTGACTTCCGGGTCTGGCTCTTGGTCGACGGAGGAATAAGACCCGGACGATGATGGCTGTTGCTGGAAGTTGATGTTCTTCGAAGTTGAAGAGGTCGTCGGCGTGGTGAAGATTTGCTTTTGCGATCGGGGCCTCTTGTTGGGCCTCGATGGGACCTCAGAGACAAGCTTAAATCCTTCTCCGGCATAAGAATCCGGTTCAAAAAGGTTATTCACGTTGCTGAAGTCAACATTCTTTCTCTCGGAGAAGAACGACGTCGTTCTGCTAGCCGCTTTGTCTGCCGTGGTACGACGTGAGGCCGGATTGGCATCATGGCTGGAATGATGATGCATGGGATCGGACTCTCTAGATGAAACTGCCGTGCTTGCGGAATAAGTGTTGGCCAAGTTGCTCCAAAAGCTTCCAGGTTCGGAGAATATCACGTTGGACACGACGCCGTCCTCTTCGATGGACGTATCCGTGTTGATAGTGTTGCGATTGGTTCCAGAGAAGAAGCAGTCGAGCTCGCTGGGAACGCCGACATTCTTGGCCACGGGAAAAGCTGCCGTAAATGTGTTCATGGAGCAAAAGTTGCTGACCAAACACGGCGAGAGCTCGACTGCCGCGTCAGAAAAGACACCCATGGCCTCCTCTATGATAGGAGGAACGACTGGATGAGGCATTATTTCAGGGCTAGAGTTGGTATTTTGTTTCACCTTTTGCAGCTCGTTATGATCTAAACTATTCCTGAACGTGCCAGCTAACTCCACAAGAAGATGATGATGATGATGATCTGTGTTACCACCATCACTAAATCCACAGCTGTTTGATTTGGACTTGGTGTTGAAGCTCCCATTATTGTTCTGCTGCTGATTAAGGCTCCAAAGCGACGTCAGGTTGTCGGCGACTTGCACGCCTCTTGGCCACCCAAAATCCTCCATCGTTGATGATGTCAATATCGATAGCACTAATCTGTGCCGACTCTTGAAAAATGACCCGGAAAGATATCCATATGATGGTTTATTCCTGCAATTTTCGGGCACAGGCGATAAAGTTTCAGAGCTTGTTTCCTCCAGCAACGACAGAAATAGAAAGCCATAGAGGAGATCCAGGACATAATCAGGAGTACAGTTATTACCTGATGCAGTTCCATGTCTCTGCAACTTATGGATCTCCAAGAAAAGGCATGTTTAGTGATGAATAGAGGAGGAAGAAACTTTTTTTGACTTGTGATAAAAGGTTATGACATCGATAACTCCATTTGTCATGTATATACATCCATCATATCATTGACAATTACTCTGTGGAAAAAGAAAACAAAACACGATTGCTAACGTCAGTTGGCAATTGAAAGTTGTCTTCCAATTTCTAAAAAGCAAATCAAATCCTCACCTTTCATGTTGAAGACCTAGAAAATAAAGATATATAACTAGAGTGGCAAGCAAACCATAAAGAAAAATAAGAAAAATATGTGATTGTGGAGCTTACATGAGAGGAAGTTGAGGAGCTAGCTTATGCATGAGAAGTTGATCAGCTGAGGTTGATGAGAGCACCTTTTGATCTAGCGCACAAGTGTGTTCCTTTGGAAGACTAGGTTTATATAAATAGAGATAAGATAAAGAAGATGGAGACATGACTCAATTTTTTTTTAATAACATTCATGCATAGTACTTGAACATGTTCAAAATGAGAAAAAATTATGAGCACGATATGACAATAACAATATTTTTATGAGGGTAATGGCATTGGAAATGAGAAGGGTCTTGAGGTGTTTGGTCAGTCTTTGGTGGATGTGTAAGAGAGTAGAGTAGTGCATGTTTGCAGAGGGAGAGCATGAGAGTTCGGAGGGGAAGAGGCTTTGAATATTGGGGAAAAAATAGTGAATTATTCTAGGTCATGTTCTTCTTCTTCCTCTTTTTCCCCTTATTAATTTATTGTATATAGTGGGGAAAGATCTGACCTACTTTTGGGTCCATTTGCTCATGCTATTCCATGCGCTCTGTAAAGTTTCTGTGAGCTTGCAGGGTTCAAGTAAGCATCTTTTTAACATTGATTCTCTCTTTTGAACTGTTAATCATGAATTAATCATCACACTTTATGTTCGCTTTCTAAGTTGTGCTTTTTGTGCGGTCAACAAGCCCTCGTAACTGATAATTCTATGTGGTGTCTAGCTTAGCTTAGCTTTTTATCCCTCAAAAGGCGTGTTTTTTCATCTGGCTTTGCGAATTCTCTTGCCCCATAAGCTGTACTCAGAAATATAAAGACAAGTGACGTTCCTAACACAATTTTAAGTTTGCTCGAATAGGCTTTTTGATTGATCTAAGGTCAATAAGAACATAACGTGTTAGTAAAATACTCGCACTTTTGTATAAATACATTTACCTACATAATTATCGATAGAATTTTCATCTCCAACGCATTGGTTGAATTGACGGAAAACTGTTCATTTTTTTAGCAAACTCAATTATATACAAATAGAACGTAACATGTGTTTGCGATATGTCAAGAACAATTAATATGGTTAAAATGATTACTTTATTTCATATTTACAGAAATAAATATAGTATACTTGTGATTTTTTCATTAGACAACATAAAGTAATTAAATTCTATCATTAGATACGGCATTTCTATAAATTTTTGTGCTTTGTCACAAAGTGCAAGCATATTTTGTTCATAATACAATTGATGTGAGATCGTGATAACATCATAGACGATATTATTATGGCAACACAATCTTTTTCGGCACATTTTTGAGAAAAATGTTGATATATAAGTATTAGTATCTTGAACCACATATGTTACTAATCGAGATTAGAACGAGACATCTCTGCTCAAACGTCCAAACAATTATCGGGTTTTATTAGCAATTTCTGCACCTTTATCTTTTTTTAGGACAAAATAAATTAATTTCTCAATCTCGAAGCCAATTTTGAATCTCTACATAACCAGAAGGTGATGCAACATCTAAACTAGTAAGCCATGACCTGATCTTCAAAGTCCTGTCCGGCCCTTTTACGGTTCATGGCGATATTCGTTCTCCTTGGAAAGAAGACTCGCAGGCAGTCTGCTAGGGTTGCTATTCTTTTGGATGGCAAGCTCCGTGAAGCGAGACCTGCAGAGAGATGGTGAGTTTTTGGGAGGCGAGTCCCAGGTACAAACACCAAGTTGGTGCTCATAAAATTTGTCTCTCACAGACACAGACATGGAGTGACCTCAAAGCCTCACGCATTGTGAAAACCAGGTGTTTTCTACATCTTCTGAAGACTTTGATTGACACTCCATGTCTGTGTGCTCTACATAGAGAGAGAGAGAGAGAGAGAGAGAGAGAGAGAGAGAGAGAGAGAGAGAGAGAGAGAGAGAGAGAGAGAGAGAGAGATTATATCTCTGAGAACACCCCACATGCCCCCCATGATTCCAGCTAAGTGAATGGGTTCCCACAGGTCCTTTCAAGGAAATCTTTTGTTATGTCATCCCTCATTCTTGTCAACTCTCATGCTTTTCTTCACCTCCTCACCATTTGTTTAAGGGTTTCTTCACTTGCCTTTCAATCGCACCATTGCATTTCAGATTTCTCGGAAACTGACGAGGAACAAAACCAAGCAGAAGTAGCTCATCTGGTGCAAGAGAGACGTCTTACGATTGGACCAATTCTCATATGTCGACACAAATACGTAGGATTCATATGTCGACATGAATACTATATTCAATTATAAATGAGTTCATTCTATCGTGGGTGATAGTTTTCATTTCACGATTACTTACTCAAAAAATATTTTCACACCGTCGGTGGCTTTATGCGGATCATTAAATTATATGAGAAAATATTCTCGAGTTTAATGGATGTTATCAATTTAAGAAGGGCAAACTGCCAGTTTTATTTGTTGAGCTATGGATTTTGGTTTAATTTCAGAAAATCGGCTAGACAAAACTCGATGGCCATAGTCAGTTTCCGGCCAATTATTTCTAATGAGCGTTTCTCAATTTTCTCGCAGAGAAATATATGTAACATATGCATTTGAATACGGTAAGAAGAGGCGAGCTTTGCTTTCAAGTTTTAACACCAATTGATAACCTTGAAAGAGCATTTTGGATCAATTTGCGTAAACATATTTAAACAGAAATAGACGATTCAATAAGGAAGATGAGGTAGGCGTAGCTCGAGAGTCGACCTTCCATCCCGTCGAAGGTCCACTGTTTCGACATAGGAGGAAGACACGTTTGTGTTCCTTTCCTTATGTCGGACATGTAATTATATTGAGAACTTCCTAATCGACCTATGTAGAGAATCTTGTATCATACGATATATTTAGCTGACGGCTGTTACATTGCATAATAAATGAATTTTAGTAGCATTTCTTGAGCAAAGGTAGTTGCATCGCTGTATCGTGCCGAATCCCCTGTCATAAACCCTCGCATACCCGTTTCTTATCTCTCTACAGGTTTTCGAGCAGACAGGTACAATTTTTCAAATTTTCTTATGTCATTTACCTTGAGGGGGTCAAGCCTACTAGTTTATATTATTTTAATTTGCTATGTTGAGGTCCCCTACTAGCTCATAACTGCAACATTCATTTCATCTCGATAATATTTATGAGCTTTCGAGTACTATACGAAACGGTTAAAGAGAGTACGAGACGAAAAAAATTCAGCCAATTCAAGACGTCGCATCCTTCTCTTCATTGATCGCGGTGTTTGTCTATAAAAAAAAATTCCAATGTGTTCGACCTAAATTTTCCATGCTGTTTTTCTAATTTAGGATAAATAAATAAACTATCGAAATCTGGAATGTCAAAATCGGAAATTAAATTTCCTTTCGCTGTCGCCCTCGCGTTATGATTATGTGCACTCGATTTTGCCTCTTGAGCAAGATCTCAGCTGTCCCCCGACGGCTTAGATTGGTTCGGCTCGGCAGTCGGGGGAAGCCGACGGTGGTCCCCCTTGCGTGGGGCCCCCCCACCAAGGATTCTTCTCCCTTCTATTATTACAGCTCACACGTGAACGGAGCCCCCCTCTGCACACGCGGCGTCCGGACATTGGCTGGGACCCGTGGGGTGTGTCTCGTCCCACGTGGAGGATCGCCACGGTGGACTTTGGGGACGCGGGAGCTGTAAATACCCTGGACCATCTGATCGTAGCAGGATCGGAGAATCTTTCCTTATATTTAGCATTATCCTTCGAATATGATTTCTCCTTTCATCTTCGTTTCCCCATCTCTCCCGGGGGGAACTATTGCCTGATTTCTTCGCATTTTAAAAGATGCAACGCATGAGTTTACATATGGAATGTTCATGTTAGGTTGTATTCGCATATTATTTATAATTAAGTTAATTATGATTTGCATTAATTGTACTTAAGTCGGATAGCGTGCTTGCACTACGTACGTAAATCTTTTATTCTTCATCTATTAATACATAGAATATTGCATTCTCCTTTTCTTTCGTCAATATTTGGAGATCTAAGATGGGTCGATATCAATAGTGACTCATTACTTCGATTATGTAAATACCTACTCAAAGTCTCACTTATCATATTCCATTGTGATTTTTAACTTAGTATTAGGATCGGGCGTTTTCCCTTTCCCGCGTGTGCCTATTCCCGCTAATCAAATTTTCACGTGTCCCTCTCGATCGGACTTGTATGCAGGAGGGGTGTCAAAAGATCTCACGTCGCTTGATAATGAGTTTTACATACTCTTTATATAAACATAATCTCCCCATCTCTGATTGCTTAAGCATTTAGTACATTCTACTAATCACCTTTTCAACGGGGACCGTCACGCCTTCCAAATGGCACGAGAGCAAACGCGAGCATGTTGCGTGGGATTAACTAATTAATCAATTTGCTCATAAGCTTCCTTCTTTTTTGCACTCCATGTTCGTTATGCTAGAATTACTTCGACATTTGTTGTTGTTGTTATTATTATTATTATTTAACAGAGGTTGTGTAATTTACGCATAGGCTTTGCCTCCACCAAGAGAGAAATAAATGCGTTCGTATTTTTGTGAAGTTTCCCCCAATTTTTTTGTTTTTTTTCGAGTACGGATGCATGCATGCATTTTCAAGCAAGGGAAACGCACAAGGGGACGGACTGTCAGTGGGGTGGGGCTCGCGGCTCCGGATCCTCTGCCTAAGAGCAGAGGATCAACGGTGGGGATGACATTTTGAGGTGAGGGTTTTCCCCTCTACTTAAGGAGGCAAGACATTTTGAGGGTGGGGATTTACATATCAGATCTGCTTTAAGAGCAGAGGATCCACTCCCGGGGCTCGCATGGGCGACGGGTGGAGAGGGGCCGACGGCGACGGGACATGTCGTCAGAGTCTCGAGAATTCCGATTGGTCCGACCAAACCCGGTTTTGTGGCTGCGAGGTTTCTCCCACGTCCGTACGTTTGTTCCCGGTCTTTGTCTCCACCCTCCGAGACGACACGATTGACCTCCCTCCCCACCGTCCCTTCCGAAGCCCATTGGGCCCCGCTATGAACCGGGACTCTCGAGCCGTGAATACGATGGCGACCCCCACGTGTCTGGGCCCGCCAGGCCCAACTCTACCCATTCTCATTATTTTGGGGCGCGAATGCTAACCATTATGTTTTTTTTTTTGTGAAGTTAAAAAATTAGAAGAAAATAGTTTCCTCTTCGCAAATCCCGATTTCTCCACAAGATATCGATTTAAGAAAGGGGGAAAAGGAAAGAAAAGGTAGATTCAAATAACAATTATGTTCCTAGACACAGTTTCCTAACTATAAATGATTTTATTTTATTTTATTTATGTTCCCTATATGAGTTTTTGAAGAGAGAAGTGTATTTGATATTAACACGAAATTTATGTACTGGGAAATTTTTTTTGGCTTGATAATCCTTCTTAAATTTTATTCTCGGTGATGACTGGTGGTGGGTTGGGGGTGGGCGGTGGCGGGTGGTGATCGTCAATCGTGGGCACAAGTAGTGAGAATAAATTTTATGTTTATGTCTATATATTTATCATTTATGTTTCAAACCTATTTCTAAATTAAAAATTTGTTCTATAAATAAAATAAAATAAAAAATTACGTTACCAAATGAGTTTCTACTTCAAATATGTCATGAAGGGTAGAAAAATATATATCATCATAAGTAGAATGGTTTTCATGCACGCCTTTAGATGAAGTTCCTCTAGTATTAATTTCATCGTAGTCTCTCTCTCGTCTCTTTTTGTGAAAACGAACAGATGGTTTTCTATAGATGGCGAGCGAGGCACCCCAACTCGTGCAAACTCTAACAAGAGCTAAATAGATTTCAAGGCAGGCCTCAAATCGACAATCAAAAACCATTGGGAATTGGAATGGATGTGATTTTATAGGTAAGCAACTCAATACTCGCATCCAATAAATTTAAGATACTAGAACGGTATCGTATATATCATTGTACTTAGGTTGATTTTCTAGAAAATGCATACTATTATATTTGCCGTTTTTTAAATTTACTTATCAGTTATACTCGAAATCTTAGCTTTATAGATTGTTTCATACCTTGCCGGAATACTTCGGGTTACTTATACAATTACTTTAGGTTACCTATTCGAGCACGAATTCTCATTTGTAGGATCACCGGATCTTTGGATTTTTATGATCATCGACCTTCAATTTGTTTTTCTTCAATCCCATCTTGTCGTATTAGTACAGCTTCGGCAACCGAAAGTCTTTAGAACCCACGGGTTTTGAATAGATGGGTTAGTTAAGAAAGCTCGACACGACATGTGCCTAATGGCACGTATATGCTTTACTAAGATAGCGACACGGGCGGGTTGTGAGTACCCGACAGACTATAATGAGACGGGTTCGAGATCTTATGTCAAAGTCGGTAAGGACCTAAGGAAATAACATGGGCTTGAGACGAGGTCAAGGCCCAAAAAGGTTGGAAGGCGTGCACGTGTTCGGAGATCATCCATGGCCCCTGCGCCTCCATCTTCATCAGGATTGAGATTCCAAGGTGTAGGCCGAAGAAGAAATCCAAGGCCGGCCCATTCTCTTTGCAGCCCGTGTGCGTTAAGGATCTTAAACGAATCCCAGATCAACGAACAACGACGCCGGCGATGCGTTTCAGGACATCCGAATTACTCATCGGTCGGTGCTTTGGAAGATCGAAACCGTACGAGATGATGCGCCGCCGCACCACGCAGATCCATCTCCTCGCAGCCGTGGAGAGAATCATGAGCCGTAATTTATTTACGGGAATTACGCGATCTCTATTGCGGAAATTGCCTAATTTACTTACGCAAAAGACTAAATGAATATTTCGATTTGGAGTTCGGTCTTGTAATTTTTGAATTACCGTTGTTCCAGCCACAGAAAGGATGTTACCATGTATACATATGACCGTCGATGAGATTTACGTGGTCTAACGGTCGGGATGTAAATAGGTGTCGAAAAGGGACCCACCGCGGCCACTTTTACGGTGGCCTTTGCTTGCTTCGGTATTTTCTCTCTCTTTTGTATTGGTCGAGATATTTATTTATTATTTTTTTGGGAGCGATCCTGTCAGAATTTGTGTGGAACCAAGTTTAGTGCGGGGAGCCCTCTTCTCAAGCCGAGTCTTCGATCTTCCTCATGCATATCTATCCACACTCTCTTCTTCAGCTTCCCCATTTTTCTATTCCTTTTCTTTCTCGGGTTGCCTCTGTTTCTCCTGTTTATTTTTGGCAGTTTGTTCTGTTGGTGCCCTCTTTCTCTCAGATGAGGAAGTTCCTGCTTAAATACACTTCCTCAAGGTGACTTTATTTATTTGGATGCTCCCGGATGAGTTCTGTTGCGGGTTTCTTTCGTTCCCGTTTTTGGGCTCCGCGAGTGCGGAGTGCGTATGATCTTGTCAGGTGGGTCGGCCTTGGAATCCGAGGATTTGTCCCTTTTCGGACAGCTTGCTGACGATTTTGGTCTTTGTTTGATGAACTGAAGCCATTGCCCCTCCCGCATTGAGGTCCTTTGGTCCTTATAAACTCGCCTCCCTGCCGCTGTGAATTGTTTATCGGTAAAGATGCACGATTCTGCTATGCTGTCGTAATGTGGGTTGTTGATTTTATGAATAAAGAGAGAGACTGTTGCATCTGATTGGGTGTTCTTGAAGGGAAACTTGACTTTTATGAGCTGGATGGTCTGTGGCTAGTGATAAGTGATATTTTTGTGCTTTGTGGGAGGGTGCTAGAAACGGGTTGTTCCTGAGCAATTTTTGGTTGGGAAAAAAAATGAAGTATGTGGAGCTTTTGATGAGGGGGAATCAGGGAAGATGAGAGAAGTGAAAGATGATGAGAAGTAGATAAATACAAGTCCGATGTTTCTGAGATTTCATGTGAATGATACGGAAAAAGGAGGACCGAGAGCACCTCCCAGGAACAAAATGGCTCTCTATGAGCAGCTCAGCATTCCTTCACAAAGGTTCGATTCACAAATGACATCGTTATTGCCCCTTCCGCACAACCAGGGCGGCTTTTTAGCTCCGTCAGCACCATTGCTATTTGTGAGTTCGTAGCAATTTATTTCCATTGTCAATTTTTTATTCTAGGCCTTGAGCTTGCTTATAGGTTGTAAATTCAATTGAATTGACAGCAGCCTCTGTTTTCTTCCTTTCTGTTTCTCAAATTGTAAAATAGTACTGTGATCGAATACTTCTGATATGTGATTATGCACATTGATTTAGAGATTTAGGTGTACTGTGATTGATAGCTAGGTTATACGGTGAATGCAGGGTGGTGGAAACCAAAGCAATGCGCTGACACCATTTTGTAGCTCAGCAGTCACTCATCTTACAAGGACACCTGAACTGCATGCCTCCGCTGGTGTCAAGTTGTACTCTCTGATGGAAAATAGAGAGATCAACTCGATGCAGTCATGTGGTTTGTCGCATTTCAAGAGAGTTGCTCTGAGGAAACACAGACATGCTGATAATTTTACTGTTCCAGCTCTTGTCAAGAGAGTGTTGACTCCCCATAGCAACCGTAAGTACAACAAAAGTCTCAAGCTTAATCCTGACTTACACACGGGCCATTCAAGCCAAACTAGGAGTTCTCAAGAGAAGCTGATTGACCCTACAGAATCCAACGGCATGAAGTCAAGACAATGCACAAGAGATCCATTACTGGACAATCAAGAGGTGTCTTTGGCAAGCTTTTGTTGTCATGAGAGGCCGGTTACATTAAGTAGGGAGAAGACATACGCATCTTTCCCACCATCAAGCAAAGACAAAAAATCTGAAACTCCCAAAGTATGTCATGCATCTACAATTGGAGATCGTAGAAGCAGTTCAGTTGATGGCTTGAATAGGTTAGCATGTTCAAATACATCAATGGGCGAGGGGTGTCATGTCCAGCAAGACATATCAGTGGTTAGAGATGAAGTTTTAGAGGAATTAAGTAAGGGCAATGCTTCACACATGAGGAGTAGATTGCGATCAAAGCCATTGATTGAGAATGAGAAAAGTAGTGCAAACGGGTCCAAATGTGACAATAAGGATCAGGAGGACGGTGAATATCCCATCCTAGCAGCAGAAGGAAATGAATGTAATGTCATGGACTGTTCGGAAGAGTCTCCATCAGCTTTGTATTTGGCGCCGGATGATGTTGTTGGAGTAATAGGTGAAAAGCAATTCTGGAAAGTGAGAAAAGCCATTGTCAAGTAAGTTGCTTTTTATCTTATCTAGAAATTCTGTTTTGTCCTCTTTGGTGGAAAATTGGTTTCGCATTAGTTTTTTCCCTGATTTTTGCAGATGGTTTTTTTTTGCTTGCTGCTATTAGCCCTAATATCCTCATGATTTCCCCAGCACGAAGAAAAGCTGTGTTTGATCATAAGGCCACATTTCTTATGTTTGCACCATATTAGGATATGTTGGTGAAGCTTAAGGGTAGCAGATTGGCTGTTGCAGAGCAATTCAAACTCTTAGTATTCATTTGTACACGGGAAGAATACATTTTAAGACGACAGTCCATGTAGACAATGTGATAAGCATCATTGATTATGGTCGAGGAGTGTATTGTCATCATTTAGCATGGAACTTGTGGTTGATGGTCAAGGGCAGGCTATAAAAAGAAGGGTTTTTGTGTGACGAAATAGGTCGTGCAGGATAATTTTATATACTTGGCCCAAAAAAACAAAAAAACATTGTCAATATGATGTGGGGGCCAGATCTTCTTAACATTATAAACTTTCAATATCAGGGATGATGCGTAGACAGAAATTCACCTGTGCAGAGCACATCTATGGAAGTACTACAGTGCGTAATGGAATTATAAATATGCACATTCCTTGGAACACCACTGAGATTTTCCACTTTAGATCTGGTCTACTTGTAGAGACAGCATACAATCAGTTTTTTGTGCGCATAGAAGTAATCAAAAAAGAAATGCAGATTAAAAGTTTTGCCCATTAGGAACAGAAATACATTGACATTGCTCAAATTACTTACTATATGTTGTTGCAGTTGAATTAATAACATTTTTTTTGGTAATTATTGAATTAATAACATTTAGCTCTTCTTTCTTTGAACTTTTATTTCTTTTTTTAGATATGTTCACTAAATGCATTATGTTTTGCTAATTTTGCAGAAAAGTGCATCTTTCCAACCATAATCCATTCTAGTTAGGGAAAATGCGTTCATTTGATAATTAATATGTTTCTCCTGTCCAATCTACAGTCAGCAGAGGATCTTTGCGGTGCAAGTGTTTGAGTTGCATAGGCTAATAAAGGTATACCTTCTCTTGCTGACTCGAAGTTGACCTGCCTCTTGTGCAATGGATCTATTTCTGTCTTCTTGGACATGGTTTTAATAAGCAAAACTGTGGCACCCTTTTGTTTGTGCGATCCAGGTGCAGAGACTTCTTTCAAGATCTCCTCATCTGCTTGAAAGCAGTCTCTGCTTTGGGAAGCCTTTAGTAGAACTCCATGCAATAAAGTCAGTTTCATCCGAACGTCTCATAGAAGCAACGACACTGCCGGAAAAAAATCCCCTAACTACCCAAGAGAGGAACACAACCTCAATGGTAAAACTTCCTCTCCCTTCTATAAATAGTGACTTCAGCAAGAAGCTCGTTGGTGAGCGGCCAGAACAAAGTCATTGTTCAGAAACTTCAAATCAAGCAGCTTGTAAACCGGCTCCATGGTGCTTCCCACCCATTGGAAACCAGTGGCTAGTTCCTGTGATGAGCCCCTCGGAAGGGCTCAGTTATAAGTCTTATTCTGCAGTGTGCCCTCCTGGTGGAGGCTCTGTTGGACCCCTTTATGGCGGTTGTGCGCCTATAAGCTTTAATTCCATGGGCAACGATGTAAGCACACAATTTGGTATCCCAGCTCCCAACCAACAAGCCATGGGAATCTTTCCCAGGACTCCTCCGGTGGGCCAAACCTTCTTTCTGCCTTGGGGAATACCGTTTATGAATCCGTCTTTTACTAGCATGGCTGTCGAACAGATGAGAAATCCATTTATTTTGGGCTCTCAATCAAGTCCGCAGGTTAACCAGTGGTCGACAGGGGAAGTTAACTTCAGTCAGCCCCACCAGAGTTCCTGCTACATGTCGACTCAGGTAAGTCAAGTAATCTCGTGTCGTGGTGGTAAAAGTCAAGCTGCGAAGGAGAATGAGCTTCAGAGAAGTACTGGAAGTAGTCTCTCCGGTGGGTTAGGAGGAGCTGCGCTTCCTCTCTTTCCTATAAACCCAGCAAAGTCAGATCAGAAAGCGCAGGTGCATAGCAACAACAGGCAAGAAAAGGTGATCAAGGTTGTACCTCATAACCCGAGGTCGGCTGCGGAATCAGCAGCTCGTATTTTCCAATTAATACAAGAAGAAAGGAAGTGGCATGAGTAGCCCATTCCCCTGTCCCGGATGATTACTGTATTAACCAATACCTGCTAAGCAGAAAGTGACCATGGGTCCTAGCGCCTTACTCAAACATATGAAATTCTTTGTTTTTGGGTCTGCGCTACCTGACTCATGCTCAAAATGTATATATGCTCCTCAGTGGTTGACAACGAAATTTCTTCTAACTTATCTTACAATGACAAGCATGTTGTATGAGCATAGGCTCTTAGAGTTTCGCTCTTGATTTGAGTGGGCAAGAATTAGGAACTATGTTGAACAGAGACTTTCAAGGTGTTGGCAGTTGCTGCCGCGTTGAAAACAGCACTGTTGTCTAGCTGAATAGAAGTGAAAAATAAAAAAGAAATCGAATAACAGAGAACAAGGAGTGGGGGCCAATTTTTAGTTGGAATGTGGTGTAGGAGAGCACTTATTCACTACTATTTCTAAAACTTTTGAAGGTATAGGTTCTGCTCGTTTCTTAAAAAATGCAGCATTTTTGAAAAATACATTATAAAAAGTTACTTTTTTTTTTTTGAAAAATGACAATATTTTTGGATATTTATTTGAAATTTAGAAAAAGATTAGTTAAAAAATCTATTATTCATTTATTTTTTGTTATACATCGGTTGGCTGCTAATTACAAGTCTTGCTAGGCTCGGCGAGCTCTCAACTTGCCACCAGAGGCCATGAACCTACTAGTCCAAGGAAAGTCTTGAGCTTGCATCTAAAGATTGTGAGTTCACTACCAGAGAGACCGCCGACTCACTAGCCATGGGCGAGGTAAGGCACGTTGCTAGAGGTTAAGGCTATGATATTTAAAGGTGAAAAAAGAAAATTGAAATTAATTTTTTCTTTTTAAAAAGTGAAGACATTTTCTCCATTCTTAAATGTGTTTTTTTATTGGTGGAAAATAATTTTCTTGATTATTTTGGTTTTCGTGAAACAAATGCAAAAAAAATTTAGAAAATATTTTCATGAAAGTTATTTTATGCAAAACAAACGGAGTGTTAATGAAAAAATTAATGCCCGATTTGGATGAACCGACGTGAAGAAAGACGCGGATATTTCTTCCCGTTTCCTTCTCCTTTTGTTATTATCAGCAGTAGTATACACATTAGCTTTATGCATAACATTAAAATTTTCTCTTCCAGTGACTGGAATTAGAATAATCAAGGCTATTTTCTCTTTGCTCAATCTCCAGAGGCTACACAGAACTCAAGCTTACTTATTTGGTTCACAAAGCATAAAATCCAACATCTCGTGGTTCACAAAGCATAAAATTCTCACGTAACCTTGGGAACTCCAGCTTACTTATTTGGGCCATCAACAGCTAAACCGGGAACCGTAGAGAATTCCCATATGAGATCTCAAGAAATAGGGAGAGAGAAAACTTCGAAGCCCAAAAAGTGAAAGAGAACACAAGCCTCGGGAGCAGAGTCAAGTCAGCAGACAAAGCATGAAAGCCATCAAGAAACTGTTCATCAAACGTGTCCTGTTCTAGGATTCTTCTTTTTGGCCCAACCGACCCTCACCGTGCTTGCTCTGAGAACTCAAAATCACAAGGTCCAAATTTATACGCAAGCCAGGTACTATATTAATGAGTTGCAAAGCAGTGCCACGTATTGAAGGGGACAAACGAGAATACCTCCTTAAACCCTTCTCGCTCTCCCTCTCTCCCGGATGCAGCAGCGGTCATTCGGATTCGTCAGAAGCTGGCCATTCAAGAAACTGCCGGAAATAAAATATTTTCTTAAAGAGTGCGAAATTCTAAATCTCACCAGTTCAGAATTTGTTGGGTATTCAACTGTATGACGTCTTGGAATCTGTTCGACCCATTACATAGAGCAGCCCACATGGTAACCACAATCTCCCTCCCTCCCTCTCTCTCTCTCTCTCTCCCTCTCTCTCTCTCTCTCTCTGAGTGCGTGTGCGTGTATTGCTCATTTCTAATGTGTCTTGATTGGTGCTAAATCCAGGAATCTCAGCGAGGGCTGTCTTGATCCGTTCGAACATCACTCATTGTTTGGGAAAACTTGCTTTTCAGCTAATACCCATCTGGTGAAAGAGCTAATCTATTTTTGCCCATTTAAAAGGTGATGAGTCTTTCTGATTTTGTTCGGGCACAACGCAATATCGCCTTTCTTGTTTGAGGAAATCAGTGACATATTTGAACATATGGGTTCTTCTGGGATCTGTCCGTAAGAGACGTCGGTCCATGCAATGAGCATTTGACAATAAAAAGGGTGTAGTTTTTGCTGGGGGAATAAACATGCAGTCAAGGGCAGCGGCGATGGAGGACGGGAAGGAAGCGATTGCTATCAGAGCAACCCAATCTAATGCTAGGGTTGTGCCATTGCGGGTTCTCCAGTTCTTCGTGTTGTTTCTTTTCGTCGGTCTCGGATTTTCTATTGTTAGTATGTATGCTGTGAAATATTTCAATGTTCAAGGTCGAATTCTCGTTGCTCCAGTGGCAGAGTCCAACATAAGACCTTGCTCGGAAGAGTCTGGTAGGTTGCAGAGTTGGATCAGGCCACTGTCGAATTTGTTGCATAACATGAACGATTCTGAGCTATTTTGGCGGGCGTCCTTCATGCCACGGATAAAAACTTACCCATTCAAGAGAAAACCCAAGGTTGCATTTATGTTCTTGACGAAGGGTCCGCTGCCACTGGCACCTCTCTGGGAGAGGTTCTTCAAGGGGAATGAGGACAGGTATTCCATCTACATCCACTCGCTTCCATCTTACCATGCCGATTTTCCGCCAACATCGGTTTTCTACCAGAGACAAATTCCAAGCCAGGTATCAACAAGCTTTGACATCTAAGTTCATTTTTCTCCGTTAAGTTTCATCCTCATCAACAAGCATAGTGAGAGTTTTTAGCATTCTTCTCCTGTCCACTACAAAACAAGAATATGAATTCTCTCTCTTTCATATGACAATACAAAGGCTGTTGAAGCCTTTTTCAGAGTAATTGGTTGCATAGGTTCCAAAAATGTGTTGACACTGTGGCGATTGCAAAATGCTGGTTATGTTTCTAAAGGGTGTTTCAGTTTTAGCCTTTCTTGGGGATTCATGGGAATTGTGGTTTATTTAGTTGGAGATGCAGTCAATAGTGCATATTATTGGGGCTAGTCTGCGTCCTAGGACCTCCCTTGTATTCATGCTATTAAGTTATTTCAGTTCGACAATTAATAATCTGCATTTTGGATCATCTGATTGCAGACCATTTCAATCATTAACTAATGCTCGGCTTTTTTCCCTGGCCCTGTTAAATCTTTATCTGAAGGATTTGTGCATCTATAAATGCAGCGCCTAACTTTTGATTCGTTGTTTACCACAAGTTGCCGATTTTTCTAAATAGGGAAAAAAAATATTGCCAGGCTTTTGCTGTGCTGCTGCTCTCAGTAGAACTCTCTCAGAAGTGTTAAAATTGCAAATAAGGAGAAAAAAATAAAAGCTTAACTGGAATATGGTTGGGTTATTTCCCACTTTGGGATATAATTCATGTCTCCTTCCTTAATTATGCTAGAGACCAAAAGCACAAGTGAAGCCTCCATTAGATTTAACTGTTAAAATATATCGTTTTTCTACAAGTTACCATTTTTCTAAATAGAAAAAGAAATATCTCATGGCTGTGCTGCTGGTCTCAGTAGAATTCTCTTAAAAGTGGCAAATTTGCGAATAAGGAGAAGAGAAGCCCTCCTAAAATGGCTCTTCATTTTATCAAGAAGGATAGTGTCATTCATATTTGTATTGTAGTTCACATGGTAATGAGGGCAACAATTTTGGCTATCACATATACAGATGGATGGATGAACTTTTCAATGTGGAAAAGAAATTTTAGTTTTAGCATCAGAGAACATTTTGTCTGCATGAAATTTTGTGAAGCGCTTGCACTTGGTACATGATGTCCTCTTGTAATCTATCTTGCTTGGTTCAATTAGAATTGCCACCCGCTTGACAGCGTTGAGATTACTTTTCTGGAGTCCTTTTTCATGTTACAAAAACTGGGTTGCAATAGGCAAAGAATTCACAATAATCAGGATGTTTATATTTTAATCATCATGAGAAAGGTTGATGGACTGCTGTATCTTTCTCATTTTCTTTTGGACCCCTGAAATGACTCTGCATACAGATGTACAGAGAAATCGAGGGTATGATTCAGACAGACTATTTTTATGCTGGCACTATAGTAGCATAAATCCTGGTGAGGGATGCACCACTTGTGTTGGTTTATAATGATTCTCAACTATATTATTCAATAAAAAAGTAGAATGCTCCGTCTTTTACCCCATATACTTGTGTTTAAGATTGCTCATGTGCGATGATAGGTTACTTCACTTGCTGGTTGTCTTTTCCATTTCTCAGTTTAAGTACCTTGTTCACCTTTTCTATAATTGTATCCTGTCATAGCAAATAGAAGAAGATGATTTTTTTCCTTATCTTGAGCTGCCTCCTGACTGTAAAACCAAACATGTCAATATATATGTAGATTATCGAGTTATCTCCTGGGATCATTTAATTTTTGTGTTAAGTTTCTCCTACTTTAAGTGTAATTATTTTCATCACTCAAGAATACGACTTTTGAGGCTTCATTGAAAGGTTGCTCCATGACATATGGTTATCCTAACAAAATGAATATGGTGTCATGTGCCCAAGCCATTCTCAGGAAACTTGCTGTCTTGTTAGTTTTTAATTTGTGCTCGCCAGAAAATAACCACGTGTAGGATGAAATTCTCATGCTTTTGACAGGGAATTCTCATATTCTTATCACCTTAGATATTTACATGCAGGTGGTGGAGTGGGGAATGATGAGCATGTGCGATGCTGAGAGGAGACTCTTGGCTAATGCACTTCTCGATATATCCAATGAATGGTTTGTCCTGCTGTCTGAATCCTGCATTCCTCTACGAAACTTCAGCATCATCTATCTTTACCTATTGAGGTCCAGGTACAGTTTTGTGGGTTCATTCGATGAACCTGGCCCTTATGGCAGGGGTCGCTATGACGAAAATATGGCCCCTGAGGTCAACCTCACTCAGTGGCGCAAAGGTGCTCAATGGTTTGAAGTAAACAGGAAACTTGCTTTAGACATAGTTGTAGACACCAAGTACTACCCCAAGTTCAGAAATTTCTGTAGACCGGCTTGTTATGTGGACGAACATTACTTTCCGACTATGTTGGCAATTGAGTCCCCTCATCTTTTGGCAAATCGAAGCCTCACATGGGTGGACTGGTCGAGGGGCGGTGCTCACCCTGCTACATTCGGAAAGGCTGATATAACTGAAGAATTCTTCAAGAAGAAAATTAATGAGCGTGGCACGTGCTTTTACAATAACCAACCTTCTTCACTGTGTTTTCTCTTCGCTAGAAAGTTTGCTCCCAGTGCTTTAGAACCCCTTCTAGATCTCGGACCAAAAGTTTTTGGATTTTGATGGATGCTCTCGACTAACAAGACAGATATTGATATTTGTCTGCCAGCAGATGTCATATTCTTTATAAGCCGAGTCATTGATGACTTAGTTCATCGTATAAGTATTAAATCGAGAAGGTATTTTGTATGTTGCCTGTATTCTTGATGTGCATAGATTAGAAAGAAGTAGCATCTTGGCTTACCTTGGATTTTGGTTATAATTTCTAGATATTGCTTCTATGTGATTTATATCCAGAACCTCTGTGTTGGAGGAAACACAATTCAATAATACGGAATGCGGTTGTTTGCATTTTCTGGGTACGGCAAAGTTTTTCCTTAATCTTAACAGGCCAATCGGATTAGCCAAAAGGCTTCTGGAACAGTTAGTGGTTGAGGGAGTACATTTGGAGTGTATCTGATTTACATTTCATAATGATTGAATAAGCCAGAATGCTTGTGGAAAATTATTATATAATGTCGCTGGGAAATCTTGCTCCCTTTATGATTCTCTTCGGAAATCCAGAACAAACTTCCAGAAGATCAGCAAGTGAAATTTTCCATTTTTACATGGCTGTCCATAGAGAAATGGCAAATTTGGGAATATTGTTCTCCATCAATCGTTTGTATAATCCAATGGTCATCCTTACAATTCATCATGGCGCCCTCCCTCAACAGACAGGAACTTTTGCGGTTGATCAAGAAGATATCTAATAGCCATAGATGCATGAAGGGCAGAACCATAAGGAAGTCCATCCTCATTTATCTTGAAATAGGGCGAGTGCACCGACTCATAGCGTTCGCCTGTATCGTCACCTACTCCAAGGAAGAAGAAGTAGCCAGGTATCACCTCCTGGTAAAACGAGAAGTCCTCTGATCCCATCATTGGCTGCATATCATTGATTTTACTAGGGCCGAGCAATTCGCCAGCAACTTTCTTGAATTGCTCATGCAGGTATTCGTCGTTTATGGTCGGTGGGAAGAAGGGCTTTTCTTCTGAAAAGAAATGAACGGTGGCATGGCACCTCTGAACAGCAGCTTGCCTGGTTACGACCTGGAACGGCCAAACAGGTCAATTTTGTTGAAGTATGATTGGCGCGTGAATTGGAGTAAAAATGGCAGAAACAGAGTCACTGAATCCTCTGTTGAAAAAATAGGAGTAGCACACTTTCTGAACTTTAGAAGACTGAAGGTGAGAGTCTCATTGCTAAGTAAGAGCTTGAAGTGCTGTACCTCCTCAATTCGCTGCTTTAGATGCATAAAACTCTCTTTTGAGAAGGCTCGAAAGGTCCCACCGATAGTAACAGAATCCGGAATAACGTTATATGCTCCTCCTCCTTGGAATTTTGCCACTGTCACAACCTGGAAATGCGCAGATAGCATCAGAAGAAAGTTCATAAACCAAGAAATGAGAATCGGATCAACCATCCTTCTGTTTAATTCCACAAAATAATCTCCAGAATTTCCTCCTCCTTTTTACTTAGACAGAAGTCAATTGAAAGTTAGGCATCAACATCAAACGGGACAACATCTTCACAAATTGATTCGTTGAAGGACCTGAGAGTCCAGAGGATCAGCTTCTCGCGAAATGAGGTGTTGTAAGCTAACAACCACACTAGATGCTGCAAGGATAGGATCTATTGAGTGCTGAGGAATTGCAGCGTGGCCACCTTTTCCGCTTATGACCGCTTCGAAGAAGCCGCTCCCAGCCAAAAGAGGGCCAGGCCTTGAAGCAACTACACTAACAGGCAAATGAGGTGCAACATGTAGCCCAAAAATAGCATCTACATTCTCAAGCGCCCCGGCATCAGTCATCTTTTTAGCTCCTCCGCCACCCTCTTCAGCCGGCTGAAAGATAAGTACCACCGTGCCCTGGTGACATCAAATGTACACATGATACATAGGGTAAGATTAACTGCAATGATACAAGTAAATAAAATGAAGGCCTAGAAAGACGTAAAAGGGTGAAGTGCGGAGCCCCTGGAGCTTATAGAATACTTGATACGAAGTCCAGCCCAATGTCGATAAAAAAAATTCATATCGTCGACCTCATTTAGTGCAATAGGGCTAAATTCGTTCCTGTTGTCGTTAGTTGCTGTGAATGTGAAAAAGAGATGACTGATAGATGACTGAGATACATCCAATGGGCTGAAACTGCAAGAATTCTCTCTCTGTGGCCAGCCTCAAAGACAGAACCATCTTGCTTGCGGTTTTTCATTGAACCATCGAACAAAGACTATGGACCAACTTACGAGTCAGGTCAATTCAGTATCATCCTAACTCATTGAAAGCCAACCTTTTAAGCAACGAAACCAGGGTGTCTATCATAACAGAAGTGTGTAAAACTTACTCGTATCTCTTCCTGATGCTCTCGAAGGATCTTTGCAGCACCTAGAAGCATTGCGACGTGGGCATCATGTCCACAAGCATGCATTTTCCCAGGAACTTTGCTTTTGTGCTCCCACTCCACCATTTCCTATTCGAGGACAAAAGCAACTGTGCAAATTTAATGAACGGCCACCATAAGCAACCATTCATGGCTCTGAGCAAATAGAATTCACGCGCTCTACGCACTAAATTTTATGTCCACAAACTTCAGCTACACGGAAAAGAAAAGGTGCTTGACAGTGACCTAAAGTAGGACCGAGTTTCATAAAGTTTTCTTTGTCACCCTGAAACCATTTCTACAAAAAAATGGAAATAGAAATATTCAAGCTCTAGCCTTTCTAATGACCAACTGCAGGTCCACAGGAATACCATAGCAAAACTAGAAGAAGAAAAGCACAACGTAGCAGAAGAAGCAGAAGGAAAAACAGTCAATCAAACCTGCAAGAGAAGGGCGTCCATGTCGGCTCGTAAAGCGACAAAAGGAGGCTTGCCAGTCCCAATGAAGCCAACAACGCCTGTTACAGCAAGTGGGTGCTTGTATCGAATCCCCATTTTGTCTAATTCGGATCTTATGAGCTTGCTGGTCTCATACTCTTCGGAGCCCAATTCAGGGTTCTCGTGTATCTTCCTCCTAATGCCGATCATCCACTCAGAAAAATCTCGGCTTTTGGCGAAATCGAGCAACTTTTGGGGGAAGTCCGTCGACCCATTTGAGCTCAAGGAAGAATCAGATGAGAGGCAAGTTGTGCACAACAGGTCGACAACAAAAACCAGGAAGACCCACCTTGGACCATCCATGGATTTTTTCCAGAAGAAGAGTTATCTTTGCCCCTTCCGGAGAGGTGAGAGTTGGAAGGAGGCGGAGTCAAATGAGAAGAGAGTCCAGCTTTTGAAGAAGGACTAGGAGAGAGAGAGAGAGAGAGAGAGAGAGAGAGAGAGAGTATACAATATAGCACGTTAAAAAATCGAACACGGACCTTAAGTAGAAAAAGTTTTATATTATGTAATGTACCAAAAAATAAGTGCATGATCATCACCAAATTTAGAGAAAATAATCATCAAAACCTCTTGAAAATAGATGTTGTTTCTTCGAAATATCCCATTACGCAATACAATCTCTCAAGAAGAAATCAATTCGCACATTAAAATTAGGAGTACAACGTGTACTTCAGTTCACACATTATTGAATACATGCAATTTTATATTCAAGTCACTTACTCAAATCTCAATTCATATTTTCCACAACCCATAAAGTTAGTGAAATTATTTTGTGGACTCCAATTAAACCAATTGAAATGGGCTTCCGTGATTGCTACATATAAAAGGAAGTGGGGTATGAATCATATCTCCGTAATCGTGAGCCATCCCAATCTTCAAAAGACGGTTTGATTTTTCTTTAAGGTATGCGATCACAGGCTCGTGTTTTATCGATATCCGGTCCGAATCCTTGTGCACAAATTACCCTCCTAAGAGCACATGTATGCTTCATTAATTACTCAATGTGTATGGAATGGAAAGGGCTACGAAGAATCAATCCAAGGCCTCAAGAAACGGGCGCGAGCCCTCATCGGGAAAGAGATCACATTACAACGACTTCAAAGGACGAGCAGTAATGACAAGGTCGGCCTCTTCATGTCCACCACGCATTCAAATCCAAGATGTTCTTGTCGTTCGAGGAACTCCAGAAGCCTTCGCCACGTGCTGGATCTTATTTTAGCACGTGCCGCGGAAAGATCACAATCCCCGGCACTCCCAAATGGAACCGGGTAATCACAAGTACGAAACAAAACCGAACACGGCCCTGTCGGAAAAGGTGGGGGCAAAATTGGGAACCAAAGACGGCAAAAAGTTAGCTTTTTTCCGGGGCGTTTATCAAGAATTGACATGCGGCCGCCTCCGCCGCCCTCGCCGCCGCCCTCGCCGTCGCCATCGCGGTCGAGTCAAAATCAATCTTATCGATCTCGTTAATACACACATCATTTTAAAACTAGCAATGATGTGCGTGACATTTGATTTCAAGTACGCCCATGTGAATTGCACACTGTGATTCCACGATGAGTTGTCCCTTTTGTATTATTCTGCTTGAGCTGTGATTGTTCAAGGAGACAGGATGGAGCATGCGCCGCGAGATGTAATTTATTTTAAGAGGGGCAGTCCTTAATCGTCTCGTTGTTTTAATATTTAGGGTTGAAGTATGCAAATTGTCCTCTGTTTGGAAGATATGTAGAGAAGGGGAAATTAAAAAAAAAAAAAGTGCATGACAAAATGATCTCAGTGCTTCAACAAATGACCGCAATTCATTCGGGTTCGGTTTTCTTCTAAACACTTGGTAAATGCACGTTAAGAGTTATAACTAGTTTGGACGGCCTGCATTGGATGAGTGGTGTAAAGTTCTAAACCTTTTTTTTTATTTATCTCAATCGACCCATAAATTAAGAAGAGAATAATGAGTTTATTTAAAATTTCAGAGTGCATTTACTTTTTTTTTATTTGGTGCTCTTTATTTACTTATTTTTGTAGCATGAATGATTTGATTTTCCGATCTAGTCTTTCATCGAAGCATTGAGCTAACAAACAAGTGTAATTGTTAAGTTATATGATGGAGTACTCAATAGAGTAATCACGAAAATGTTGAGACCCGCTATTTCGTCAATTGAGACTTTTATAATGCATGGATATCGATGTGCGGATTCACATGTAACTTTTCGATACATTTCTAGATTGCGAGCGATATTCTAGGCTGTGGAAAGAGTCGTTTCTTCCTTTGCTAAAAGTCAAAACAAAGGAGCATATGATTTAGCCGTGAAAGAAAATTATTTCTTCATGGCTGCGTATTTGGGCTATATAGCTGGCGGGGACAGGCCCATGGGCTTTCCGGCCCTTGAGACCCACGACTAGTTTTGATTCTCTCTGTCTTCCTTCTTGCCATTTTAAGGTAATCAGAGTTGCAACTTACGTGAGAATTCAGAAATCGAGGTTACTCAAGCGCTGCACGCGCACAAAGCTTGGAGAGAACCCGTTTTGCCATTGCTTTCTGCCATGCCGTCTCGGGCAATAGATAGAGAGTCCGAGGTACTCAAAGACTTTCTTTCGTCCTTCTGGGATTGTCGTCGGGGCTCTGTATATTGCTTTGTTCTTCTTACCGGGACAGTGTTGGTCATGCTGGTCGAGCATCTCATCTCGTGGGAAGTTGCATAAAGATGGAGACTTGGTTGTGTTATTGTTGGTTAAGCATCTCGGCTCATGCAAGAGTTGTGTCAGTGGCTCTGTAAATTACTGTATTCTTCTTACCGGTGGGGCATGTTGGTTAAGCATCTCATCTCATGAGAAGTTATATAAAGATGGAGGCTTTCTCGTGTTTTTGTTGGTTAATCATCTCGGCTCATGGAAGAGTTGTGTCGGTTTAGACTTTATTGCGGTACTTGTTAGTTGTGCATCTCATCTCATCAAAAGCTGTGTACGGAATCGACACTTCGTTGGGTTTGGTTCTTGATTTGTTCTTTCACTTGCGTTTACTTAATGAACCTGTGGCGGCGTGGCTTCGCTTGGATGCACCTAATGTCAGCTTCTAGGTTATTGCTCGAACTCCAGTTCAGTAGTTGTCAGTCATATTTTCGTCTTTTTGATTACCCAATACTCATCAAGCTTCTTTTATTTGTGCTGTTGATGGATACTTTTGATTATAAGTTCTGACGTGCCTATTATCATGTTTGTTTGCAAAGCTTTCGCAAATTGTTATATAATCCAATCTGATCGTGGGTATTGGTTGCTTTTCTTATATGGTGATATAGATGTCCTCAACTGTAGCTGTCCATCAACTTTTGTGGTGAAAAGCCCACTTTGGTAAAGAGAGAAAAGTTCGATTGAACGTCAATCAGATGGTCAATGACCCTGAAGATGAGATATCAGAAGCGGCCTTACTTCATGGAGAGGAAGATTTACAATGTTTGGAGACTGTGGGTGATGATGAATTTGGGACCCAAAGTGGGACAAGCACCGAGAGAACTGACCATATTGATGATTCCGGGGATGAAAATCCACAAGTGTCATGAGGTCAATTTAAGCAAAAGAGGCAAGACGACATTGATCTCAGAGAGACTTTTGGTCATAATAGGAAGAGATTGAAGATGGATAGACGCACTAGCAATGAGACAGTTCATTCAAATGATTGGAATCTCAACATTGCCAGAACATAAAATTCATCCAATTCTGTCACTGTTGCATAGCCAAAAGAAGTTGCGTGAGCTACCGCCTTGTCCAACAAAATGGAGAGAAATCTGCTCCTCTTACTCCATTTTGATGTTTGACCAACGGAAGTCTACAAAAGCAGAGAAAGATACTGGAAGTAGTAAGTGGTGGGAGTTTAGGGAGAAAACACCAATTTTCATGAAATTCGCCGCACACTCCGTGCATGGTCGTCTTCATGGTGGATATCATATGGAGAAAATTCAGTTCCATATGACATGCTGTGATTTAGATTTAAGCAATAAGATTGATAATTTGTTGAGTCTCGGTCAAAAGCAATGTCTGAGAGCTGGATCTCCACTTTCCACGCATGCGAAATGGACGTTATAATCTGCCTCGAGTCCCCTCACTTCCTCACCAATGACTAGATTGAAGTCGTTCAATTGCAATCTGGGAACGCTTGAGGAGACCTAATTTACGGGGACTTTGCCTTAGCTAGCTCTATATGAGTGACTGTTGTCTTCTATATCTGATCTGCTGTTGCCCTTTGTTCAAGGATTTTAGGCTCATGCAGTGCACTGGGTTCAAAAACTATGTTCTCTGGCCTTGCTGAACTGGATAAGCTTGAGTTACATCGCTGCCCTAAATTGAAGGGTATCAAAGTTGATGCACCGAATCTTCAGACATTCTGGTATCGTATAAAACGACATAAGCCTGGGTCCTGGCCCTTCAACTTGTCTATGGCCACTTGCAGATCTTTAAAGTCGATAGCCCTTAAGAATGCTGCATTGACAGATTAAATGTTCCAATCATTGCTCGGCAATTGTCCTTTACTGGAAACCTTGGAACTATGCAAGTGCAATTCCTTGAAAAGTGTCACAATATTAAGTGAGGTACTTGTGTCACAATATTACGTTAGGTACTAAGGCGTTTAGTTTTGAGACGGTGCAGAATATTACATGATGCTGAGATTAATGCCCCAAACCTTTGTTCCTTAAAGTTCGAGGGAAATAAAGTGCCCTCCTTGTCATTGTTACCTTCTGATCTGAAGGAGGTGAAAATTACCTGAATTAAAATCATGTGCAACCCGCTACTTGGTAGTGATAAGGACCTTCTTTGGTCTGATAACTGGCGTTTATTTCTAGGACAGATCAACCATTCAAGAGGAATGAAGTTGGTCCTCCGCTGTGAGGAGGTATAGTCCCAGTGACTTTGTCTTTGCTTAATGTTCTATATGCAGGGATAACAATCTGATGATCGTGTATTCCTCTTTCTGGGTCTTCCTTAAATCGACTTTGTTGGTTTGATTAGAATGTCATCATTCACGAAGACCTCAGAGACTTCTCACCTCCTCCAATAAAGAAGCTCAATGTCAAGATTGTTGACTGTCCGGAGGGTTCAAAGACATACTCGAGAGTTTGTCATGGACTTGGCATCCCAAGACTGTCATTTTTGTATCGTCTCCTAATAGCACATTACCAAAGGTTTGGTTTCTCACCTTTTGAACATAGATATCACTGTCGGAACTGGTACGATGTTTGGATCACATTTCTCTCCTTGTTTATGCGTTTCCAAGGTGACTAACTCCACTTACTCCACTGGCTTTTGCCATGGCATCTTTAGCTGATACTTTCAATAGATTATGCAGACTCTGCACGCTGGTTCTCTTTCTAGGCATGCTTCTATTATCTTTCAACCTCTATTTATTTTTATGATATTCTTTTAACATTTGATGCGGCTGGCAAATGGTTCGTTGATGAAACAAGATAATTGTCTGAGTTGTTGCGCATTGTCTCGCACGAGAACAAATGTTGGAGGCACTTCCTAGAAAATGTCAAGACTTTACACATTGGATTCGCTGGAGATGAAAGGACTAGTAGCTGAGTGTCCTTGTTCAAGTCATATTCAACAGTACTGCAGACATCAACTGGCGTTACGCTGGACTGGAAACCCAGAACGTGTACCCACAAAGCGAATCCCCTCAGTGAATCTGATCACTGATTGCTCGTTTTATAGTTTTTTTTTTCTTTTTGTGGAAGCATGCACGATGGACAAGGAATGTTGCATAGGTGAATTGCCTTAGGCCATTATGTAAATGGCGGCTGTTCATAGTCGACTTATTGATAAATGTTAAGAGACTGCTGCTGATTATGGCTTATGTTAAAGCGCATATATGCAAAAAGCAGAGAAGAAAGAAAAACTTAGCTGATCCACTATTTGTCAGACTGATGTCTGAGATGCTCATCGAAGCTTTATGCTTTCTTTTTTTATTTTTTTGGGCGAGAGTGAAAACAGATGATCTTTACCTTGCCACGCGCACGTGCATCCATTTTTGTGGCTTGGTCCTTGCCTCAGTGGATGAAAAGCAGGGGAAGAATAGAAGAGGAAAGATGAATTGCTGAACGACAGCGTCTGCGCTTGGGGCATGGTTGCCCGCTGGACACGGCGGGTTACTGCCTACTTTGTTTTACAAGTGTCATCTTTGCTCACCGTTGAATTCGAGAGGTCCAATTCTTATGCGTAAAGGCAAAAAAGTTGAGATTCTTGGTTTCCTAGGTGGAATCTGATGCTGCACTAAGCCGTCCCTCGATCCCTATATAGATTATCGTCCGTGCATCATCGCTTTCCACCACGCAAGCAGCAATATCTTTCAACTCTTGAGCTTTGCATCTTGTTCTTCTATGTCCAGCTTCTCTGCTTCAAGTTAGCAGTCTTCCTCATGGTAAGAAACGCCAATATCATCTGCATTTCAATTGGTGTCTTCTCCAATAATCATTTCTGGTTTGCTTTCTGTCTGTCTCTGTCTTCCACTAGTTCTGACGAAGCGTTTTCTCATTAATCCTCTCTTTCCTTTCAACCAAGAAATATAAACTAAAATTGTTTTATTTCAAGAAAACACCTCCAGTTTGATGACCAATTTATGTTCTTTTAAGTAGATGTTATGACTCAATGAGAATCATCCTGCAAGATGCCCACTTGGCCTAAAAATGAGCAGGCTTCGCCAAACTCTATGGATTACAAATATAGATACTTGATCAGGCGTTTTGCGAATGACCCTCGAAGTATAAGATCAGGCTCTGAAAACTAATATGACTGAAGATTTAATAGAATGATACAAGAACAACCTATCGTTCACGTAGTTTTTATGGTGCTAAGTCATGAACTCATCGATCGAATTACCGAGAATAACGTTTCAGCCGTAAAATAGGACATTCAATATCCTCACGGAGATGCATGACTAATGTTGCAGGAGGATAGGAACGAGAAGAAGAAGAAGAAGAGCATAGAGGTCGGACCATGGGGAGGAAATGGCGGAACCAGCTGGGACGATGGGAGTTACCATGGCGTGAGGGAGATCACTCTTGTTTTTGGCCACTGCATCGACTCGATCCGCGTGGTGTACGACAAGAATGGAAAACCTGAGTTACCAGCAGATGAGAAGCATGGAGGCGTTGGAGGCAATCAAACGGCTGAGGTTAGTTCTATATTCAAGAACTAAGAACGTGTATAGTAATGTTTTTGTTCTCGGAAATAATTATTTTTTCTATTTCTATTCTCTAAATAAGTTTTTTGTGGAAGAAAATATATTTAGTAACTGTTATTTCTGAAATAGAAAAAGAAGTACATTTAGCACTAAATAGTTTTCCAACATATTTTCTGTTTTTTATTTATTTAATTTTTATTTTCTTTCTTTTTCTTATTATTATTTTTGTTTCCTCCAATTGGTCGTTGATTGCCAACAACCGGCTAGATACTCGGACTGGTGAGGTCGACCTTGCTGGTGTCGCCCAACCTCACCAATCTCTAGTATCGCTGAGGCCAAGGCGAGGCTCGACATCACCCTACCGTCGCGAGGTCGCTATAGCCAAGCAAGGTTGACCTTGCCCTTGCCCTTGCCGGCCCCAGTCCTGGCCAATCATCCATTGGCCAATTGCCAGTTTTTGTTGAGGCCCGACGAACCGTTAGATAAAGAAGAAGAAAAACGAAGGAAAAAAGAAGTTGTTCCAATATATTTTTCTGGGGAACAAGAAGTAAACTTTCTTAACTTTTAAAATTTGTTTCAAATCTATTCCTTGACTGTTTTTTATTTTATTTTATTTTAGGGAATAGGAAAATTAACAGTACACAAATGAATTTTTGTTCTTCTTCTGTTCTGGAGAACAAAAGAACAGACAATGGAGGAACAGAAACGTTACTAAACACAGTCTGAATCATGATCGACAATTTCTTAAGCAAACGGCTGTGGAAGAGAACTTTAACACGAATCATTTGGGATGGCAGATCAAACTGCAGTTCCCGGACGAGTATCTGGTCAGCGTAAGCGGCTACTACTGTGCCGTGGTTCATGGAGGCAGTCCGGTCATTAGATCGCTCACCTTCAAGAGCAACAAGAGAACGTTTGGGCCGTTCGGGATGGAACACGGCACGCCATTCTCTTTCCCACTGGAGGGCGGCCGGATAGTTGGATTCAAAGGAAGAAGCGGCTGGTACCTCGATGCCATTGGGTTCCATGTGTCCCGAGCTCAGCCGGAAAAACTACTTCAGAGGGTTCACAAGACATTCCGGAGACTTGCTAGTACCGCCGTTTCGAGACCTTAGACGACGGCGAAGGACTGAGAGGGTGGAGGCCCCTTGAAGTATACTCTGTGCATAAATCCGATCGATGAGCTGCTATCTACGCCGTCCTTTTTCTCCTCTGGTTTTAGTGTTAGAGTCTGGGGCTTTTTAAGTCGTCCGTTTAACATGTTCCCGTTTGAGAGAGATCTATCCTGCCTAGTCGTTATTGTGTTCCAGTTCGAAAGAGATCTATCAGACTATGTATGACTAGAAAACAAACGTTGCACGCACATCCCACGTATCCATCGATATCTGACCAGCCTTGTTTCTTTCTCTATGCACCGCAGAGCCCCCTTTGGACTAACCCAAATGGCTCCCTCCCAAGACAAACGTCCCCTTCAGCCACGCTTTTAGCCGGAGAGCAGAGCTTTCCTTCGCTCCCATAAGCAAATATTTCTTGATTAATGAGGATGCGGACGTGATCCCTCAGCGGGGGGAGGATTGCTCGGGGACAGACGTGCCGCTAGATGTCGCAATAAGGTACTCAAACGCCATTCTGTGAAATGCCACTAGCAGAAAACTTATACTCAGATAACATTATGTGTTGAAGAACATTAGGTCACTACCTGGCTCAGTGGGCGACAGAGAAAAAAGCCGTCTGGAGTCTCAGCTTAACTGAAAGAAGACGCCAGAAGACAAGAGACCCAAAGCAGCTGATCTAGTTAAGCAAATATCAAACATGCTCAACCAATAGGCCAAATTTCGAATTTCCATTGCTCTGCAAACAAAGGTGGATCGAAGCAAACACTCCAAGGTATGTTACCTATGGCCGAGAGCGAAGACGTCGCATCTAGGTTCCCATTCAGATGAATTTACATAGCGAAAAGTCTATTATTACATGATAACGAGCCCAAATACAGTATACCTCACATCTCTTCCTAAAAATGGTCTTACCCTCGGGCTTTAAGCTCCGCAAGACGCCTGGACAGGTCATCCTCTTCGGCCTTTTCAGATGCTTTAGTTGGCACAGCGTGTGCAGCCGGCTGTGGCAAACCGACCGACACCTCCAACCCATAATTGTCTGCCACCTGTTGCATCAAGCTGTTCACCTCTCCTTCTGGAGTGGAGAGTGAGGTCGATCCCGCCATTGCACTTTCCATGAACTCTGCCTGGACTTCCATGTTCACAAACTGCTTCTCAAACTGGTCCATAGTCTCAGACATCTTCTGCAAATTACCTGGAGCAGGAAAACATCCCATGAGATGGACACTAAATTCAGTGAAATCCCACTTTCCACTTCCTGGACATTAGCACACCTCCAACACATAACATTCGTTCAAGGCAGCCACAGATACCAATGCTATAATAGAAATATGTGACAACTCTTGCAAGTGTAAACTAATGAATGGAATGCTTGTATGCAACGCAAATTTTACTTAAGCAGGACAAAGACAGGTTGGTGAACATTCTAATATTCTTAAGTTTCCACTATCATATGAAATATGTTGCGGGAGATACACTCTTCATGTATCTGAACCGAACAAGTAGAGCAGACGCAATAATGTCAGTTAAACCTCAAGTCTCTTAAACAAAGATGACAGATGCCTAAACAAGATATGCAGCGCATGGAATGTCATTTTCATCTTCCCGCACACTGACAACACGAGAAATCAAGAAATTCTATAGCTACTCGATCCACAGCAGCTCCGACTTCTCTAGAATCATGGCGGTACTTCAATCTCGGTACTGCTATAACTTCCAATCACAGAGAAAGGTGCTTAGCGTGTTAAGGAGCACTGTGCAGTCTCCAGTCCACGCAATGCCTACAATGGCCAAAGGTCCTTAACCGGAGGCAAAATTCACCATCGAGATGAAAGCCAAGCGTTGCAAACGGCACCAACATGTTCAACACCGACAACACACGAACAAGGAGTCTACGCTTCCAGGTCAAGTCATCCACCATCAATCAACTATCAAAGGCAATCGGGGAAAAACGAGGCAAAGTCCACCGCGATCGAAAACTTAACCTACCGGTGGCCAGAGAGGACTCGAGCGACTTGACGATGGAGGCCATGGACTTGTTGATGGTGGTCATCTTGGCCTGGGTGTCCAGCCTGGCGACGACGGCGTCGAGGCGGGAGGCGAGGCGGAGGTAATTCATTTGCTCGGTGCGCTTGCGGATGGCGTTCTCGGCGTAGATGCGAGCGCCGTCCATGTTGCCCTTCTCGATGGCCTTCTTGACCTTGAGCTTCTCGGCCTTCTCCTCCTTGTCGCACTTGCGGGCCTGCCGCTGCAGCGACTTGGCCGTGAATTTGAGGTCCATGATCTGGTTCAGCAGCTTCTCCGTGTTCCCCATGGCGGCTCGCGAGATCGGAACTCCCAACAATCGCTTCGATCCGAAGCTCAGCTCAGAGGATTGTTGACGGATGAATGTGGATTTGATCAAAGCGCGAGGTCACGTTCCTTCTATTTGAAGGAACGCTTGTGTCGTTCCGCGTCCATATTCGTCGAGCAGCGTCGGCGTCGACGACGCGTTGGGATTACTCGCTTTAGAATGTGGGCTTTTAGTTCTGAAATTGGGTGGGCCTGAAAATCTACATGGGCCTGGACCGAACCGGTGGTTCGATTCAATGCCCTCCGCTGAAAGACGTGCCGTGAATAAATAGAAGCCTAGAGGGAAAATGCTACTCGGATCCCCTGCCTGATTATCTTTTCAGCCGTCCGATTAGAAAAATAAATAAAATTTTTCATTTCATCAATTAAACGAGGGTTATCCTACGTCAGATCGGACCATCTTACATCAGAAGATCCAAATTTGAGTAGTTTTAGTTTTAATTCATTCGATGTATTTAATTTATCTCTGAATTATATAAAAATGCAATTTGATATTTTCATCTTATGGTCGATATATAATTTCGAAATTAGGTCGAAGATGTATACAAAATTCATGAATAATATCGAACAAATTAAAAAGCTGAGCGGTAGCATTTAATATTATGTTGAAATTCGAGAGGGTAATCTGTCTAATTATCCCAATAAATTTTATTATTTTAGCACGAACGTCGATGACCGCGAGGATGACTCGAGAGGCTCGAGCGTTTTCAAAAACCACAAAGCTGCAGGCGCGAGTTTCGGTTCGGCGCCACGTGTCGTGGACCCTTCTTCTTGTTTCTCGCTTCATGCGTCCACCTGGGGCGCAACGGCTCCCCCTCCCTGACCCGACCGCCGCTCGTTCGGACGTTTTCGCCTTTCCTCTTCCCCTTGCTCGCTCGCCGCTCTGTTGATCTCCTTTCCAGGTTATCCTCTCGAGAAGCGGTTTGTCATTTCTCTCGTAAGCTTCCAAAAATAAAGCTTGGGTTTTTCAGTTCCGAACTTTGTTTTCTTGATCTTGCCCTTTAAAACCCCCAGACGAAATCCCCATCTCGATCTTGCCCCAGTAACCCGAAGAGGGATCGTTTTTCCTGAAACCCCATGTGCACTTTGGATACCATCTTGCGAAAAGTCCTCAGCTTTGGCTTTGAAAGACCCGTTCCGGGAAATGGAGCCGACATTTTCCTGAGACAAGCTCGCTCAGATCACTGATAAGGCAAGCCTTTCGTTGTTGATCTACTGAAGTGGATCCAGTGTCTGGTGAAGGAGTCAGCTGGGAAAATTTGAGGTCGAGAAATATATTTTCCATAGTAAAGGACGATTTCTTTTGTTCCTTCACATATGAGGGATTTGCTGAATTGTGTCTTTGTGGCAATTCCGAAACAGAAATGGTTGGGCATAGAGAAGAAGAACCTGTTTATGAGATAGCGGTGGCAGTGCCGAAGAGGAGGGTGAAAGAAGGAGATGAGAACCAGGACTGTGTGGAGGTTCTCATGGATGAATTCAGGAAAGTGGGGTTGATAACTGAGAGAGTTGTTGGCATTGCCGATGAGTTCATCAAGGTGTGGTCCATCGATCGATTTGAATTTTTTTTTGTTAAGGGTCGGTCCATTGCCGTGATTATGCATCATATGTTCAGGAAGCTGCATTGTATGCTTTTAGGTCAGATTAGCTGTTTGTTACTGGTACGCGTCTCTTGGAAGATTCATGGAGTAACTTGGAATGTGTATATTCTGAATGTGAATTCCTATGAGGGGTTCTGTTGCAATCGTACCTCTATTTCTGCTCTCATGTCGATTGATTGTATACCCATTCTTGCTGTTTGGTGTCGCTTGCCCTGTTGAGTGTACTTAGGTCCACATATTACATGCACAAGGTATTGTTCACATGCGAGGCCGTGTTTAAGAGTATCCTTGTGAACAATGCTGGTTCATTTTCTGAATACCCTGGCATCAGCAGAAATTAGTGTGGTGGACACCGCATCTAGATGCTTTGTATACTGGCTAAATTCCGGACCATTCTCTCTATAAGTCTGGTAAATTTAGTAATTTTTTACGATTCTCTCTTAGGTTGTCTCTAAACTGCAGCTACTTTTCCTTAGCTGGCAGCTCCTTTGGAAACTTTAGGAAGGACAGCTGCCGAATTACGTATAAGGAAACCAACACATATTGGTAAGTACACGGCCCCTACCACTTCTGCCTTTGTGTGATTATTGTATGAGTTGGCATTAAGTGCGAGACTCTGGCATTGATGTCAGGGATGGACTTGCAATTTGAGTGGCAGGATGTCAATGCTTTTGTGCGACAGCCGGATGGTTCACTGTTCAGCTGGTGTGAGCGTTTTCATTTCTACCGCCACTTGATATATGGAATTGTAAGTTATTTTGCTTTATCATTCCAATGAACTGCACTTTTTGATTAGTCATTGGACTCTCATCTATGATATGCTTCATGCTGCTTTAGGAGTAAGTAACATGTCTCATACGACTGCCATCACTTTGCCAGTTCATAATCACTTTCACGAGACATATAATGAAGGAACATCCAAAATATTATGAAGATATTTGTCCTGTATTGCTCTTGTTTCTGTACCTCTAGTTTTCGTCCCTTTGAAAATTTGGATATGCATAAATAGCTCAGTCAATTGCTGTTTGTGACCTTAAGAGCACTGCAAAGTCAATAAAGTCCTATAAGAAATAGATCTGAGGAACATCATTGCAACATTAACATCGTACCTCTAACTTATACTTGTATATATACAGGTAAATAAGAGCCGGTCAGATATAATTCTAACCTGGGATGCAGAAGAAATCCACTGGGAACCGGGTGAATCTTTACTATGTAGATTGGAATCAGAGAGCATCGTCAAACAAGTGTTTCCTATACATGGTAAGCTGTTTGAGATCACCAGTCAGTCAATTCGCTCATTATTTCGGCAGTTATATGACCTCTGATATACAGTTGAGACAAAGAGGAAAGAGCTTCTGAGAAGCTGGGCGTTGAATTGGTTGGACTTCACAAAACAGCCAATAGATGACATTTACTCGTACTTTGGCACAAAGGTAACTGAAGTGATGTTAAGCAGTGCAGTTAGCAAAAAACATATAATTCACATTCCGTCATTATCAATAGATTGTTGTTTCCAGATTGCAGTCTATTTCGCTTTTCTTGGAATGTATACTCGGTGGATGCTGTTTCCTGCAGGACTTGGGCTCATTTCACAGTTGATTAATTTTGGGTGATTTCTACCTTCCCTTTTGATTAATTGCAGTTTTTCTTTACTATCTGTAATTTGGCACTGATATTTTGAGCTTTGACTTTTTTTATGATTCTTTAGGCCATTCCAACTGCTAGTCCTCCCAATTTTCTTTGTAAGCATCACATTATGGGCTGTAATGTTTTTCCAGTTCTGGAAGCGTAAAAACTCCGCCCTTCTGACCAAGTATGTATGTGTGGTTTAAATATGTTTCGGTGGCAATGTTGGATTGATTTGTCACTATTGGACATTGTATCGTATAATGACTTCCCACCGTCGGAAACTTCTCCACCTTCTCTGGACCTGGTGGTGTAGGTGGCAGATCAGTTATTCAGTTGGAGCTGACCCTGCTTATGACCTGGGCTATAAGTTCTCTGGCAAAGAATGGAGCTCGGTACAGTCACCAGTGGAACTGGCTGGTAAAGAAGGGCAAGATGGAAGGAAGGAAAAGGAAAAGTTTCAAAGAGAAGAATGGTTTGGAGCTTTTCTGAGGGTCAGGAACGATGCTATTATTATCTTGAGTATCATTTGCCTCCAGTTGCCATTTGAATTGGCCTATGCACATCTTTATGAGGTCGTTGGATCTGATGTTATAAAGTAAGAATAATCGATCACTGAAGTTTCCAGGGTGTTTTTTCTTTGCTAGAATTATACTAATTTCCATTGTGTGTGTGGTCACCTTCTTCGTTCTGTCGTCTGGACTTTTTGTTCTACACATATAATGCATGCTTTACTGCAACACTGAACCACTCTATGTCCGTGGAAAACATTGTAGTGTTATGGAGCAGCTTGTTGGTTAGTTTTAATTCTTTCCCTCAGACACCAAAACATATTTATTCTGTAAGCTGATACATGAAGGATCTGTCTTTAGTAAAAAGCCATCTAACCTTTTTATTCTGACACATGCCACCTCTATTAGCATTCATTTACGTAGTAATCTTGTTAGCAATTAAGTAACTATTCAAATAAAGATGCTAATGTGTGAAATGTTACATCTGTGTTGCATATGAAAGCCCATATAGATAATTTCTTGCCAATCAATGGTTTTTCTAGGTTGTCATCTTACTTGTCACACATTCCACCACTCAACTAATTGACTCCTTCATATTATAAGGTACATTGTGCAAAATCAAATCACTGCTCAAACATCATGATGGACGAATTTTAAGCTACCAATTCTTGAACCTGCTCTGTAAACAGCTTGAGCTTAAAGAAATGCATTCCTTGTTATAGTCAGTTTTCACGGTTTTTCAAGGTTCCGCTTGAGAGTTTGACGACATGATACTGGTTTGACATTTCCTCAGGTTTGGGCTGACAGCCATCTATCTCTTCGTCATTCAGCACTTCACAAGGATCGGGGGTAAAGTATCAGTTCAGCTGATTAACCATGAGAAGAATGTTAACAGAGAATACCGGGCTGATAGCTTGGTTTATAAGGTGTTTGTATGTTTTATTATTGCTTTCTTATGAGGAAGCCTTTACATTTTTCTGTTCTTATGAGGAAGCTTTTTCTATAAATTTATCTTGCAGGTTTTCGGTCTCTATTTTATGCAATCGTATATTGGACTTTTCTACCATGCCCTCCTGCACCGGAACTTCACGACTCTCCGTCAAGTCTTGATTCAGCGCCTCATCATCTCAGAGGTGGAGTATATCGCAGTCACATTAATATATTTCATGTGTTTTACACAGTTTAGCTAATCTTCTTCCGCCTGCCTTAACCCAGGTGTTGGAAAACCTGTGGGAGAACTCTTTCCCCTATCTAAAGTATAGTTACAAGAAACATAATGTTAGGTATACCACCTTTATATACTTATTGGCCTCTTGATCCATTCTTTAGTATATTTTATTTCATGAAACCCAAATGACCAACTGGCAGATACTTTTTCTTTATTTAGAAAGAAGAAAACGTGCGAAAAGGGATCCAAAAGGGGCAAGATTCAATTTGCATCACGGGTAGAAAAGGAGTATCTGAAACCGTCCTACTCTGCAAGCATTGGGGAGGAGCTCGAGGATGGGCTGTTTGATGGTATTAAGTAATGTGCAATGTGCATGATGTGTATTTATAAGCATGTAGCGGTGTCTCCAGTATTTCGTCCTTTAGTTGTTCTCCCAAATTGCAAGTTACTGCAAGCGCTCTTGTTTTAATGCAAAAATATTGTCAATAACATTATTTGACATTTTCATCGTAGGATAGACATTGCAGCTGGTGGTATTTACATCTTCCATTTTGTTGATACCATGTTGATGATGAAGAAACTTCCGATTCTTGTGAACCTTGAGTTTTCCTATGAAATTTTATCTGATTGGTGGTTCTTATCCTTGAATTCGCAGACTTCTTGGAGTTGGCATTACAATTTGGAATGATCATGATGTTCGCTTGCGCATTCCCTCTTGCATTTGCCTTTGCTGCCTTGGTAATTATGCTATTTCTGGTTTCATCTAGTCCCTGCCACATTTAGAAACCGTTGTTCAAGGTCTGTCCTGTGCAGAACAACGTCACTGAGATTAGGACAGATGCACTGAAGCTGTTAGTTATGATGAAGAGACCCGTACCTCGTGCTGCTGTGACTATTGGAGCTTGGTTGAATATATTTCAGGTACTCCCAGACCCCATTAACATCGCCACTATCTAAGTTCATAGAAATCCAGTACAAGCGAATGATGGTATTGATATTGGAAAATCTATTTGTGGTTTCAGTTTCTAATAGTGATGTCCATATGTACAAATTCCGCTCTCCTGGTATGTTTATACGATCAGGAAGGAAAATGGAAAATTGAACCTGGACTTGCAGCAATCCTAGTCATGGAGCATGTGCTCTTGCTCATTAAGTTCGGAGTTTCTCGCTTTGTCCCTGAGGTGATCCGTCTTTTTTCTCTCTTTTTTTTTGGTTCCTTTTATATATAGAGTTCCCACGGTGTTTTGTGTGAGTAGCTTTTGATCCTTTTATTTGCTATAGGAACCCGCATGGGTGAGGGCGAACCGGGTGAAGAACGTGACGCAGGCACAGAACGTTTGCTCCAAACAGTTGTTGAGAACAATATCAGGCGGAGGGAAGCTTCTCCAGGAAGCTACCAAGGAGGATTGAGAAGGCTGTCTCTGTCCGTTCGAGATTTTGTCGATGCTTGCTTCGCTTTCAAGCTCACCCACTTTCCAAATTGTGTATACAAGAAGTAACCTTTCATAGTTGCGTCCGTTTCAGCTTGACAAGCTGTTTTGTGAGTTTCTCTTTAGCTTTTGCTTTTGTGAACTGAAGCCAGCGAGGCATCTTTCCCTCAAAAGCCAGAGAATTTTTCTCAATGAGATGAGCGTTTGGTAAAGAAATGAGGATTCCGAATTTGGAAATGGAGCTTTCCAGCTTAAGTTTCTCTGGTTTTCAATGTCCCAGCCGAACTCTGTAAGGAATCCGGCAATCTTTTGGTGTTCTTTCAAAGCAGATTGTAGAATATGGAGAAATAGGCTAATTTAAAAGAAGCAAGTTACCGATAGAGCTGATGTGTATATGATAATTAAAACAAAAAAGAATTGGAAACTAACCAAACCGTGAGCACCCTCTGCAAGATTTGACAAAAAAATACTCTCCATGTGCATAACAGGAAAGGGAAGACAAAGAGGAACTTAAATCTAGTATTCCACAGCACAAGGATAAGAGCAAAAGGCAGGCTGGATTTTTTATCAAAAGTTCCTCACTTTCATTTCCTGCCTCGGACTTTAACAGCCTGCCTGTTCCTTTTCTTAACACCAGACTTGGCTACTTTAAGACTCCTGTGCACAGCACTCAACCTGGCTAGGGCAGCATTCTTCAAATCAGGCCTGTAATAATTATCTGCAACCTACAGTTAAAAATGCCGCAGCTGTCAGCAAATATACATGCGTCTGCATGAAAAGGGGACCGAAAGGAAAAGGCCACTATTTCAATATTCAGCTGCTCCATACTCTGAATGTCCGTGTTGTTAAGAGCCTTTAAAGAAACATACCAATACCATCAAAGAGCATAACACAATCAATTCACAAGCCCCTAAGACAATCTCACAGCAATTGCATGACCAAATGGTATCTCTAGAAAGCAAGTTCAACAGTTCATGCAGCTATCTTGAAGATGCTGCTTAATCGGGTGGTAGACTCAACCAAACAATGAGTAACCATGAAATGCGCATTGATTGACAATAGGAAACCCGTTGATGTGGAAAAAGGTGTTGAATATGTATAGTGTCCTTTTTGCAAAGACAGTGTAAATGAAGGCTACCTGGTTTGTCACTGCCTTGGCCATCCTATTGACGTCCTTCTTCATCACAGATTTGTGGAGCAATGCAGCGGGTTTGTTCTGTTTCTTGGTCTTAGTCGTGGCAAGCAACACGGATTGCTCCCCAACCTCAGGCTGAATGGTGACTGTCTTCTGATTTGCGAATCCTATCAAGCACCAACAAAGATGTCAACTTTCAGCTCAAACAAGCCTCTATTGCTTTATATAATCGACAATTAAGAAAGAGAGAGACAAGAAGGAGATGGTAATCAATTGAACTGCATCAAGAAACCAAATCACACATTTTCGAGCAATCTCCACCATTTCCAGGGTGAACAAAGCTACAACTTTTCGAAAAGATTCTCAAACCATTCTTGTACAAGAAAAAGGTCTGAGTGATTCGGAATGGATTGACACTCTCCTCACAGAACTCAACCACATCTTTCGTATTGAACAATGCCACAGGTTGCAATCATACAACTTCCAATTTATGAATACAAATATAAAACCTACAGAGCCAGATTGTTCTAGCCTGTTATTGACACTCCCCGCAATAGGCGGGTACAGGAGAGGTGGCAGATTGACCCCTCCATTTTTTGTGATAGCTAATTTACTTAGTTTTCACTAGTTAGAGTTTTTATGTAGTTTTAGCCGTTTTGGCTTTTGTTGGCCACTGTTTAGGCCTTCCATCGATTAGATGATGTATTTAGGCGTCCTTCTTTGGATGTACTTTGCTTTCTTGGTACCTTTGCACTCACACATCTATTGTAGTGTTGAGTGTGAATTTTGTGGTACCAAGACATACGCCTTGTACAGCTTTGCATGGTAAAATCTATATAATAGATACAGTTACCAAAAAAAAAAAAAAAATATATATATATATATATATATATATATATATATATATATATATAAAACCTAACAACTACAAAAAAAGATGATTCGGTAACATCTTAAGCCGAAAGTAACTGAAGAATGAATCCGATCTTCATCTAAAAAGAGCTCCCCTTTAAACATTAATCACCGATGCGGCGCCTGTATCAGTTTGCCTAAACCCTACCTCGCTGGTCACAACAGATGGAACGATTGGAGAATCTTTGCGATTTCCACATTCTGCCATACTTTCACGCACACCTCTAGATGAACGAGCAGGAAACCAACAGGACCGCCAATTTCGCAGACATCAACAAAGCAAAAGGAACGAGAAAGGTGGGGGGACATACCAGAGTGCTTGTAGCAGTTGAGGTTGAAGAGGTTGTTCGGCTCCTTGCTGAACTGGACGCTCGCGTTCCCCCTCCCGAACTCCTTCACAAGATAAGAGTTGTTCTTCTTCACTATCTCCCATATCAGCTGCCCCGGCACCGTCGCCATCTCCTCCTTTCCTCCGCCTGCATTTCACAACAACACAACGGGAAACACGGAGAAAAGGAACCCGTCACGTTTCATCGAACCGGTCGCAGATCAAATCGAAGCGCGAGCTTGATCCTTCGACGTGTGTTAGTTAGAGAAGGAGGCGAACGTACCAGACGGTGTTCAGCAGCGCGCGGTGGGAAGTTGCGAAAATGGAAGATTTGCTGCTACGAGCGTCAAATAACCCTAGCACCAGCAGGAGTATTGACGAGATTTTAGGACGATAAAGGCCACGCTTCATCGTTAATTTTACGAGCACGCCATCGTTTTGGTGCGGTGCAGTAGCAGGCCCATTTCAATGGCCCAGTCTCTGCTCGACCCTGCTCCGTAACACTTCGTTGCATCACTTCAGACCCAAACTGAATGAGGCGAGGAGAGGATACAAGCAATTGAATTTCTTTTAACACATCTTCTATGCTTCAACCAGTTGACTTCCGATGAACCGAAAACGGAGATCAATGGACATCCTGACGATCGACATTATATAGCGCGTTTTGATCGGCCGCTTTTATCGAGAAAGTGCCGGCCTTTCATGGGGAAATCATACAAAATGCATGGTCATATTCATACGCAGCGCAAAAAGGCACAATTTTATGACCCTGATGCTGATCCTGTAAGGACAGCAGACAAGTTCCTGACCCAAATAAAGAAAAAAAAAAAACACATATGGAATCCTGGTCAATACATACCCAAACTGGCGCAATGCCAGAAGCAATTTGCAAACGATTTTAACAAGAGTATCTCACTCCAAGCAAAAAACACAAGATCCTATAGAGAGGGAGAGAGAGAGTTGATAAAATTAATAAACATGTTCCATGACCAGCAACAGATACAGAAGAGTTATTAACTCACAGAACCAACCTGATATATATGAAACACCGAAGGTCTACTACCACTGCCAAGTAAAGCAATTTTGCCTATTACCAGAGACTTCCACTTTACACCTCAACTAATGTTAAATATGTACGGTATCTGGTAGTAGCTTCCCTACGAGGTTGCACTCTGGGATTAAATTATACAGAAAGGAGCTCGCTGATATACAAAGCAGAGAGTCAGGCTAAGAGTAAAACCGAAACAAAATCCGCAACTAAAAATGCACTACATACAGCAACAAGATTGAGCCGCGCATAGACTTCCAGAGCAAGGAAAAGTTCACGGATTGTTGGATGTCAACGCCCGATGAGTTGGTCTCGCTGAACCATTCACTGCTTCATTTATTCGACTGAACACTACTTTCAAAGGAATGCAAGCTATAACAGTACCAGCAGGCTTCTCTACCGCGAATTTCCCCATGTCCTCACCTCGCTTATGTCCGGTCAATGAGGACAGCTTCCGCATCTTTTTGGACAACTGACCCGATTTCCTTGCCTTGGACGACTTTTTTCTTGAATGGGACTTAGTGGTGCGTCGGACATGCCCTGTGCTTCTATGAACTACAGAACCTCCCCAAATAGAGAGATTATTTGCTTCACAGCTGATATTTACCAGATTATCACAGTACCCACCATCCAGGACCTCAACTGATAGAGGGTGTCCAACAATGGCTTTGCCATTTAATTTACTCATGAGTGAAACCAGAGGAACATGAGTTGGACGATAGCTAGCCTTAACTTCCAGCTCAATGTCATACAAGGGTGAACTGGAGTACAAGTCCCCAATAGGATACTCATCTGTCTTATGCCTAGAGTGCACGGTAAAACGAGACTGACGATGAGGGAGCGATCTTTGAGAAGTCGCAGAGCCATTGGGCGGTGGCTTCAGCTCGGCTTGCCTTTTCATGTGATATTCTCCTGGCAACACTCGTGAGCCCCAATCAGGCACCCCATCCACCTGACCTTCACCACCTGATTTCAGTTTAGCATGTGAAGGGGACCCATCAATACAAGTGGTGCCAGGTTTCCGATCAGAACCGGGCAAGCAACTATCTGGGTTATGTAGACCCGCCAGGTAAGTATTGGATTCCTCATCCATTTCCAGGTACCTTCCCGGGTGTCGTTTCCTGTTTTTACTCAACTGCCTGGAATTCCTCTTTCCTTTTGACTGCCACTTGGAAGTACCCTTGTCTATCCTTTGGCTTACTTGATCTACACGAACAGCAGCCAAATTGTCGGGAACAGATTCATTAACATGGTTGCATGGCAAAGATACAGCTTCTGCTTGACTGCTTTGACTTGAATGCCTTCCTAAGCTGCTAAGTTGAGCCCTGGCTAGCATTGGAGGAAAACCTGGGAAGTCATCTAAAATATCATTACTCAGCCCCTTTTATATATGGCATGATATAAGATAATGATAAGACAACACAAATACTATGTAGATGGGATTGGCATAGACAACGCAAGGATTAAAAAATCTTGCTAAAGACTAATATCTACATCACCAAACTCATGTTGCAAGCCTGAAAACTTACTTCTATGCAGACATATACAAAGTAAATAACTTCCTATCATCATCCGCCCTTTTTTTTATTTTTCTGTTTTATAACCAGACCAGATAATATACAGCATGAGAGAAGCATTGTTTTAAAAAACTAAGATCCATGAAAGTAAAATGCTGAACTGCAAAGGACTGAACGACCCACTTTTGTTGCAATCTACCATGCAACCCTTTATAGTACTTGTTGAGAAAACACATATTCTGTAGTTTTATCAATTTCCCACTTGCATAAAAGGAATTTACCCCATAAAAATTTACAAGTAGAGATCTAGCTGCATTTGATTCCAAAGAGCAGTTGAAAATCAAAGGGCAAGGACCAAAGCAAACTTCAGGAGCAAATGTGCCCCCCAGCAGACACTAAGTGCGTGCATGGGAAGTTTTTGAATTTTGAGATGTTGACCAATCAAATCTCTACAATCTAAAAAATATTGACAGTTGGAGTCATTTGCAATCATGGAGAAGAGAAGTTTTTCACAAATTTTGTTGGCAAAACTCAATACTTATTGATTAAAATAAAGTTGTCCCAGAAAAGCCCCGAGACTTTCTCGGTCTAATCAAACAGCTCACAGCAAGACTGCATTGATACGCTGTTCAGAGTTGCATCCTTACACATCACACAATGCATGCGTCCCTAGCAAGGATTAGTAATATTAATCTACCATGAAGCGCAGAAAGTACCAAGTATGGCATTTTCACCAACGATGCTAGAACTAATTGTACTTCCCAGCTTACAATAGAAAGCCAATAGATCCGAAGATATTCCTAAAGTAAAAGACCTTCAGCAAACCAATATCAAGACAATAAAGGATACAATAGATGAGAAGGAAACATAGACAAACCAACTCCATAACATAACTTACTTGTAGAGTCACTATCATCTCCAACAAATGGCACATCAAACAACACATCAGATAATTCATTCTCATGAAGCCCTGATAAGCGGGAAGTTTCCTTTATCATCGAGAAATTGTTAGTTTTCTGAGCATGCTTGCAATCATTTAACATTGGCTCATTGTCATGTGAAACTGCAGGGCTTTCTGACTTCGTCGGGACCACGGGAGATGTGTTCTTTGAATCAAGATGTTCCAATCCAGGTGCCTTGAAGTCGGATGCAGTGCCAATACAATTACCACTTGAAGAGGCTAGCTGGTCACAAGTAACTGGAACGGACACCATCGCTGTACTCTCCAATACTTTAGTCAAAGGGCGACGTCTATTTTTCTTCTTAAGAAAGTCCTGCACTATTGCCACTTGAGATCTCTTTCTCTTCAGAGATGAAGTATAGCCTTTGCAACCATTAACAGGACTTCCATTTGGCACAACATTGACATTACTTGTGCCAGGAGCTATATCTTCATTAACCGACTCCACAATGGCAACAACCTGAACTGTTTTGTTAGACACCACACCCATGCCCAGATCCTCAAGCCCTCTCATGCGCTTAGTTCCTTCAGTTCCATCATCTTCTGAATCATTCGGGGTTTTCCTCCTCCCCTGTGCTGATTGCAGCTTAGAAGAATAAACGAGATTGGGTGGTTCAAAAGATAAGCCAGACTGAGATAACTCAGGCCCAGAATGTGAATCGGCATCACAGTCACTCTCATCTCCAGAAATTTCATCACTTCCCCTACCAGAATCTGAGATTGTAGGAGACTCTGTGGCCAAAGCACCCTCTCTCCCCAATGAATAATTTCTACTACAGAAATCTGGATGGTCCTTCCCCAATCGAGAACTCTCAAGCTTAAGAGCATGCAAGATTGCATCCTCTCTCCTTGCATATTTCACCACTTTCTTACTTAAAGTGGCTGCAGTTGCCTTTGCCTTTTCAATGCAATCGTCATACTCCCCACAGCGAAATGCCTTCACTCTCTTGGATTTTTCAAGGTTATACCAATCTCTGCATCACATTTGGTCAAGAAAATGAGACTATACTTGGTAAGTTGAATAATTTCACCAGAGAGAATATTTTAAACATCAGCTGCATGGTCCTTTCATTACAAGAATGTTGACAGGGAAAACATAATCAAGAAATGATACACAGAGCTCATTCTCGCAACTTTGTCAAGGAAAATATTCCAAAGCAATTTTTGTTCTGAGCAAGCTATCTGACAATAAAGAATTTCAAGCAGTAAAATATCAGTCATTGCATCAACTGGATCTAACCTCTCCAGCTTTGCATGAATTAAAAAAAATGCAAGCTAAAGGTCCAGTATTCTAAGGTCATGTTCTACAACCCATGAAGTAGTGAGGCATAATCAAACACTACAACCAAGCAGAGCAGGCAGAGGTTGTGAAAAGCAAAATCAAGTCATTGCTGAAAAAGAGAAATGCAAGTATTTGCCTAATGATTAGGGCTTTCAAGTTCAGTGAAGTGTTTCGCCATTTCAAATGCTTCAACAATCATCTTTCACGCATTAAATAACACTGACATCAAATCTCATCTTCACTGCCGTTGATAAACGCTGGTGGTCGAGCAACAGTTCGAAGAACCTTAGGGAAGTTAAATTCGATCAAGCTAACAGAAGTACCTCTATCCATCAACCGCAAAAAAAAAAAAAACAAGCACATCTCCACAGGTTTATTCCGTGATACGATTATGGGAACAGAAGTGTTTAGGTCAAATAAAAATTAGAACAAATCGCCAACTAGTGAGAAAGGAAAACAACATATAGACGGCACATGATCAGGGCGAGCTAAGGTTCTCACATGCTAGCATCGTTGCGACCAAGGAGCTTCACTGGAGTGCCCGATCTCGGCGAGACCAGACAACTCTCGGGCAGTTCGTCATGGCCCATAATCCGACCGGGCCACCACGAACCGTTCCGCCGCCTAACCCAAACCAACCCTCCTACACTCCCATCAATGCCCTTGTTGCAGGGCTCGCCAGTAGAGCTGCTCATGCCACCAAATCTCCACCGCCGCCGCCGCCGCCGACAATAACAATAACCAGGGTCCGATCCAAATCTGTGTCAACCATTCATTCGCGAACCTCACGAACTCCCAAAACAATCAGCCGAGTTATTGCGAGTGGGCGCAAAGCACATGCGCTTCACGCCAAACCGCAAAAACCCCAGAACCTGCCCAAAAATCCGGAGAAAAAAATTAAACAAGATTCGACGAAATCAGAAACCCCAGATGAACAAAAGCAGAATCTGGCACGCAGAAAAATTTAAAGGGTGCAGTTAAAAAATCGCAAAAAAAAAAAATCTGGGAAAAAAACAGAAAACTGCAAAAAGACCAAGAAACCTAGATTGGAGAAGCTCGCAGAAGGATCGGGCAAACCACGGAGAAACGGTTCGTTGAGAAAGTCCTTCCCTTTCCCTCCTCTTCTTCTTTTTTCCCTCTTTTTTTTCAACTCGGCGTTGCTTCGGAAACGGCAGCCTCTGGCTTCTTGTTTCCTTTTGCAGATTTAGAGGTGCGGCGTTATGTGGGTTTTCTTTTCTCCTTGCTGTTTCTCGTTTTCCTGCAAAATGCGTTGGCGAGAGAGGGTCGTCGAACCCTGCGTGCGTGCGGAGCTCGCAGTGAGAGGTGAGAGGGAAGATGGAGAAGAAAGGACGACAGGGGGTGGGAGAGAGAGAGAGAGAGAGAGAGAGAGAGAAGAGGGGGTGGTGGTGAAGTCAGTCGGAGAAAAGTGGAAAAATAGGTTTGTTACGTTTGTTTCGATCGGACGTACGTTTTTGAAAATAAATATTTAAAAGAAAAACAGCATCTTCTCTTCAGCGAGCGATATAAATAAATAAATAAATACGTATATGAATTATTACAATGTAATTTATGGTGTTCGGACAGTTCGTATGATACGATGGTGGATTTCTTTTTTTTTTTAATGACCAATGAATTTATCACGAGTCCGAGCTCCCGTATCTAGACAGCAACAAAAGACCGGACCCCTATATCTCGAAGAAGATTAATACAGGACTTCAACACTATAGCCCCCTTTTAAGAATTAACAACTACGGGATTCGATTTCATTTTTTATTTAAAAAAAATAACAGTCTTTACAAATCCATTTATTTTTATTGTTGATTTACTTATTTTCTAAGGTCACAGATTGTATCGTTTCAACTTGATTTGTCGATTAAACATATTGATATTAAACTCAATCCCCAACCCTTAAAATTTTAAAGAAATTCAGTTACGCCATTATTTTAAAAAAAAATATTTCAAATTAGAATTTGACTAGCATTGGAAGTAATCTAAACATCACTCTTTTGTATTCCTACAGTCCTACTCAAAGGTCGGAAGACTTTTCCTGATAAATGCATTTGCATTTAAATTTTTTTTCCCCGTCCCAAATATTTCTTACACGTATTTAGATTTCGATGGAAAAAGAATAACATTCGACGCACTTCATATGTCGAATACGGATGAGTATAAAGTGCATGGATTTTGTATAGTCCACGAATCCCCTCCCCAGTTCAAGAGGATTGTATGGTGACTTTGAGGTTGCAGACAATGCACAAGATGCTAAAATCATATCAATTACTTGTCAAGATCAGAGGCGTTGTCGGTCCTAGATACAAAGGTCGAGCTGTTCATTCTCATGGATTTTTTTTTTTTGAAATGGTCTCTAGGATATAATTAAAATATAAGATAAACAAGTTTGGTGGTGATACTTTCTAATAACGTTCCATGTTTATTCCGCTTTTCTAATTATACAAATTATGCTTTAGTGGTAATCACATCGTAATTTCTATTATAATCAAAGTCATCGCCATTTTTTATGACTAAAGATGGATCAATAGATCCGGCGGTAAATCGGACCTAAATTATCGAACGAGCCTGCACAAAAGAACCCTTCAAGCCACGTGGCTCGAGTGGGCTAGGTAAATCGCACCTATAAAATTACTGACGTGATTTTATATAATTATGATATTAATTTATCGCGAATAATAATTAGTAAAAGGAAATATTAATCATGCAAACGAAACAATATTCAAGAACCGCGCTTCCCTGATACGACACCGCTCAAGGGCTTTTATCCGTCGCACGTCTCCGTTTCACAGCGTTTGGCATCCCGCAGCTCGAGCTCAATTTGCTCCCCCTCTCCGGCGTCTTTGCGGCAGCGGCAACCGGTGGAAATCGAACCAAGAGACCGCGACAATGACCGGTAATCCGTCGACTTGAAAATCGTCTCTTTTGTTTCCCTTTCTCATCGGGGTGTTGAAAAGTTACTTCACAATCGGGATGGCGTGATCAACCACTGACTTCCGTTGGTTGTTGTTGCTTCCACTCGATTTCGGCCACCGTTCGTCCATCTTCCCCGATTGCATGGGCAGAAGTTTTTTTTCTGCTCGTGGTTGGATCGCCCGGTTTCGATCCTGATGTTGTAATGCGCAGCTTTGATGCTGGTTTAGCTTGTTTGAAAGTCACGGAATTTAGGATCATGGATACTTTTTCTTGAATAGTTTATACCAGTTACGGAGTGTCAAAGAATCTAGGTGCACAGTGTTATGATGACCGCTCAACCGTGTACGGTTAAAGCTCAAAGTGAGAGGAAACCGCTGGGCACGAAAGCTGCGGGATTATATTTTATTTTTTAAATCTCGTCGATTGTGAAGTATACTGAATGTGGATTGTTAATAGTAATCAACTTCTGACAATTCATTGCCGGCACTCTCTGAAAGTTCAGATTTTTTTCTCTCTCATTCCTATGGTGGATGGTTTTGTAACAAAGCTTATGCTTTTGTGGAAATCGAATACAAGATTACATGATGTAATGTGTCGGGCCATCGGCTGGTATATGGATGGATTTTGGCTTTTTTCTTTATCTGAAGTCTCCTTTTGAATCTATGGCAATCTTGAATTGTGGATGCAGACTATGAGCAGGAGCAGTCAATGGAAATCGAAGCATTGGAAGCTATACTTATGGATGAATTCAAAGGTATATTTTTCCGACATTCATTTCCATTGGAATTCTTTTACTTATATTTTTTTTCCTTGTTTCGACCTGTGAGGGATGCCATTTGCTGTTTTCTTTTTAATGCCAGAGATTCATCCCAGCGAGAGTGGGTTAAATACATCCAATAAATGCTTTCAAATCAATATATCTCCACAGGTACCCACCATTCTCCCCATCATACAACTTGTATGATGTGATATGCTGTGATTATCAGCTATATGTTGTGATTATCAGCTAGAGAATTCTTATGAAGTTATCAATTCTTCACATTCGGTTTTAAACCTAGTCTGATTTGCCAGATTTGATATGCTCAGAAGGCGTGGCATTTAATAGCTACGCATTGGGTTTTTGGTGATTGGATAGCTATAATACGATGTTTGATTTTCAGGGTTTTAGGTTAATGCAAGACTTTTGTGGTTATGTGCATTAGCTAAAATGAAGCTGCGGTTCTATCCACTACTGTGAAAAATCATACAACAATATAATCATAATTTGTCTCCTCTTAAAGGCTTTGACTTATGGGTGTGATCTTTTTAGTTTTAAGCCCTTTGCAATCCTGTGGCAAAAGGGAATGGATTTTCTGATTCTGTTTTTTTTTTAAGAAGACATGGCTGTGACATCTCACTTTGCAACCGCATGCTATTTGTCTTTTACAGTCACTGTCCTTTTTGCCCTTCTTGTTCATTGTTATCTCGCTGATTTTTTTTGTCATATTTTATTTGACAGGAAGACGATTTAGACGAGTCAACGACTACACCTGGTTATTGATCTTCCATAGATTTTTTTTTTGTTTGGTTCATTTAATGTCTGAAGCTGAGGGCCATGAGCTTTTGAGCTCAGAATCTAGTTCGCGTGGAGCTAATGTGTTTGTCTGACATCATATGCAGTTCAGCTGGCCTTGATATTCTCCCACACAGAAAGATATCCAGATGAACCTCCACTTTTAAGTACCAAAAGGTTAACGATACTTCCCTGGAAAGAAGAGTTGTTTTCTTTTCTTGTTTTCCATAACTGCGTCAAGAATGTTCTGACATTTTTTAGTGCAGTTAGCTTTGTCCTTGACGTGTAATTTTTCACTGTGCTTAAAAGATTGCTTCTTTAATTAGGGCATTTGCAATAGTAGGAAACAGTGATATTAAGTCCTTGATGGTAATTCTCTTTTTCCCCTTGTTTTTGGTTTACCGGATGGCATTAGAGGTGCACCTTTCTGAGTAATACTGTCCACCATGCCGTGCAACTTGCTAGTCAAATTTGAACTGAAAATCGCTTCCTAGCTTAATCTTCTTTCAAGTGTCATGGATTCTACTTTTGTGGTCTCTTTCATAGCAGGTCTCTATTTAATTCGTCCTCTAATAATTTTGAGTTTCTGCAGAGTTTGCACAATGCTTTACCTGTTACTGCAATGGGATGTAAACACACTCTCAGCATTTAATATCATCTTTTTAATGATTATCATATTTCTGGGAACTGTATTGTTGTTCTTGTGAAAGTGAATCAGTATAGGAAAATAGAACTTTGAGTAGTTTACTCATCGATCATTTAAAACAATTAAATTCTGCCAAGTTTTTTTTTTTATTGGCTAGCTCTATAAATTTTTCACTTTTAGAAATTTAAAAGTTGAAGAGTATCAGCTTACAATACTGTTTGATCCAGTATATTATTCAAATTTTTCACACTGTTCCTTGAAGTTTTGGTTGCTTAGTTTGAATGGTAACTTCAAAATCTCAAATGACCTCAGTATCGGTGTCCATTTGGCTTGTTGGTTCTGTCATGCAAATGGTCAATGTGATGTTGCTCATTTGTCTGCTTACATGTAATATCAAGCCTAGATGATAAGAAGTTTTTAGCCTTTGCAGTGTGCAGGAGACTATAATGGATGTTGTAATAGGTTCATGGAATTCATAGAGAATTCTATTTTATTATGTTATATGCTGCTGACACTATTACTTTGCTTTTTATCGTGGTTGATATGATATAGCAAAACTGAGTTTTTTTGTGGAAATTGTTCCGAATTGGAGGCCCAAAAATTCCTCTTGTGTCTTGCTAATCCGGGTTCTTTCTGGATATCCCTGAAATTGAAATGACATTGATTTACATGGTCAATATTTTTCTGCTGCACCATTCTTATTTAGGTAGATTGTCATAGGTAACATTCCTAAGGCCTGTGACATAATTACCCAATATTTCATTTTACAATTGGAAGTGTTGTTTGAACCCTGCAGTTTACGTGGAATACCAAGTGAAGATCTTAGGACATTGAAAGAAAAGCTCCAACAAGAGGTAAACAATTTTTCTTATGTATGGCCACATTGCTTGGACATTGATATGCTTAATCACCTTGGTTCATCCATGTACTACTTTCTGAGAGAGTGAGATAAGGAGAGCATTATGAATCCATCTGTGAGAGGACCTAATTCCCGTCCTCTTGAGCCCATGCTATTGCGTTAAGAAACTAATTGTACTATGTATCTTTCTCAAATCTTTTGATGCTTGCCTGCTTGGGGATTTATCCACATGTTTGAGATTTTATGCAGTTGTGCACCTTCTTCCTCTGAATTAGCCTGGTTCTAAGAGATCTATCTCCATGAACCTGTCAAATATGTGTGCAATGGCTGAATGAATAAGGTCTTAGTTTAGACAATGTAGCTTAAATGCAAACGGTAACACTTTTTTTGCAAATATGGGGTGTGGTTGCGTGTTATACCTTGCAAGATAGGAGCAAAGTATGCGTTATGTTTTTCCCAACTGCCATAACGTCCAATAAGTAGTAAAGTTTACCTTGTTTTTGGAACTTGGAAATTATAATTTATCTCTTTTATCTGGTTAGGACTGTTAATCAACTTGTTTCCATGTAACTGAATGACCAACGTCAAAATGACTTTTTATGATTCAATCAAAATGTTTTTGTTCTTTCAGGCAGCTGAAAACCTTGGGATGGCTATGGTATACACTCTTGTTACATCTGCAAAAGAGTGGTTGTCAGAAAGATTTAGTCAAGACAGCACTGAGGACCTTGAAGAAGAGGTGGCAAAGGATGAGGTAACTATATTTCCAGCTTTCAGAATCCACAGCTATTAGGTAATATGCTACAGTTAGACCATCTATGTAGTTACAGCTACAGTGTCAATCATGCTCGCGCAGAGAAAAGCGTGATTGTAGATATGGACCATTGGCATTGGCATTAAGGATTGAAAGAGGGACTGCTGAATCTTGAATAAGATCAGATATTTGGCTTCTGTTTCCTAAGTCATATTGCTATATATTGATGAAGAATGAATTGACTGTTTATTGTATAGAAAATCTTCCAGTTGTAACTTCTGAAAAAGAGCCTTTATTTATTAGTAGTTCAGAGGGAACATGGACCCATTGTTTGCAGACTGTCTAGCTTGAGAATGTGTCAAAAGATGATAGCAGAAACTTCTTCAAGAGTTTGTAAAAGGATCACATTCTTGTCTCGTCTTATTCAATCCATACATCACAAGACGCTCGAAAGTTAAAGACACCGCAGTTTATATACAGTGATATTTTCAGTAATGGCTAAGTGAATGAACTTCTCTGTCAAATATTCAAAATGTCGTTCAGTAGATGGTGGCAGAATTTTTCTTACTTTTTGTTACCTCTCAGATAATTGTGCCCCATGGAGAACCAGTTACTGTGGATACTTTTCTCGCATGGAGGGAAAGGTTTGAAGCAGAGTTGGCACTAGAGCGAGCAAAGTAAGCTTCAATAGAATATTTTCTCTGATTCTCCACTGTTGGCTTTGCATTGTTTGGGGGCAGATTCTTATCTTCATCTTATAATTTTTGTCAATTGTAGCTGTAAATGATGATTTACTGTTGTGCAGAAAGAGCTGGTTTGAGTTCGTTGGTATTTTGGATGGATGGAGGGTCCAATAGAAACTTTTTTTCTCTATTTTCAGTACCTTCATTTTCTTTTTGGTTTCCTGAAGAGGAGAACAAGATTCCATTTACTTCGATGCTGTCCAGGAACTTAAAATAGTTTTCCTATTTGTGACTATTTTGCCATCATATAACTTTTTAGTTGTGAGCAAGCAATTTACAGATCAATTTTATATCTTTGTTTCACCTGCTAGCAAAACCGATTTTGTGTGATGATATGAGGATTTGGCAATGGAGGAACTTTAAAAATGGGAACTTGTAGGCCTACTGATGTGGAGGTTCCCTGTGGGGGCAAACGTTTCGTGTTCAATAAATGACGGCAGTGCCTGTGATGCCTTGGTTATGAGAGAGAGATCTATTCCACCCTGGGAAAGACTCTTACTTCTTATCCACAATTAGTTTCTTAACCCTCTGTATATTGTCATGATGGACCGGTAAGTTGGCATGAAAGCGACTTATTCACATAGAACCTGAAGTAGTTTCTGGGTCATCATTTCTTACAGTTATGAGCCTGTGCCTTTCAGTTCAGTCCCCTGCCCTAGTTTTCTTGACATATAATGGTAACGTGTATTTTATTTCAGGCTAATGCCCGAGTCTGCACTCACAGCAACCAAGGAAAAAAGGCTCACTGGAAGGCAGTGGTTTGAAAGTGGAAGAGCGGTAACTTCACTAGACAGTTTTCATATATAGCGCTATTTCATGACAATCGTGTCATCTTTTATTATCGAAACTATAATAATGGCCAGCAGACAGTGTGAAAAATGCATAGGCTGCTTAAAATGAATCCTGAACTTGGTTTATGTAGTCCCACAAAAACAGCCAATGAGGTTGTAAATTCTGAGGATGGAGTGATGTTTCTTCAAATACTCAAAAACTTTTTCCTTAATCAGAAGTACTTGTGCGAAAGAGTAAGGAAAGTATAAAATAGAAGCTTCCTGTTCTCTGAGAGAAAAGAGGTACTAGACTGACCGGTGGGCAGTCCATGGTGGGCCGGCGGGGTCACAGGAAGAAATACTGTGAGCAGCGTCAGTCACTCTGAAATCTCACTGCAGGCCAGTACTGAATTTGGAAAGTTAAAACTTGAAGGGATTAGCCTGTGGTATATTTAGTTTGCAAGCAACATATGTCAAGAAAAGTGAAAATGCATATTGATACGACGTAGGCATCTTGCATAAATACCATTTCTGTTTGAAAGAATGCTTTAAAAGTGTAGTTAATCTCCACTTTTAACAGAAAGGTGCAGCCATGGTTGCTGAGGAATCTGATGAGGAGGACGACGAAGAAATTGACTTTGATGACGATGATTTTGAAGGTAATCTGCATTTGTCTTTTTTCTCGGGCAAATGTTTTGTTGCTGAGGTTGAAAATGTGATTGGATGGTCGTGGTTGTAATTCTTTCTGAATTATAATGGCAGATGATGAAGAAGACATGCTGGAGCACTATCTGGCTGAGAAATCAGATTCATCCTCTCATTCATCCAGGAGAATGGGCTAAACCAAAAGCTGCTGGGGAGTCATGAATTTTTCTGGACGGAAGTACCTATTTGCATGGCCTTGTACTTGCTCATTCAACACTAGTTATTTCTTGAGGCTAGCCACACAATTCCCACAGATCAGCTTTAAGATATGACATGAGAAGGAATCTGGTAACGGATGGAGCGAGATTAGGCAGATGATGGCTCCCCTTACCATTTTTCCTCTGCGAACTGCGAAGAATTACGTCGCCAGAGCATTTTGTGTTGCAACGGGGAACTTTTAACCTTTTCTTTGTACCTGGGGAGATCGGTAATGGAAGCTTGTGGCATCCGGTCCATGAGATTATTCCTTGGACTTGTGCAGAGTGTGGCAGGTTGATGGTCATTCTTCACTTAAAAAGTCTTTTCAAGGTAGATCCGTGCCGGAATCAGTAGGTAACATAAGTCGTGGCAGGGACTAATTAAAATGCGCTGCAGACTTAGGTAGCATTAAAATTTTCTATATTTGTTGCGACATGTCTAGTTTATGATGGTGACCTTGCTTGGTACCTCTAGTTCATTGGTGACCTTGCTTGGGACAGGGTTATTGGTCATAGGCTTGTGCTTCCGTGAGATAAATTGATGTTAAGCTCCCCTCACCACCCTCTTCCTCTGTTTCCTAAAGCTCGAATGCACTTGAAATTTCATTAGCTCTATGCTACCGCCAGCTTGATGCTGGAGATCTTTGACTCTCGACTTCTGTGTTCTCATCTTGTGATGTTTCACAGAATTTGTTATTTGTTATGTAGCATGAAGAAAAATCGATTTGGTCCACAAAAAGTCAAGGCAACTTAAAACCGCAATTTTCTATGAGCGAATTAAAAGGACATTCGGAGTAAGAAACATTATTAGATGAGAAATGTTATGTAATTCTAATTTCTAACATGAATAGATACCGAAGCAAACGAGATTCTATTTTTACAGATGATTTTGGGGTGAAGTATACATTCCGGATATTTTATATTTTCTTTTTTGGGATAAATGCATTAAAAATCCTAAAACTTAATAAGAGAAGTGCAATTGAGTACCAAGCCTTCTTGAAAAAGTTTAATCAAATCCTCAAACTTATTTAACTGATGTGATCGAGTCTTTTCGTTAATTTCATTAAATTTAACTGATGAAAAATGTTGACATTTCACTTTGTATTGTTTTCTCTCTCCTACTCGGCATTAACATTACTAAAGCATGAGAGGTAAGATTAAAACAACATCTCTTTTGTTCATATCTCGATTTATTTGGACTTAAATCTTCAATAAAATCAGGTTTTTTAATTTTTTATTAAAAAAAAAAAAAGAAACCCTGATAGGCAAGAGATCACGTTGCCTCTTGGCGGAGGAGGCCCAACGAGTCCGCGAGATCTGGGTGAGGCACCAGCCATTGTCAACGCACCGCCGGCCCTTTCCGATAATTGGGCCGTGGCCCATGGGCCAAGGGACCGGTTTATCTCTTCCCTTTAACTTTTGCTCTTTCTTTATTTTGCAATCTAATTTAATTAAGACGGAAGTTCAGAATTGAGATTGCGGCCAACAACGTTGTCTTAGTTTTATACTTCAGGCTTCGTTAACTTTCATGTTACGTAAGAGAGAGAAAATTAATAATAATAATAAAAGAGATTAATGTCCGTAATTCCTTATTAATCAAGTTTGACGTGATTAACAGAAAGACTGAAGTGCGTCAGTTCAAAAGGCAAATTTCAGGATCCGACTACTATTGTTTTTCCATTTTTTTGAGCTTCAGGAATCCATCGGGCACGATTCTTAATTCGGGAACAGTTGTTTCCACGTTGGGCTGGGACAGACTTGAGCCCGAAGAGCGCTTGCCCTCTCTTCAAGCCATAAGACCCAAAGCTTATATCGCGAAAGCAGAACATTTTCTTCTCACTCCCTTCCTTCGATCTCTCTCTCTCTCTCTCTCTCTCTCTCTCTCCCTCTCTTCCTCCCCCGTTCTGTGTGTGTTCCCGTCGATCAATCCAGCGTCAGCTCGGAGCTCTCCTCCTCCTCCTGCTTCTTCAGCCATGCTTAAAGGTTCGGCTATTTTCCATCGCTCGTTCTCGTCCGAATCTTTTCTCCTTTCCTGATTCGCCGTGCGCGATTGCGGGGCGCCTTGTTAGCCGATAAGCTCGATACGGCGGCCGAACTCGATGTACTGTCTTGACTACTGACTCCGGGCAATCCAGTTGCTCGGCGATCGGAGTTTTGGACGGACTCGCTTTGCGTTTGTCTGAGCGGCGGATTCGCGCTCGCGCGGTTCGTTCGTTGCTTTTTTTTTTTTTTTTTCTTTCTTTTTTCTGGGTCTTTGGTATGTGTTGCGGATCCTTGTGCTGTGATTTTGAGTGCGTGGAAATTCTGAAGCCATGCGCTTCCATAGGATTTCTAGTTGCTGATTAATTGCGGGCGGCTGGTGAATCTTCTGCTTTGGTGATTTTTCCTGAATGCTTGTTTGAGCTGGCAAAATGTTTTATATGTTCTTAGGGAGAATCTGGGCTTCGATTCACTTCATCAGTTCTCCTTTCTATAATTCAGACCGTCATGTATGTATATAGCGCATCTCTCTCGGAACAATGATTGTCGTGTAGGATCTTCACGGCTGTCACCTCCTGTACTTTACGTAACGAGTCAATGCAAAAAACTTTATTTTAACATCATGTAGTAAAATTGTCGGGAGGCTTTGGTAAATCAATAAGACGCAGAAATAATTTTTGACAACTTCTAGTAGAGTCAAGAACTTTATCCGGACCTCGCTTCAAGATTTAAGAGGATTATGGTTAGGGTATGATTCTAAAGGAAAATGAAATGACTCATTAGTGAAGTAGTTCATCATAAGCAGGTCTATACTTGGACTCTGTGTTTGAGCAATGACCTTTATCTAGTATCTACAAGAGAGGTAAAAAAGAAAAAAAACTAATCGTGTGAAATTGGATTGGGTAGATTATCTTCAGATGATCATGGTTTCAGATTTGTCTTTAGCCGAGAAGCTGTTAGTAGTTCTCTTTTTGGTTATCTATCTACTAATTATTGCCGGTGCCCCTTAAACATGTTGTCAATCTACATTATGCATCTCACCTTTCTGACAATTGGATTTTTCTGTCATCTCTAGTGAGCGTTAAATGGCAAAAGGAGGTCTTCCCAGATGTTGAAATTGACACTAGCCAGCCACCTTATCTTTTCAAGTGTCAGTTATATGATCTAACAGGAGTCCCACCTGAGAGGCAGAAGATCATGGTTAAGGGTGGTTTGTTAAAGGTGTTTAGGTTTTCTGGCATACAACTTTAGTAGATCCACTCTTTATTACAGTACATTGTCCTTTTCTTTCATGTACAACATATAATTGAAAGTAAAATACTCTGTTACGCAGGATGATGCCGACTGGAGTGCATTAGGAGTCAAGCAGGTAATAAGCTTAATTGCTATTTCCTTCTGGGTCTGTTTTTCCAAACAAGAGGGTCCAATGAATATTAATTTTTTCGTCGTATTTAGTGGATAACGCGTGATGCCCGGTTATGTTGCTTTTTTAGATGAAGGGAATTGGTTAAATTAGGATCAAAAGGTGAAAGAGGGCTCTATTTTTTCAATCAAATGAAAATTTCTAGAATATGCCACTACCCATTGCCGTACGTCCAGTTCAATTTCCTAATATGGGGTTATGAGGCATATTACTCTCTTCTTTAAGGCGCGTTTTGTATATATATGTGTGTGTGTATATTTGCCCTTGATCTGCAATTTACCTACTTTAATCTTAGTAGAAGTAAGCAATCCTACCTTGTCAGCGTTATTTTACTGTTTTGGAGATGGAAAAACTTTTGCGTGATCTATCAATTCGAGTAGAATTGCTTAATTCAATCTAGTGTCCTTTCCTCTTTTTATTGTTTATGAATGTGGTTAAAAGAAGTTTAGAGATGGACCTGACGAACCAAAATAAGATGTGAAATTGTAACATAAGACTGTCAACATCATTACAACAGGAAAAAAATCGCTGCATTATGGTCATATTTGTATGAATTTATCTTTTGAGAAATAGCAGGTGTACTGAAGCTTGTGAGTTCTTTCCTTTTGACTATGGATTTAGCACATCTTGTTTGCTATTTATTTTGTCTTCGTGTGTAAATTTCAATTTCTTTCATTGAAGACCCAACCTCATGTCAGGGAACTTTACGATATCAACTTTTGCGTAATTAGTTTTCTGGATATTGATTCATCAGAATAAACTTGTATAGGGCCAAAAATTGATGATGATGGGAACTGCAGATGAGGTTGTGAAGGCCCCAGAAAAGGGTCCTGTTTTTATGGAAGATCTTCCAGAGGAAGAACAAGCTGTTGTGGTGGTAAATTTTTTTAGCTTGGTTGCAATTAAACAAAATAGTGATCACTGGTGTACTTTCAATTTTTCAAATGACATTCCATGTCCTTGGAAGTAATATAGTGCATCCATTGACAATTGTCACCTTGAGGAACTGTTGCTACTTTTTCTGGATTAAAAGTGTTCCCTGATCGTGTAACCCTCTTTGTCTACCTTTATATCAGCCTTCACAGTGCGTCTCTCCTTCCTTTTCTTCTTTTTGTTCTTGGGATTTTTGGGTTTAATTTTATTTCGTTGGTTCTTTCCTTATTTATTTTTTATTTGGGGGCCTGCAGGGAGAGGGAGGTTTTTTTTTTCCTGCATGTTCCCATTATTTTGCCTATGGAGTTGGCCCTCAATGAATATCATCCTTTACTTATTGGTTATCACATATGAAAGGTGTTAGAATAATTAAATATTAAACCAAGGCTTCATCTAATAGCTTAAGCTTTTAGAACAGTTGATTGTGGTCATATAAAACCCACATGGTATCAAAGCTGGAGGTTCCGAGTTCAAATATTTCTAGGCCCCATTTGCCTCTCCAATTAAGTATATCCATGTTTAGTACTAGGCAAAAAGAGACTGGATTAAGTGTTAAGCGTTAGGGGGAAGTGTTAGAATAATTAAATATTAAACCACATCTTCATGTAATAGCTTAAGCTTTTAGAACAATTGGTTGTGGTCATACAAAATCCCACAAAACATTCGAATTGGATTTTCATCATTCTGTTTGCTCCTTTTTTAAGCAAGAATTTGCACGTTGCTGTTTTTATGGTAGAAATTGTGATATTAGTGCGTCCTTTTTCTGCTCTCTGGTATAAGCATAAACTTTTTTTGCCTTACTCCTTGGTCGCCCAACACTTTTCTTCTTCAGGGTCACAGTGCAGGTTTATTCAACTTAGGAAACACCTGCTACATGAACTCTACCATTCAATGCCTGCATTCAGTTCCAGAATTGAAGTCTGCTTTGCTTCAGTTAGTCATCTACTCTTCTGACTTTTCTTTCTACTCTTCATTTTTGTACTGGTGTTCACCTCTGAGCATGACTGATAGTTTATTCTTTGCGGTGTAAATCTCTACTAGGTATGCCCAATCTGGAAGAAGGAATGATTTGGATCAGCCTTCTCACAAGTTGACTGTTTCAACCCATGAATTGTTCAATGATCTCGATAAAACTGCGAAACCAGTTGCACCAATACAATTTTGGACGGTTGGGGCTTTGATCCTTCAACTGTGGTTTATTTTCACTTCATCCTTCTCTGGCCCTTTTCCTTGACTGACTCTGTTGAGTATCACCCTCTGTCGTGTCTTACAATTGGTACCCATACTCTTAGAAAAACAAAAGAGCATTGTATGGTGAGCTGTAACTTAATCTGTTTCTTCAGGAAAGAAATTGCTTCTTGATGTTTTGTAGGTTGTAGGCAATTATGGGGAACTGAAAGAACCATATGCCTCCTGTGATAGATTCTTGTATGATACCGTGACAAAGTGTTCTCACTTTTTCAAGTTTGTGGTTTTAAGATGAGGTTGAGTTTATCCCATGAAGCATGCTATTTTTTATGACTTAAAAAGAGCGGGAACAAGTGATTGCAATGCTGGTTGAGGCTTCTTGGGCTCTCTATTTTGATCTAAGTACAGCTTAAACTTATAGGGTTGAATAGACGAAGTTAATTTTGTATGAATGTTGCAAATTCTGTTGCTGCTTTATTTAGCTGGTACATCTTCACAGTGCTTAAAATAAGAAAACAGGCATCATTCATCTCTTTGTCAATATTTGCAGTTGTTGCGGAAAAAATATCCTCAGTTTGGCCAGCAACACAATGGTGTCTTCATGCAGCAGGTTTTCTCGCAACAAGAATTTGATTTGAGTCTCATTATGGAAATCTTTAGTGATTATTGAGATGTGTTTTGTTTACTTAACAGGATGCTGAAGAATGCTGGACTCAACTATTATACACCCTTTCTCAGTCCCTTAGATCACCAGGTGCCAAGTAGGTAGCTTGTTTCGGGTTGTAATCTTACATGGCCACCAGATAGTTTCTTAGTAGTTATTGGAAGTATTTCCTCATAATTTGTTCTTGAGAATGAAAAAAAAGAAAAAAACTTGAAGTTGTTTTCTGTCATAGGATTTGCATTTGATTGACTGTGAATTTAAATCATACGAAGGCAAAATAATTTTACTTTTGGACATTTCTAACCTTAGTTAATATACTTCCAACTAGAGGTGTTCACTTATGGGCATTTGCACATTTCTTGAATGGGAAAGTTAAATTACAGGACACCATTCTGATGGTGATTTTGAAGGCATATTCCTTTACGAACCCACCGACTCTTTTTTTCTCAAGAAATTAAATGTACTTTTTTTAACGTTTTGAAGTAAACCTATTAGGTTCTTTTGAGAATTCTCCTTCTTCACTGAAAATTCTAGCTTCTGATTTGCATTACTGAAATTTATTATTGTAGGCTTTTTTTAGTGTTTATCTGGCTTTTGAGTTGAGGGAGTTTGATCATATGATAGTCTTAGGGTGAAATGAGGATATGGGGGAAGCATTGGAAAGTTATTGTCTAGTCAAATTCGTGATCACATAACTGATGATAAGAGCCTATTCAGTTCGTGTCAATGTCATTTAGAAGCAGAGCTATTGAACCATTGACATTACCGTTTGTCTACACTTGTAATTTTCCTACATTCTGCTTTCCCTCCAAAAGTTCGAAAAAAAATTAATTGAGTTTTGAAAAATATGGGAAAAGACCATGCATTCCAATATTTGTATATTCGAAAGGTTTCAAATATTTTGCATTAGATGAAAGTCAAATTATGAGAGCTGTAAGATATGAACAAAGAATAGGGTAAAAAATGTAAAAAGTAGGAGTCACTTAAGAGAGCCGAGTATTAATGTTTCAAGAGTATTTAAAAATATTATATGTCATTAATGTCGGAACATGCAAAGGAAAATTATGGCAGTTGCTTTTTTAAATCCATCCTCGACAACTTCTACGCTGCTGCTTACAAGCATGTTTACTCAGATGATTTATCGCTTCTGACAATTTCTTGTTAACCAGCATGCATAGGTTTAGGTGTTTATAAATAATTCTTTAAGTTCCACCTCATGGTAGTTATGATATATTTACTGTTGATTGCAGTGAGAATTCAGATACTGTGAAGGAACTTTTTGGAGTTGAACTTGGTAGCAGGTACGCAATGAACTTTCTTAAAGCCATAAGTACATATTTTGTGCTCGAGATTTGTGGCTCCCATTATTTCTTATTTAGTGCTTAAAATTTATGGCTTCACCATTTTTTGCGGAGTTACTCCATGATTAGCACTTCATGGAGTATGCCATTGTCAGGCAATATTCTATTTATGCACTTTGCGCATTCTGCTTTAGCTTTCACCTTTTCCTGAATTTGATTCAGGAAGTCTCCTGCATGGATCATGTCATTTGCACATTAATACTCTATTCCAAATGGCTAGTTTTTTGTGCTTGGCAACTCTTTTTCTGTTCCACTTTTTGAAGCCTGAATTGTGAACTCAAGTCTGTATTAATAATGTTGGATATCTAGGATTCATTGCCAAGAAAGTGGTGAAGAAAGTTCAGAATCAGAGACAGTTTATTCTCTTAAATGCCATATATCACAAGACGTGAACCATTTGCATGAGGGGCTAAGACATGTAAGTGGTCTCCGCCCTCCTTTCTGGAGTATGAGATGAAATTGTTCTTGTAGGCCAATAGATGCGACTCTTTTGACTATTTTATTTAGTTATCATAAGTTTGATCTATATTTGAAACATTCTTTTTCGGCAATGCGATTGTTGTTAATTGGCTATTAGTAGACACTTCCAATTATTGCATGGCATTGAGACCGAGGTAAGCCTAGTCTTTTACTAGGCCTGTACCTGGGCTTGGGTCTCTTGTTCCCTCCATCTTCTTACTAATCACAATTTGGCTCTATTGAAAAATAACTGCACCCACCGGTTTGTAACTCTGCTAGGATATAAATTCGTAGTTTTTTTCAATGCTTTGACTTCTTGTACATTGTAATGTTGGTTATACCAACTTAAATATTACTCCATCCAAGCCAAAGCGAATAGATTAGCGAGTTAGTTGCATATTCTGTGAGAGTGGTGTTTTAAAGGAATTTAGCTGGAAATTCTACTTAATTGTTCAGAAAACTTCAGTTTCTTTTTCTAGCTTTTGAATACCTCCATCGAACTGTTTTGAAAGATACGGAGAATTTGGTTGATGGCCTGAGCTTTCATGGAGTAGCTACAGTTTACAGTTTGTACCAACTTAGAGACTGATCTTACTAATCTATTAAATGCTCATGATTAATTGTCGCTTGTAGTTTCTTTAACATGTTGAATAAGTTACTGTGCTCTCTTTTCCAGTCGCGAGACAGTAATTACCGACCATCTTTTAACCATCATTTTAATTCATGCAGGGGTTGAAATCGGAATTGGAGAAGGCTTCCCCATCCCTGGGGCGGAGTGCAGTTTATTTGAAAGAGTCCCGTATCAATGGCTTACCAAGGTAGCTTGGCATGATTATCTTTTGCGATGATTTTAATGGATTTCTCGTTTTGAACTATGTATTAAGCTAGAACTTGCCCTTTGAGATATCTAAAGTCTAATAGAACGTCGTTATTTCAGATACTTGACCATTCAGTTTGTTCGCTTTTTCTGGAAGAGGGAATCAAATCAGAAGGCCAAGATATTGCGGGTAGGACGTTCTGCAAACTTGCTTTTAGAGGATTCCCTTAATTTTTTTCTGTGTCATTGGTGATTTGTTAGTGTCAGAATCTTTCCCTTTATTGATGGGTGGATCAGATCTCTTACGCAAGTAGACGAACTAATGTTTACCTGATCTCAGAAAGTAGATTATCCATTGGAGTTGGATGTTTATGATTTTTGTTCAGATGATTTGCGGAAAAAGTTGGAAGCTCCTCGCCAGGTATTTTCTGTTACTGGTCTCAGCTATAATCCCTGTATATATTCTAGTCTTTCTTATGCTGGTCGTTCATTTGTTATATGAGCGCCAGCTTCTTAGGGATGAAGAAGGAAAAAAGCTTGGTCTGAAAGCAGCAGAGAAGAGCTCTACTTCAAAAGACAAAGATGCAAAGATGTCTGATGCCGAGGTGAGTGAATGATGATACCCATGGAAATGAGTGGATATAAATGGGGGTTTACTTTTGGATGTCTGATGTAACAACTGCTGGACAGGGTTCATCAACTGCAGCTGGGGAATCATCTTTAAGTACTTCCCAGGATGGTTAGTCCTTCCAACTCTTCAAATATCTTTATGAGCTTTTAGTGCCTAAGCCCGTCTCGATACTCATTTCCTTGCTTAGTACATGCAATTGCCGTTTGTATTTTTGGGATGAAGTTGTGCATGCCGATTGCCTAGATACTTCTGTGCTTCTGAAGGGAATTTTGTTACTTAAAAGTGATGGTGGCAGCTCTTAGTTCTTAGTGTACTTAATCTTTGTTAAATCTGTTTGTTATGGTACAAGAAGGTTACTTTTTGTGCTTTTCTCCATATTAAAGACTGCTGCAGTTATAATTTGTTCAGCCAAAAACCCTTTTCTAAATGGAGATTGCCTCGTAATAGTAAGAAAAGATGCAATCATCTATGTGCGTATACATGCTCTCTCTCTCTCTCTCCATGGTACTGGTTCTGGCTGGTGGTGACCTCTCTCTTCCATTCTTACCTTTAGATGCCCCAGGTGAGGAGAAACAGTTAACTGGAATTTATGATTTGGTTGCTGTATTAACTCACAAGGGCCGGAGTGCTGATTCAGGACATTATGTTGCTTGGGTCAAGCAAGAAAGTGGTTAGTTGTCTGCTAATCTACTTCCCATCCAGGAAAAATATGCTGTCGTTCTGTTCAATGTAATCTGGAATTAAAACTTGATGTCGGTTCTAGGTAAATGGATTGAGTTTGATGATGACAATCCTATTCCTCAGCGGGAAGAGGACATCACGAAACTGTCTGGAGGAGGTAAGGTCATCCAGATCTGCTATGAAATTCCATCTTACTAAGGACCTGATCCAGAGTCTCTAAATTTTTATGCCGTGTGTGTGTGACTACAAAAACGACTGGGGTGCTCATGCTTTATTCTCTTTTCTGATTTATTTTCCTCTGTCATCTCACATGAAGAAATCTTATTTTCGTTGATGTTTTTTTTTTCCCCTTCCTTTTCAGGTGACTGGCATATGGCATACATATGCATGTACAAGGCTCGAGCTGTTCCCATGTGATTCTTTCATTTATTTTCTGTGGACGAATGTTTGATTCCGGGCACATTTGGGTTTAAATTGTCGGCTGGAAAAAACTCTGGTAGATGTTGTGACTGTGAAAATAGCTGTAGAGTCTTTTGACAGTAGTGTCTATTTGTATTTGTACCTCATGAAGCGCGGCTCTGTTTGGCCGTGCGGCATTCACACTTCTCACCGACATTGAATATCGGACCTATGATAGGGACTTCAGCATACTTGTCAAACGCAGTGGAGCCGTGACCCTCTTCCTCAATTAGTAGAACCATAGAAATCGAGGGAGGGCTACGGCTCTTGCGAGACGATCGGAAGTCGATCAGAGAGCAAGTCTCCCTCCTACGTGTGACTTGATCCGCCAAAACATTACCACCAAACTAGATGAAATCTAAACGGTTTGAGAATCTTTCATGCCACAACTACCATCTACTTATACCCGCAATGATGTCTTAAGTTCTTCTGGTCTGGTTACTGGTTTGTCCATCTCTCGAAGCAAAGGTTCCCGATGAAATTGCCTGTAGGCATTGCTAGTGTGGTTAGACGCACCTAGACATCATACGAAATGCACGTGGTCTTTATCTACTAGCGAAGGCCCGCATTCATTGGAGGAAGGAAGCAGTACGACGTCATTGTTTGCAGTCCTGTTTCCGAGTACCTTCAGAAGGAAAAATGGGTTATTTTGCGGCGGGTTCGAAAGTCCGCAGCGCTTTCATCTAAGGAAAAAACACAGGCATTAGTCTCTTTCCGAGCCCTACTGTTGACCGAGCGGATATAATAACGAGTCAGGAGTCAAATCGGGTATCAAAAGTCCAACCATGTTGCCGGCCCCAATCTTCGGTGGATTCCGTGGGAGCAAGTTGCGCCCTCGTTATTCTATTGCCAGAGCGAGCTGACTTAGCTCGATCTTCCGAGAACGGCAGCATCCTAGCTCTTTAAGAAATGAAAGGAAGCAAATATTCAACGTCGCCCGCCAATTACGACCCTCTTTCTTCTTCCGGCTCAGCCATTCGTCTTCTGGCCCTTCAAATCCATGGTTCCCTCCTGCTAAATAGACAATCCCACAAACCAGGTTTGGCGGTAGAATATGAGACTCTTAAAGTGGTCCAATTCACAACTATTTTGAGAGAGAGAGAGAGAGAGAGAGAGAGAGAGAGAGAGAGAGAGAGGCAAGTTCTTCCCCTCTAGCTGAACACTAACACGTCAAGCAAGACCGAACGCGCATGTCCAATCCAATGCCCTACCAACCGATCCACCGTCCCTCTTGCTCTAGGTGTTGAAAAATCGCTCGGTCCAAACTATTTTCTGCCTCTCGAGGCGAGCATTTGATTTGATAGTTAACCGAAACGGAATGCCCATTATTCAAATTTCCAAGTTCAAGGACATAGATATACCAAAACAAGTCTTTGAACAGGAGGCAACTCCGATCGACCCCACACAAGACACAAAGCGATTGACAAAAGAGAAGGGCGCTTCTAAAGTCCCACGAGAGAAAAACACGACTAAAACCCACCTAATCGATCATTACTTTCCACTGACATTTGCTATAGCGATTTATCAGTTACATATCACTTTCATAATTTCTTCGCGAGTCGCCTTTGCCGTCGTAATTCTATGGCTCTTATGGTTCGAAATTTTCCTTACCCACTATAGCTTTCTTTAACCAAATGTAAGTTTGACCACCATTGTCACCGTAACTTTCCTTTAACATCAGTAACCTGGGGTTAGAAAATCTGGTTTATAGGTTTATATGACGAACCACGTCTTTTCCTATTTTATCCAAAGATTGTATCCAATGCGGGACCAATCGTGTGAAAACATTTGTCGTCCAGTAGAAATACCAAAAAAATATTTAAGAAAAAAGACCAAGGGAACTTCACAGTCAGATGGACAAACGCAAAAGGCGAAGGAAGCTAAAAGAATCTGTCTTGTCATCGTAAGCAAGTTGGGGAGGCAAGATTGCATTGGAAGACCGGCTGCTTTCCCTCGCTCAACTCCAAACAATTTTTTTTTCTTTGTCTTAAAAGCGACGACTTGTCCAACACTAGAACGTGCTGATCGGATCTGCCTGCAGAAAGTTAAACCGGGCGTGCATGCTTGACGCCCGACCCGAGTCCGACTCTGTGTCTCCGCATTGGAGAAGGTTTGCTCACGACAGAAGTCGCTGCAGACACATATGGATTACTAATTGTACCTGTTTTGTCTTATTACACCGCAGACCTTTTCGTATTTTCTTTCAGAATCGACTCTCTCGCCTGTAATGTTTGGAAGAAGCGAGTACTCGCGAGAGCGTATAATAATCATCTCACAATCTTACATAAAAACCGCACACCAAGCCAGAAAAAGAGAGAAACCCACATGAAATCACAAAATTATATTGGGAATTATCATCAGCCCTGGGTCGCTTGTTAATGCAGCCTGCTGATAATGATGCTCTAATCTTCCTTTATAATCCCTGCGGCTCCCCCAAGCAATCTCTTTAGCCTTCTCGAATCGGCAATTTCACTGAACTCCTGTTGAACATGTTACCATCTCTCCTCTGTAGTAGTCTTGAAGCTAGTGTGCTCCAAATAGCAAGACCATCTTGCATGATCAAAATGGTCCTCCCGCCCCCTGCCGCCTTGTCGCCAATCGTGTTCCAGTTCAGGCCTCACGGCAGAATCTGAACACAAACTTAAGCCTGGATTGAGGCTAACTCCATATGCTTTGGAACCCGTCCCTGATCCGCTCGAGTTCGGACCCTCCAACAGGGCCCCTTCTCTGGCATTAGACTGCGAGGAGTCAGATGGGATCGACTCTTGGAGCTGCATCCCATGCTTACTGGGTCTCGGGTCAGGATCAGGATCCGGGTTCTGGCGTTTCGAGTTGGAGGCCCGTTTGGTGGAGGAGGTCTTGCGGGTTCCGCCGCCGACGGGGATGTTGCGGAGAGAGCCGCCTTTGGTCCAATAGCGCTTGCAGTTCTTGCAGAAATGGCGGGGCTGAGAGAGGTTGTAGTTGTTGTAGTAGCAGAACTTGGTGTTGGTCGAATCACAACGTGGGCATATCAGCCTCTCCAGCTCTGGGAACTGTAGCTTCATGCTCTGGGACGCTGTCATCTCTTGCATCTCTCTCTTTGCGATACTGATAGCACCCCAAAAGTCTGGAACTTTGTGATGGTAGCGACGAACTCGGTTTGGAGAGCACAGGGGAGTGATGAGTTATTGAGCTTTGAAGCGGTAAGAGTGAAGATCCTGACGATCAGCCAAGTTTAGAGACCAGAAAAGATGGATTGAGAATGATCAAATCAAGAACCGGGAACTTGAGAAGAGACTTGTGGAGTGAAGAAAGGAATTTGGAGAACTGGGTAATATGAGCAGATCAATCAGCGACATGCGAATTTGAGGAGCTTTATGGCAAGGGGGAGAGAGAGAGAGGACCAAAGTGACAAAAACAGACCAGTTTAGGATGTTTATCGGTCCAAGTTGTGGAAATGGAATAACATTTCCCCGCAACCAGGAATAATTGAGGAGCTTCAAGCTGCAGAGAGAGAACCGTTTTGGTCCCAAAATATCTGAAGTAACTCTCCTGGTTGAAAGGTAGATGGAGATGAACTTTTGAGTGATGTGGACTCTTATCACCTCCAAAGTCCATTCAAGAATGAATGAGGAGAGCTCAAGATGCTGTTTTGATCTACGAGGCGAGATGCCATAACAGTTGGAGGAGAGGAGGAAGAGGTCATGGGTCTGAATCCTTGGAACTACGATTCGTCCATGATGAAGGATCTTTATAGCGGGTCCATATCATACGTACTTACGGTTTGAATGAATGGTGTTCTGTGCATCTTATCATTATCATTATCATCATCATCCTCATCACCCTCATCATCCTTTTAATGTTGTTAAAACAGAGTCCGGACAACTGTTCTCCCCCTCCAGTTAAGACACCTGCGATGCGATTTGTCTTCAAGTAGAGAGATAAAGTCAAACCTGTGGCCCCCTCTCTCTCTCTATCTCTCCCTCTCTACCTCTCTCTTTGCGAGACTTCTCCTCATCGAAGAGGTCACACACTAGACCAACATATAATTTGCTGAAATTCCGGCATATCTTTAATCAAATTGATTTAGACCCACTTAAAAAGTGTAAGCTGGCCTGTGTCCGCGAAGTTGACTTGAAAAGCACTCCTCTGGTTGGCAGATTAGAACAGACGTCTGTTGTGGCCGATGTCATGGGCTCGATTTTTTAGTCTTGATCAGATGATCTGTCATCAAGATCACGAATTGTTCAATTTGATGCTTAGCACTCGACGAAAAGGTGACTTCTGTTAGATAGCATGTCCCTGCCGAAGGAGAAAAATCAGGGTCGCTGAGAACTCCGGTCAGACTATATGTAAGCAAAAATTACTAAATTAATCCTCAAATTTGTCTTTGGCATCGAATAGAAGTCTTAAAGCATCTTCTCACTGTTCAATCAAGATTCTCAGCTACCGGATTGTTCAACTAAGCTCCTGTTGACCGAAAGAACATGAAACCAGAGAGAGAGAGAGAGAGAGAGAGAGAGAGAGAGAGAGAGAGAGTCCAACAGGAAGAAGCGACGATATCTTCCTTTTCAAGCAGCAGCATCTGTTGGCCCCAAAAGAAAGTAGCAACCTCTTAGAACATGCTCTTTCATTTGGCCGCCGGCAATATCAACACCGTTATGTTACCTAAGAACAGTAGCCCGAACCATAGTTAAACTAGTTCACAGGGGCGGGCTGTGGGCGCGCTTCTCCGTCCCACCGGTTTAGGAGCTCAGGCCCAAGCCATAAGAGTTTCCTAGCTGGAGTTGATGATCCTTTATACAGAACAAGGAGTTGGGAAATCACTAACTAAGAGACTCAAGAAGAGGAGAGGTTACGTTACCAATGATTTTTGCACCAACTAATTCTGAATACCCTGGCTTTGGGCAAATTGCCAAAAAAGTCTTAAACATTTACCACTTGTATCGATTTAGTCCTTAACTTTTTTTAAACCAATTCAGCCATAAACATTTTCCACATTTGCCATTTAAGTACTTTTGGCAGATTTTTGGCCGGAAAATACCTACATAGTGACGCTAGAGCTTGCCGGCAATGATGGAGCGACAACGTATCCAAAACAAGGTTTTTCTTTTTCTTTCTTCTTCTCTTTTCTTTGCGCCAATCACTCCAAAGGGAGGCGAAACCCTCGCCGCGACAGGTGAGGGTGGCGGGGGTTGGGGAAGCCAAAGCCGCCGCCGCCCTCACCCGCTGATGCTGACTCGCCCAGATCTAGGCGAGGGCAGCAACGGCCTCCCTAGCCCCACTGCCCTCGCCCGTCGCCAGTGAGGGCTTCACCGCCATTTAGAGCAGCTGGAGCAAGAAAAGAGAAGAAAAAAAAAATAAGAAAAAGGTTTGTTGCCACGTGTCACCATGTGTCGCCCCGTCATCGCCACATTATTGCCAGCGAGGTTCGGTCATCGCTACGCAGGCATTTTCCGACCAAAATCCGTCGAAAAGACTTAAATGGCAAAGGTGAAAAAGGTTTATGACTAAATCGGCTTAAGAAAAACATTGATGACTGAATCGGTACAAGTAGTAAAGGTTTATGACTTTTTTTGCAGTTTTCCCCCTAGCTTCTCGAGAACTTACCTGCATAAATAATGTAGGAACTCCACTTCGAATGCCATGTTTCATCCTCATGATCTGACATTGCAAATTTATGAGAAACTAGAATGAACTCGGAACTATGCGATACCTCTTGGATTACTTTCCCAATAAATTGGAATTCATCATATGAAATCCACCACGGGATCCAAATCCTCCCAAGTCTTTTCAGATTCATCGTGCACCATTGAATGCATGCATGCCCACCCTTATGACCAGCATAAACTTGCTTTCATTTGACTATTTATTCACCTTCTTTTTCTTTTTTTGGAGGCAAGCAAGGAAGAACATATATAATAACATGAATAAGAAAAGAAAATAATCTGATATCGTGACCGGAAGATCGAATCGGATAAGAGTAATGTAAACCTCACCAGCTTCACGTGGGAGGGGTGAGGGGGAAGGGACCCAAGGAGTGGGATAAGCCGATGAGCCCTCCACCTTGCTTGGAGGCTGCATACATGGGCAGATTTCATGACTTGCTGAAATTTCTTTATTTTTCTTAATCTTATTTTAGGATATTAAGATGTTAAGTGGTTTGTATGAATTATTTGATAAATTCGACAAATTATAGTTCTTTGTAAATGAATTTGTTATACTAGGGACAAAAATATCTATGTGCCCAATTTGAAGCTAAATGGTTCATTGATTCGAGGTTCAAACAGTGTGGAAAAAGTAATCGAATAGCCACACCTATTAAGAAAGGGCACAAGACAAAAAGTAAAACCAAAAGGGAACTAGTTGTTCCGAATACTGTTATAGCTTCCGAATTTGCTTGGCACAAGACTATTCAAATTCACTTCTCCAGGTTTTGCAGATAGTGAATACTTCAAGTCTGCAATTGATCTTCCCAAGGAAAAATTCATTTTCTATTGTGCTGGAGAATCTTGTGTGGGACTAGACATGTTTCAGGACAATTGCCTAGAAAGTCCTAATTCCATCGTACGACCATCAATTTAATCATAAACATTTAAATTGTATTAATTTAATCATAAACCTTCTTTGCAGCTATTTAATTATAGACTTTTTGACGATTTACCAATTTAATTATAAACCTATTAGTTAGATGTTTGGCCGGAGAAGACTGCATTAATAAATTGTTAACAAATCGTCAAAAAGTTAGATACTAAAATTGAAAAATCATTAAAAGATTTACAATTAAATAGGCATAAAAAAAAGGTTTATAATTTAATCGATATAATTAAAAAATTTAAGACTGAATTGACTATTATACAGTAGATTGATGGCGTAGAAATGACATATTGACAACGGAGAGAGAGAGAGAGAGAGCTTCCGTTTTATGTTCCAAGACAGCACTGGCTGAGCTACGCTAAAGTTCTCTGAGTATGAATCACAACAATTTTATTGCTTTCTATTGCTTTCGATGGTGACACGGAAGAGATCGGCAGTATCACTTCCCTTTCACCTTTTATTTTATCCTCAAGATGTCAGTTGCCACCACGTCAATAAATAATAGAGGTTAACGCCACTAAAAACTCCAATTATAGCCACTCTGACATCAACAATCCAAACTATTTCTTATTATAAAAAACCTCAAATTATGTATACCATAACACCAATATCCAATTTTATTTTGTCACAAAAACCCTTAAATTATGCTCGACCTCAGTACTCCAGATTTTAGTGTTGCCTGTATGAGTTTGGAATATTTGTCACATGAAAAAAAAATGTTTGGTGGGTGTTCTTTGGTGGAACAAAGAGTATTTGTGCCACACTGATACAACTTTGAGGGTTTTTGTGAGGAAGCCAAAAAAGTTTCAAGGTATTGGTATTATGGTGGGCATAGTTTAGGATTTCTAGGGTATTTTCCCTAAATAATGGAAACCAAACTTCTGGTGGGTAGGTCATAATCAACCAAGTCAAGGAGTCCAGAGCAAAAACTAATGAAAAGGCAACCTTCACGCAGACGACAGAAATCAGAGAGAGATACCTCGAAAACGAGCGGATCTACAGAATTGAGTTGAACTGGTCTGGCGGGAAATCAGTCAAGTTGAGCTGGGTTTCTGTTTCCACAGATCAGTTAGTGAGACTTCCAAGGAAATAAAGAACAGGTGGCTAATAACAATCAGAAGGGCATTTATTCACATTATCTACACATAGTGATCACTCGATGTGATCTCACCAAAAAGGAGACCCATGAGAGAGATGGCTTTAGTTGCGCCCTGTGTGGTGTCTTGTAAAAATATATCCAGGTATTTATGGGCTGAACAAGTAATGTCTTTAGCGTCATTGGAGCCACACGGAAAAGAAAATAAATGAATTAACTCAATTTGAAATGGGTTAGTGCCATAGCAAAGATTCGTCTACACTGAAGCTCAGAGTATATAAAAGAAAACTGGAAATCCTATCGGTGAGCTAACTCACCCACTTATCGAAATGTAAACTGAAAGTAGTAGATCCTTTATTACCAAAGCAATTTCTCTTAGACATGATATCCTGTGATTGTAAACCCTCTTCCAATAATCTCACCAGCACAGAACCAGGCAAAACACTCCAAACCAAACAAAGCAACCATGCCAGCATTCTCAATGTTCAGCTCCTGCTTGTTCTTCCATAGTTGCTTGAGGTTCGCGACTTCCTTCCAAAATGCCTCAGATCTACCAGGGATGCTGTAGATAACATAAGGAGAAATGAATTTCACTATTACAAATAGCATTACTGAGAAGCACTCTAAGCAGAAAATATTTATGGAAATTTGCACTGCAAATCCAAATATTTAATGAATTTGGCTGTTTGAATGAATTTACCACCATGACTCTGTACGTGGAGTTCTACCATGTCATAGATGAAAATATTGAACAAAAAATAAACAAATGCTCAATGAAACCCTGATAACTCCTCGGAGGTTATACCTCCAGTCTTAACAATTTAAAATTCATCCTATACTATGCACACCATCAGAGCCTTCACAAGCCCATCATGAATACAAGATGAAGGTGAAGTACTCTGTCCATGTCCTGAGATAAAACTGCAGCGAAACGGACTATTTAAAAGAGCCAAAAAGCAACTTTGCAATTTAATATCAATGTCTCAGGCTCTCAGAAGATCAGATAGAAAGGCAGTTCTAAGGTCCCAGGGGGGCGGGGCGGGGCGGTTCCCGGGGCCATAACTTGTTGTAACTCCTTGCATTTTTCCATAATTCCGATACAAAATGCTGTAACGCACAGAAACCTAAAAATTTTACAGTCACGGTTGACATTTACTCTTTTTTTCATCCGACAACCATCAAGGGATTGAGGAACCCGTCCCCAAGAACCCTTAGACATGAAAGGGGGCGGGAGGCATAAAACAAGGTTTTTCATCATGAAGCCCAAACCGATCATGTAAAATCCCAACAAGCACGAAAGTGCATATGCATGAACTGTTTTAAAGCAAGTAAGGACCTGGCAAGACGAGTGTAAAGCAATTGGTTGGATAGCAGTTGGCACTTTTCCACGCTGGGTGGCTCCTGAACGTATTGCTTGTTCTGCTCCATCAACTGCTTGTAGTAGGCATTTCCATGCTTGGCAGCATATTGCGTCGCCTGAACTGCCTTCTTCTGCAATTGAAGCAACTTCGATGCCATCGCTTCCCACATTTTGCCGGCACACACGACGGCTTAGATAAACCTTCCTTCCCAAAATCCATGCGCATTGAACTGCATAACATTACTCCCGTACATCTCGATCGAAATCGCACCAAGAAGACGCACCCAATTATAAATAACAAGAAAAGAAAAGCATTCTAGACGAGATGGACAAGAAATCGCGAGAACCGCTACAACACCAGAGCTCGCGGTCACGTGACTAAACCCCCCCCCCCCCCCCCCATCAACAACAAAAGCTCCAAAACCGCATTCCACCATCATGCGGCGACCATCGAAACAGAGAGCAGAGCAGCCACCTCCTCAGCTCCGAGACTACAATCGGTCGGAGTTTCATCAATTCACATACGGAAAGGACTACCGCGTCTCAGTATATTATCATCAGGAACAGAATCGCGAGAATGTGTGAGGATGGGGAGAAGGGAACTGGAATCGGAGAGCAAAGAGGTGCGATCAACGTTACCTCGGTCTCGGATCAGTTTGGTGACTCGTGTGTTCTTGCTCTCCTTCCTCCGCGAAAAAGGACACGGAGCTTAGGCCAACGCGACGAAGGGGTTAGGGGTTTTGACTATTGACTTCGCCGGACGAAACGGCGGCGTTCCAGTTTTAGGATCGAGTTTTCCCTATCCTACGATGATTACCCCGTCCGGCGCGGCCATCCGCGTCATTTTCACTGACTTGGCTTTGTGCGCTAACAAAATCCAAAATTTGTTCAAAGTAACATCGATAAGTCCAACCAACCGATGCTCCAATCCAAGGGTGAGCCACTTGGACCGTCCAAATCGAGAATCACCTGGATCAGATTGGAAGTATCGATCTAATCTCCGGTTTCCAAAAATGGAACCGGCATCTGAGTGGTCCAATTTCTAGTTCCTAGAAAGCTCGGACCACCAAATGGAACTAATTAAAAATAAATATGTAAAATAGAGTATTAAAAAATCAATTTAAAATTTGGTTATTTTAATCTTTACCCAACTTTACTAAAAGAAATTTTTTTTAAAAATAATAATAAAGAAACTCAACTTTTTTTAGAATTTTCCCGATTCCATTAGATTGTTTTGGGAACCGGACCGGACCGGCCAAACCATGCACACCCCTACTCCAATCGTGTCATCTCCATGTCCTCCCGATTCATCACACTATCCTCAGTGGAGCTAGGACGGCTTTAGATTACGATTTAACCGGCATATTATTCAGATGAGAGATGGCCCGAAGTGAGTTCGGATCCTAGTTCATCTAAGCCGAATAGGCAAGTGAATAGAGACTACAGAACGAGATTTGGTATGCATTGGGGGTTGATACCAAGACCACATTGGAGACATACCCACAAGGAATACACACAAACACATATGGCCTGTTGTCCATCCTGTGTCAATCGTCAGTTTTTCATAATACTGGTCGTCCAGATGAATATATATATGTCCACGGGTAGCATACAAAACACTTTTCCTTTATCTTACCGACACGTAACGCGCAGAACAGACATCTGTCTAAGGTTATGTTGAGGGAAGCATAACCCAATGAAAACCGCTCTTCTTAAGACATAATAGTCCGAATCGTTGTGAGAGAGGTATTTCAGCACAGAATCCTTGATGATCAGACAACGTTTTCGTTAAGCTTATGTATCTCTGTACAAACTGCATCTATTCCCTAAGGCTTGCGCAATATGGCTGGAATAGAACTCTGATGCACCAGAAATTGGGCCCGACAAAAAATAGAAATAATCGATGGAGGAAAGAGCTTCCAACCGGGGGACTGCAAAAACAAAGACAAAATACAACACCAAAAGTCAACAACTACCCTTTTATGAAACATTTAGCCACGAGAAAAGAATTCAATTAAAAAATCGATGCAGTGAGTGTTACCAAACAGCTCCTTCCCCACCAGAATATGAATAAAGCTACAGTTATAATCTTAAACCTAGTGGAAGTTATAGAACATTCTTCAGTTCTTTTCCTTTTTTTCCTTTTTTTGGTTGTAGGAGAGCTACAATCACATTCCCTTTTTCGACTTCGACTCGGAAACAAATTTAGAACAGAACACGGCACCTTCCCTTTGAGAAAAGGGTGCACAGAAAGAAAGAACAAATAATTGGGAAAGAAAAGAAAAAGGAAATTCCACAGAGGGTTAAAGAGCAGTGGGTGGAGAAACATGCGAAGCAAACTGCCACAGCAGGACCAAAAATGAGTTGCTTCCTCACTGATTTCCGGGGCAGAGACCCTGTGATACAGCTTTTAACTTTTCTGGAAACCACATGCTACAAATCTAACAGGCGCTTGGAGGCCAGGTGTGATTCAATCCCCGGAACAGTGCATTGGCAACGCAGCCTTCTTCTCCAAGAGCAAGGCGGGCCTCCTCCCATCATTATGCATAATACATGTACAAGCTATTTGCAGCGGCACAGGCAATTGAGTTTTCAGATGGGTGCCATGCAAGGTGCAACAACTTCGTGGTGGAATCGAAGGAATTTCCGTTGGCATCAACTGAGGGTGATTCAGCTCCTGGTTTTGATCTCCCAAAACAATGTTAGCCTTAATCGTCATTAAGAAATAACAGAACCACATCAACAACTACGACAAACAATGGCTGCTGCTACTAAACGAGACTGGATGGTTCGCTGAAAGTAAGGCAACAAAGCAAGCAAAAAGGACAAACCTCGTCGGACTACTCGTGTAATGCTGCTGAGGGATCTGGGAGGCCTTGAAGGAGCCTGAACTGGTTTTCTGGAAAAATAATACAGCGTCATTAATAGACATATCTCCATGTGCCACCAGAAAATAAACCATCCATAGTCTTCTTATTCATTAAGTGAATTTTAATTTACCTCATTGGATTTTTGCTGGCTTCCAAAGTTGTTGCCTCAGAACTCCCCGGCACACAACCAAAGACACGGAATAGATTACTGGACATAAAGAAATATCCATCTGAAAACCGAAATAATGGATGCAGTTCACATGGAAAGAGATAAGAGAACCACACACACCTGTATGAACCTGTTGCCACTCGTAACCCATCGCCACTTAGACAACACTCAAATTTATCAAATATAGAATCATTTTCGTACAAATCACACAACTGGAAAAACAAAATAGTAAGTTAGAAACTAAACAGCATAATGCAACGATCACTTCCTGACTACTATTTTAATATAGAGAAAATATCACCTTGGGTCTCAAATATTCATGCACCTGGAAGGTTGCAACTGGACCTGAATCCATGTTGATATCCCATAACTGGGGAAAAAAGAAAGAGCAACTTATTCAGAAGTGCAAGAAGATCAGTTTACAACTAAATACAAGTTGCAAAGTGATCGATGGCCAGCAGCAAGCAGAAGGCAATGTATGGTGTTAGGCTCATTAAAAAAGTAATGTAGGCAACATTATTCACTTTCTCCCTCACTTAAGAGGGAACACAGCTTTGAACTTGTTCAGAATACTTCGACTGCCGCATTCAGCTTGCCTTTAGAGCAGGTCATCCCGGGATAATTTGTTTTCTAGTAAAAAATAAAAAAAGATGCACTCTGGAACTCCATACTTTGATCAAATTTATCTTCAGCATGTCTATGTTTGCTATGGCCTAACATAAATTACTGGGGGAGTTAACTATATGGCATAGAGGGATAGCTTTATCACACTAAGAGTTTTACTATCTAGCTGCTGTATTAAAGAAAACTTAATGCCAAACAAGAACAGAGGCAGAGAAACAGACACCCAACCTTTAGGGTCATATAGTCACGGCTAAGTATATATCTCCCATCCCTTCCAAACTTAATATCTGAAATTGAAGCAATAATCTCCGTGAAAAATGATCTGGCTCCAGGTTGTTCTGGCTCCTCAAATCTGCATTCAGGAAATTTCACTAAGTCCATGATGACCAACCATGAAATTCTTCAAAATTTCCTCAATAAGGGAGGATTCCACAAGAAACAAATTAACAGCTGGATATATGAAAGAAATGAAAATGGAAACTACTCTAACAGGTCATCTAAAGTAGTTCAAAAGTTAATTCTTTGCAGTTTTCCATAACAATAGCTCTATGCATGCAACAGTACATAGATCAAAGGAAACTAATGGTATTACTCACATTTTGGCATGAGAATCCAGCAGGGCAGATTGTCGCAAATCAATGAGGCGGATGCAGCCCTTTGAACTGCTATATGCCAACAGATTACAATGTGTAGGGTGGAATTCAGCTGATGTTATCACCTCTGTGAAGTTCATTAATAGATCCAAAAATTCAGTGAAAGCAAGCAAAGGGAAAGGAACAAGATAAGCATCACAAAGTATCTCAAGACTAAGCCCGAAATATCTCACAGCTCAACCTATTAATTCAGAATCAAGAGACAGTTCCATGCCCAAAAGATTTTACACACTTTGCTAAAAGTTAGATCAAGTCAACCTCTACAACACTCATTATAGTAATTTAAAATAACAGCACCACAATTAGCTTTATCACTGGAAAAACCTTTACCAATCGCTAGTATCTCAATTCTCAAAGGCGACTGAGAAAAAAAGGATCTGGAGAGATACTAAATCAAGCTTACCAGTTAAATCCTCCATATTTGCTGGCTTTACATCAACGATGTTGAAACTTTGATTGCTAACTTCTAAGTTCCAAAGGTTTATACGCAGATCATCAGCAGATATGAATGTTTCACCGTCACTGAACAAAATTAAGAAAGAGGAGTATCAACAAAACCAGATAAAAATAAAAAATGGATAATCTGCATACCATTAAAAAAAGATGTCGGCACAAACAGAATTTATGCTTCAGTGAAATAATAAGAGATGCCTACAGAAAGATTCTCTTTGATTCAGAGCTATATAACATTTGGTTCTCCACACCTTCAAGTAAAGGAAAACAGTCTGTTATCATTTATATTACAGCAGAACAGCATTTCAACAGGCTAAGAATTCTTAAAGGTCTGCCATAAGTATGAGATTGATGACACTTCCACCATATCAACTTCAATTAAAAAGAACTGCAATTGGAAGCATTAGGGGATAATTTTTCATCCCTTATTTCCCTGCCCTAGTAAAGCTGAGTGCCAAGGCCAAAAAGCTTGAGCCATGCAAAAAAGCATGAGTTAATATACATGAGGACAAAAGTCAAGGTATTATCTTAAAAGGACATACCTGTTATTTGAAATGGAATTGATATGATAATCATGAGCATGAGCATACACCCTTCGGCATCGAGCAACCAGACTAGTCTCATGGCTGGTCACCTGTAAAAAGAGTTCCAGCATCAAACCACATGTTTTTCAAACATTCCAAACAACATGAACACAAAGAGACAACCAAGAGCAAACAATGCACATGATCACCCAACACAAGAAACTAAAAATATAACGTAAAAATTTTCCAGAAATTACAGTAATATGAAAAAAGCAGGTTGAGCACAACTACCACAGGTAAGCGTAGTGAAGGGATGCCTCCTGGAGGGAATGAGAAATCATTGCTAAGAGAATTGTACGATCTCTCTGGGGATCCGCCATTCGCCAGACATGTTCTGTGGCTGTTTGAACTGCTGGAGCACGCAATAGTACCGTTGCTTACAGCTTTACAAGGGTCCACATTCATTTCGGAAATCTTTTTGATCTTCTTCTCCTGGACCTAATCAATACTCAATAGAAATTACAAGAAGTCAACTCCAAGAGATGCTGGCAGAACTTCAGACCAAAGAACTAAGATGATTAAAGCTCAAAATCGTTACAGCCAACAATATAACAATTTGAACAAGATCAGGTTTTCTAAGTCATGTCAGTATATTCACTTTATATTAACTGGGGTTTGTCCATTACAAAACAACTTATCGAGAATGTTAGTGAGTTATAACTACGTACAAGTTAACTTTCTTGCAGGATAAGTAGACGAGAAATCTTCCCTAGTGCAAAAGTGCATCCGTGTACATGCGCGCACGCGAGAGAGAGAGCTCATTGACTCTAAAAAAATTCTATCACACTTAGAATGAGAAAATACAAGTCAGCATACAGATCATAGCAAGTAACAAAACCAACAAAAGACTTTCACTTCATAAAGAACTTTAAACAACATGCCGCACAAGGTGTTGCATACTCATCTACTGAAAGTTATTCTAACTAAATAGAAGGAAGCAACAGAAACAAGCCATATTCCTACCTTCCAGAACTTAATAGTTTTATCATTGGTAGATAGGAGAAAAAGAGCGGTATTGGCCATTTGACACCATCTGATTTTATTGATTTTCTCCTCTATCTCCAAGCTCTTCAAATAGTCAAACTGACAAGATAAACCAAGACGTAAACAGATCAGGAATTCCAAAAGGCAGACAAAACTGTACGTGAGACAGCAGAATATACTAAAGACTGCTACCTCGGGCTCATGGCTCTGAAACTCTGTCTTGTAGCGATACTCAGGATGTCTACTCACAGTATGGTCGATTCTTTCCAGATCCCTTCTGGATCCCCCATCCTAAAAATGATGACATTAAGTAAACCGTGGAATGGAACAGAGATCAAGTGACGAAAACCACTAGGACAGAGATACTCACATCTTTTGTATCGGTCCTTTCAAAAAGAACCACCCGACCACCCCGGTCACCCGTGGCAAGATGATCACCGGTTTTATCAAACTCGATTGCAGATATGATATCAACTGCAAACATATTACAAAGCCCATGATGATCATCACATACATCGATGATATAAATGGGTAATGGTGAGCATAGGACAATACAGTAATTCTTTGTTGATGCAGTCATGAATCATTCTTCACGAGATGCTATTCAAAGTCATTTTTTTCAATGCATAGGGACATTTGCCAAAAACTAATGAAACTTAGGGAACTTAAATAGTATACATAGTTCTCATTACAAAAGGTAATAGATAAAGAAAATCTTCAATCCCCAAACAAATAGCTATGCCTCACTCCACAGCTACTCCACTCTCATTGCCCCACTTGACCATGCCATATACTAATATCCAGCCAGACCACGTTGAAACCAAGTAGATATACACCAGTACAAAGTCAAGGACTGTACAACTTCTAATGCACGGAAGAAGCCAACTTGACCAACCCAAGTACATAGTGCTAGATCAGAAAGCACATAAACTATTTAAAAAGGCAGAACCTTTGAAGTAGTGAAAAACCAATCCTGACTACAAAATAAATGCATGCAACTCACTGACTTCCCCAGTTTTATCTAACATTCCTATCTGAATCAAACTAGCACACTAAACTAAATCAGACTTCATTGAAGCACAGCATGCGCAGTCCTAAATCAATTACACCTCAGAAACCCACCAACGCCCATACAAATCACAAATCAGCAGTCCTCAAAACTCAACTAGAACAGATTGAAATTGCTCGAAACAAGCAGCAATCGCAGTGCAAGACACTCCGCACAGATCGGATCCAAGTAAGCAAACCCTACGCCGTGCCCTATACACAACCACGCAGCACACGCCACATTCACCCCGATTTTTCTTTCTTCCTCCTCTTTTCCCCTTACCTTCTTGGATATCTTCGCCAGCGGTGCGCTCGCCGAAGACCTGCGAGAATTTCCACTCCAGAGGCTGCGGCAGGTCCGCCACGACCTCATCGCCAACTTTCATTTCCCCCCCGACACAGGCCCTGGGAATCGGTCCGAAAATCCGACGGTCAACAGAATCAAGTGCCCGGACCGAATCGACGCCGAAATCACTCCCGCATCGGAGATCCACTTCGACCCACTATAACCTTTTAAGCTCCGCTTCGCGTAATCGCTCCTCGCCCACGCACCCGCACCCGCACACACACAGAGGAGGCGAACTTCAGAGAAGCGATTCCGAAGCTTCCGATTCAACCATTGGGCGGACGACCCAATCAATCGCCCCGAGAAATAACGAACCTCCAGCCCGCGGGGGAGGGGGGAAACCGAAGAGTTACTTCGACTGGTGTGTCTGCGTGTGTGTAGATTTGGCTTTTCACTCTCTTTTCCCCCTCTTTTGTCGCGAAGAGGAGGGATCGATGGAGACGAAATGGAAGAGATCGAACCGTCCTCAAGGGGTGTGGGGGAAGAAGTAAGAAGAAGAAGAAGAAGAAGAAGATGCTGATGGAAACACCAATGGGACTTCGTCTAATTTCTCTCCTTCCTTTTGTCCGGTAGTTCCCTTCCTCCCTCTCAATCTCAATCGTGTAATGACATCGTCTTTAGCTTTATTTCATTTCTCTTTTAATCCCTTACATAATTTTCCAGGAGATTTGTTTATTTATTACCTCTCCTCTTGTTGTTGCATTTTTTTTTCCCTATGTCCCGGCGTGGGGAAAAACCATTAGGATGGAGGTTGGGCTTCCAAACTTTACTGATAAAATGGACGTGTATCTTGACTCGCCTAAACTCGGTCGGTTCTATCAAAACAATTTAACATTGAGGAGAATACAATTCAAAGCACTTGGGCTCGACTATCGGTGTAGTCTAACTTATTGGGCATTAGATTTTATAGCTTCATGAAAGCAAAGCATGCATCCTCCTCGCCCCACGGCTATCATCGCTTGGCAATGCATAACATGACGTGATCGTGCCATGCATCCGACTATGAAGAAATGACTGCCCCCTCAAGGCCGGGCAAGAAGCAAATCCAATTAGTGGGCGAGGGATACAAGTGAATGGCGGTTAAAATTAAGGGCTAAATCGAAATTAATATTATTTGAGACACAATTTTAATGGCCCTCGATCAAAATCTTCCAATTCCATATTTTAGAGAGAGAGAGAGAATTCCCTAAACCCGAGGTTGATTGAATTAATTTAAGATTTAGAATCTAGTCGTAGAGAGCAATAGTTACAGAATCGATTCTCAAAGCCTACTTGCAATTGGGTTTGCTCCAATTAGCATCTAACATAGTCAGATTAATGGGATCAATCAGATTCGAACGCTAATTGCGTCGTGGGTCAATCGAGGCTTGATTTTGACTACTGAGTTGGAAACAGACCTGAGATCTCGAGCTCTAAAGACGTAAAGGCCATGGACTTCACAGCTCAATTCATGGGCTCAACACGATCTGGCAATCCGAAGGCCCGTCCATGCTCGACCGGAATTGACCGTTAGCCCAGTTGAATTTGGGGAACTCGACAATATATGGAGATGGCTTTTTTTAGTGTATGGGCCCAAGGACACGTATAGGATCCGGTGGAATTGATTCTCGAAGACCGGTTCGGGTTCTCGGTTTTGGGTGGCATTTCTAAGCCTATACAGAGAGTTCTCCTATCCGGCCGGGGCGTGGCGCGGCGCAGCTGCGTGAGGACTCGACCCTCGTGGTTCTCGTCGGATTGTACGGTAAAAGAGCCTTGCGACAATCTGTGCTCGAATGACAAGGGCCTAGGGCCGAACTGTACCGCCCCTCTTTTTTTTCGGATCGGGACACGTGCTTTTGGGGCCGCTCGAAGATCAAACGGCAAACGGAGTATCGCGAGCGTCTTCGCCTGCGGCATGGCGAGCCCGATCGGAAAACGGCCCGATGTTCGATCCGAGCCTTTTCGATTGACACTTGAAGGCTCGAACGCTTTCAAATCATGCACATCGGAACGATGGAGAGAGTACAAATCAGAATGTCTTATAGGCCGAGTCTAAACCCAACTCCTACTGCTCTTCATGGCCCAGTTCTAGTTTATATAATGCCTTGACGACGGGTGGAGATACACACCGTATTTTTCGAAATTCATTTCCTATGTAACCAAATCCACCCCCATTTTACTAAAGAAAATGACAAAATTACCCTTCAAATGCTCTTTAAAGCGATGGCCCCAATTATATTTTGTTTATGGTGAGTATCCTATGTAATCAAAGGCAATATATTTTATTTTATTTATTTCGTTTTTTACTTCCATCGAAATAATTTTGTCGAAAAGAGGAAATTCCAAGAAACTTAATAATTTTTTGCCTTGTCAAGGAAAATTGCGGATTAATTATCAAGTAAAATCTACAAAATTTGTACCGTAAATTTTTTTAACACGTCATATGTTTATGAACTTCTATTTTTTGCCGCGCATATATTACTACCAAACCCTTTTCTTCAGCTCGACAAAGTGAAACACTATAAACAAGTGATTGTGCTGAGATTGTTAGAAAGAATTTCTGGATTCTACATCACGAATAATCCTCGAATTTACTCGACATCACAGAAAAGAATGGGGTTTCTCTAAAACTTCTCATATCAACAAAATTAATTTCTTTCGGTTACCCAAATAAACAAAACTAATTTCTACGGAAGCATGAGCCAAAAAAAAGGAAAAGGAAAAGGAAAAAGATAATGCCACTGATATACAAGAAATGCCTATAATAAAAACATGCGAAATTATTGATTATGGTAAGTAGATCCTTTGCAAAAATATAAAAGTTAATTAGAAAAGGAAGGCAAGAATATGAATTCCCAGCCAACAATTTAAATCGTAATTGCATTCTCGAGTAATTTCATTTGTTTTCAAAGATGAGAGGAATCATCCACTTGCTGTGCACTTTCTCTCGGTCGAGCTCGCGCCGTGCCTAGTCTACTTCAATTCCGGAATCACATTCCTTAAGCAACTTGATTTCAATTCCCAATAATTGTTCATTTGGACAAAAAATCACTGTGCAGTTTGGATTCTGATTTACGATTTTCTTTTCTTTTCTTTTGAGTCCATATTTTACGAAATTCGATTCGATGGAATATATATACAAAATAAAAATAAAAAGAATCGAGTTATCCAGCTATAGTTAGGATCAGGATTCCATTCCATATCTTTTACAACCACAAAATATATCAAAAACTCAAACCCACCGTCATTCTCCAACCTCTGGTATTGGTCAATACTCATTGACCGCCGTACTCCACCGCTGGATACCGAACGTAAGCTTCATCGTCCGGCTTCGTTGCCGACGGCCATCGCTACCGCAAATTGATCGCCACCAGCCACAAAAGTTCGCCGTCGCTGTCGCGGTCGCCGATGAGAAGTATTCTCTCGTCGAAGCTCGATTTTCTTCTTTCTTTTTCTCGCGACAAAACGACAATTGAGAATGGGAGGACGAGATTGTTCGGCCCTTACCGTGCAACTATGGAGGAGGAAGGGAATTTCGCAGCCCCGAACGATGGAAGAATATTCCTCTTTGCCGTGCCTCCCACGTGTCCGTCGCCCGCGTCGAGTGGCGAGTGTCCTCTCGGACAGGAAAACGAAACGACGGCTGACGTGGCAGCCAAGGACGAGGGAGCACCTCTCTTTGTCGAGGGAATCTCTACGTGTTTCTGAGGTCGGACCCAATGCCGAGCTCGTCGGATGGGGACGTATCGGGAATTTGTGGTCGCAATAGAAGGAGATTTGGGCACCACGAAGCCACGAGATCGGACCCAATGCCAAGCTCATCGAGAACCGCAGGTTTCGAAAGCGAGCCGCGGGACGATGTGGTATGCCCACTATGGATCGCAAATCTTTTCCCTCCGTGAATTAGGGATGAGCGGCGTGTCTTATCCGCCGAAGTTAGTTCGATCTCTGTGCTTTTAATATATTCGATGTGACCCGTAAATTATTGGTGAATGTCCAATGCGGTCCTTAAATGGGTGACATTAGTACGTGCCAAATATTTTTTCACGTTTTACTAATTGAGTTCGCCTAACTAAATTTAGAGGAGAACGGCCGATGTCAACACCGGTCGCCCGATCCGACATGATCGGCTCTAACATAGACATTTTAAAAAAAAATTTAGTACTTAAATAATTAATTTTCTCTTATATTCCAGCCTAGATAAGGCATGGAGGCGCAACCCCTCACCTAGATTTAGTGAAGTGAATTCCGAACAAATTCGACTCGATATAATGAATTGAAAAAAAATTTGTTTGAAAATTTTAGAAAAGTTTATGACTAAATTGACACGAGCGCATTAAGTTTAGCACTTTTTCGGCGATTTTCCCATCCTTAAACTATATTAGAATGTTTAGAAATTCAACGACGATAGTATGCATTAGATCAAAGTTCATTAATCATGTGTATAATTTTTCTCGTGAATTAAAAGCATTCATCGGAGGAGGGTCATCGTAAATTTGTAAAATGGCGTGATCCTAATAAATTTTTGGAAGTCTAACGGAAAAAAGAAAAAGAAACAAGCATGCTCTCATCTGCATTTTCGGCGGTTACATTTACTTTTACTCTATTCAACCAAAGATCCAACATTTTTAGTTCGTTGCAGATAAACGAGCCGTGGCACCCGCTTTTTCCAATCAATTGTCATCGTGAATGTCTCCTGAGTGAGAGAAAATATTCAGTGATTCCTAAGCCGCCACATCATCGATCAACGTGGCACGTATTTTCTCACTTGAATTAATCACTTCACATGATAAAGATTTGTACCACGTGTTAAGTCAAAAAAACGTGCGCTATATCAATCGATGACATAAAGCTTAGCAATCACCGAATAATTCCTCCCTGACTAAGGATTTAGAGTAAAACAAGCGGAGAGTTTCTAGCTAAAGGGGAACCGATCTCGGGTCCACGGCACCAACACCTCGCCTTTACGGTGCACTAGCCGCAACGCGACAAGGAACGGCGGACGATGATTCCCACTAAGATCAAGTCCGTGCTCCATCCGCCTCGGTTCTTTTAATCTGCCCGGCTGAAAAAAAGGTGGCAATGATTGTGATCTTTGAACATTGAAAAATTCGTCAATCAATTCGAAATCCATCTCGATAATAATGCCCAAATGTCGTCCCACGTCACCCAACATCGAGAACCTTTTTTTCTTTCGGGTTAAAAAGCATCGTGGGAGAGGGGCGTGGTGTCTATGGAGTCTTTCCCCATGTCTACGTGCTGTGAAATGCCGGGGGCGTGGAATGTGAGCTTTTGAACAATCATTTGGGTGCTTTTAAGGGTGTCGGCCACATTAGCATAGAATAATGCGAACCTCCTCAAGGTTTTTTCTTATCCAGTGATTATGATGAAGATTAGGACAAGTACAAAGAGAAGTTGTCAAGAGGAAGTCCTCGACCTACGTTGTGTCGATCAGATTAGTCCCTAACCCATGCTAATATAATCCTCCCAATCAAATTTGACCTGAAATTACTAATGTGAATGCACACCATATTTTATATGATATGACCGGAAACGAGAGAGAGAGAGAGAGAGAGAGAGAGAGAGAGAGAGAGAGAGAGAGAGAGAGAGAGATTGAGACCATATTAAGCTGAATCGATTGCATCATCATTTCGATCGTCTGTTCAAGTCAGGATTGAACGAAACTCGACGGCTTCTGAAACCAAGACATTTCCTTCTATTTAATTTGGTTTCATTCTAAATCATCTGTCCATATACGATTTCATGTTTAACTTTAGGCGCCATGATATTGGGACATTGGTTTTATCTTTTACCCTCACGAGAAAATGAGTAATTACCTTTTAAGCTCGGGGTGAAGGAAAAATCATGTACGTACGGTATTTTAATCTGAAAAATGGATGTTATGTGGACAAGCGACTGCATAATGCATACAAAGAATGAATAATAAAGATGATATTGAGTTCGACTTTTTTGGAGAATATCGAATTCAAATCGCACCGAATCCTATTCGATCGTAACGAGAGGATTAATAGACAGATCTCTTAACATTTCGAGGGCACTTGCTATGTAATTAACTACTTTCGTGAAACACACTGGCCGACGTCCGGACAATTAGTTAATCTCCCAATAAGCAAGTTTAACGAGTATCTCAAAATACGTGCCAATGCGAACGGGCAAAGCTGGTAAAAGAGTTCACCTAGCAGTTTGCGTCCATGGGGACGCCATTAGCCGCAGGTGCAAATGGGTTTTGGTGCACGTGCTTATTTCCTTATCTTTTTGAGATTACCCAAAGACAAAAACAAAACAAAATAAAATTCGAAGGGTGTGGTTGCAAAATACCTAATCCGAGTGGATGCGGTGGGACAATCGTGGATGACGTGGATGCGATGATGACACCTGGCATGGTCGGAGCTCGAAAGATCAGCGAAGGTGCTTGAGTCCCGGTTTAGCGAAATCCCAATTGGAATTCTTCTCTGCTCGCATTAAACAACCGGCATAAATAAATAAAAATAAAGAAATACAAGCGGGGGTCATTGCTGGTCAAAGCTGAGCGCGCAATCGTACACGTCACGATAGATCAGATGAACATCCAAAACACTGGAGCGACTAAAGAAGTTTCCGGATAATTTTTAAAGCGAGCGATTTCCTCGAAAATCCTTCCTAAAATAAATATTGTACGGTGTTGCTTTCAATTATATAATATAGTTGGTGGACGAATAGGTACGGTTGTCATGCAGTAGTGACTTATGACGATTCTATATTCGATACTTGACAAAAAATTTTCACGATCATGCTTGGCTTTTACCACTTTTTTTTGTATATATAAAAAAGCTCGTCATGACCGATCTAAGTATATAAAATCATTCATGATTTTCGTGAATATTGGAGATGACATATGACATCGGATGGGTAAAATGGTTAATCTACATTTCTGATAGTTGAATCAACTACTTACAATCATGGCATAAATAAATAGTGCAATGGCCAAACCAAAAGATAGCTATGATGTATAAGCCGGCATGAGGATTAGGATACTTGCAATTCGCACGCAAGGGGCGAGCCGATGCTCTCCTCGAATCAAGTGAAACCCAATTCAAGCGAGAGAGGGAGAGAACGGTAAATGAAACACTGAATTAGCTGAAAAGAAGAAAGAGAAATTCAAATAACCTGCCTTACTCTCTCGGAGCACGCGGTCGGTGTTCGACTCCATCGTCGCATACTCAAGTGGCTTGACTTCTCGCGCCGCCGCGACGAGCCGTCGGCGAATCCGATGGACGGGAACGGATTCAGGTTTTTCCCCGTTCGACCAGCGAAGCCGCTAGTGCGGAAAAAGAAACTTATCCTTAGCTTGGAAGGGAAAATTACTAACGACGGCATTTAGGTTCGGAGATAATAAGGTAGAGCAAGTTTTAAGGAAACTCCAGAAGGAGGAAGGAACTTGGAATCGCCCGACCGGACCATTCCCGGAATATTCGTCGGCTATTCTTCGTTAGTGGCGGGTGCACTTCAAAAGGTAACCCCCTTCCCCCTCCCAACAAACCTAACCTCCCCATTCCCACTGAAGAATATTCCCTCCTCGTATTCCCCCTACTCTCCCGCAAAATCCCACCATCCATTCATCCTATCGGATCGCGAACCGCACCCTCCTTAACCGCTCGATGCCCGTCGTGCCCACGAGTCATCCCATCCGACGGCCCGCCTCGCTTGTCCCTCTCCCGAATCTCCTAGAGTTGTGGGGCCGAGCGAGCGAATATCACGTGACCTTAGATGGATCGGGGTCTTGCCTTATTCTAATTTTATTTTGATTCTCATACTTTCTTTCTTTATCCTTCAAAATTTTTTAAGTTCCTGATACGATGCTTGATAGATGACATGCGTTATACGAGTTAAAAGAGATAATTGATTATACTAACTTGATAAGTTTCACAATTCGATTGAAGATTTTTATCGATCTCGCTCTATTGTCGCAATTCTCGAATGAAAAGAAAAATGTTCACCATTAGAATTACTAGAACGTGGATCGAGGTCGGACAGCACGATCTCCGGGACGGGGGGACGATGATCCTAGTGGCGTGATCCTCGCAACCATGTCCTGTGCGGTGTCGTCTGCGGTTGTCGTCGGCGGCGGCGTCATCGTTATTCGAAATTTGAACGGACAGAGAAGGGACTCCTCTTTCGAGTGTCTACTGGCTTCGACAGCACACCACGAGAGGAGAAAACGCGCGCACGTATCCACACATTCGCGTAATATTCCATGGAATCTCCCAAATGGCGCAAAAGCGACCGTGACTCTTCGGCATCGCCACCGATCAGAGCCCCCCCGCGGCTATAAATAGCCGCCGTCCGCCCCGTCCCCTCCTCGTGTCTCGGCGCGCTAGGAAACCTCTCCTCCTGGTTCGCAAGAAAGATCAAGAAGAAGAACCTCCCGGCTCTCTGCCTCTCTCTCTCTCCCTCTCCCTCTCTCTGTGCATTTTCTCGCGCATTGTCGGTGTTGCTTCGCACAGATGGCTGACGTCGTGGTGCTCTTCGACTTCGACAAGACGATCATCGACTGCGACAGCGATAACTGGGTCGTCGATGAGCTGGGCTTCACCGATCTGTTCAACGAGCTCCTTCCCACCATGCCCTGGAACTCTCTCATGGTGAGTCCTCGTTCTTTCTTTGTCCGGGTTGTTTTTTGTTTTTTTGCATGTTGAGTTCATCAGAATCTGCCTCTGCGCGACTTCTTCTTCTTCTTCTTCTTCTTCTCTTTTTTTTTCGTGGACTCTCTGGATTTGAGTACTGTAAAACACCCCACTTTCGTAAACAACTATTTGCTTCCTTGGCAAAATCTCGTGTAGCACTATTTGTTCCCTTTCTTTCCCCCTCTAGTGCTTGTTTTTATGTTCGGGCTCTGCTTCTTACGAAGCTTTTGAATCAGAGGCCTGATGCTCTGTCTTGTGACAACCAAAAAAAAAAAAAACTTGCAGGACAAGATGATGGGAGAGCTTCATGCAAAAGGAAGAACGATCGAAGAGATTGCAGACGTACTGAAAAGAGCTCCAATCCATCCCAGAGTCGTCCCCGCCATCAAATCAATTCATGCTTTGGGGTAAATTACGACGAAGCAATTTGTCTCTCTGCTCAGTGCGTTGTTTTGGAACAACGAAATTAAGTGCGTTTTTCTTTCTTCTTTCTTTTTGGCAATTTCTCTCTCTGCTCAGGTGTGATTTGAGGGTTGTGAGCGATGCTAATCTCTTCTTCATCGAGACAATCCTGAAACATCTGGGCATCTGGGAGTGTTTCTCCGAGATCAACACAAACCCGGGCTTCGTTGATGAAGAAGGGCGGCTCCGGATTATGCCTTTCCACGACTTCACGTCCTCTTCTCATGGATGTGGTCTCTGCCCTCCAAATATGTGCAAGGTAATAAAACAACCCGGGCGGCTCCGGATTATGCCTTTCCACGACTTCACGTCCTCTTCTCATGCATGTGGTCTCTGCCCTCCAAATATGTGCAAGGTAATAAAACACACATAATATGCAAGCGAACTCACGTTTTTCAATTTCCATCCTTGATTGATGCCTGCTCTTGAGAAGGGAAGGTTCTCGAAATTTGAACGCGTGCCGATGAAAATTCACACGAGCTTTTAGAAAAAACGAGGATGAAATCTGGACAATTGGCAGGGACCATTTAGAAGAGTATTTTATTAGGTAGCACGAAACCTCAATGATCGAAATAATAACCTGCAAGTTGCCACTTGGGACATTATAAAACAGAAATATATCAGGAGGTGGACTGGTCAATCTGTCAACAGGGTCTCCAAACTTAGTGGAACACTGTCCCCCGGAGTTTCTTGCTCACTTCTGACCGCACCAGCCACGTTTGCTTGCTTTCAATGTTTTCTTTTCTGATCCCACTTCAATCCTCGTCTCATCATCTTCGCATCTGTGAAAAACATGAAAAGGATCAGATCCTTTTAGGGTCAATCATGATCGACATATAAAATATACATGTGATTTTTTACAGGGAGTCGTGATTGAAAGAATACAAGCCTCTGTGTCTGCCGAGGGCAAGAAAAAGAGGTTCATCTATCTCGGAGACGGGAAAGGTGACTACTGCCCAAGCCTGAAGCTCTTGGAGAGTGACTTCATGATGCCAAGGAAGAATTACCCCGTCTGGGACTTGATCTGCAGGAATCCGATGCTGTTGAAGGCAGAGATTCACGAATGGACCGACGGCGAAGAGTTGGAGCTTGTCCTGCTTCAACTGATCAACGCCATAGTCACTGAAGAGAAGATCAAGTCTGGCCAGTTGATGTCATCAGACTGCAAGTTGCAGAACATTGCTGTGTCTGCCCATGAAGCCCTCCTTCAAGCTCTCCCCGTTCCTCAATAGGAACTTCTGAAATGATGGCAAATTAAGAAAAATAAATTTGTGGGATTTAACTAGTTTGACTTAGCTTATGCACAGCTGCGCTTTTTTTGGGGCAGCTCCTTTGGCATGGGAATTAGCCAAGAGGGTAAATGGAGAAACCATTTGGGAACCTCTGTAGAGCATTGGATGTTTATGATTATTCGATTGGTCAAAAGAACCGATCGAGACGATTACTAATACACCAGCTTGGTTCTGCTTCTGCTGGTGATGTGAAAAATTTGGAAATTTATATGCAATGTCCTAATTCTAGCGAGTCAGAGCACGCCATGTTGGTCATGTCGGTTAGGTCAAGGCTGAAGCATCTTTGACAGGACTCTCCCACAAGAACACGTGAGAACAAGTTCAGGACTTAGATTTCTAGAATTGAATCACCAGAATTCCCATAAAATGCGTTACGGCTGTGATCAAGATCTCTCTTGATCTAATTGATACAAGAACAGAAGGCCGGATCACCAGCGAACTAATCCTGAAAATAATTCAGCACGACGCACGAGACAAAATGGGATATTTTGCGGATATTCCTTCTTCAACAGCACACAAATCTAGAACAGGATGGTCTCGAGGATGAATGCTGGCCTATTTTGGGGGTCTGGGATGAGTCAAGAACAAATCTTTTTCTTGCGACAAAGAGGAATATTCCAATTGAATATTAACGAAAGGAGGACTTCTGCAATGTGGGGAAGTTGCAAGTGGTCCCTGAGAACGGAGGGAAATGGAAGTAGATGGCCAAACTTATACAGGGAGCAGAAAGGTTTTCTAAAAGACCGAAGAGACTTTCACTCGAAGAAAACCATTTTTTATGAGCAGACGAGCACGGTGACTCGGTCTGCTACATAATCCTGGAAGCTGATAGTTCGTGGTTGCTCTGTGTTCCTAAGAGAACATGCCACATGATCGATGTGGCTCGGTTTCCACACCTTTGCCGGCTCGCAGGCTTTCACTAGGTGGGGTAGTGTCGCCGCCTCACCATCGCCGAAAAGGGCCGGTGGCGGTTGCCCGGGCCTCAACATAGTCGGCAACTTGTTGAGATCCGGAGGAGGGTGGCGACGCTGGACCCATGTTTGGAGGAGGAGGGCAGGCGGGTAATTGTAGAGAGGTTAGACTGATTCGGGCGACCGAGCTACCCAAATGCAGCCGCCTCTCAATCCTAAGTTTCCCTTTGGTCTACTTTGACCACAGAGCGCTCTCTCTCTCTCTCTCTTCCATTTTTGCAGTCACGCTAAGGCAGAAGCACGACACATGCAATCGGATTGGGATCACCTGCCCTAAGGGCAGGTGACCGAGTCCTTTATGCATTTGGAACCATCCGATTTTTGATCGGACGATTCTCAATGCATGAGGGGTAGGCCCTTTTTTATTTTTTAAAATAAAACTAGCGTCGGTCGATGGCAATCGAACAACCCTAGAAGGAAGCATATCACCTTCTCTAAGGGCACGTGATATGTTTCCCATGCAATCTCGAGGCGCTTAGGGCACCAAATCTCCGTGAGGGTCACCAATCAATCACCAAGGCCCCATCAGCCCTTGCTACTGAATGGGTGACGATGGTGACCCATTAGGTGAGGGCTATCACGTCCTCGCTCCGTGATTTTTTTCTCCTCTTCTTTTTTCCCTCCTTTTGTTGTTAGGATTTGGGCCCAAACAAATATCATTTTAATGCTTTGATTAACATCAAAGCCATGTAGAATAGAATCACATCGCCATTTTTGATTGGCCAAAACAGATGGAGTGAACGAAAGATAATCGATTACTCAAATTTGATAAGTTTTAAAGATTATGTGTACTTTTCAAAAAATTTAGGACTCAATTAGGCTTTAATAATGAAGCTTATTATTTTCGGTATGCTAATCTCCGAGCAAGATTAGAGAGTAATAGATCCACTCCCATCAATATTTACCCCATCTTTTCCTGGGTATTGGCTCTATTCACCGTATTCCGTACTTTTGCTCACAGAGAACAGACGCGCATACTAAGGTGCTGCATGATACACTGCTGTTTCTCGTCCAGAACTGGTTCTGGACCAAAAAAAACCGGTTCTGGACGAGAAACGCGTTTGCGAAGATATTTTGTGAAAACCGGTTCTGAACCAATTTTCTTGGCCAGAACCGGTTTTCATGGTAGAATGAGAAAGCAAAAATAAGTTATTTCTGGTTTTCTCCTCCCCCATTAGAACTCATTCTTCCTTTCCCCTCCCCCATTCTGTTTCTCCCCTCCCAGACGTGGTCCTTCTCCCCTGCAGCAGCTCGCCACCTCCAGCTCCCCTGCGCCGCCGCCTGCAGCTCGCCGCCGCCGCCGCCTCCAGCTCGCCCGCCTCCGCCGCCTGCAGCAGCTCGCCCCGCCTCCGCCGCCTGCAGCAGCTCGCCCTGCCTCCGCCGCCTGCAGCAGCTCGCCCCGCCTCCGCCGCCTGCAGCAGCTCGCCCCAGCCGCCCCAGCTCGCCCCGCCGCCCCAGCTCGCCCCGCCGCCGCCCCCAGCCGCCCAGATCTGCCCCCAGCTCGCCCCCAGCTCGCCCCGCCGCCCAGATCTGCCCCCATCTCGCCCCCAGCCGCCCCCAGCTCGCCCCGCCGCCCCCAGCTCGCCCCGCCGCCCCCAGCTCGCCCCAGCCGCCCCCAGCTCGCCCCCAGCTCGCCCCGCCGCCGCCCCTAGCTCGCCCCCAGCTCGCCCCGCCGCCCCCAGCTCGCCCCAGCCGCCCCCAGCCCCTCAGATCTGCCCCCAGCTCGCCCCTTCGCCGCCCCCAGCTCGCCCAGCCGCGCCCCAGCCGCCCCCAGCTCGCCCCAGCCGCCCACCGCCACCCCCAGCCGCCAACCGCCGCCCCAGGCCACGCCCCAGGCCGCGCCCCAGGTCGCCCCAGGCCGCGCCCAGGTCAGCCAAGGCCACGCCCCAGGCCGCCCCAGGCCACGCCCCAGGCCGCGCCCCAGGCCCACCCCAGGCCGCGCCCCAGGCCACGCCCCAGGCCGCAGCCCAGGCCTGCCCCAGGCTGCGCCCCAGGCCCGCACCAGGCCGCGCCCCAGGCCACGGCCCAGGCCAGCCCCAGGCGCGCCCCAGGCCACGCCCCAGGCCAGGCCCAGGCGCGCCCCAGGCCACGGCCCAGGCCCGCCCAGGCCACGCCTCAGGCCCGCCCCAGGCCGCGGCCCAAGTCGCCCCAGGCCGCGCCCAGGCCCGCCCAGGCCCGGCCCAGGCCGCCCCAGGCCGCGCCCCAGGTCGCCCCAGGCCGCCCAGCTCGCCCCCAGCGGCGCCCCAGGCCCCCAGCTCGCCCCCAGCGGCCCCCAGGCCGATCCCAGGCCGCCGCCGCCGCCCCTAGCCGAGCCAGCTCGCCCCCAGCTCTATTGTTCCTGGTAAAATCTCTTATTCACGAATCTGGGATTGTTGGTTGGCTGATTTTGGGATTGTTGAAGATCTCATTAATTGTTGGTCGGTTTATTGTTGAAATGTTCTAGCTTGGTAGTTATCTTAATTTTTGTGTAAAATAGTTTTCTAGAGTGCTCATACTAGTTTTTTAGGTAAAATGGCCTCCCAAAAAGAGATGTCTATGACAAAGTGGACTGAGCCTTTGGTGAACGAGCTCATAAGCTTGTTGGTTATAGAGGTAAAAAAGGGAAATCGCACAACCTCTACGTACAACAAAAAAGGCTGGAATAACATACATGCTGAATTCAATAAACGGACAGGACTCCATTTTACTATGGTTCAGATAAAGAACAGGGTCAACAAATTGAGGAGACAATTTGTTAGTTTCAAAAAACTTTTGTCTCAATCTGGATTTGGATGGGATCATATAAACAACACGGTTGCTGTGGCCGAAGAAAGTGTATGGGAGGCTCACATTAAGGTATCATATTACTTTCGTTGTTTTTTTTTTTTTGGTTTATAAGCTTTGATTATATTGCTTATGTAAGTCATTTTGGTGAAAATTACAGGATAATAAGGAATGGGCTAAATTTAGGACGGAAGGATTTCCTCAGTATCCTGATTTGTGTGTTGTGTTTGGGGATACGTTTGCTACTGGGGAGCATGCAGTAGGGAATGCAGAACCAGTGTTGTCCTCAGATGAAAATGAAACTGATTTTGATGCATTTGTCTCTCTTGGTGGTGATGGGGATGGTCAAGGTGATAGTAGTGCTGATATGATGGGTGAGCCGACAGATTTTGACAGCCAACCTGTTGGTGAGGGAGTGTTTACGCCCGAGGTGACTACATCAACAACTAAACATGGGAAGCACAAGGTAGACAGGACTCCAAATGCCAAAAGAAGGAAGAGCAAGGCAACTGAATATGAAGCCACTTGCAAAGCCATTCGAAGTTTGATTAATATCAGGACTGTCCAGTCTACATCTGCATCGGTCTCCTCGGATCCACCATCACAATCATCAGCACCTGTTGACACATATTCTGTAGGAGCTGTGATGGCCATCTTAAATGGCATGACTGAGTTAGAGCAGGATTTGTACAACAAAGCTGTGAAGGAATCATTGAGTAATCCATCCTGGAGGGAGGCATTCATCTTAGCTCTACCTGAGAGGAGACGTGGACTAATTGACATTTTATGAGCCTTTGTTGAGAAATATTATCTGAACTTATGTTTGGTTTGTATTTGTGAGCTAGGTTTGGGTTGTATCTTTTATGACTTATGTTTTTTATGATATGGCAGGCTATGGATTTTATTATTGAATCTCTTATTTACTTATATATATATATATATATATATATATATATATATAATGGTGTGATGTTGTGGTTATTGGATTATTGACTTATTTCATATGTGACATAGGTAATATGGAGGGGCTTGAAAGTATCGACCAAGTCTCGGCAGTTGAATCGGTTGAAGTATATCTTGATGAAGAAGATATAGATATATTGATAGCCTGGTTGTGCATCACTGCTATGGATATGTCGATGTATACAAGAGAGCCAATTAGGGATAGCCAACTGTCAGGACCTGAATGGATGAGGGAGCTTCTTCATGGACATGTAGATAGAATATATGAAGCTTTTAGAATGGAAAAACATGTGTTTGGCAACCTTTGCAGGTTGATGAGGTCAAGAGGTTGGCTGAAAGATGGTCGAGAAATTAAAGTTGATGAGCAACTTGGGATATTCTTATTTATGATTTGTCACAAGAGCTCAAATAGGAATCTATGTGAGAGATTTCAACGTTCAGGCCAAACTATCAGCAAATATTTTGCAATAGTGTTGAATGCAGTTCGCAAGCTAGCCATCGAGAACATTGTTCCACCTTCTTTTGATGCTATCCCAAATGAGATTCTTATGCATCCTACGCATAAACGTTACTTCAAGGTTGAATTTATTGTGCAAAATTTTTTCTTTATAGTGTGATTGTTTATTATTATCAATTTTGTGTGATAATGCTTGTTGATTTAATCACAGGGTTGCATAGGCGCAATTGATGGCACTCATGTTCATGCTTCTGTACCTATCGCCCAACAAATTCCATATAGAGGCAGAAAAGGAATAACAACACAAAATGTGTTGTGTGCATGCTCATTTGATATGAAATTCACTTTTGTATATGCTGGTTGGGAAGGATCTGCCAACGATTGTCGAGTGCTTGCGGCAGCTATGGAGTCTCCTAATGCAAAGTTTCCTCGACCACCAGAAGGTATTTATATATTCCATACAAAGTATTTTGATATTGTTGTTCTATTTAAGTTATTAATTTATACGTTGCTATAGGTAAATACTATGTGGTTGATTCGGGGTATGCATCGGCTTCGGGATTCTTAACTCCTTTTAAAGGTGAGCGCTATCATCTAAACGACTATAGGGGTGTCGAGAGACAACCAAGAACAGCAAGAGAGTTGTTCAATCGAAGACATTCTTCACTTAGAAATGTCATTGAAAGAGCATTTGGGGTATTGAAGAATCGTTTTTTTATTTTGAAACATATGCCCCCATTTACACTTCGAAAGCAAGCACATATTGTAATTGCATGTTGTGCTATCCATAATTACATTCGAGATGAAGGTAGGAGGGATATGAATTTTTCCATGTATGGAGATCCGGAACACCTTTGTGAACCTTCAGAAGACGTTCTTCAGGGTGATACATCAATTGAGGAGGGAAATGAGATGAACTTGTTTAGGAAACGTATTGCCAATCAAATGGCAATGGATGAGGGAATGCCACTGATTCCATGATAGTCTGTTTGCACCCTTTATGATGTATTTTTATCAATTTGTATTTCTTATCTCATTTTCTGTAATGTCATATGGTGTAATGTGAACTTTTGAAATTTTGTACCGTCTATTGGAATATCTTATGAGATTCTTCATGCATTTTCGAGATCTCAATGGTAGAAGATCATTTATGGTTGCCTACGTGGATTTTATCTTTTTTAAATTTAGAATATTACAAATGTTTAATGCAATTAAAGTGATTTTTTAATTTTAGAGTAAATTACAATAAATTGTAAAAAAAATATCAAATTTCCTTATTTTTATTAATATGAACATCTTCCAATATCCCAAATCATATATTTTAAAAAATGAAACAGAATCAGAAATAGAAATTTTTTGGTCATATCAAACAGCTTTCTCTTTCTGAAACAGAAATTGTATGTCCATATCAAACGCGTTTTTTTCGTCAGAAACTCATTCTGAACCAGAAACAGAAAAAACTCATTCTCGACAGAACTCATTCTTAGAAACAGAATGAGTATCATGCAGCACCTAAATGTATGTGATTCTCTACAGTATTTCGTGGCAGTAATAGTAGTCCTAATCAGTTTGTTCAGCTGCTCGATACCATGTTTTCTAATCCTCCCCCATCAATGAGATTCGGTCTTCATAAGGTAAAGATGAATGATGTTGGTATTTCTAGGAACATGATGCGTCATCATCGTTCATGCACCTGTCGGGAAAAAAAAAATCCACCTAGAACGATGATTCTTATGTCCTTGTTCCTTTCCGATAAACAGAAAAGGCATTAATTCGTAGTCTTTTCCCTCTTTAGACCTGGCTAGAGTTTGCGGCGATTTAGAGCGCGTTTGGTAATATTTCTATTTCATATAATAATTTTTGAACAGAAACAATTTTTTGTATTTCTACTTTTAAAACAAATTTTTAGTAAAATAGAGCGTTTAATAAAAGTGTTCTTGAAATATAAATAGAATAAAAATGCGTTTGATACAATAAATAAATTTTTTATTTTTTTTTCTTGTTCACAGACCATCGGCGGGCGCCAAGGGGGCAGTCGGAGGCCGTAAGGGTAAGAGAAGTAAAAAAAGAAAAATAAACATGTTTTTTAACGCAGTTTTTAAAAACAAGAAACAAGTTTTTTTTTCGTTTCTTGTTTTTGGTCAAAACGTGTTCCTGAAACAAAAATATATATTTTTTGCTCCCGAGAATAAAAGTGTGAACAAACATGTTTCTGTTTTTTTTTTTTCCTCGGAACAAAAAATTAGAAACACTCTTATTTATAAACGTTACCGCCTTAATCACCCTCAAGAAAGTATATTAGGTTCTTCCTAGCACTACGCGGGGATCCGTCTAATTAGTCGTGAAGTGGCGAGGATCGTGAACTTCCCGCATCAATTACGAAAGTTCCTGTTCACATCGAAACGGGCACAGGCAAGGGCATATGGGCATCGGCTCGGTCCAACAGGTGTTGGAGCACGACGAGGCCCCATTCCTGAACTTAACACGGCCTGTCTTCGATGCCATTTGCGACATGGGAGGTTGGCGGAAGATTAGAAACCTCACCGGTGTGTCTGAATGACTGAGAATCAGAATTGAAAGGCCAGCTGGGAATCATCGGCGGCACAATGCTAATGGGTGTTTGATCATATCCCTGGGTCTCCTTATCAAGACGAGGGTGGCTTGAGATTGTTTGCGAGTGTTAATAACGTTCAGATGCACATGCGAACCGTGTTGAAAACAACTCTTATATCGGGAATTTGATATGGTTCAAATCAGTTACTATATCTTAGTTGACCTAATTTGTTCCGGTGTTTGATGCTCATGACCATCGCGGTTTCCCAAATGCCTTCATAGTTCGGTCTTCACGGAAGAGACAGGCTGAAGGCGAGCGTTGTGGTGCAGGAGTCTTCGTGATACCATGCAGATTCCGCAACCAAGTGCTGATTGCAGTTTAGATGTCTCGATGCGAATGAGACGTAATTAAAGGGAGGCAAATGTCGGCTAGCATATGTCATAATTGGCTCGTAACTCATTGACCCAGGCATACACCAGTGGAGACTCATTGGCTTATAAGAATAAGATCGCACCAAAAGAGTTGGCTATTGGGCGTCAATTCTTTCTATTACTCTCTTCCTTCGAAGCTCACGTCCGTTGATTGCTGTTGTTTCAAAACCTTGACAAATGGCTGATGTCCTGGTGGTGTTCGACTTCGACAAGACGATCGTTGACTGGGAGTTCGACGATTGGATTGTCCATGAGTTCGGAATGATCGATTGGATCGAGGAGCTTCTTCCCTACCATGCCCTGGAATTGTCTCCTGGTGAGTTCTCGTGTGTCAAGTTCATCCGAATCCGCCTCTGCTGATTTTTTATTTTCCGGAGAGCTGATTTTCATCCCGTCCGCTCCGTGGATTGTCCTAATTTTGAGTACCGTCAAACGCCCGCTTTCATGAACAATTTCTTTTTACCTTGGCAAATTCTAGGACTTCACAATTTGGTCTAGTTTTATTCTCTCCTTCCAGAGAATTTTTATGGCGATTGGGGTGGTTGTCTTGTTCATTTGAAGCTTTTGAAACCAGAGGCCAATGCTTCTCTTCAACACGACCCAAATGAAATGAAAAACTCTTGCAGGACAGGATGATGGGAGAGCTTCATTCGAGAGGAAGAACAATCGAAGAAATTGCAGATGTTCTGAAAAGAGCTACGATGCATCCACGATCGTTCCCGCCATCAAAACAACTCATGCTCTGTGGTAAATCGAAATGAAGCAATTTTATCTCTCTGCTCGGTGCTCTGTTTTGCAACGAAGATATCGAGCGGGGTTCATCTTTTTCAGGATAGGATTTCTCAGGCGGGAGTTGCAGATTGTAAGTGATGCCAATCTCTGCTACATCGAGACGATCCTGAAGCATCTGGGCATATGGGAGTGCTTCTCCGAGATCAACACAGACCCCAGCTTTGTCGATGAAGAAGGGAGGCTCAGGATTTTGCCTTTTCATGACTTCCAAGTCCTCTTCTCATGGATGTGGTCTCTGCCCTCCCAACACGTGCAAGGTAACGGAAGATATACATTTGGTTTCTCCCATAGAGAACCTTCTTGAAATTTCAACGCATGCTGATGAAATTTCACACGGGATGGACATGACTAATCCGTCCACGGTTGCTTTCGGTGTCTTCTTTCCTGACTACCCAATTCAATCCTCGTCCCATCATCTCCATATCTATGAAAAAAATTGAATCTTTTAGGGTCCATCATGATTACTACAGACGGGTGTCTTCCAGGAATTGGTGATTCAAAGAATGTAAGCCTCCGTTTCAGCGAGGGAAAGAAGAAGAGTTTCATCTATCTGGGAGATGGGACTGCTGACTACTGCCCTAGCCTGAAGCTCCTGGAGGGTGACTTCATGGTGCCAAGGAAGAACTACCATGTCTGGGGACTTGACCTGCAGGAACCCCTCGCTGTTGAAGGCAGGGATTCACGAGGGGGCGGACGGCGGAGAGCTGGAGCGGATCCCGCTTCAATTGATCGACACATAAAGCACTGAAGAGGAGCAAATCAAATCTGGCCTGGTGATCTCATCAGACCGCCATTTGCGAACCGTCGCAGACCATTGCCGTCTCCGCCCTTGAAGCCCATCTTACAAGGAGATAAAATCGATTGACAGCTAATAAATTTCGCGCATGATTTCTGTCGTTTCGAAACCTTAACGAATGACTGATATCACGGTGTTGTTCGGCTTCGAAATGACCATGATCAACCGGAAGTGCGACAATTGGATCATCCTTGAGCTCAGACTAACCGGTTTGTTCAATGTGCTTCTTCCTACCATGTCCTGGAACTCTCTGTGGTTGGTCTTTCTTTTCAATTGGGGTTCCCTGACCGCATGTCAGGAAATCCTGAGAAATCAGACGGTGGGAAGGGGGGACGGGGTAGGAAAATGGGTGGTGAGGATTACAAGGATCCCCTGCCGCTAGGACAATGGATCTTTTTCCTTTTCTTTTTCCCTCGATTTTGGGATGAAGCCATTTTCACACGCTTATGATTAAAACGCACTCTTTTCATATTGACCGATTGGATTACCATTTTGACTTATTCAAGATGTAATAATATCTAATTACTCCAATTTTCAATTAATTAAATAATAGATATTGGAGATAAGTTAATTAATTTTGTGGAAATTCAGATTGTGTATAAGGTGTCGTACCGCTTTGGCGGTCCTTGAAATGTACCGTAACTTGACTCGTGGCCATTTTTTCTTTCCCATTTTAACGATATATCATGAGAGAGCATAGCTCGACAAGAGGATCAATTGAGGAAATTGCGTACCAACTTTAAGTTCCATTTATTTCACATAAAATCAATAATTTAGATGACATTTTCTTAAATATAATTACTCATGTCCCTTTGAAATAATCAGTCAATACAGCTTTTTTATTAAGTTTATCGAATTTCATTTGTCTTTCTTACTTGCGTTTTAAATTTATTGAATTTTGTATGCGTTTACCTATTTTTATTGGAGCTGCCGCCATTTTTTTTTTGTCTGATTAAATTACCGAATGGAGGGTTACCGACTTTCAATTGGTTTACTTGCAAATATTTATTTGGAACTTAATAATTTCTCAACTTTTGTTATTGTTTACCATTTTTTTTTGTCTATCCTTACATATGCCTTGAATTTATCAACTCCTGTATGAATTTGCCAACTTTTGTGTGATTGACCTTGTTCTATTAAGTTACTGACTAGTTTCAAGTTACTAACTTTCCTTTGATTTTCTTACCAATTTTTATTTGGTTGCAATTCATGGTTAGCATAAATCATATTTTTTAATATCTCACATTCCATTCAATTAAAACTTAAATTCATCTATGCGATTCATTGCTATAATTTTATAAATTCACTAACAGGTACTAATTTCCTCCTATTATTCATCATAAAACGGCACAAAAAATTTAAAAAAGTCCTATGCAATATTAAAATCCAATTCCCTGGCATCTTATAATCGAAATAGTAAATTTTATCCACGTAACCCATGCACATGAAGAGTTCAATGTGGATTAACTAGATGGATACGATTTCCATTGGTTGGACTAAGTACGATAGTATTCTAATGAATCGGTAAGTCAAAACGGATCAAGCAGATCAATTTTAGGTCGGACCAATTTCTATCCGATCTAAATCCGGTCCGACCCACTCATTTGACGGCCCTACGACCTATTCCCATCATGGTTTGCTGGACTGATTAGTGTGGCGCTAGTGCTCATAGGACGGCAAAGGAGGCCTTATTGGTGCAAGGCCGGCCAAACCGCCCGGGCTTCGGGTGGCTAATGGAGAACCACTCGGCCCCTTCTGGCCCAAATGAGAGCGAATGGCAACGCGATCCGCTGGAGGTCAAAAGACAAAACACGAAAAAGCTCTCATGCAGAAGAAGCAGAGGCTCGAACCCCGACTTCCCTTCCCCGACATGCGTAACTCCGGTCGTTCGTGATCTGTGTACGAACCCTGAACCTTCACGACCCGACCACACGAACCCCAACACCGGACCTCCCCAATTATTTCCTGCTAGGGTTTGCTGCCCCTTTTTCCATTCTCGCGTAAAACCTGTTCGTGCACTATCGGGAAACCTTGTCGTCCCTCCTGTTTTGAGAACATGCCGCGCGTTTGTTTCTGGTGGAAGCCTAACGTGGTCGGTTAGTCCAGTTAATATCCCGTGAAAACCAGGGTTATGAAGATCCCTCGAGATGTTGCTCCGTTGCTGTGTTTGCCAGAATGGCCTCGCCCTGATAATGATCTGGAAAGCGCTGCGCTTCCTTGCGAGACGGGGGCCGTTCGAAGGTGCTCTCCATGAGCAAGAGCGAAAGGATGCGCGTCGGTTCCGTGCTGTTTATCGGCGGATGACTGTGGTTAACCAGCTAACGCTCTGAGGAAATAATCCGCTTCGCGGGCATTGTTAAACGCAGGGAAAGGTCATCGTCGGACACGAGAATCTGCGTGGGATCGCAATTACTGTCTCCTACGAGAGCCTGTCACCTCTGCGTAAGCACGGAGCGATATTATCAATATCACGCACTTTGCAAACCATGGTAGCCGAGACTTGTACCGTCTGCCTTCCCCCTGAAATGTCCTCCTAGGACAGACGGGGGGTCCCAACAGCATTTAATGTTCCGGCTTAATATGGCAAAAGACACCAGCTAGATCGCAGCATCTGTCGTCAGATTCCTCGAGCAATTTGAGCCCTGTAATTTAACCCGAAAACTAATGATCAATCTTGGACCACCCAACTAGAGTCCATGTGCAGTCGCCACATTTGAGGGGGAAAAGAAGTGAAAAGAAGACAACAACAGCATCCATGTGCAAGTGGACCGCGCTAAATGAGGGATTGACATGTTTATTCCTGGCGAAGCTAATGATCTGTTAGGTTGCTTCCCGCGAGAAGAAGGGGAAAGAGGTCGATGTCATCACGAGAATGGATTAAAAGTCATAAGATGAATTGTCTAGCATCGACGCAATTTTACACGGCCAAATCGATTTTAACATGTTCTTTTTTTTTTTCAGAGCGTCCTGCCCGCGAAAGTCCCGTGCGGGCAAGATAAACACGAGGGTGTTTCGAGGACTAGTTCCAGCCGACGAGCTATCGGAGCAGCGAAGATGACCGAGAGGCAAACCCGGCCTAGGAGGAGATAGTTTGAGATGTAAGTCAGGAGGATGTACGAGAAGTCCAGACTTTTCTGGCCGTCGCGCGATCCCATCTCAGGTCGGGACCATACGAAAGTTTCTGTTCGCAAATGGTCCCGAGATGCCCCGGTTGCATCGGGTCGTGCATGTGCTTCTTCCCTCGCTCTCTCCCTCTCTTTCTCCGACAATAATGTCGAGGCTACCACGCGTAGACCCCGGCCATGGCCACACTGCAAAGACTCCCCATGTTGGTGCCAACACATGAACTCGGGGGTCCATTTCCCGACGCAATCCGCAGGTAGGGTCCGTCCCCTTCCACTCTTCCACTGAAGACAAAAGCTCGCTTCGGACCCAGCATGCACGCCCTTCGAATAATTGGACTTGGAGTTGCAGAATAATTGGTCTTGGAGTTACAGGATAATTTTGCCTAATCAGAGGCTTAAAAAACTAAGCTCCCACCAAAGAAGGAAGGATCGACACCCCCCAGTTGCAGAATAATTGGTCTTGGAGTTACAGGATAATTTTGCCTAATCAGAGGCTTAAAAAACTAAGCTCCCACCAAAGAAGGAAGGATCGACACCCCCCCCCCCCCACCCCCCCCCCCCCCCCCCCCCCCCATTTGCTCAGCGAAACCCTCCTCCTTTACTCAGTCGAAAGGAGGAGTTTATGAAGCGTGGCGGTGTTCACGAGTTCAGCCGACAGCGATGGAAGGTGTGGGGTGGGGGCGGGAGGGGGCCGGTGGAGCTGTCAGATATCCATTCAATCTCCGCCCCGCGGTCCATTTCTGCCGATCCTCCCCCACCCTCGATGTGGATCCTGCAGACCTTTTTTGCTCGTCGGATGTTACGCGCGGTGGAGCCCGGTAACGTGCTCATGTTGATGCCTCTTTCAATGCATCGTGGCCTCTGCCCCACATTTCCCATATTAATCTACATTCCCAGATTGATGAAGGGCCATTGAAACTTCGAGATTCGTTTCCTGGAGATGCGTAAAATTCCTTCCCGTTGCCAATAGATTAATCGCCCATCGTCCCTCCCCCAAGGCCTCGCGGTTATGATAGTAATTAAATATTAAATCACGTTTTCACCTAACGGCTTAAGATGAGTTTGTTGTAGTCGTCCTATTAGGTTGCTTGCTTTGATGTATTTCCTTATCGTGTGTCAATAGAATCGTGCAGACTCAAAAATCTTGTAAATTCTCGTCTATATAAGGACGAGCAGAGTGCATTGCGAGGAATAAGACTTTCCGAAGAAAAGTTCCTCTCGGATTCCTCCATGGCTTTCTAAATTCTCCTCCTTCTTCTTCCTAACCTGATAAAAGCCTCTTCTCTGCTGAGCATTTCGATTCTGTTACTAGTTTCAGGTAAGGCAGCTAGTCTCCTAAAAGGCAGACCTTAAAAGACTCCGATGTGGGCTAGCATACTTGGAGACACAGCTTCTTACGAAAACTTCACATAGTATCAGAGTAGAATGTCATGAATTTAAATATTATTAGACCCCCTCTCCATAGGTAAAAGGACTACACTAACTTTTAAGATACTTAACTGTGGTCTTACCAAAACTTCGCAACGTTCCGCATGTGGTTAATGCAAGTTTCGGTGGGTGCTTGAGAGAGCTGCCGGACAGGAAGCGCCGTCGTGCTGTCGCCGTCCGCAGGAGGGCACGCTCCCCCATCAAGTCCATCCTCCCCATAAAGTTCAGCCACCCAAGTAATTTGACGCGACGCGACACATTGGCCGCCGTGTCGTACTCCCTCGCGCCGTTCGACATAATGCGAAGAAGTCGCGTGTGATTTTCTTCCCGCCCGGGAAAATTAAAAAGGCATCACAACACTCCCCCAGAAACGACAACGTCAGAAGCAGTAAGAGATTCGGACCGACGACTTCAACAAAGCTCAAGAGAGACCCGTTTTTAACCTTAGGTTTTTTACGAAAGAGCCTCGTCCGTCGTCGGAATTCTCTAGAGTTCTTTAGCATCTCATTCGCATGGAATTCGAATGCGGGAGTTCAAATTAATCGTTGAAAATGAAAACGAGGAATCTTTATTTTTATTCGGAAAAAAAGAGCTTAACACCGCACGTCCAGAGAATGCGATTTTAATGATTCGAACTCGTATTTCGAGCGAAATGCGGAAATACGTGGGCCACTTGAATAATCACCGGATTTCATTGTAATTAAAAAAAGATTAGGACGTCGGATGTCAGGTACGATATTATTTTTAAAACTAAGGTAAAAAGCGAAGTAGAAACATTTTGCGAAGAACGAAACGAGATGGAGGCGACTAGAGCAAATCTCGCGAGATATTCCACAAAGCACGGCGAAGAAAGAGCTTGTCACTCCCGTTCCTTCGCCGTAAACATATGCAGCGAGCCACGTCGGCGCGCGTGGGTCGCCGATTAGATGTTGTACAGCCTGGACAGGTAGCGACACGTCGGATCCAGCTGGTACCCACGTGAGACCGCGCCGGGCCCCACCCGATGGGACGTCAGCTCGTCGGCGGGCGGTGCCGGCTTTTGAAGATAGGCCTCGTCGATAATTTATAAAAGAAAGGAAGGGAGGAAAACAAATCGGTCTTTTTTTTTTTTCCTTAAAAACCGACCCATCGCATCGCGCTGTGAAGATGGCGACGCGCGGACCATATTCTTTTCATCGCGGGCATATAAAAAATTGTTTCGGACGATGGAAAAAAATCTAAAGGGTCTACGTGATAGTATATAATTTATGTCAAGTTCTTCTATTTCATAACTCGTTCTGGAACATAAATCCGTTTAGTAGGAAAATTTTCCTTTTTTCTATTTATGGATTAGATTTGTATTTCAAAAATAAGTTTAACCGAGAAATCATGAACTAGAAGATCGATAATTTCTCTTTCAAAATGAGGAATCAATAAATTGTTTCCCCCTCGTCTGACTCCCCCAAAGTCTGCCGTCGCCTTCACCACCGCTACCACCAATCGCCAGCCAGTCACATTCACCGTCCAAAATGAAAAATCTATTTTAAGAAATAAAAATATTTTTCGTTATCAAACAAATTATATTTCTCAAAAACTCATTCTACGGTAGAAAGGCAACAATTTAATTCTATTCCGGAAATCAATTTTTAGCTCGTGCAGGCCATAATTTATCACTGCGGCGAATCGGATGCGTTCGACTTGTTCACACCATGACATCCAGAAATTCACCATCGAATGCATTGCCCATGTGGATCGAGATATGTCCGTAAGGCCCTATACGACCCTTCTTTATATTGTTAGCTTCTTTTCGAGGCGGACGTTTCCAACGAACTCGAAAACACAAGCGATGTTTTCGCCGTGCTCGAGATTATGAGCCGACGTGATTTGAGCATAATGGAAATGGATATGTTGCAGTATGCAGGAGATCCGTAGAGAAAAATGTCTAGGACCCAAAAAAATAAAATAAAATAAATCCCCTCCCTCAAAAAAGAGGGCCCATTCGATCTGAAATTGAATGGCCTTCTCGCATCAAGTCACGTCTAAGTTTCCGGATGGTCAAGTTAGACGATCCGGATCTACCGTACAAATCAACGTGGGTGGGGATGGTGAGTTAATGTACTCGTTTTTTAAGACTTGGAGACCAAGGCATGGTCATTGAACTGTCCAGATGCGACTCTTCGCTGCGTGCCGCATCGACTTTCGTTGCGATTCATTGAAACCGCTCGAGAATAATTGACATCAATCTTTGTCTCTCGTTTAATAAGCGCCGGGTCATTAATTGCCATTGTTAAGACCACAAAGAAAAATAAAAAGAAGACGGGCGACGCGGGTGGCTGCTCGATCTCTTTTGGGGAACCGGAGAGCCCCGATAAATTGGTGAACATAGTTAAAAATGAAGCACTTTCGATGGGGATTTTGGATCTGGCGACATAATGGTGGGGGTGATTTAATGGCATCACAATTGTCCGAAATCATACGGATGTGGTTATGCAAGACAAAAATTCAAAAAATTTGAATTTTCGGTTGGCTAGGCTGGCTTGATTCATGTCGAGTCGGCCGATTCAAATCGCGATCGACTTGAGTACTCCCTCTTGTCTCTATCTTGTAAACTCTCTTTTTTTATCTTTCTATTTCAAACTTTTTTTGTTTTGTTTTGGGCGTACCGTAACCGGGGTCCTTACACTTGAGGGCGCATTTGGCAATTGTTCTGCTTCCGAAAATAATAACTTTTCGTAAATAGTCTCTTTTATTTTTATTCCCTGTATAAGTTTTTTACAAAAAAAAGGTCGTGTTCAGTAACTGGTTATTTTTGGAATTAGAAAAAATACAAATGCATTTTTTACGAAACTAAATTTCTAATGTATTTTGATTTTTTTTTAGTTTTCCTATTTTTCTCTTCTTTATTTTCCTTATTTCCTTTTATTCGCTTGCTCAACCAGTCAAAGACTCTAATCGAGGAGCTTGGCCTTGCCAGCCCTTGACAACACTGAGGTTGGCATTGCTCAATCATCACAAGGTTGATCTCGCCCAAATCTAGCAACACTCAGCCTTGTGGGCAGGGTCAACCCTCGCGTGGCAATGACAAGGTCGAGCCTTGCAAGTGCCAATGAGGCTTACCCAAGTAGGCCCCACTCCTAGATGGTTATTGACCAACTGGTCATCGATCTATGTTGAGGTCCGGCTACTAGTTAGATAAAAACGAAAAAAAATTGTTTCAAGAAGTCATTCTTGGGAATAAGAAGTAAAATTTTTGACTACTTTAATTTTTGTTGAAAATATATTTCCTGACCATTTTTTTTTATTTTTTATAATAGAAAAATCAACTAATATGCATGTACAGATTTCAATTCACATGGGTTGGGTGAAATTAAAAATCCCGATGCGTTGGCACTTGGGTCTAAGTCCACATAGGCTGAGTGTGGAATCTCGATATCCAAGTTTGGATCCCGACCACTTTGTGCCAAGTCCATCAAGGCCGAGTCTGGGATCCTAGCATCGAAGCTTGAGTCCATCGAGGCTAGGCTTAGAGCCTAGGTTTCCTTGCGTCGATTCACGGCACCTAGGTTAGGATCCATTGAGGCCGAATTTGAGACTTTGGAGTATGTACTTGACTCTTCAATTGCCCATGCACAAATTACTAGCACCCCAAAATAGTGCTTGCTTATCGAATGCAAGATGTTTATTCATTTTGAGGTTATAGCTAAATACATAAAATATATATTATTATTTTTCGCATTGGCCAAAGTAGATAAGTATTTTTTTTTACGAACTATGTGAATATCCGCATTCAATAGTATAATTGATCTAAGTTCCTCATATTTGCATTGGCCATAATCACGTGTGTAAATTCTCAACACCTAACTACACTTGCGAAATTGATTTAAAGAACCAATAGCATCCATATAGAGAAAAATTTAACATCTCTTTGCATCCGAGAATCGTACAACCCGACATGATTTCGAGACCGTCGCTTTTTTTAAAGTTCGATTGCACATTTTGAAAATTAAATTCCACGAGCCAATTACACTTTTACGATAAGTTTTATGAATTTCACGTATTCGTTTCGAGTAAGACGAGCTACGGATCGAAATGTCATAACATCAACAGCTAAATTCAAATCAGCTACCGAGCATCATTTCTATCAGAAAACATCAAGACTAGCGACGGATTCCGATCCATTATCATGGAAATTCAATCGGCTAAATTCCAAATTCACGGGCAACAAAAGGGCATATGGAGATTGCTTTGTCTTATTCCCGAAAGAGGCCAATAAAATAATTCCGGGCAAAGCCAAACCCTCGCTTTTCCCCCTAAAGTTAGCGCCATGACCCGATTCAAATCTCGAAACACATGCTTCTCCCACACTCTTTAACCCTCCCCTTTTCTCATCAAATCCCTTGTTTTTTATCCGCACCTCCCTCGTTTTCAGCGACCATAAGAAGATAATCCAACCCGCACCATACTCACCCGCTCTCGACATCAACACTCCCAACCCGGGTTGCATTTCCGGGGATCCCGAGAATCGTCGCCGGCGAGCCATCCCGATGCCAAAAACGGACCGATTCGACACCTCTCGATTGTCTCCCCTGACGCTCCAACCCTCTCCCTCCCTCGGTCCGTTCCCCGTTTTCGCGAACAAGGCAAGGTGCTAAGGTACGTGCATCAATCTCCTCGGGAAAATTTACTTCGACGGCGGGCCACGCGCCGGCCGCCGGCTCGGGGCTATATCCGGCATGCGGGACCTAGGCGAATTATCGATTCGCATCTTAATTAACCGGCGTGATTAGTGACGTGTCTCGCGAGCTGCCGCCTCTTGCCCAAGGCGCATAAACACAAGTCAAAGTCGTTTCCCCATAACGTAAAAGCTTTTCATTCTTTTATAGAGAGGGGGAGGAAGAGTACACGTAAGAGAGAGGCGCGCATCTCACTTCACGCATTACTTTAATTCGAGTTGATCGTTGGAAGGAGAAGGAGGGGGTGGGGGGGATTGCATGTGTCGCCATTGACGCTGATTTCCGTGCTGTCTTCTCCGTCCATTTGCTTCACGGACAACGGAGCTGATTCGGGATTTGATCGGTCGATCACGCTGCTCTCTCTCTCTCTCTCTCTCTCTCTCTCTGTATCTCTATCTCTGTGTGGGAGCGAGGGAGGTTGCTTTGCGCAGAAGCAGACAGATTGCGTCGCTACAGGACACCCTCTTTTGGAGCCACATTGCCATTACTACTGAGAGATGGGGGAGGTGGTGGTGGCCTGGGCGTTGGCGGCGAAGGCAAAGCCCTAGTGAGAGAGGGAGAGAGAGAGAGAGGGAGGGAGGGGTTTTTCGCTTCGACTTTTCGCGCTCTTCTCGCTTTCAGTCCCATCTCCATCCTGTTTATCTCTTCTTATCTCGTGGGCACTTCTCCTTCGTAACGTCTCGGCGACCCCATCTGGCGTTACGTCGCTGGTGCGATCCTGATCGAACGTGAGTACTGTTCAGCGGAAGCGGATGGTACCGGAAAGAGCAAGGGAAGGGGGAACGATGAAAGCGAATGTGATTTTCTTCTTCTAGGGGGGGAGTTCTCGAGCTGATTTTGCTTGGGGCGGTGGAGTGAGGGGGATCTTCACGTGATTCCGGTAATGGCTCTTCGGGTTTGAATTGTCATCTTGGTAGGTAGATGCATTCCTTTTGTGCACTTTGATGTCCGTCTTCGTTTGATTAGAAAACCGAGGCCCCAAAAACCGAAAAAAGGGAAAGAAAAGATCTTACTTTGGTTGTCTTTCAAGTTTCTTAAAGTGGCGGAGTAGATAAGATTCTGTAATTTGGCGCTTTGGCATGTGGAATCCAAACAAAAGCAAAACATTCAAAACATCAAAGCGTCTCATGAGCCTTCATTTGCGTTCGGTTCCTTTTTCAAATTCGTTTAATCTTTCTCTCTGCAGGCGGGTGCTCTTTAATGTCTCTCTCTCTCGTCCAGTCCGTGATTTGATCGCCCCTTTGGCGTCACATGGAGATTTGATACGATGGACGGTTCCTTTGGACACGGATTCTAGCGGGCAAGGGGCTTGTGCTTGGACTCTATTGGAAGAGGAAGCTCCTCTTACAGTTGGGTTCTGGATCCAATCTCATCTCACGCCTCGCTGTTCCGCTTTCACCTGTTTGTTTCGCTCTGCGTTGGGGCGTGTTGTCCGCTGATGACTGATTTGAAGGCTGAAAGCAGCAACACAGGTGTCCTTTCTCTTCCTTGAAGTTTTGACTCCACAAGAGTGTCATTTTGCTTTTTCCTCACACTGGTGCCTGCACATCCGTATACCAGCGAAAGGAAAAGTTTACACTGGATGACTGCTTATTGAGCTTGAGGGTTCGTCCCTTTCTCTGGCAAGACCTGAACCAAAAAAGGCTATCCGTAATTCTGTGTGTTTCCCAGCTCATCGTTTCCACTTTGGGAATATTCATGCTTGATTTTCACCATCTGGAGTAAGGGAGTTCTTCCACTTTTATGTTTTTTTTATTGCCCCTCAAGTTGGCTTTTCCGTAATTCTGGAGGGTTTCTTGGCAACCGGTGATAGGGGTCTTGTCATTGCAAGCATCTGCTCTTTACGGGTGGGATGGTTTGTTTATCGGTGGTACATGTCGCCGAATCTCGCCGTGGTGGGGGCAGAGCAATAATGTTGAGGGCTTGATTGGTTATTCCAAGCTTGATTTGCCGAACAAGAAGTTTGGATCAGACACCTCCAACGTGGAAGTTTCTCCCTTGTCCTCTAACACGTGCTTTTGGAGCTTATTAAGGTGCAATTTGGTCTGGCAAGTGAGCGACTCTGTGGCAGAAGGGAAGCGAGATTGTTGTTTGGCAATGAGTAGAGAACAGAAGAGAGGTAAGCTGGAAAAGGGCAACGAGGATGTTGCTGAAAAAGTGGTGGTTGCTGTTAGGGCTTCGAAGGAGATTCCGAAGACCGCTCTCGTGTGGGCTTTGACTCATGTTGTTCAACCCGGGGATTGCATTACCCTGCTGGTTGTGGTTTCTTCCCAAAGTTCAGGTAAATTTTTGCTATGTCGTGATGCAAGCATCTCTCTTTCCCGTTTCTCAGTTGTAGTATGTGAACTTCTCTTCAGGCTCATCATGGTTCATGAAAATGGATGGTGTATATTTTTACCTGGGTTTGTGGGACATTGTTTTGAACTTTTCCTTACCCCGCTTTTGTGTCTCCTAAAACTTTCTACCTGCAACGGACAATTTGAGAGTGTACCTTGTGCTAATGTGTGTTGATGGATGCAGCTTGTCTGAATTCCCTCAGTACTACGTATCCCTTGGTTTAGATTTCTGGGACAACGTATTTCTCCATTTTTCAGCCATATGAGAATGAGATTTTCTCCCCATTTGCCTGCTGATTTCTGTCTTGCTAAATTCAACCACTGTGTACGTTGCTTCCACTCAAATCCTGTCACGACCATACTTCCTCACAGGCAATTCCATTACAAATTTTCCAGGAAGAAAGTTATGGGGTTTCCCAAGGTTTGCAGGGGACTGTGCCAGTGGGCATCGAAAGTCCCACTTAGGGTCAAGTGCAGAGCAGAAGATTGATATAACGGATTCCTGCTCCCAAATGATCCTTCAGCTCCATGATGTGTATGATCCGAATAAGGTCAGTGCCATTGATGAAATTTGTTTATGGTGTTTTTCTGTTTTCTTCTCATCACATAATGCCACCCACCTCTTCTGCACAGATAAATGTCAAGATAAAAATTGTCTCCGGATCGCCGTGTGGAGCAGTGGCTGCGGAGGCAAAGAAAGCTCATGCAAATTGGGTTGTATTGGACAAGTAAGCATTGATTTTCCCTATTAAAAGAACAAATTTTTTTTTTTTGGAGGATTTGAATACTGGATAACTGATGCAGGTAGTCCCATAAGTCTGACGTACCTTTGTTTGGTCTACTCTTGCTTACTATTTGACAGACAGCTAAAACCAGAGGAAAAGCGATGCATGGAAGAGCTACAATGCAACATTGTTGTAATGAAACGGTCTCAAGCGAAAGTTCTTCGCTTGAATTTGACGGGATCGCCCAAGAAGGAAACTGAAGCTCATCCACCACCATCTGACCTGGATGAAGCATCTCATAAACATTGCAAGATTCAGCATGAAGCCCCGAATTCTGTCCGTGGACTCGTTGTCACTCCAGCTAGTAGTCCAGAGTTAGGGACGCCATTCACTTCTACTGAAGCTGGAACTTCATCAGTGTCGAGCTCTGACCCCGGAACTTCACCCTTTTTCATCTCAGAGGTGAATGCAGACATAAAAAAGAACATGCCTCATGTGGTGAAGGAAGCCAGGGACGTTGATGAATGTAGTAGCTCAGACTCAGACAGTGAAAGTTTATCTCTAGCTTCGACGAGCTTAAGGTTTCAACCATGGATGACGGAATTTCTTGGATCTAATTGTCACGATTCTGTTCATTTTGGACAAAACTTTCAGAGAGCTAATGACACAGTGCAAGCATTAATGACCAAGGATATGCCAAGTAAGTTCGCTAGAAACAATGAAGATGATCTGATTCAATTGCCGGACTACAGGGATGATTTGGACATGGGTGGAAATTTTAGAGAAGCAATCTCATTGTCAAGAAATATGCCCAGTGGCCCCCCTCCATTGTGCTCAATATGTCAAAATAAATCTCCTGTTTTTGGAAAACCACCAAGATGGTTCAGCTATGCTGAGCTAGAGCTTGCAACTGGCGGTTTTTCCCAAGCAAATTTCTTGGCTGAAGGTGGTTATGGATCTGTTCATAGGGGGGTACTTCCAGATGGTCAGATAGTTGCTGTCAAGCAACACAAATTGGCTAGTTCTCAGGGTGATCACGAGTTCTGCTCTGAGGTTGAAGTTCTGAGCTGTGCTCAGCACCGAAACGTGGTCATGCTGATTGGGTTCTGTATAGAGGATAAAAGAAGATTACTGGTGTATGAGTATATTTGCAATGGTTCCTTGGATTCACATCTCTATGGTAGTTCTCTTCACTATTGCAATGGGCTAAACAAATGTTGAAATGGAATATGTTATGTCTTAGCTTTCCAAGTATGGCATTGGCATTCCAACCAAAAAAGGAAAAAAGATCAAAGAGTAGTACATTGGCATTAACCCTTTGTCCACCTGTTTGTCGACTGGAGTAATGAGCTGTCAACATATATATTCTCAATGCATCTGTGTAACTAATCGACAATTTTGCTGTTTCAGGACGTCATCAAGAGCCATTAGAATGGTCAGCACGGCAAAAGATTGCTGTCGGGGCTGCTCGAGGTCTGCGATATCTTCATGAAGAGTGCAGAGTGGGTTGTATTGTCCATCGTGATATGCGTCCAAATAACATCCTCATAACTCATGATTTTGAACCATTGGTACAGTCATGATCTTTTACTTTGGATTTATTGATGCTCTCACCTTTTTCATTGAAGCTACAGGCCTCTCCTCTTGTGATCTTCCGGTCTATGTGCTAGCTCTTAATTTCTAGATATAGTATTTATAATTTGAGGATGTGGTGTATTGATGCTTGACTTATTGTTTCTTTCACAAGGTAGGGGATTTTGGCCTTGCTCGGTGGCAGCCTGATGGATGCACTGGTGTTGAAACAAGAGTAATTGGAACTTTTGGGTGTGTATTTGATATTAGCAGTTGCTTTATTTTTTGACATCTGCTAGATTGGCATATTCATTCATCTACTTTCGTTTATAGATATCTAGCTCCTGAATATGCTCAAAGTGGACAAATCACGGAGAAAGCTGATGTATATTCATTTGGCGTGGTGTTGGTGGAGCTTGTTACTGGGAGAAAAGCTGTGGACGTTGATCGGCCCAAGGGTCAGCAATTTTTAACTGAGTGGGTATGACTCTGAAAAATAGTGATGTTAGATATCTGGTGTTTTTAAACAATGTGATACGATATTATCAGAGATACAAAATATTGTGTTCTCTTCATTGGTGATTTTCCATGTTCTGCTCGTAGCTTATATATTACTATTCGCCAGGCTCGACCACTGTTGGAAGAATATGCAATTGATCAGCTGATAGATCCGCGATTGGGAAATCACTATTCTGAGCACGAGGTTTGCTGCATGCTCCATGCTGCATCACTATGTATACGACGTGATCCTCATTCTAGGCCTCGAATGTCACAGGTATGGAAAATCCATTGGAAAAGATAGAAAACAAGCTTACAGCATTCAGACCTTGAGTGGAATTTGTATGGATGTCTTAAGATAATCAAAATTAAGCACTCGAGAATTCGTAACCGAAGTTACCTTAATTCTATGGAATCATCAAATTCTAACAAGCGTTTCAGGAACAAATGCGTAGACTTTCTGTGGATTTGTCGTATTGTAAGTGTACAGAGGTAATAATTGAACTAGTATGGATAGTTGTCATTTGAGCCTAATTGTTTTACATCTTTTGCGGGAGAAGGTCCTGCGCATTCTTGAAGGTGACATGCTTGTTGACACCAATTACATGCTGACTCCGGGGTCTGATGCGGGTAGCCGGAGCGGACGAATTTGGGTGGAGCAGCAGCCACAGCATTGTCACAGTGGTTCCCTACTGGACGAGGCTACCGAAGCAATTAGCGGGAAGCTGTGCCGCAAAACACAAGGGCTTTCTATCAAGGAGCGGTAGATGGCCAGGAGGATATCACGTGAAGATGAGATGTGAGGAGGTTCATCCGGGTTCTATATGGCAAGAGTTCTTTGCCGTTTTGCATGATTTTTCCCAGCCTACTCTTACAATTTCTCTGTCGAAGCCGTCTAAAAATTTTTGGTTGTTTATAGTGTAAGGAGAGTAGGGAATAGCATGTAAGTGTAATTCTCTGAATAGCGATGCTAATTTGTGAATGTTTGAAGTATATTATATTTTCTAGTCAAATGGTTAAATCAAGAACGCCCTTCTCTCTCTCTCTCTCTCTGTGTTGGCCGCTGAGGGCTGATCAGTGTTCTGGTGCTGAATATATGAATTTTGTCTTACCCCAAGAAGCAAACGGAGGAAAACCGCAAAGCCGACACATGCATTGAGTGCCTTTTGGGATTCGGGCCTGTGGTCCAAGCAGGATTCAAACTTTTAAAAATGGGGCCACCGAGATTCAACTTCGAGAGAGGAGCTCCGGGCAGTGACCGAGACCCTGCGAGTTTCAAAAACAGGAACGCCGGAACGCGCAGGCCATTTATTGTGAAGTCCTTGTCCCAACAGCGACAGACCAAAGGCCGAGTTTCACGACGCAAACGAGGACAGGGACATACAGGTATTATTACGCGAACAGCTACTGCCGGCGGTTCACCGCAACGACCTTTTTATATTTTTTCGTTTTTATGCTCCAACGTCTTTTAGTCTGCACGAGCGAGAGCCCGAGCCAAGTCGGTCTGTACAAACATAGGCCTCTGACCATATTAAATGTAGGCAACTGTCACCGAAATTGAAAATGCTGTCGGCCAGCCCACTCAATTCAATTCATTTGATGTCTTTGGACGACAGGAGATTAAAATTCCAGTCGATTCATCTTGTTTTCTGTATCTGATGCCAACCCCGAGCAATTTGCAAAGCAAATGTAACCCCAATGGATTAGATTCATGGCTTGCCCCTGACTAGATCGGAAGGTGCGCTTTGACATCGTGACAAATGAACTTACGTCTTCGATAGGGCCAATCGCATTATCCACGAGCAGGAACAGGAAAGAGCCAGATCCAGACCATCATGAAATCGCCATTCCGCATAGACATCGTCGATGCTCTTCCTGTAGAGCCTCGTATGACAAAAGGATTCAGACTCGCATGAAATCGACCGAGGCAAATTGGCAAGATCAGCCTTCTTAGTTCTACATTTTTCGAGCCTTCCCAACGCCTGTTCCTATGGCGAATGGTATCCTCCCCAGGAAACTCCTCTGGATAATTCGCAGAAGCAAGTAAACCATTTTATCTACTGCAGACCGCAGTATCATAAAATAGAACGATGCTTGTCAGCACAATCAGAATGCAGGCTCCAATATGCATCACCTTCCCCCCTTTTTAGTGATAAAGGGGAGAAAAACATATTTTACAAAACAAAAATAAAGGGAAGAAATATCAAAATGGTTACCAGACAAAAGTGTTGACTAAAGGAGGAATAAACAGACAATGGCTCTTATCCTTACCCAAAAAAAAAAAAAAACAGAAAATGGCTCTTATCATACAAGAAACGGCAAAAGATACTACAGCCATTAAAAAAAAGAACAGAAAATCAGAGCAAAGTTTTCAATTGCGCTTCATGCATCATTTGGCCGTAATTTGAAGAAACGAAAAGCTTTGTCATCCTCTTCCCAGAATTTCTAATGCTTCCTCATTTTGGACCTTGCATATCTAGAAAGGAAATTCATAAGCAATGGTTCAGTCACAACGCAACTGGGAAATGCACAACGGGGGAACAGTAAAATTGAGCGAGACTGGAAAGCTGAGTTACTCTATGTTCATGCCACCACGGTCTGATGATGCTAACTGGCTACCCTGAAGCTCCTCCATGGCCTTGCTAGCTTGCTCAATTTCCTGTTAGTAATATGAAGAGCAGGGCGAGATCTGAAATTAATCCTCTGTACTCCGGTACCGAATACTTAGACGTTCTAAGGAAATGAAGGGAAGAAGCCATGGAATCGCCTCATAAGCTTGTGATTTCTAGCTATACGTTTATGCCATGGAGAAAAAGAGCTTTTGATCATATGGTTATCGCTCAAAATGGATTCTATGCGCGATACCTCAAAATCAGCAAAGGCAACCGGCATTCCGCTTCTGCCACGTAGTTTGACCATCTTGAATCCAGCATATCTGATACAAAAAAAAAAAAAAAAAAGGGTCATCACAAAAGCAACGTGATGCAGCGACTATCCAGAGAACTGCAGATATGATATAATCCAAAAGCTAAAATCAATTGAGAGGGGACAAGGTAATTTACTGGGAGAGAGCCTGTGTCAGTTCTTCCTCCGTGCAATTTGGACCCAGGTTCGCAATAAATAAAGTCGAACATGGGTTGACTTTCCCATCCACAGGCTTCTCCGACTGCCGTGACACACAAACCAGGGAGCTCAGTCAAATTCATAAATATCAAGGAAAAAGCATTGCTGGCACAAGAAAGAGATCTAGATGAGCTAGGTAGTTTAATTGAGCTTATCTAAAAGAACCAGAATTGAAGAATTCACAGCTGAGATGAAATGCTCGATGGTGAACTGGAAATTTGCAACTTACATCGTAATGAATTGCAATAACTACAGTAGTTTTAATATTTAATTGCTGAACAATAATACCACCACATTAACAGAAATAAACTTCCACACCTTGACTTGATTTAAGCAAAGAACTTTCTTAAAGCCAAAACAAAAGGGGATCGGGGAAATTTAGTGAAGTCATCGGCTTAAAAAGAGTCCCATATTTCATATTTACATCCAGAGAACATCGGAGTGTTCAATACAGGAAAAAGAGAGATTGCTTTGGGCAGAGAATGTGGATCATTACAAAGATGCTTTCACTTACATTTTCGGCTTCTGCAGTGCCATCAGCACCTGTTGTCTCACTGCTGTACCTTACCAGAAACAAAGCCAGACTTAACAACAGAGATACACAACAAACAAAATGAACAATTCTGGTGCTAGCAAGATCCAAAAATAAATATTAAAAGATCAACACATTAAAGGCAAATACTGCAATGCTTGAGTGCTTCCAACCTTTTTACAGTCTCTGAATCATCCTCGTTGCCAGATTCGTGTTTATCATCCTCAGATGGATCCTCTGAATCAGACTCTCCTGAATAGACAAGCATATACAGGATAATCTTGTGCAATAGATCCAGCATGTTAAGGACAAAAAGGACAGCCTGAAGCAAAAGTAACACAGTAAGGAGAAACTAAAGGGGCATTACCATCATCATTGCTTGAAGGTTCTCGTTCATTTGATGCCTCATTACTTCTATTATCTATAACAACATAAGGTCCACTTCCTGTGCCAATTAAAAGAGAAAACAATGGATGACCCTCTGATGAAGAAAGGAATATCGCAGTGAAAGGTAGCAAAAACAGATAACTGTACTCAAGAAACACTAGGTGACACACAAAAGCTCACCTGGTTTACGTTTTCGCCTTGAATTTGATCTGGCTAGCTCTATATGCAAAGTGGACCCAGTTTGAGGATCGAATTTGATGCCCTATACGCATCATCCAGATGAATTGAAGTATGAACAGAAGGAATGAAACAATCTGATAGCTAAACGGACGACAAGACTGGACAACAGTTTTCAGCAAGGCAATCCAATACAAGTTAATCATTACTACGAATGAAAGACAAGTGGTAATTGGAAATTGCATTTTTTAAGGCAAAATCAGCAAATAAATCCCATCCATTGGAAGTTGCTAAGTACAAACAAATGAAAACGGCACTCACATTTAAGGCATGCAATGCTGCTATTGCTGATTGATGGTTGAAAAATGTAGCAAAAGCAACCACCTGCATGGAAAGCACAAATATTAGTCGCAGCAGTATAAAAATACCAAATTACTCACAAGAGAATACATTCTTCCCCCTAACCTGATTTTACAAAACATTACTGTACAAAACCAACTCAAGCAAATCTAAACGATCAAACCCGTAAGTCTCAAATCAAATTATAGGGCGCGGCGCTGATTGCGAACTAGAAGCCGAATTATCACAAACACGTACACGTCCGCGCCATCACCTATCTCTGAACGGTCACCGGGAAACGGAGGAATGCAATTTTTCCTCGAGAACCAAAATAGAGAGTTAAATCAACCTGATTACCACGGCCGGTGTACTTGAGCTGGCAGGAGTCGAACCCAGGGCGACGGCGGAAGAGGTTGTGGATCTCGCGCGCCTTCACGTCGTCGGGGAGTCCGGAGACGAAGAGCGTGTTGATCAGCCCCTTGTCGCCGCCAGCGAAGGTCGCGCCGTAGTCCGGGATCGGAGGCGCGACCGCCAGGTAATAGGGATCGTAAGGCTGGTGCGACATTCCGTCGACGAGATCGCGCGGCCGAGGAGCACCGTCCGCGGTGGCGGTGGCGGTGGCGGTAGAGCCGAGGGGTTTTTGGGGAGGAGGAAACGGGCCGCGAGGTTCCGGTGAAGTGAGAGCTCAAGAGTTTTTGTTCTCTCTTTTAATCGTTCTAGGTTTCCCCTTATCTCCCGTCGAACATAAGATCCACACAACACTTCATTGCTATGCGACACAGGTCCAATTTCAGTGCCATGTCCTCCAATCCGTTCAGCAAGAGAGAGAGAGAGAGAGAGAGAGAGAGAGAGAGAGAGAGAGAAGGATAAAAGAAAAAAACAAAGACTTTCAGTTTTAACAAAATTACGAATAAACTTGGATATTCTCCCACAAGTTCATCGCTCGAGAGTTCCGATCTTTGCAAGAACAAAAGGTTTTTCGACTCAACTTCATCTTAGGGAGCTTCAATCTCAACAATGGAGGAGACAATCAGAGGACCCATCAAATCGCGGAGGCGACGGGAGATGTTTCGACTTAGAATTTGCCCCTCGACGACTCTCCTCCTTCCATTGCTCTCCTCTATGACGAGAGGACCCTGCTTTGGCCATGGGATTATGTGACGGTGGCGAGAGGAGACTGTTTGTAGGTTTAAGTTGGTGGACGGCTCGCCTACATGCGGCGTCGAGAGGGCCCCTCCGTCGATAAAATCACCCCGAGTGAATTGAGAAATCAAATGCCGGCAGACCTTTCTCGATCGTGCCCGACGTCATTGCGCCCTTTTATAGGATGTTGGCTCCTCCCTCCCTCCCTCCCTCCCGCCGGCCCGCCCGCTTAGAAAGGCGGTGTGATCGATCGCTATCAGAAAATTATAAAAATGTGGCACATTCAATCGCGGATGATGACCTAAATGGCTTTCAAATTTTGATCAAATGGATAATTTGATCCCTGAATTTTTTTATTTGTCTAATATCGGTCGCTAAACTTTGGCCTAAAGCATAATTTGGTTCCTAAGCTTTTGATCTTTTTGCATATTTTCAGTTTAATCTCCAACTAATGAAATGTGCGATATTTGGTCTACGAAATTTTAATTTATTCGATGTGGTTATTAAACTTTTGATACATATTCATTCTAGCTTTAGCACTACGAAATGTTCTATTCTATTCGATATGATCACCGAACTTTTAGTACATACTCAGTTTAATTTTTAACCCATATGAAAAATATTCAATGCTCAAGTTTCGGTGCATCCTCAACCAAACACGTACACAAAGTTCAAAAATTACGCCGAACAAAATTAAAATTCATGGATCACATTGATCATTTAGTCAAAAGCCGCCCATAACTTGTTTGATTTTCCCATGATTTAAGCATACATTCAAAATGCCTTCATGCTATAAATAAACATCTTGTCAGGATAGAATCGATGTCATCATCCATCTAATTGCCTTCGCTACCGCCCACGATTATTCGCAAATGATAATTTGCTACATCTCTTTCGATTAATCTTTACTAAACGAACGAGTGCCGAGCGGCTATGCACAATTCGGCTATTGCCGTGAGAAGATCGCCGTGCCCAAGTCCGCCCCCCTTGGATCACAAAATCGGGCCGGCATGCTCATTGAAATGCATTGCCGACAACGTAAAGTCGCGCATTTAATCATAGAGTTGCGTACAAATACAAAGTGCCTAAACTAATACATGGAATCTGAACCCTGCACAACGTTTGTCATTGCCATTCGCTCGCAAACTTCCCACGCAAATAACCATAAAAACCGTAGAATTCGAAGACGACGAACACCTTTCTCTAATCGAAGCTACCGTCGTACAAACACGAAACCACTCCAATTTGACAAGAATCAATAGAAGAAATTATACAAATAAAAGGCGAATCGGGGTTTAACAAATAAACGGGGAAAAACCCAAAAAAATTCGAGTCGCAGCTACCGGTCCAACGGTCACGAAGACGAGGATCCGACGCCCCCCATCAGCCCACGCGTCCCCGCGGCTTCCTCGTCCGCGGTCAGGTCGTCCGTCTTCCTCATCGCCGCGTGCAGCACCACCACGACGGCGCCGATCAGGACCGCCACCAGGATGTTCAGCGTCGCGTGCGTCAGCAGGAGGAACACGATCGTGAGCACCGACATCACGATCAGGACGACGCGGTCGTCGATCGTGCGGCCGAACACCGCGAGGGGCTCGTCCCGGAGGAAGTAGAGGAAGAGCCACGCGGCCATCATGACGATGAAGACGATGAGCGAGATCGGGTGCCAGAGGAGGCTGAGGAAGAGGATGAGGAGGAAGACCATGGCGTAGTTGGTGCGGAAGAAGGAGAGGTTGGTCCGCACTCTGGAGAGGGCGTCGGAGAAGCTGGCGGGGAGCCCGAGGGAGTGGATGTCGAGCATGAGCTTCCACGGGCGGCGCTCGGCGAGGCCAGACTTGATCCGCTCCTTCGCGCGGGAGATGTACTCGAGGTTGGCCGGCGGCGAGGAGGAGGAGGAGGTGGGGATTGTGCCGTACGTGGTCATTTCGAATCGATTAGGGTTTTTCGCGATCGCCGGTGATTGATCGGAAGTTGAAGAAGCCGAGGAAGAGGAAGAGGATTGGGGGATACCGAGGGATTGGGGGAGAACGTGCGAGGTGGTCAATGGAGAGAATCGGGGGGCGAGGTGGGGGGTTTTTATAGGGTGGGGGTGAGGCGTATGGGCTCCAAGTACACCCCCATGTCTTTAATTCCTCGATTCCATTTTAAAACTTGGGCAAAATCCTATTGCTTGTTCAAATAGAACGGAGTAAACGAAAATTACTGATTGCAGCAATTGGATCGTTATGTATAAATTTTAGACATCAGCCATATTTTCTTGATAAAATTCAGAATTCCCGATACATTTGGTCATTAGAAGCATGCAAATTTTTCCTCATGGCCGTGAATCGAAAAATGGGGACATGAAATGTATTGTGACCAACACGAAGTTTGCTCCTCCATATTTGGGACATGAAATGTATCGTGACCATTCGTGCAGATACATCAGTGCTAATTGCATTGCCACCGTGCCCATTCGATCTCCCATCACGCTCTGGACATCAATTTCCAAGCAACGCCATTCGAGAAGATTCGGGGGGAAACAGAGATCTGGGTTAAACGATGGAGGAGCCCCTGGGAAAGCTCTTCGACATCAATGATGGAGAAAGGTAAGTAAAAAGGGCGAAGGGGGGAAAATCCTTTACACCTGTTCCAAATGGCGGATCGACGACTCGCGTCCCCTGCTGTTCGTCGAGACAAGGAGAGGGGGTAGACGGCCCCCATCATCATCGGGGGTCCGCCCTTTTCGCCCATCACCGCATGTGGTGGGTGGGTGCTGCAGATTTACAGCCTCTTCTGCTTGTCCCCTTGGCCATCTGGAGACGCGCGGAAGTGATAATTTCCCAATTATTGAGGACCCTGTTGCTGCCTTCTTCTTCTTCTTCTTCTTTTTCTTCCCTCGTCGACGGGACTGGGAGAGAGAGGTGCTCTTGCTTCGGCAGATTAGCGCTTGGAATTTAGGTCATGACTGCTTGCGAGCGAGACGGGGCATGGATGGCTTTTTTCCCCCAGAATGAATGATGCGATTCGGTGATGCTGACAGTCGCTGCTCATGGGAAATGGATAGGTCTCGAAGGATCCGCTCGGGTTATTTCCCATCTTACTGAGTGGGTTTGCATTATTTCCGATCTGTCAGTACCTTTTTGCATTAGAAAGATGTGCGTCCCTCGATCCTGTCCCGTTTGATGAACTACGTAGGTTTGGAGGAGAGATCTGATTGCATGGTTTGAGAGAGTGAGAATACTGACGCGCATTCTATTTTATCCTTTCTTATTTATGTATTAGTCGATTTAGTTGAAGCGTTTCGACGTGTCCTGATAAAATCGACTTTTTGGACTAGACAAACCATCAAGGGAAAGCGCCGCATGGGAATAATAGTGAATTGGGTCTTATAAGTAAGGGTTTGCATGGTCTAGAGCTGTCCGGTTCTCTCCTGGAACATGGAACTAGACCGATGGGACCGGTTCTCGGTCTCTAGGACCGTGGACAGGATCAGGCGGTCCGGTTCCTAGAAAATCTAATGCACTGATAATGAGCCAGAAAAAATTCTTAAAAAAATTGAATTTCTTTACTTATTTTTAAGAAAAAATTAATTTGGTAAATATTAAAAATTTTAAATTAAGTAATTTTTACTTTTTTACACCTTTATTTTTAATCAAATATAAAAAAATTTAACTTGTCCAGCCTTACTAAGGATCAAGAATTGAATCGCCTGGACATCGGTTCTGCTTTTGGGAACAAGGAACTGGACAAACACTTCCGGTCCGGTTTGTACCGATCCGAACAATTCTTGATTCAGGTAGTTCAAATTGCTCACACCTACTTATAAGGTACCTGCCCTATTGGTACGGGGTTGAGAGGTTGCGGTTTATGTAGGGTTGTGGGATGAATTTGACATTTATCTCATGGGTAACTCGAAATCCAAACTCAAGGCCTATTTAATCGACACATTTTTACTCTTTCAGAAGAATATAAGGTCGGTTTTGTAGCTATCTCCGCCCAAGAAAAGAAAGAGACTCGTGCAAATCACATTTCTTTTGCAAAACTCGTCGTTTCTACTTCACTTTCTTTTATAATTTGTAGAACTTGTACGAGGATTTTGAAATAGAAATGGTCGCACGATTTGGACTTCCACGACAGAAAACTTTGTGATCGCTATTTTGTTGGGCTAATTGGACAGTGACCCCTATCCAGAAAGGCTTCGATTTGGGCCCTTCAGGCCCTTTACCTTCTTCTCCGGATATTCTGCTTTCCTCGGAATTTTAGACCATATAGCTCAAAATCAGTCATTATGGCATCTGAAGATTCTGAACTTGTGAAGTTGAGTTTGAAATCACAATCTGTCTGCCATGATCTTGGTTTTTTGGGGGGGAATAAACACCGCGATAATCAAGTTTAAAAGTTATCAGCTTTTCAAGAAACTACTCCTGATTCCTGAAAGGAAACGAAGATCAAGATGCAAAATTTCGGCCAAAAAAGTGCGATTTTGATTTCCCGCCTTGGTGTGCTAATCTGAAATGTCCCATCACGTATTGTTCTGGAATGGAGATCTTTTAGAGTCAAAGAAATTATTTGTTCCTGACCTTACTTTACCTTAATTGTTATTTGAACAAATAAAAATTATGTTTTGATCCAATGACTCTCGAGACTTGCTTGTTTGGTTCTCAACATTTAGAAGTTTGGCTATGAAATCCATTTATTTTCTGGGTACCCAATTGGATTCGAAGGCATACCATCAGGAAAACTTCAAAAAAGATTGATATTTTTTTGCTCCGTTTTATTTTGCGAAAAATAAATTATTTGATAAATATATGTATTGTTTTAAAAAGGTTGCATGACGGGTACTATTTTCACCGTTTATGAAAACATTTACATATAAATCGTAGTTGATGATCAAAATATTTTCCATAGACTAATTATTTCAAGTGATATAAGTGTTTTGCCAGAATATACCTTGACAATAAGATACCCTTTATCAAATGTTGTTCTTCGATTTTATTAAAAGTATGTATGCAATATGGTGATTCTAGAGATTCCGGACAAGTAATGTCACGGGTTCATAAGGAAATAGTCAGATGTATTTCAACGGAATACGATTGACAACAAAGTATTACAATATTAAGACACATCGCCGGGATTTGATCAATGGCGAAGGATCTAGAAACTACAATATATATATATATATATATATTATGGGAATTTAATTAATGACGAGATATCTGTAAACTACAACTATGATATAGTACGAGAATTCAAAGATAATTGAAAGATAATCGGACTTGTTTGTTTTGTGCGAGGACTTCGAAAAGTACCATGCGGCTTTTTTATGTCTACAATTAACCGTTACTAACAAGAATTACAAACGGTTTATATTGACAGTTACATTGATTCCACTACCTTAAGGTTTCATTAACTCCACTATCTCGATGGCTTATTTGACTCGACTACATTGCTGGTTACTTTATTTTACTACTTTAAAGGTTACTTCTCTAACAATTATATTTGAGATTGTTGATTCATTTGAACTGTGAATTCATCAGGTTGTTGATACATTAAGACGTTCATAATTTTATTCATAAATGACTAGATTTTACTCTTATCGACTACGTTTATCACATGTCGATAATAACAATAAGTTAGTAACTTTTTAGCGTAAACGAGTGCCCCACTTTAAAAGAATTAAATGATTTATTGATCATTCGTTTTTTTAATCTAATAATTAAGAGTCATTGTATGTATGCCCTATTGTCATTGGCAAATTTAATTTTACCTCGCCAAATCTTATCTTAATCAGATTCATCATCTGACTCGTATTATCTGACTCGTATTTTTTCAGGAAAGTCACATTTCGTGTAAAGTAATGATATGGCCCTTTACCTCTGTCCTTAATTAGTTGCTCATACTTGGACGCTTTTGTTGCCAATTGGATAAATCGGCAAAGCATTAGCATTCTAATTTTTCTCTAAGATTGAAATTTGATCCATCAAAAGCCAAAGTTGTGAACTCTTTCTCTGAGAATGAAGTAAGATATCTAGTTTTAGCCCTCTCGAATCTAGTAAAAACTGATCAACCAGCCCATCATCGTATAATAGATTTTTGACCAAATAAAGGTAGTCTTTTTATAAAGATAAAGGAGACAATCTAGTCCCAGGAATTTATTTGTCCATGCCTCTCCACATTGGTCAACAAATCGAACAATGTGTTCGACGGTCGATTACTCGTCTTTGTTAGAGAAGACAACGAAGTCAGAGTTTAGAATTCTCTTGAGTAAGGTATGGTGTCAACCTAATCGGGATGTTGCTTCCTATGTATGGACCTGACCATACCTAATTAATTTAATATGAGTTCGGGCCCTCAATTAGGATTCACAACTCGATAAACTGGCCCTCTTGGTCTCCTCAGTTTAGGGTAGATAGATTGATAAACTCTACTTCCTGCCTCCTAGGTTCAAAGTTGATGGGATTTTCAAGCATTTGTAAATTTTTCAATAGGGTGGGACCACTTGGCCTAAATTATTTCCACAGTTCAATTGACTAAGAGTTGGAGGAGAACACCCAAAAGCCGTCGTGTTCAGTTGAATCAATATGGAACGATTGAATATTCCGAGCCTTAAGATGACACGTGGATTGTGTTAAGAACTATCGACTTGATCACGTCATCAATGTTGTTACTCGCATTGCAATCAGGCGCTGGGTGATTTCCTTGTTCCCACAATTGTTTATCTTCAAATCAACCATGTGATCCTATCAGGCGTGCCGGAATGATGTTCCGTTTGAATTTGCCTCAACAAAAAAAAAAACCTTTAACCAAAAGTTATACTCCGATTTTATTGAAAGCAAACGGGTTTTGTGACAATTCTGAACGGAAAATATCATAACTACATAAGGAAGCCGATAAATATATATTAGTATGATCTAATCGACATTAAAGTACATTATACATCGTCGGGATTTAATCGACAAATGATCAAGATAATGGCAAGACACAGCACCAAAATTTGATCCATGACAAGGTATTTGGAAAATGCAAGTCAGAATTTTATCAACGATGGGATATCTACAAACTATAGAAATTGAAAGAGAACGAGATTTGCTTATTTTGTGTAGGGGTCTCTAAGAAACAAACGTGGTTATTTAAAGATTACAGTCCACGGTTACCAACTAAGCTTGCAAATAGAGGTTATAAACAAAATTTACAGAAAAGTTGCATTGATTCCACTACCCGACCCACTATATTGATGATTTCTTTGATCCTACCATCTCGATGGTTGATTTATTCCATCACATCGACGGTTATTACTTTAATGGTTACATCTTAGATTGTTAGCTGACTTTTTTTTTAATGACCTAGAAATCCACGACGGGTCTCCCGTTCGGAAAAGACTAGTACAGGATATTAACACCATAACTCACTGTTTAAGACGCTAGTAACGGGTCTTGAACTTTCGATTTCGGCGATAAGATAAAAGCTCTCAACTAACACAGTTACCTACCGTTTTAAGCTGTTGATTCATCAAATTATCGATAATTCTATTTACGAATGACCAAACTTCACCCTCATTATTTTAGTATACCGTATTTTCATAATAAATAAAACTCGACCATATCTTTGATATAAACGAGGTACGTCTTTTTTTTAAAATATCTTTTTAACTATTGATTTACGAAGGAATCATGAGATTACGTGAATAGTTTGTTCTTCTGACTCCTCCTTTTGGCCAACACGCAACCGCCGGTGGGCATCAACAGCGAAACTCGTCCCTATCCGTTCCACCCGCCCCCTCGAATCCCCTTTAGCCGGTAAAAAAGAGAAAGAAAAAACAAATAAAATAACCACATCATTATATCTTAATTAGGGGAGTTAACAGAAAAAAATTTAAACCGGGTGTTTGGCCAATCGCCACGTCATCCTAATTATTAAAGAGTTGAGACCCCCTCTCCTTTCTCCTTCTGCCCTTTCTTCCTTTGTTTGCTTGTCAATTATTATCTCTAAAGAGTGCGGCGACCACCGCCACTCAACGCCGGAGGAACGGCGTTTTTTAAATTTTCTTAATTTTCTTTGGAACGGAACGTGGCACGGCCCCTTCCAATTATTAATCACGATGACAGTGACGCCCCGATAATTTGGCTGACTCTGTGGTTGAGTCGTGGCCGACGCCGTGGACCCCGACCCTCCAATTATGCCGGCCGATGCGACGGGTCGTATGGGCCCACCCCTGCCATCCCACGAGGTTCTGATGCTCTCGATTGCCCGTGGGGCAAGTCATTATTTAAGAAGATGTAATTGGGTCTTGAAATTTTTTATTTGTTTAATATAGAGTTCCCGGTCCCTCGATTTTTGTTTATATATTTCAGTTTTATGATATTCGATGTTATTCGTGAATTTGAATTAATGTAATGATAATATTGAAAAAATTTCATATATTTCGGGTAGGAGATTAAATTTGCGATAAAAATTTGGAAATCATATTGAACATATCAAAAGTTAAAACACGAGAGATCACGTCACGCATTACATCGAAATTCACGGATTAATTTCGTGCATTCATGTTCTATTTATTTCGGAATAAGAAAAAGGGTCGAGTCAAAAAATTTCGTTCGCCTAATTAAAAACGACGGTGCCTAAGACTACTGAGTGGTAGATGCAATCCTTCTTGTCAAATTAAGTACATTGCATCGAAATAACTGTTTGTAAATATAGATATGGAGATTATAACGTCATTTGAAAAGTGGAAATAAATGGATAACTGCACAGATGGCCCTTGGCCCAATGTGAAATGCCGATTTTGTACTTTTAATTTATTCAATATGATTTTTGAATCTTATTTCGACATTCAATATTGTTTGTTGAATTTTTTATACACGTTATGCTATTCAATAATTATATTGAATAAATTAAAAATTTAAGAATAAAATTATATATTAAATTAAAGTTTAAGAGTTGTCATGAATATATTAAAAATATTTAAAAGTAACATTATATATTAACCGAAACTTCAAAATGTCATTTACCTTATTTTCTCACAAACCAACAAATAAGAAGAGGTGGAATGCTGATCTTGAAATGAGAGAGCTGGCGGCTGCCTTGCGCCTGTTGGCTCCTCCGTCTGCTCCCAGTTGCGGCTGCGGCCACCGCATGGGTCGGAGTCGAAGCGAGAAGCCGAACCGTTGCGGAACAGCTCGTCTTCGCTGATAGCTGATACGCAGCCTCTGCAATCTGGGCAGCCATGGCTTCCTGGCACAGCGCTTTGGTACTCTCTCCAACGAGATAATTCCCGATTTTCCTGCTTCCTTCTTCGTTTCTCTTCTTTCCTGTGAATTATTCTTTTCCTGCTGTTGTTTTCCGATTTGATGACGTTTCTCGTGTTCGTTCGATCCCGGCGATTCCGGCTAGGGGCTGAGCTCTTTAACGATCGGCGAGCGGCTGTGCGCGCTGGCCATACCGCTCCTTGGCTTGCTCGAGGCCTTGGTCGTGAATGTCTCGCGCTGCTTCGAGTACGACCGTCCTCCGAGGCACTGCTACAGCTTCGACGAACTCTCCCGCATCGCTAGGAACACGCCATGTCTCTCTCATCATCCGTCCCTGTATTGTCGTTGTATGACGAGGGGATTAGTCGATATAGTTGAGCTGATTGAGCATCATTCTGTCCTTGTTTTTTTCTCTGCTGCAGTTTCCATCAATGAGATCGAAGCGCTGCTTGAGCTGTATAAGAAGTTGAGCAGCTCGATTATTGACGACGGCCTGATCCACAAGGTGATGTAGCATTTTTTGGGCTTTCCTTGATCACAAAGATTGATAAGCTTAGGCCTGTAACTTCTTGCTGCTTATCGAATTGCTTACGGGATTTTAAGAAGAGAATTGCCTAATCAAACAAAGAGTGGTTTATGGTCTGCCAGGAGCAAGTGCTGAGATTTTTGGGTTTACATCAGTAAAACATCAAGTTAATGTAATCACCATTATCAGTTAAAATGGAATCGATGTTCTAACAAGCATTAGTTGCATCGTGCAAGTTGACTAAGTGTAACTTGGAGTTCGATCTACTCATCTCCGGTGCTTCATTTTAAGAGTAATTCACTTGCCGATTTTACAGGAAGAACTGCAGCAGGCGCTATTTAGAGAAGCAGTGGGCAAGAATCTTTTTCTGGACAGGGTAATTCCCATTCTGTTTTTATGTCAATCGGGGTGATTTTCACTTAATCGAATTCATAGTTTATATTGGATTGATTTGTTTGACAGAGCCATCTCACAGCTTCATCATTGAAATATTACTTGGGTCAACTTGAAGAGTTCTTTCAGAAATAGAGGGCAAAATGAAAAACTCGTGAGCACATTGCCATGACAATGCTAAATAAACAGTATCTGTTTTGACAAAGGGAAGGTGCAGGGATTATGCGCAATGAAAATCTTTCTTATTTTTGTCATTATTTGTGTAAGAGAAACGTTTATGTGGTAATTGTTTACTGAATTCTCATGCCTTTTCTGGTCATGAAATAAGAGTAAGAAAAATATGCCTCTTTAATGGTAAGTGCCCTCAATAGCCAACATGTAATCCAAAATTGGTGTTGCTTGGCTCACTAGATCTAAATTGGCGTGGCATCCTTTATTCGTCGTTTCGGTAAATTTGCGATTCATGAGTTAGCTAATTGAGGAAGCTGTTATCTCTTCAGGCTGTCTATGCCTCCTCTAAATGTAGCCAAGGCAGCCCATCTCAGTCATGTAAACTCTAAGCGGCCTTTGGTGCGCTTGTGTTTCTTGGATATATATCATTTATTTAGCTTAAAAGGAAGTGATCCCCATTCCTGGGAAGTTAAGTTTTATTGGACTTCATCTGTATGAGACATGAGTTGCTGAGAACTGCTGCGTGCTTCCCTCTTTTACTTTCGTAGTCCTTTAAATGCTTAGCTATCCTTAATATGGAAAGGAACACTCTCATTGAGAAACTTTTGGTGGTTTATTCCTATTATTATATAATTTATTGGATTTATTTTGTGTTAACATCTGTAATTTAGGTGTTTGATCTTTTTGATGAGAAGAAAAATGGTGTTATAGAGTTTGAAGAGTTCGTTCGTGCACTTAGTGTCTTCCATCCATGTACCCCTATGGAAGACAAAATTAACTGTAAGTATTCAGCTAGCACTTTGTTCATTTTGTTCAGTGTCCGTGTGCCCATATAGTTGATAAGAGTTATTCCACCATGCATTTGCAGTTGCATTCAAGTTGTATGATTTGAGACGGACTGGTTATATCGAACGGGATGAGGTGAGTATCCGAATTGATATGCTCAGATTGAAGATGTTCATGCTGGTTTATCTATCTCGGAGACGGAGTATTAGACTGTTCTCTTTTACTTGTGTACTTGCATCTCCTTAAACTTTCTTAGAACTGTGCTTATTCCTTATCCTCCTGTGTAGTACCTTATGTGTTCCTCAACGTTAACCTTAAGATCTGTTGGCTGCTTATGCTTCAAACTGACCCGCTAGTTAGCTAATCATTGCTTGCACATGTTCAGGTTAAGCAAATGGTGGTTGCCACTCTACTTGAATCAGGTCTATCCATGTCTAATGAAGCCGTTGAATCTATTATAGATAAGGTGAAAACTTTGTTGAGGATTGATATTAGCATGCCCATGTGTAGGATTGGGTTCCATGAATGTCTTTTTCTTTCTTTTTGTAATATGCAGACATTCGAAGATGCTGACGTAGACAAGGATGGCAAAATAAATAAAGCCGAGTGGAAGGCTTTTGTTGCTCGGCACCCAACGCTTCTGAAACATATGACTCTTCACCATCTGCGGTAAACCCCCTTAAAGTAGCATGTCTCTTTGAGTGATTTGTCTTTCCCTGAGTTGATTGTAGAAGAATTAGCAATTTACTGATGCCTATTTTCGTTCAACCTTACTGAGGTTGCTATTTTTCTGTTTCTTGTGCTTCCTTTGAGTTCGCATTTCTTTGCTTGGTCATCCTTAGGGACATCACTACAGCATTCCCCAGTTTCATATTCAACACGGAAGTTGATGAATGACGATTGACAGTTATTCAACCTCTTGATCAAGAAGAGCCAAGGTCGCAAGCCTGTCGCGGGCACATTTTAGTCTGAGACTGCACGGAACTTCCAACAGGCTATCGTTGATCTCAGAGAAGAAGGCCCTCTTACTGACTGAACCGCTGCTATACAGACACGGAGCTGCACTTGATAATGCGTTTTCCTCATCAAGCTTTAGCTGCCAATTCATGCTCGGCGCGAGGGAACTCGTCCAATCAACCTTGGCAACAGACTGCACTGATTCTTGTACTTCCATGCATTAACCCATCGATTGGCCAATTGTTTTTCCTCTGCCTTCCTCTATGTAGCTGTACAGACCATCGAATTAGAAGATATCTGAGGACTTTTGAATGGATCTCACGGGTCTCCTTGGGGCAATTGGGGACACTAGCTTTTGCTAATCATTAAAGTACACCGGCCTCTTATATGTAGTACGGCGACCGGCAAAGCTGTGTTGTACAGAAACACTACTAACAGTCACTCGTCAAAAAAGAAAATCCGAGAGGAGACAATTCGCATCGAGTCACGGTGGCGATTCTTCGAGCAATAACAGTGAATCGAATATTAGCTTATATGAACAGCACTAGATTTTCCCATGAACAGGTTAGAAAATTGAACTCTGGAATTGAGGTTTGTAATGTCAAATTCGGGTGATTTACTGATTTAAGAGTGATTTTACGCTTGTTGTTGACTGGAGTCGCACTCTCCTTGATGAGCAAAGTACATGCTCCATTTTGGTCTCAGTCGCAATCATGTTAGGATTTGATGTACAAATACAATGAAATTGAAAATTAAATGGAGAAAGAGAAATCAAGTCATAGTATTTTTATCTTGATTAACCCTTAAATTGGGGCTTTATTTAGGAGATGACATCTCTGTTACATCCTTTAGTTATAGGAGAAAATGAGACTATATATTCAATAGCTATTTATTGACCCAAGGCTAAATTGCCAATAGAAATACGAACTCAAACTATGAAAATCCTTTCGCGTTGTGAGCACTTTCCCTTGCAATACCCGCTTGTCAAACCCTTGCTCGCTTATTAAAAAGTGAGATCTCCATGCCTTCCTGTTAATAGAGATTATGAAATTTCTTCGAACATGTGGCCTCTATCGAAGAAAGATAATGACTTCTATTCTTTTTACTTTTGGATTTTTTTTTTTAAATTTGCAACGCTCGCACTTATTTTTTCTAATTTAACTCGAGAGATAATGATACGGACGATTCATAAATTTTGACTTAATGTATAATATGACCAGTGATTTTTTAATATATTTAATATGATTTGTAAATTTTATCTCAATATATAATGTGGTATTTATATTTTTCATACATGTAAAATTTCATCTTGGAGTTATATAAAAATATTCAATTTTCTTCCTCAATTAATTCAAAATTCAAGGATAATATTCAACATTAACATTATCATATAGTTTATGAATTAAATTAAACATGAAAAAAAGTCTCTAACAACTTTCGTACGTTAAAATAAAATTTTTAAATCACGTTAGATATTGGATTAAAGTTCATGGATCAATTGTGATATTTTCTCAATATCTATATGTAATTACAATTTGTAACTTCTTTATATCCGGGAATACTTACACACGTAGACGTACGTGTAAAATTTTTTGTGTCTTTCCATTTTGGAGGGGAAAGGCCGACATCAAGAGGAACGTTCGACAGAATTGAAAATCAGGAGCTCCGAGCTAACAGTAAACAGGAGTTCAAGCAGAGGAAGAGATGGGACCTCCGTTATCGTTCCCACATCTCCAGCTTCGGTTCTCGGTTCTCCAGTGGCGGTGAGGCAGTTCAGGAACCCATCCAACACCATGCTTCATCTCCTCCGCCGCCGCAACAACCGCAATTTGGCAGCCTTCTGTCCCAATCCCAATCCCTATCCCTCCCGCAACGCCTCAGTGCTGTTTTCTCGCGGTCACTCCACGATGATCCCGCCTTCCAAGTCCCGCCTCTACGCCTCCTTCTTCTGCACACTCATACACCTGTTCTTGACGTGCGGCAGGTACGCCAGGGCCGTGGACGCCTTCGCCTCCATGCGGAGCCGCGGGATCGTTCCCGGCTTTGCCTCGTGGAACCGGCTCATCCACCGGTTCAACGCCTCCGGCTTGGTCTCTCAGGTGCGGATTCTCTACTCGGAGATGATCGACTGCGGCGTTGCTCCTAATGTCTTTACGAAGAACGTGGTGGTCCACGCTCTGTGCAAATCGGGGGACGTGAATTCGGCCTTCGAGTTGCTTTGGAGCAACTCGGATGTCGATACGGTGACTTATAATACGGTCATGTGGGGTTTCTGTAGGCTAGGTTTGGTACGGGACGGTTTTGGGTTGTGCTCGGTGATGGTGAGGAGTGGGATTGCTCTCGATTCTTTTACTTGCAATATATTGTTGAAGGGATTTTGTGATATTGGGATGGCAGAGTATGCTGAATGGGTCTTGGAAAATTTGGTTAGTGGGGGGATTAGCAGGGATGTGATAGGTTTGAACATTTTAATCGATGGGTACTGCAAACGTGGTGATGCGAGTCGTGGACTCGAGTTGATCAATGTCATGAAAGGGCACGGTTTGTTGGCTGATATTGTTAGTTATAATACTTTGGTCAATGGGTTCTGCAGCACCGGTGATTTTGTTAAGGCTAATGACCTAGTTGAAGAAATTTCTAGGATTAGTGCTTCACAAGATAGAGAGAGCTGTAGGGATTTGCAAGCAAACCTCATCACATACACTACACTAATAAGTTCGTACTGTAAGAATCAGAGCCTTGATGAAGCATTTTCCTTGTATGAGGAGGTGGTCATGAGTGGGTTTTTGCCTGATGCTGTTACTTATGGTTCGATCATGAATGGCCTCTGCAAATGCAGTAGGTTGCGTGAAGCAGAGGTGCTCTTAGGAGAGATTGAGGATGTGGGGATCGATCCTAATCGTATTTTATTTGCTACTTTGATTGATTCCAATATGAAGAATAGGAAATATGTGGATGCTCTTGCACTTGTCAGCCGAATGGTAGTTCGCGGGATTGTTTTTGACGTGGTTGTGTATACTTCTTTAATGGATGGGCTCTTTAAGTTGGGTAAAGTTGAGGAGGCAGAGAAGGTGTTTAGGATTATGATGAATGACGGTCTAGTTCCAAATTACATCACCTATTCTGCACTGATCAACAACTGGTCCAAGTTAGGAGATATGGATGTAGTAAAACAGACACTAGAAAAACTGGAGAATGAAAATATTGCAGCAAATACCATTACATATACTTCGATCATATGTGGCTACATTAAGAGAGGCATGTTTGATGGAGCTCTCAGTATCATGAAGAAGATGGATCGGCTAAAAATATTGCCAAACGTGTATACTTATGCTGCTCTAATTGATGGCTTCTTTAAAGGAGGTAGAAAAGAGGTTGCTCTTCATCTTTACAGTGAAATGAAAAGAAGAGGTTTAAGAGAAAATGAGTTTGTAGTTGATGCTTTGGTGAGCAACTTGAAAAGGGAAGGAAAGATGGAAGAAGCTGAAGAGCTCGTTAAAGATGTGATATCTAAAGGTCTGTTGCTTGATCGAGTGAATTATACATCTTGGATGGATGGCTTGTTCAAGGTAGGGAAGGAGTCAGATGCCTTAAAGCTTGCTCAGGAAATGATGGAAAAAGATGTTGGGTTGGATGTTGTTGCATATAATGTGTTGATCAAAGGTCTTTTGAAGCTTGGCAAAGATGAACTGGAATCCATTTTTGCCAAAATGAGAGAGTTTGGTTTGACTCCGGACCATGCTTCATACAATACGATGATAAAAGCATGCATTGAGAAAAGAAACTTGGATAATGCTCTCAAACTGTGGGATGACATGGAGATGTCTGGGTTAACTCCCAACCTGATCACATATAGCATTCTCGTGAAGGGACTATGCGAAACTGGTCTGATAGAAAAAGCGCTCTATGTGGTAAACAAGATGTGCATGCAGGGTTTATGCCCTACCTTCACTATGTATAGGGCTTTCCTTGATGCATCCTCAAAAGGCAGGAGGGCCGATGCAGTTTGGCAAATGCACGAGAAACTTTTAGGAATGGGGCTTGCACTCAATCAAGCAGTGTGCAACTACCTAATAATTACATTTTGCAGGCTTGGAATGACAAAGAGAGCCACTTCCGTCTTGGAAGATATGAAGAACAAGGAAATCCCATGTGATATAGTTACATACAATGCCTTGATTCTTGGGTATTGCAAGGGAGGCCATCTGAATAAAGCTTCCTCCTTATACTCTCAGTTGTTGGTTGAAGGGGTTTCTCCAAATAGTGCGACATACAATACTCTTATGGGTGGTCTGACATCTAATGGTTTAATGAGAGAAGCAGATGAATTATTCGGTGAAATGAACAGAAAAGGCTTACTTCCTGATGCTATGACATACAATGCTTTGCTCACCGGCCATGGTAAAGTTGGAAACAGAAAGGAGTACATGAAACTCTATTGTGAGATGATAACTAAAGGCTTTGTTCCGAAAACCAGCACTTATAATGTGCTTATTAGTGATTTTTCTCAGGTGGGAAAAATGGAACAGGCTAGAGAGCTGATGAATGAGATGCAAATGAGAGGTGTGTCACCCAATTCTGCAACCTATGATATTCTAATTTGTGGTTGGTGCGAGCTGTCTAATAAGCTGGGGCTGGATAAAGTGTCAAAAAGGTCATACAAGTCGGAGGCGAAAAGACTACTAACTGAGATGAATGAGAAAGGATTTGTACCATGTGAAAGTACCTTCTCTCATATTGGTTTCACTTTTTCAAAAAGTGGGAAACAAGTTGATGCCAAAAGGTTATTGAAAGAATTATACAAGAGGAGGAGTTTAGATTGAGTGGAATGTAATCAGGTGAGTGGATTCACCATTTGCTGGGGATATCCACCTCTTTAATGGCTTGGACATTCTGTATACCTTCAGCTTCCATAGGATATGCTCTTTGATGAATTTACTTTTGCTGTTTATCTCGTTTTTTTTTCCATTTATTTTGTACATGGTTGGGTGCATATATATATGTTTTCGGTTCACCTTTTTCATATTCTTTTTGTTTGTTCAGGAAGGCGATTGCAGATTTTGATGTTTTGAATGTTTGTGCAGCAGCAAGTGCTGATGTTTGTGTTTTTGCTAGTGATTGTGCATTCAAGCAGAAATCCCTTTCGCTTCATGTAGTTGTGCATGTTTTCTGCTGCTGGGTGATTTTTTTTTTCACTTTTATGTGTCTTGACCACCTTACCATTACTGTGCAATTTATTTCTGAGGATGTCCATTGTCAGTGATCTGTGTTTCGTCTGCTGTGGGAGCATTACTATGGGCTGTCTGTCAAGTGAATTATGAAATTTTTATATGCATCTTCAGGTAGTTAAGCAGATGCTAACACCAATAATGCTATATCAGATGCAGATTGGGAATGATTGAGAATTTCATTTTCTTTCTATTCTTTTGTATAGCTATTACCAAAACAATAACTGCTATTTTGAAATAAAAACTATAATAAATATTGCTGTGCTGGGGCTCGAGTAGGAGCAATAACACTAGGAAGATCTCGATCCTGAATATGATGATAGCAAGCGATCATCTAGCCATCCTTATACGGATCAGTCTTTTTAGGTGATCTGTCCTCTGTTCCCTCCAGAAGATTAAACAAAGGAATTCCTCACCACGACATGGGTCATGAAAGGTGTCATTGCTTTTTTTGTTCATCCTGAATACAACCTTTTCTCCTGCCTTGTTGCTCTCTCCAAGTTACAAGCAAGGCAGCCTGAGTGTAAGATTGTGAATTCAAGCTATCTTCAGTTCCCGAGGGAAGGATTTCTGCTGCAGCTATACGAGTGCAATTACATCTCTTAAAAAGTTCAATTTGTTAAATGTCCTCCTCCTCTAAGCTCTGAGTTCCTGGAACCTTTTTGGTGAAGCGTGTCCATTGTAACTTAAACCCCTTTCTTAAGCTTGTTTTCTGTTCCATTGTAACTTAACCTCTTCCCTTTATCCTATATGTATTATGTCTTCTCTCATCTTTCCTCTTGTCCCTTTCTGTAACTCTAAATTGTCACTAGAGAAGGTCAGGTATGCATCTGGCTAGGTGAATTCTTTTGAATCTGCTTTTCAGGAATCCTTAAGGTTTTGACCCCATGCTTGTGAGTAGAAATGAATCGACAATCAGCTAAGGATTGCTTAGTTACATCACATGAATGCTGGTTGCACCACATTGGATTTGGGTGTCCTTTGCTGCATGAATATCTTGGAGCTAATTTGCATTAGCTGGTTCTGGTTGTTAATATTGTCTTTTTTCATTTCCACTTGTATGTTAAAGTTCTGTAAAATCATCAACTTTGTTCCTGCCCAGTCATCTACAGATGCTGATGCCATTTTGGATGTTGAAATGTGCGTGAAATTAAGAAAGAGCAATGTGGAATGGTAGATGCCTAAAGTTGTTTGTTTGTTTTGTTTCTCCTGAAGGGTTAAAGAAATGCCTAAAGTTTTTTCCCGAAGGGTTAAAGGAATGCCTGAAGCTGCTAAAACATCTTTGTGATGGGCCTATCCTACTAGAATGCAGAATCTGATTGACTGTCCTTTTCTGGGGTCATATCTGCTCTTGAGAATTGAGTGCATCATACTATTTGGTGGCAGAGATCGCTTGATTGAAGAAGTTCTTCATAGTTCAAGTTAACTCTCTCTCTCTCTCTCTCTCTCTCGTGTCCTCACATGCTTGCAGGTGTGTGAATACATGATCCTTAACCCGCTGTTGATGCATTCTAACATTGCAGTCTATGATTGGACACTGTCGCGGAGCTGCTGGAGGTATGAAAGCCATTTCGACAGTCAAAACCATCACAACAGGGTGGCAATCTCCCAGTATCAATCAATTTGTATGTACTTGATACTTATTACTAAATAGCTGTAAGCTGTGAACTAGGAAGAGTGTGCATGTTAGACTTCATTATGTCTGAAATAATTGCATTAAGAGACTCAATAGAATTCACACTAAACTAAGCATAAATTAATTTGGCAGATGTCACTGAAATCTAAAAAACTTTTAGTCAAGACTGGTAAGTTTTTAAAATGATGGTTGCAGATTCATCTCATTCAATACTGTGATGAGATATCTCGAAAAGAAGCCTCAAGGAATTAATGTTGTGGCTAAAGGAAATTTGAATGCGGGTTTGGAAACATATTTAAGCAAAGTACATATATTTTTGTGGCTGAAATTTTTTTTAAGTGAGTAAACAAAGGACAAGTAATCACTGAAAAGCTTATTTATTGATCGTCATCGGTTAACTTATTTATTGATGGTCTTCTCCTTCCTCTCTCATGCATACATGCTTTTACTTGTTTGTGACCAACTATGTTGTAGAAGACCTTTGCTTTGGTGGAACAGTGTTAGGCAGCCAGCGGGAGTCTGTTCAGATCTGAGTCTGTTGCATTTATTTCATCATCTGAAGAATCCTGAGACCTCTGTGGAGTTTGACACCGTTGCAAACAAGAAAATGGCGGAATCTAGTGAATGTCAGTGGGTGATTCCCTCCGAACGGATTGATGTTGTGTTGGTATCAATTTAAACGGTACATCTGAGGTTAATTGTAAATTTATTGTTGCAGCCGTTCCACCTCATTTGGATTCAGAGTACACAACTCTGCCGTGGCCTTTTCAGCATTCAAGCCTCGATTATGCTGCAAGTGCTAGGAATAACCTGAAGAATTCATCTTGTTCATTAAGATCCTGGAATTAATTTCTCACGGAGAGCTGCCCTTCTGCAAATGTCTAGAGTTGCTGCATACCTTGCACGTCATTCACAGGTATTCAAAAACTAACAATTGCCACTTCTTACTCTAGGGAAGAACTTTTTACTTCCGTTCTATCTTTATCATCGGAGTCTATTTATTAGTTATAAAAAGATTCACTTCATTTTTGTGTCTTGTGTTGGCATTATGCTTTAGGTTCTCAGTATATAAGAGTTGAGTTATGACTCTGCCATCGCTACATAGCTTATTCCTATCTTATGCCGTTGTAGGCATGGGGGGTGTCTTACAACAATTCTTTCTATCTGGACAATTTTGTTCTGGTAGAAATGTGTTATCTCTCTTGCAGAATGACACATTACTGTTGGTGAAGCAGTTCTGACATGGGATAGAGAGTCTCACTATAATGAACTATCCGAGGATTGCACTCTCTCTCTCTCGAAAAGTGTGGTCGACGAGGTGAAATGGACGAAGCAACATGGTGATTACGGCTTGTTGGGTTTGACTTGTTCGTAACATTGGCAATGATCACTTGGGCATCCAATCCACACAAGTCCTTTTGGAGTACCACAGGAGCACTCAACTCAGGAGTTGCATCATAGCAAATTTGATGAATCTTTACGAAAGTTTCAGATTTGTAATAACCAGGAGGATATGATTACACGGCGTGAAAGTGAAATATAGAGAGAATCATCTTGGAAACGAGTCCGAAGCCTTCTAGTCACTCTTAATCCCGCTTGCTTTATGCACTCCACCGTGAAAATTGCGTCCGACGAGGCAATCCTGTTCTTCTCCATAGTTTTAGGAAATTATCTGAAAATTCAAGGGATAACACCGGATTGTCTCACTTTTCCATTTCCTTCCCGTGTTTCTCCCAACAACAGGTTAAAGAAAATGATTAAATTCCCAAATCATCCATGCATACTGAGAGAAAACACCCATATGTTTTTCCCAAATTTATTCTTGTGTATTGCAGTTATTAAGGGAGATCTCCCTTTTGGTGTCTCTCCCACTTCCATCCCTACATCATTATATGTCGTGTCTGAGAAAAACTTCCGCTGACCTCTTGCCTTGCTAAATACCGCGCACTACTTTCTGGATTTACGTATCTGAAGAAGTTATTACTAATACTCATGTATTGGCGATTGTAATGTCAAAACTCCAATTTGTCTCATTTTTAGTTTTTCAAAACCACTATCGCATCAAAAGATAAAGATGACCCGCCCTTCTTTCTTCATCAAATAACAACCTCATTCACGCATTTGAGATAACCAACCACTACATGTACGCTGAGTTCCTTACCAAAGAGATGATTTCTTTCTTTTCATACATAATGATCTCCGATCATACACGCGTGTAGCGCATGCCTCAATAGCAGTTGAAGATTCTGCAAGGATGAAATACAAGGTGTGCTTGTTTTGGCATTCCTAATTTTGCTATTTTTTATTTGATTCAATGCTTCTATTTTTCCCACGACCATAGTTGTTGACCTGGTGGGGATAGATCTCACCCTCGAATAGTTTGGTATTTCTTGGTCACAGGTTCGAACCCTCTAAATTGCTTATCAACCTTAGCAAACCTTGATCTGTTTGTGGCATGTGTTAAACTTGCTATGGGACAGCATAACTCAGCTCTACTTCCGCTAGCACCATCATGGAGCGGCAGTCACAAACTCACTAGAATGAACCGTATCTATACCTTAAATCAACCGTTGTGGGGTATGAAACTCCAAGTATGACGCTTATGGACGGTTGTCGATGCCAGGACTTCTTTCCCACTCCTTTTAGTTATAGAAAATGTATTGTTATTCTCAAGTAATGATTGAAGCTCATGCTGCTTAAGCGTACCATCACGCATTGCCAAAAGCAAAAGGGTCGTAAAGAATTTGCTCCAATCATTGTTCCCATGTGGTTTAAGCTTCACTGAAGGCCGTTCCAGATTTTGCTTTTTGACCCTAGCCCCGCCTCCGGTGGAGATGTGGTCGAGCAGCTAAGTAATGCATAATTGGAAAACGAATCCCCCAATTAAAATCGATTTCTGGGGACCCAAGATAGGTATCAGTACACTGCACCCATCATCTCAACAAAGAAAGGAAAAAGTACTTTCTTCTGGCTTTTTACCTTATAAATTTTCTTTTTTCTTCTTTCCTTGTTTCGGTGAGCTGAATTCTACTTAGTTTTCGTACATATGAAGTTGAAATATGACAGGAAGTGAGAAGGACTCTAAAACTGGGTTCCAAGAAAACTGCATGTTACGTTGCCTAGATGTTCAGCACCTTGATCTATTGAAGAAGACAAAAGGGTGTCAAGCTCCTGCTGTGATGATGCTCCGGCACGTGTGCCTTGCAGCCTCAATGCTTCTCAACTTCACTTTCCTTCTATTTAGTCTTTTCACTGTCATTGTGTGAGTCATATTGAAGCTATCTTTCTTTTCCCCGCTTCTTGCTTCTTTTGGGGGCCAAAGCAGCTCTATGGATATCATCTCCTTTTGACCCAAATTGGCATTCTCCTCTTCAGTCTCACCGTGGGAAAGTTCACTACTGTGTCATCTTCAGCCTCCCAGCTGCATGCAGTGGTAGAACATACTACATTAATACCAACAATAGTGCCAGAGAGAAATGGGGAAAAGAAATCAAGGATAAGAATCCTCTAAAATATTGTCGACTGCTGCTCATGGCAGATCATGCGCAGACCTTGACCGAACGCAGAGATTTCAAACCGCTTGACCAGTCAATATTTGGTCCCTTGGATTTATGCTATCAGTCCAAAAGAGAAGGTGACCCCTCGTTTATTTTCCTATGGTCATGGCTATCATTAGTTGGGTGAGTAAACACGTGGACACCACTATGTTAGGTTTGGGTATCATTCTCATCGACCTACCTCATGAGTCTAGGCATGATGCAGTGACCAAAAGTTTGAATATGAGTCCTTATTAATGTATCGGTGGTCAGAACAACGGATCCTGCATGTTGTATGGCTTCTGGGTAATCAGTAGATTGAATGAGGATGGCATGCAAAAAGTTTTAAGTCATCTTTTGTGTAAGTATGTATATATTAGAGAACTTCTGTTACTTTCAAGATGTAGGATAGCAACTTATGTACTTTCCGCTAGCTAAATTGTGTTCTTCTTTCTTGTAGGAGACAGCAACTGTGCCTGATAACTCAGGTCAATCGCATTCAAAAATCAGGGCATGCTTGCCTTAGAATTTCGGAAGATCATTATTCTAGGGATGTGAATCTCCACAATTTAGAAGTGGTAAATTAAGTACTTAATTGAGAAGATCCTTATCACACGGGCACAAACTGTCCAACTGTATTTATTTTCTGACATAGAGAAAAGGAAGATTACCTAAATTGAGTGACCATATGGTGTAGGAAGATGGAAGCTTCCAGCCTGGCCAAATCGAGTCCAGGACAGAGTCTTTGCCCACCTCCAAAAGGAGTGAAGTTGCTACTCGTCATGACCTCTTGATGCTTCGTAAATTTGCATCAAACTATTAGTCATCAGCTCATAAGAACAAGAGAATACATATCTTATCCAAAAACAGACAATACACAACAGATACTCGAGAGGGTTGTATCTTACTTGCCACCTCCATGGGTAAAACTGGTATGGCCATTCATAGTTGGTCTCGTCAAGATGAACCGACCGAAAATAAGCAAGTACGCACCACCCTTTTGGAATTGAGTACCCTTTTATTTCAACATCTCTCATCGCCTTTCTCATCACTCCGATTATTATGTTTCCCATCCTTAGAGTCTCTGTAATGACCTGTTTGGACCATCCGGTTCTTGAGCTGCTATTTCAATTTAAACTCCACCAGAAAATAACACTCATCAGTTTTGATAAGAAAACTTACATCTTGTGTGAATGACAGGGACAAATAGTCATTCCAACTCAATTGCTCCCCACGCTTTGCCTTGCTTCTTTTCAACTTCATGTTTTCCTCCTGTAGTGATCGATCAATAGCTCAGTAATGAATGGCGTGACAATGTCCATGGCCGATCTTTCACTGTTGCATATTGTTCTCTCTCAAACTAAGATGGACCCAAATAGTTATCCATGGATTCCAAAGATTTAACAAGTAATTGGAGCAGAAAATTTTTCTTTTAGATTCAAGTAAAAGACAACTAATCCAGGTTTGCAATTTTGTTGTTTGGCACAAAACAGTATAAAATCTCAGAAAAGGATCGATTAACTTCTTCTCATAACAAGTCATCGATGGATGTGTTAAGCGACTAAGCCCTTAAATCAAGTGAGTCTCACGCGGGGTCTATCTGACTCAAAAGTCTATATGTGAAGATGAATTATCTTAACTACATGACAATTCATTTCGACATGATAATCATTATGATATTGCAGCTCAAATTAAATAGTAGTTTAACGTTATGATATTGCAGCTCAATAAACAATAATCAACAGCCTCGATTATCAGGGTGTAACTTTTGGAAAATTGAAGTGCGCTCCATACCGTTAATTGTTGTAGAGCAGCTGGACAATCTGAGAGGTATTTAACTGCTAGAGTAATCAGAACAGGCACCGAATCTTCTCCCGGTATCATCATATCAATGACATTATCTGCTATTAAGTCATCTGTCAACTGCTCATTGGGGTCATTTAACAAAACATCCACTACATCTACTGCCACTGTTGAGATAATTCGACCTTTGTCCCTTTTAGATTTTATAAGATTTTTCACAAATTTGGACATTCTTTTCTTTGCCTGGAACCACAAAAAGAGGAACAGAACAAAGATGAGAAATAATATACAAAGGGGAAAAAAAGAGAACTTTCAATGGTTTACATAACTTGCCTGAAGGGACCTGTGGAGTCTACTTCCGGGTACATTTATTGGTAGAGACATTAGGCCTAAGATAAATTCTTGGAACTGTTTCTTCAAGAACTCCATTCCTTTTCCAGGATCAAGACTAATTAAGGCTTTGACCAGTACTTGAAAGGCAATCTGCAGACAAAGGAGAAAAAGACATATACTTTAGTTTATAGTATGGACAAAAAAGAGTTCCTTTTTCTCTTCCTCTTTTCTTTTAAGCCTAGAAGGTAATTATGTTGGACCAGAATTTCAAGACAATATATGGCCATGCGATATCATTATGCAACCCATTGACAGCAACTAGGGTTTCCCCACTTTTACAGTGAAATCATCTCGAAACTGGGTTGAACCCACATATGAAGGTTCGTAGTTCACCATTATTACACATTCAAGGAGAGAGAAGGTTTTGTTTTCATCTTTTGACTCATTTCTAGGTCATGTCAAGCTTTTTGGCAATAAAGTTCATCTCAAACTTGTAAGGAAGTATATAATAGCTGCATCTTAAAGTTAAACAATATAGCAGGATAGAAAAAAAAATGAAATAGCCCACTGAAAAAGTAAAGAATCATGAGAGGGAGGGAGAGTCGTACATTTTTGGCATCATCTTGTATGAGTATTGGTTGATCATCCCTCCAACATTCCATGGATTGTTGAACGTACTTTTGCATGTCCTGGGTGATCTGGGCTTTGAGCTGTGGGGACTTGAAGAAAGACCCAACAAGGCCATGAATCCTCCTCTGCAAGCTTCCGTTGATGAGCAAAATGGAGGACTTGCCCATTAGCTCAGTGAGGGACTTTGGGTATGATGGCACAAAAGTCTTGGCATCACTTTGCAGGATGAATTTGGTCACTTCTGCATCGGTTGATACTATTGTGGGGCTCCCAAATATGTGTGACTTGAACACCTTTCCATAACTTTACACATACCAGAGAAAGCCAAAAAACCAACAGAAGGGCTCAATTCTTGCGCAACTTCTTTTTAGAAGGATCGTACAACGGTCAAGTTAGTCAATCTTCAACGAAAATTTGGGCCTGGTATTGAAGTTACAGATACTATGGCTCCATTCATTTTAACTCGTCATGAAAACAGTAGGATCTGATGCTTATGAGGAAATTTATTGAAAGATTATTTTCAGAAGTGTTGTTTTGACCACTTTGCGAGAATCACAGAAAAATACCTTTTTTTTCAGTAGATAACGTAATATTACCGATAAGAAGTGCATGGAAAATACGCGTAAGTGTTGATATAGAGAAAGACGAGTATGGCAACGCGTAGTTGAAAATTACAGCATAATTTGCTTTTCTCACATAATGTTAATTGAAAGGAGAAGCATGAATTTGTGGGTACGTCCTATATACCGTGACTGAACTTACTTATGACGTCGCTTGTTCATGAAGGTCTCAGGTCGGTCTGAGTAGGCAGAAAAGACAAACTCGATGGTTTCGCCGATGAAGGGCCATCCAAGAGAACCGGGAGGGACTTCAAATGGAAGAAGTTGATTCTTTTGCTGACTGCATCTCGATAATGTGACGATCACTTTGTAGCAGAAAACGATGGCGCAAAATAAGATTGCTGTTGTCAACATGATCAAGGCATTATCCATTTTCTTTCCAACTCAAAGCTCTCTTTCTGAGCTAAACTCTCTCTCTCTCTCTCTCTCTCTCTCTCTCAGTTTGAACTGTACTGTGTGCTTCAGTTAAATATATGTTCATCAATGTGGAGAGAGAGAGAGAGAGAGAGAGAGAGAGAGAGAGAGAGAGAGAGAGAGAGAGAGAGAGAGAGAGAGTTGATTCCAAGTTCATGTAGGGTAGGGTAGAGTTTCTACAATTTAAAGGTTAGTGAATTGAGTAGTGCTAGGGATCTTAAAATTGGATTAGTTTGAGAGAGTGCCAACAGTGAAATCTTTTCTTTATGCTGACGGTCTCAATATATCAATCAACACGTTAATAGTTTGTATTATGTGTATGGCGAACAATCTGCATCGAAAAGATTAAGGTTCCTAAGTTCCTTTGTTATAAGATCTCACTTGCTTTAATTGCTTCAGCAAAGGCTCTCAAGTGAACCAAATAGGCCTTATAAGAAGTCCGAAGAGGAGTGATGTTCAGATTCAAGTGTTGCAAGGCGAGATAGTTAATTAGCTCTAGTTAATTAGCTCCACATGTAATTTACATGTTGTATATTTGTGTGATTACTTCCTTTTGTCGCTTATAACGGTGATACACGAGTCTAATCAATATCCAGGTTTACTTGTTCCATTCAAGAGAGATATTCTGTGGGCCTTGATTATAGCCATGATGATAGCCACTGAAGACGGAAGAAAGCTCTATTCACGTGAATCCTACTGAAATGTGGTATTCTTCCTCATTTCTGTTAGATGCTGGGTCATTGGTAATTGGCCTTTCATTATTGTTTGGAACAAGAACTACCCGGGCTCGGCGACGACTGTGACTTTGTTCATCAAATGATGTAAGTTTGCCTTCGTCCTTATGGACCAGCCGGGCATGATTCTTCGGATGCATCATGATATTTGGCATAACAGAGAAGCAAAATGCAGAACTGTCAAAGGACTTAAAACTCATCCGCGTGTGAGCGGAGCTCGGATCAGTGAAATCTAATCAAGGCAATTCATAATGAGGATCACATGTAACGATCCTCATTCCCCGAACGTGTGATACGATACCCCGGGACCCAAATTTGTGCAGCAATTATTGGTCGCAAAAGCTAAGCTACACGGTTCATGATTGCACCTTCGGGAAAGGGTTTAGATTAGCTGGAGATGGGGCTCTTGCAATGTTCTACAGCCGCACGGCTGCATTCTGAATTTGTAGCTGCAGTGGACCCTCTTCCAATGCCAAAACAATTGACCCAAGTATCAAAAGCAGTTGTTTCGCACATTGAGTTTGGTTTCATGTGTTCTCTTCTCATAAAAATTCAGAACTTCGATGTGTCAAATATAGCAAGATTGAATTGTGGAAAACCTCTACTTTTCATCCACGACATATTTTTTTTAAAGTTCGCATGCTTTTAATTTATATACTCTAATCATTTTACCGTTATATATTTTCAAATCAAGTCTCTCCAACACCAAATTCATCTAATATAGCCGTCAAACAATGTTGATAATTTTTTTTCCCAATGTTAGTGACCATGTGGATGTCCGTTTTGGCCCAATTTCATCCATATCTGACTCCGACATTGCCTACGTCTTCTGAGTTTTTATGAACACGTCCGTGTGGTTCATGTCGGCTTAATTTGACTGGATTTGGTGGCAGAGGGACGTGATTAGGAAAACCATGAAAATACCAGGACTAAAAATTAGAATTTCTCCTATGGTTCAGCCTAAGGTGAAAGCATTGTAAAACTCTCTAGGAGCTAGAAGAGGTTCATGTTCCCTGGATATATTGACAAGTGTCGGGTTAGTTGTTTTCTTTAAGTCCATTTGTTTATCGATTGTCAGTTGTATTATCTCGATTCTTGAAAACAAATCTCTTCACTGCGCTTTGCAAACCTAAGGGTTTACATCCATTACTATCATGAATAGTAGTAGATACAACTATGTGTAAGTCATATTAAATTTGAGCGAAAATAAGTACGATCAAAAGTTCTGAAGAATGAACTCAAAGGTCATCCCCCAGATCCATAGTTGCTTGTGGCAAAGTGAGTTAGAGGCTCCCTGTGCATACTGTGAATTTGATACAAATTCTCTCTCTATTTGACTTTTCAGTATTTTCAAAATATGACATTCCTATTAATCCAAATGAATAACAATCAGATAAAGAGTAAAATCACTTTGACACTTGGAGGGTATTATGCTCTGAAGTGACCAAAAAATTTACCGCTGTCCAAGAATTTCAGACATGTCCTTATTAAAACAAACCAATCACACCTGTTCCCAAACCATTTTCTTAAGGAAAGAAATTCAGAAAACTCATGATCAGACGATTGTACATAAAACTTAACCTTTCGGTTGTCCTAACTACTACTGAATGGCTCCAAAATAGCCAAATATTAAACGAGAACCAACCAAAAAGTTTGCAATTATCATAAATTAGTCCAATCCCTAGAGTTGTATCATTGAGGGCAGATGGAACCCATGATTGTATGAACGCGTGCACTCAAAAAATACTTCTTCTTTCCATAAAAACTATGGCTTTGCTCCATACATATACAAGTCAGCTTAGTCTAACTTATTGGCGTGCACACCATAGAGATAAGCTTTCCTAGCTTTCATATTCCAGTTAGATCGACAGCTATGGATATATACTACTTCGCAAGTTGCAGCTCCCAAATTTTCTCTTTGACCATCATCAAGCACCTTTGAACCCATAAAACCTTTGACCCAATTCTTTTTTCTTCGGAACCTCGCACGTTTTTTTTTTTACTTTACATATAAGCAAACTTATCTTTTGCTTTGTCCAAAACGCGCAACTCATGATGATTTAGCTTCTCTTCCATTACATATATAGTTAATGTAATACCTTTTTTATGCAAGATCCCCAGTTCTCTGTGTTTGCATTTGCCACTTAGTCCTATATCATCTCAAGAATGTTAGGGAGCATCTTTGACAGCTAAATTATACATTGAACATTTACAAACAATGGGTTTTAAATCAGAAACAAGCAAGATTATACCTTCCATATTTCTAATATTAGCAAGTTATGCATCGATGGGGATAGCAAAACCGCCTAGCTATCCTCGTCTTTGCCTAGTAGACCTTCTCCTTGGCAATTGTGACCAGCACTCGCAGCTAGCGGCAATGTGTTGTTTAATTGAATCGAGTAACTATCTAAATTCGTTAACGTGAACCAGCAACAAGAGTTAATGTGAAAGCGGGAAGAATTTCGAAGTATCACGTCCATGTTTCCGAAAGCTTGCCCCGTCCTCTATATGCTTGTATACAAACGGGTCCTCAATATCTTCAAAATCCTAGCTGTAGTATCTAGCATAGCCACTGATTATGCGGTAACGCAGACAACAGATTGCAAAAATAATAATGGCACAGCTATATCTCGCCCCTACCTAAATACTAGAGATTCAGGTGGCCCTTTGAAAAACTTTATACCATCAATATTTTTCAAAAGAAGACATGTACAAGCAAATGAACTAACTGAAGTTCAGGAAAAAATGCCCTCCAGAGGATGATGCTTCAATCTCCACGAGATTAAGTTCTTCAATCATGAAATTCATTCAGATTGAGCAACAAAAGTTCAAAATCTAAAAGAAAGGGTTGCTTAGTCTGACTAGTCCCACAGCATGACAAGCAGCAAGGCGATCCATCAAATGGGCGGGAGAGACTTTGCACGAATGAATTGTTTGAGAATGGCTTTCTCCTCATCCAGGCGCTTCCTTTCTTCACGATCTCTTGGCTTGATCTTCCTCTTCTCCTCCAATATCCACTTGAAGAGTTCACGCTGTTGATCCTCTGCAACTGGCTCTCGTGGTTTAACAGGCTCCGTGATGATTGGCACAGGTACAGGAGCAGGCGTAGTCACCGTGGTCGACACTGGAGTTGAGGATACAGCTTTGGAATCTTCTTCCTCTGTTATAGTTTTGTCCTTCTTGTTCGTCCTCATGAACAGGTAAGCTGCAAGAATATGTAACATTCAGTTAAACTAGCAAAGCCCTCACGGTGTCACAGATTAGACATCACAAGGAGACAAGTTGAAAAATGATAAGAAAACTAACGAAATGCCTAGCAGTCGCACCATGATCAAATACTTAGTTGCCTGATGATACAATCATGAGATGACAGGACAGCTCAACAGATTCTTAAGCTACTATTTTCATCTGGTTTATGGATCAATCAAAGCAGAATAGATAGGTATGCACAATGAAGAGACCAAAACATCTATACCTTCTATCATAAATGCAATGTGACCAATATCAGCAATTACACTAGTTAAAAATTTCTTCAGCTCCTTGTGCCTTTTATCATGTCTTCTATATAAGTTGATATGATAGTGATATTTAATTTCCAGACAGACAGGCAGAATAGGTGGAGGTTAATCTGGGAGAACACAGTTTTGGCAAAGATTCTCGAGCAATCATTCAGTCCATCATGCTTCACATGCCGTATCTTCAAAAATTCAAGCATTTCAGAGTCTTATCATTCCAAAAAACTAATGTCCATGGAGAATTTGCAACATTCTTTCAAACAACTGTGCATGACAAAATAAGCACAGTAGCTTGAATAAGCAAGTCAGAGCCAAATCACAATGATTTCCACATTCAACTGCATTGGCAATAGAGGCAATCGAACAAGGAGGATTCTGCCGAAACTCTCCATCCATTTGGCATGTGCATTGATACTCTAATAGGTTTCCTTTCCCATATTTAGAATAAATGGAAGAAGGGGATTCATCGTAATCTAGTACATTACCCATGCAATAGCAATTATCACTATAGGCAGATATATCTGGCAGAGAAGAAAGAAACTATTCCTTTTCCTTCATGAATGCGTTGAGACATAAACATACAGCATATCTGTTAAACCAAGTTTCTCAGATGGCATAACGTGAACTTCCAGGAAAATTCCAAGAAAAAATAAAAATGAAGAGCAGAATGCAGGGTTCCCATCTCCAAAGGGCATTTCATATAGTTCTCAACTAATGATTGTCAGTTTGATCTGCTATCTTCATCCAAATTATCAAGGAGAAGTATTGTGGAATATCCAATGCAAAAGTCAAGCAATAGCTCCGCCGAATACTTGAAGCTGTAACCATAATAGTATGCGCACAAAAGATACATACATCCCTTGCAGTCCTTACATGTCATCAATGAGTTGGCTTCAGAACTTCAAGAATGATCCAGAGACAAACAGGGATGTGTCTACATGGGCTTTCACATGAATTTCATAATTAAGGTGCCACCCCTCAAATTAAGAAAATTCTTTAATCAAAAAGATTGAGCGGACCATTTCCAAGAGGAAGTTAGTGTTAGTGTAGGGCCTAACCAAGATACAGGCAAGATAGCTCACAATAATCTTCTATTACAGTAGATTTCTCATTCCTGCTCATCCAATCACCACTTAAAATAAATCTAGAACATTCACAAATTTTAGTTTTGACCCATCAAACCAATTAAGATATATGACTTATCACATTGCCATAACATTTTCGGATAGTTCCTGGAAGACCGTAGGTCCAATTTGCAAATGCAGTCTACTGTATGTTATGTGAAAGCCCAAGATACAGGCTAGATAGCTCCTACGAATCTTCTATTGCACTAGACTTCTCACTCCTGCTCATCCATTTGCCACTTAAAACAAATCTAGAACATTCACGAATTATAGTTTTGAACCATCAACCCAATTAAGATATATATGACTTATCACATTGCCATCACATTTTTTGATAGTTCATGGAAGACCTTTGGTAGGTCCAATTTGCAAATGCAGTCTACCGTATGTTATGTGAAGACACATGCAAATTATGCTGCACAACCAATCCCAGCAAGACGCTTCAACAACCAGTAGCCATGAGAGTCTGAAACTTTTTGAACTTCCATGACTCAAATTTCATCATAAATTGCCCTTTCCATCTGCAACTGCAGGATCAGATCAACAGATTATTGAAGTGCATATGACCAGTACCCACCCATGAGAATATAAAGCATGTTGAGAAATACGATTCAATTTTCAATGCACCACTCTATTTGATGCACCATCAAACATTTTGGTGCGTTGTAAATAGTGGATGCTCATCATGCCTTGTTTACATAAAAACGAACCTAAGGGCCTGGACAAACAGTGTATAGTTTTTGAAGGATCTCTGCTGATTCATCTAGATGTTAGTGCTAAAAACAGCGCATGACTGAATCCTACCTGCAGGCATATCAAATTCTCAGCACTCCACTTGAAACCAATGTCCAACTACAACAGAATTCAGCCTCTCAACTAAAGTCTCATACCATCATTCCAACTACTTCTGGAAACATTTATATTCTCTGCATTGTCCTTTAAAGTCACCTTTGAACTTTCCCTTTAGCATAAATGCATTCCACTCAAGTTTTCTTTCGACTCTTTTGTTTCCTCTCTCTTTGTCCTCTTCGCAACAAAGTAGAATCAAAGAATTCTAGCCTAATGATAGCAACCAAGGGAATTAATTCTCACACGTAGAACGAAAGACTTCAAAGAAAGAAAGCGACCACACAATCCAATTAACGCCCCAAAACCAGTGATGAATTTTTAACAAACACAAAGGGTTCAACAAGCAATCGATATTTCATGAACAAGGGTGCAGTACTATTTGTAGTGACGGACCTCCAACGGCGAGATTGACAGTCAAGAGCAGAGGCCAGAGGAACTTATAACGGCGAACAAACGACTCCTTGGGAGGGGGCGGGGGCGGCGGAGGCTGAGGCTGCGACCCCATCGTGTACGACGCTGCGGCCGATGACGACAGCGGAGCGGACTCCTTCCCACTCTGTTTCAGCTGCGCTGTGGATGCGGAAAACGATCGTGGGTGCGTTAACCATTGAGGGAAAAGAAAGACAAGCCCGGAAAAGACTCTCATAGCCGGTGCGGGGCCGTTCGCCTGATTGACGATGCTTTATGCCTTTTTTCATATGTATTTTTTTGGGTTCAGGAGGGCCAGTACACAAGTGTGAATGTGAGGGACGACGAGGTTCAAAACTTCAAAGGGTGTCCGGCGTTACCTTTCTTGGGCTTGTGGGTGTAGAGCTTCGGACCTTCTTCGGCCATGGCGGAACCCTGATGCTCTCGATCTCGACTGGGGTTGACAGTGACTCTTGCTGTGTCTCGGATCATCTGCTTCTACTTCGCGCAGCAGAGTGCAGGGTAAACAGTAATTAACAATCGCTCCTCTTACTTCTACTCCTCTGTGTACGTCAGGGAATGGGTGGCGTAATCCCCAAGCCGGATCCCACCATAGCAGTCGGGTTCGCCACTCTCTTCGCTCTCAATTTCTCTTGCTAATTACATGTATGAACTTGACGCCCGTCGACCGAAAGAAACCCAAACGTCCTCGATTTGAAAAGATTATCCCGATTTTCATTTTTCTATTTATTTCGCGAAAAATAAATAATTTAAGAATTTTTTTAAAAGCGTTCACTTAAATTAATTAATTAAAAAAATTTATTCTCATTAGCAATAATTTAGATCTAAATTTTTTCGATAGAGGATGGAACTTTTTTTTTTTGCTTGTTGATTTTTGTAAGCGACAAAAGTTATCGTTTCTAATAATATACTTTTTTGCGAAATAAATAGAATTAATATGATATTTTTTTTGGAAACTCTATTTAATGTGATTAATGAGTGAAATAGATATAGAAAAATCGATCAATAGGTATAGGGGATCGCTAGAGATTTTGTTTCGCAATTGTAAATGAGAGAATAGAACGGTTAGTCTTAAGATATGGAAAATGACACTAATAATCCACATGATTATAAAAGTCTTATGAATAATACTTTTAGACACAAGATTCTTTGACTACCGATGCGCTTGTATTAGGATTGTCGAGACAACTTTTAAATGTTGGGACGGTATTCGTCACCTTGTCTCCAAATTTCAATATGGGCCTTTTTTTCGATGCCTATTTGATTGTTTAAGCTAATTCATAAAATACACAGGAACATTCAATATCGTCATCCGGTTATTCAACTTAACTAAATTTGCTGATTTGGCTTCAAATCCAATAAGTTTGAATGATGGACAATGAGAAAAAGTTACACGTGCATTATTCAAATAAGATTTTCCCATCAAATCAAGACATAACAATCCCCGTCATCATATAAGGATGGAAATGTTAACGCCCTAAGTTTTTTTTCCTTTTAAAAGTAGAATTAAATAAATGGAGGTACATATTGACTCGTCATTTTTAATAATCCAACTTAGCATAAAATTATACATGTTATCGAATCACGTTCAATTTATCATTTGAGCAAATGGACAGGCTATATTAAAATTTTATTAATAATTTAGAGATTATATTGCATGTTAAATCAAAATGTAAATATCATTTGAGTCGTTTTTCTTTTTGAATCAGAAGTTAGCGATCAATGATTTCCTTTTACAAATCATGAAATTTGGCGAGCCCGATGAGTAAATCCATATGGAGGAGTCCAGTTGGGCCTGAGAGACTTTGACAGGAAAAGCCCGCGATGGCCCAATTGGAGCCCGACCCATCATCTTCTTCGTTCTTCTTCTGCGATGGCACTCTTTTGAGCAGTAAACTAATCGTGAACTGTCCCTCTGCTCTCGCCTCTGCTCGCGCCCAGCCATGAGAGTCCTCGCCGTATCCATCCCTTCGCCGGGAGCGCGAGCTTCTCCGTGCTCGTGCTCGTGGGACACCCAACAAAGGCTCCCTTACAACCGCAACGCCCCGAGAAACCCCAATTCGGGCAAGCTTAAGACCCCCGCCCAATCCTCCACCGTCCCGGCACCGCGCATCGCCATCGCTGCTCCGACCCCCCTCACGCACCCTCCCGTCGCAGATATTCTCAAGCGCTCTAATGCTCACCTGCCGCGCGCTCAAGGTGCTGTCACTAGCGTTTGCGCCGTTGCGTGAGCTCGCGTCTGTCTGGCGTTGTTAATGGGTGTTTCTTGCTAGAGACTTTGAGGTTGTGCTTGTTTTAAAGAGCGTTTGTTTGTGATGGGAGCGAGAGGATGAGTGGGAGTGGATTGTTGTTCTTATGATTGAGTCGCTTGTTTCTAGCAATAGAATTGAGTTGAATAATTTCTGGAGACATTGTTGATGCTGGTGGAAGATATGAAGTTCGGTGCCATTTCTGCTGGATATGTGTTCATCATGAATTTTTTGTTGAAGTGGTTAATTTTTTGTCTTGTTGTGTTGTGCTGTTCAGATGAATTGTACTTGGGGTATGAACAGTGGTTGCCTAATCCGCCGAAAGTAGAGAAGCCTCGGTCCGTCTACAATGCTGCATTGTTAGCATTCATTGGGGATAGCATATATGAGGTGTGTGCTCCTCGAGGATGAACTTATTTTGGAGCATGCATTTTGTCAAATCGAATCATTTTAAAGTGTAATGAAAGCAACTCCGCGAAGCTCAGAGACAGGTTTTTGCATTTTGAAGAAGGAACCTCTTGTGGGAAAAAGAGTGGTAGTTCAGAACAAATAAATGCATTGTAGTTAGGAGGACTTCTTCTCAGGACCGAATTCTTTCAACAACACTCACTCTTGTTGCTTCTTGAATTATGCAGTTATATGCTCGCAGGCACTTTTTGTTTCCTCCCCTGAGCATTGAAGAATTCAATGATCGCGTGACATCTGTAGTACGTTGTGAAGCGCAGGTAAACTGGCTTTCTTGACCAAGCTTCTTGTCGCTGTAATGCTTTCTCAGACTTTGGAAGATTAAGTATGTGCTCCTACTGAAGTTTGCGCGTTTAAGTTTGTTGGCAGTGCTCATTATGGTCCCTATCCTCAGTCCTTCCTGTACTGACTTGCTTTAAGAATTTTACTTCACTGTCTCAATATGCGCACGCGCATATGCACACGTGCATGTGTGTGTGTATACCTTTAATATATAGAAGTCAAGAATGGATTGGAAAGTGCATGTCTTCTCATCAAGGCGTACTGTGGGTTTTGTTGAGTGTACTTATATATGTTTGTCTTTCCTTGTACTCTGCATACCTTAAAATTGCTGTCTTTCATGGTATTCTCTGATTCAGAGTTTTGAACCCGCTGTGGTTACACAATCTGCCTGCTTCCAATGACATCTGGGTTGATTTGCTGCTAAATTCCTTTCCTGCTATTATTTCTTTTCATATTGCTCTGTGGGCCATTCTTTGCTGCATTCCAGGATGAACTGCTTCAGAAGCTGCTTGCTGACAATTATCTATCAGAAGAAGAAAGGTTGGTGGAGGTTGTGATTATTTCACACTTTTTATCTTTGTCTTTGTTATCTTTCTCAGAAGCTGCTTTGCTTGTCATAGGGATGTTCTTCGGTGGGGAAAGAATGTTGGTACGGCTAAAACACGGTCTAGAAAGCGTGCTGGTACTGCAGTTTACAACAGAGCATCTTCGCTGGAAACTTTGGTTAGTACCCTTGCATGACACTAGTCTACTAATTGAAAAGAAAATTATCCAGACAGTGGAATTCTAGACACTTATGAAGCAGTCCAATGGTTCTTCCGTTCTGTTTCCATTATATGACATTTTGTTATAACATCGCATCTTTGCAGATTGGTTATCTGTACTTGACAAATGTGAAACGCTTGGAAGATGTCATGTTAAAGTTGGGATTCTCAACAGGCGCTTCATCTGAATGGGTGCTGAATGTTTAGCAACTTGTAAGTTCTGGCTTGGTGATATGATCTTTCTGTCATCCTATCAATCCATGTGATTTGTGGGGATTAATTCACTTGTTCAATATAACTGAGTGAGGGGGAATGTTGTCTTGTTTGCCATGATCCTTTCGTTCTGTATTAAACCGGTAGTTCTGGATATCTATGTAGGATTGAAATTGTTGCTTTGAGCATTGGAAGTGGACTTCTTTGTCCATTCTATTAGATAGCTCTGGTATTTACTTGTTGGCTAATACGTCTCTCCTTCCAGGTCAGCTAGGATGACAGAGAGTGATGATAAACACATAACACATGGCTGTGACAATGACCAGCCACTAGTGGACCTCCAAAGTGCAAATTTGGAGAGTGAAACAGCAAGGAGGTCTTAAGTCTTGTTATCGTCAATTAGATGATAATGCTGGTCTTGCCTTCTTCAATTGGTACGAAGTGTTTAGGTCACTGCCAGTATCGGAGAATACGTGCTGGGTTTACATGTTCCTGTTGCACTGTGCTATATGCGCCACTAGATAAATAATCAAAATCTGCTTGTAACTTGTGACGGGGGGAGTTTTCATAGGTTTATATTGTTAAGTGTTAAGGTTGTGAAGAAACGTGTACTCGGCGTCCATCAACAGTGTCTCCTCTTCTTCCCTTTCCTTTTTCCTGTTTCTCTGGTTGCGAGGCCTCATCCTCATGTCCCCTTCGAGGCGAGGGGAAAGGCTGTTAAGTGATACATCACTAGAAAGCACCCACATCCAAAACTAACCATTTGAGCCCTGTTTTTTGGGCCTTGGTCTGCTTGAATTTCGGTCATTTCATTCATTAATGCTATTGGGACATGGACCCTCGTGGTGAAGCTCATTTCTTTATGCAGCATGTCGGTCCGACAAAATAATGGCCTATCCTTCCCCTAGAATGCCGGGAAGCTTGCAACAAGAGGGAACTCCAAGAATCACCACTTCCGCAACTGGACTCTCCAATTCCAATCAATCCAAATTCTAAGAAAGCAAATTTGCTACTATGGTGGCAAGTTGGTGGGGATATGCCATGATAAGCTGCTTGAGTCATATGTGTAATGAGAACCAAGTTAATGATCTTGTGAGACTCCCTATTCCGCAGATGTCGAGTGATGCATGGGTAAGAGATCAACTCCACGAGTAATCTGTCGAGCACTCCTTTTAAAACATGCTCTTGTTTTTGAGTTAGGGAACTACAGTCAATTACGGTGGCTAATCCTGAAACTTGGAAGTCTTGAAAGGCCTCCTTTTCCCTTTATATTGAACACGCGCTTCGCTTGTAAATCCAGTACCTGTGAACAAAAATAACTAGGCCTGTAATGTAGTCACACAGTAGTGGTCGTCAAAATCTATATCTATTTACGTCGTATGATTTCGTAGAAACTTTCGTGATAAAATATTTGGAAATCATTTATAAGGAAAATGGTTAGTTTCATTTGTTTGGTGATTTAGGAAATGCGACTTTCTTCTTGCCAAAATGAAAATTCGTTTCCCCCCTATCTAACTTTGTTATTATAAACCCATAGAAAAACTCCATCATCCAAATCCTAAAAAGCAAGAAAATAATATTTCAAAAACAGTTCTTCTTTATATATATGGATCTTTAAACCTGTAAAATGTTTATGATTCAGCGTCCCGACAGTGGGCTAGGCTTTGATAACGATGCTGGTTATGATTATCTTGCAGATTGGGAAGCTTCGTCTTTGCAGTCTGCAAGTTTTTTGAATGTAAAAGTATGGCGTATGGATATTATATTATCACCGGTGGGTGTGATATGATCATGCTTTTCACTGTGGCAAAGGAGCACTTTGGTGTCTATGTCGTGCTTTTAGTTACTCGCTACGCAAAGTGCTTCTCGCGTTGCTAACGATGCACAGACCGTTCATGATGATCGAGTGGCATACTCCTAACCTATGCTTGACAGCTTGTATAACCTCGTGATCTCTTAGACCCCACAATCATTTTCACAAAAAGAAAAAGCGACTGTGTTGCGATTCATGCTTGCTTGGCTGCTGGAATCGAGAAACGACTCGCGAAGCTTCCTGATGATGAGCAAAAGGCGAAGCGGAAGAGAGAAAGGATCGCCCCACTATGTGAGCAAAGGGATGATCAGTCGTTTGCTTGCTTAAGGCTTAAGAATAGCAAAGATAGCGACGGATCAGATACGGAATCGATGCGGCGATTGTTTAGGCATGTAAACAGTGACTTTGACGTGGATCCGGTCGCTCTGATCTTTAGGATAGCAGTTCAAGCGCACGTTCCTGATGCAGCTCAAGCAATTTCAAGGCCCCCCACCATGATCACACACCTTTTCTTCCCCCTACCCTGCCTCAGTTCGTTGTGCAGCGTTCCGATATTCCCAGGGTTTGCTTCTTCCGGAAGACAAAGTATCGAGTGTCTTCTTTTGGGAACAAAGCTTCGAAACATCTAGATAGATATCGTGTATGAATCCTCGTGAGCGCGTCGTGATTGATCATATTCATCATATTGTTTGGAACATCGGGCGAAAATGGACCGAGCCCGGGAAAAGTTTGAACTAGAGGAACTATATGGAAAGAAAATGGATAATTATTCAAAAAATCGTGAATTTATTAAATGGCGGTTACTTCAATTTTAAACTTTTCAATTATGATAATTTATTCTTGACCATTTTGACGATTTGTCAATTTAGTTGTCTACCTTTTAACTATGTCAATTTGGCCCTAAATAATTAGTTAGGAGAATTATATTGATAAATCGTCGAAACATTTAGAATCAAATGGGCACATTTGAAAATTTTAGTATTAAATTAGCCACTAAGTAATCGATTTAGGAATTTTTGGATAATTTTCTCCGAAAGAAGGGATGGATGACTTCTGATGTTAACTTTCAAAAGGTAGGTTTCCTAGTGGAGAGAGACGGGGGGTTGATTAGGACTGCAAATGCCGATTTGTGTCCGAAGGTCAAAGACTCTATGCTCTGCACACGTTTCAACTAACATTATTTGCTTTGACGTTTCGTTTTAACCCACGAATGTTCGTGGAGGAGGAATTTGATTGGCGATTTGGCCAAATTGGCAAGCTCCATCCAAGACAGTTCTGTTCACCGCGAGATTTAAGGATTGATAATAGTTCTCCCCTGTTCCGAAGTAGTTGGTCTGCCCTTGACAATACCGAGGAAATCGACAGTCCAACACGAAATAGCTGGCCGAAGATAAGGGATCTGGATCAATTGACAGTGCGTCAAGTGATCGGAGTTCCTCATTTAATAGGGGGCAAATGCTTTGGTGGAAGATTTTTTTTATTATCATAAAAAAACCAAGGACAGCCCTGGATTGTACCGGGTAGGGGTGATCGGTTCTCAGGCGATCCAATGGATCCAACCTGAGATTTATAAAAAATTTCATCTCGACCAAATTTCATCTTTAAAGCAGAAACATGATGTGTATACAAGAAATGGACGATCTAAGATGTTTCTTCATCAGCTACAGAAGCACCACAAAACATCAAAAGCTCCTTGCCACTTTACGTCCACAAAATGGTAAACGACATGTGCCGGATGTTAGGAAGTCACACGGGTAACAGTAATAATAGTGTCACTGTTGTTCATCCTTCCAGCCACTACTGGGGTGAGAGTTACTGCGAATCTAAGTATACACAAGCTTTGGAGAACTTATATCAATGTTAGAAGCCCCCTCTTCGGGAACTGGGCATGGGTTCATCTGCACCAGGTTTTTAAATAGCAATACTGTAACATGGTGATTTGCAACTATCTTGATATACCCTAGTAAGAATCATAAATGACCAAGAATTGCAAGTATATGAGAAGCTAGAACAAAATTTCCAGGAAAAATTCATTGTCCTGGACCCCACACTAGTACATACGCATCGGTTTGTTTTTGTGAATTTTCATGGCTGGAGTTGGGCCATTCCTTGGTCCGGTCCGGGTGGTCCAACCGTGGATTGGACTGAAAGTCTGAAGAACTTAACCCGATCGGTCCGGTCCGGTTTGGTCCCGAGTTGGGCGGTCCTTGATGCTCACCCCCAGTACCATGGCACCTCTGCCCAAGAAAGTACTAGGGCAAGGGATCCAAACATGAAGATAAGACACTACTTGACGTCAATCTAGAGTCCACAGTAGTCTCGCAGCAGCTGAACTTCCACAAGACAGACCGACGCTCCTCGATGATTAGAAAGAGTAAACCGTCTTAAGCATACTAATTGCGTCATTGATTTATAGGGTGGGGGACCTGCTACCAATAATTTTTGGCCATACATTACATCTCTACCTTAAAGCAATGGATGAGCATGCACGTCCGAGGGATCCGTGAAGCGGAAGACAGGGACAACATAACGACCAACTCTATCGAATAATCCCAACCGAATCGTCCTCGTAAACTATTACAGCCCCCGGAACAAACCACGGCCGCGTTGCGTGCTATTAATTTTCCATCGTCCCGACTTCATGTCTTTTTATAGCGTTAGGTGTCGTGTACCTGCATATATCGCTTGCATGGCTATGGAATCCGCTCTTCGTAGCGTAGCGTGTTGGATGGGAAATGGAGCACCTAACAACGTATCTTCACAGACCAAGAACTACTGCCTGTCACGTGAAACTCTATGACCGACCTTGCGGGTGGAAACTGACAATGCATTGAATTAAAACTCGATTCGGAGTTTGAGTTGGGTAAGTGTGATATGAAAAGGTCACGTAGGATGAGGTCTATGGATGGCTCTAGGAGGAGGGAGGTGCACTTGGACCATCCTAAGCTGATTTTTCCATGCAAAACTCTTGACACATTCGAGAAAACCACCTACGCGAGATCTGTGATCTGTCCATAATGAAGCTGGACGAAAGAGATAATTCATCTTCTTTTGCTGGGGAACCTTCGGGTGAAATCCAGGAAGGAGTCATCTAAGATTTGTGGAAATGCATAGTATTATTGTCAAGCGTTAGGCGAAGAAAATTTATTTTTATATCTTGAATGCTTCACATGTCGATTACACGGTCAATCCTAAATTTATTATATAAATATCAAATTAGTCGTAAAATCGTTATTAAATATCAAAAAAAGACTTTTCACAACGAATGGGCTTTGACATAAGTCCGGCGTTTATAGGAAGCCTTCGCAAAAAGGCTGGATATTAAAAACCCTAGGAGAGACTATCGTACGCTAACATTGAATACGAATACGGCGGAGTATGTGCTTTGTTTTATTTTCTTTTTTAGTTTTGGGAATAATTGATGTTCTATTATTGAGTGACATGTGCACCGCTGGATGATAATTATATAGCATTCACCCATTTATTTTCGAGACGAAGAGCGCCAAATTTACAATATTTTATTTTTGCAAGCTCTAATAGTCACGCACAAAAAAAAAAGAGCCACGCCGTGCCATTAAAAAAGGAAATTATGAGTTACGAGATCGTTCGGTGTAGATATGCGTTTTTTTTAAATGAATGTAGACAATAAAAGGTTTTGTTCGTGCATGGATTTCGAAATAAATTAATCTCCAAAAGGGAAAAAAAAAAGTCGTGCACTTTTTATTATATATTTGAGAAAATATTACAAAAAAACTCAGATTATGTCTATTGTGATATGATTACTCAAAAAAGATTTTGTCATAAAAAATTTTTAAATTGTTCATCATGACATAAGCACTCTCGATTTAAATCCAAATAAAGTATCGGATATTTATGTTGTGACGAGAAAATTAAGAGTTTTTACCAACGTAATAAAATTCAAAATATTTATGTCTTAATAGGTATAATTTGAGTTTTTTCTTTTCCTGTAATAGTTAAAAAAGGAGAAGGGCTAAATGACATGACACCGGATCTCCTGCAATCTGATGAGCTGGAGACAACATGCTAATTATCCAGACAAAACCCACGATCCGCCGAAAAAGACAACAAAATAATAATTATAAATAGATAAAAGGAAGGTTATTTTATTTCCATGAAAAAGGCAAGGCAAGAAAAATTCACGAGCACAGATCCCGAGATGAAACTGTTGACTACAGTTGACATCGTCCTAGACATATGAAATAAACATCAATTTCGTGTAGACATGATTGATGCTTTCACATCGGACCAAGTAACATCGAGGTCATGCTTACTTCATTTTAGCTAAATTTTAGGAAGGAGTTAGCAAAACGATTAATCATTATTTTCTTGGCCACGAAATCATTAACATAACCGCAATTTGCATCGCGCCAGATGAAAAAGGAGAGGATAGATCCATGTTTTTTTTTTCGAGCATATAAACTCGACACAGTCCAATGATTTTTCACGATGTGATCTAATGTAACGTGGGAAATTATTGCAGGGCAAAGGTAAAACCTTAGGGCTTTTTGTATTTTTTTAATGTCTAGATGGGTGCGAGCCGGGAAGAAGACCAATGATTGTGGCGACACTTGGTCATGCCTTGTCTCATTTAAAACCATTTGATTTACACGGACAAAAGCTTGAAAGATGGTGCTTCGATATAATCTAATGATGCATCATACAGATGGGGGCGCATGTAAGCTTTTTTCATTGCTTGGTTTAGGGGTTTTGTGTGGCAGATCCTAATCATGAAGAAAAGGTCGTGTCTTTGCTCCTTGCTTTGTCTTGCTCCTCCCGGCAAGTAATCACCGCCCATGATCTATGAAGGTTCCTCGACTTTGGCTCGTCATACAAAGTAAAGGATAGATCATTTGTGGTGATTTGACCGGCGGGCCGAGATTGATGTAACTAAGAAGCCTTCATATGGTAATTCAGATGGTAACTCCGGCTATATATCTTGCCGCATCGAATCTTGATGACCCACAACTCCTTGAGTCGTTTTCTTGTTATCACAAAGTGTCGATGCGCGGTGTGCATGGAGAATGGTTGTCCAAGAAAGACAGGAAAAGAATCTAGTTGCCAAGTTGAGAGAGTTCTTTGGACCCAAACAAAAAAAAGTGTCGTGTGTTAACAATCTATAAAAATTTGATTTTTATTAAGGATTTTGTCAATGAATGTCCTCGGAGCACCTCGTTAAGCGACCAATTAATTAGATTTGACAGTTGTCAATAATCGCCTGTTCTCTTGTTATACATAATTAGTGCTTTGAAAATTGAATTATTCCGCATAATTTTATACTCGATAAGTGCTGGAGGAGCACTCGCTAATAAAACCATTGAAAACTGACATGCATGACCATATATCAACGTCAATTATGTTGAGACTGATTAAAGAGTGGACACCTGGGGGGCAAATCAGCCTTCCTAAAGATTTTGAATCCCATTAAATAATTGACTAATGCATGTCTCATATTATTCACCTCATCATTGTCCAGCTCCCCACAGTCTAAAAGAGCTTCAATTTGTGGACATTTTTTTTTTTGGTAACCGAGGTGTCCGGGCCAGCTTGCGCGCACCTCGACTATTCATCGAGAGAGACTAGCACAGCAACCTACCGCCATGGCCCCCCACTTAAATCACAGGTGCTTCCCTGGGGAATCGAACCCGAGACCTTAAAGAAGTTCAATTTGTGGACATTAACCTAGCCTGAAATGCATTATATCCCATGTAACTTTATTAGCGCAAGCCATGAATTCTCATGGGAAAAAAGAAAGTTGCTTAACGAATCGCTCATTTTACAAACTTTCTTCTCTTTTTTTCAGCGGGTCTATCTCAAATTATAAGGATTGAGCTTCGACATAGACATCATATCTAATTTCACACACACCAACAAAATTAGTGCCTGATCAAGCCTGATGTGGTATTTGACATGTCATACCGTGATGATCGACACGACATGTCACCCTTATTATACGAACACGGCATGGCATATCACCTTAACTTGACACGATGAATTTCATGGCATTGATAATATCTTCGAGATAAAATTGGCGGGAGCGCTGACTGGAAGTGTTAAAAAGACCCGGTTGCACAAATCGGGTAAGTCATAAGGCGATTGCAAGTGCAAAAAGGGAAAGTTAGTTTGATCGAGTGCAGTTCTAACCAGAGTCTGAGGAATTAAAATTTTGGACTCGGCTTAGAAAAAACACACCCGGTCAGAGCTTGGGACTTTACGATGCCTTTGCTCCTCGTAAAAAACCAAAGCCGACCATTGATCTTGGGATGGTGGAGCTCAGGATCTGCGTATCTTTAGTAGGGAGAACGCTTCGAGGCCCTCCCGTTCATTTGCTTAGTAATGCAGCCAAACAGATCGCCGCTCTTGACAGCATTCAAGAAACGAAAGCAAAGCTGAGATTTTTACGACGTCAACAACAATTCGGTGATTTTCACCGGATGAAGGAATGGAATCCCGCGTAGGAGTAGGAAGATGAGTACAAGTTGGTGGGCCCGAAAGCCGTCCCAGCTTTGGAGTGGTCCCAGCATTTTCTTTCCTACCTTCACATTGATCTCTTCCTTTGTTTATTATTTGCAGTGACAGCTGCGATGTAAGGCACCTTCGTTTGTGGTTTCAGTTGAAAACCCAACTTAAGTCCACACTCTCTCAGTGGCCTTCCCTTTCTTCGACTCTAGTCCCTCCTTTTTGTTTTCTCCCCCATTATCATTTCCCCCCTTCCTTCTCGATAGCCGTAAAGCTGTTTCTTTTCTCTCCGCCTCCCTCCCTCTCTCTCTCTCTATGTGCAGAAGCATAGAATAAAGTGGGCAAAGTGCTGCTGGAGACGGAATAAGGGAGGAAAGAAAGGGCATTGCTTTGGTAGTGCACTGACAAGGTTCATGGGTATGAGGCTTGTGCTGTGGAATGTGTTTGGCTTGTCGCTGGGTTTATGCGTTTGTTCTGTGTTAGCCTCTGTTTCTTATGATTCCAAGGCTATTGTCATCAATGGCCAGAGGAGGATCCTCATTTCTGGATCCATTCACTACCCAAGAAGCACTCCTGAGGTACTTACGAAATGCGACTAGTGCCTTGTCCTTTTTCTTTTTTTCCTTCTTTTACTTCCTCTGGAATCACTTAATTGTGGTCGGTCCTAAAATGTACAACTTTGGAATCTGTGATTTGGGTCAGTTTATCAAATTTGTGAAGAACTCTTGTGTTGGCATTGTATCATCTAATTCTTGATTTCATTCTTGGTCATTCTTTCTTTTCTTAAAATGTGATCTCTTTTATCGTTTTTGTTTTCTTACGTCTGAGAGACTATTTTTGCTATATGTAGATGTGGCCAGATCTCATTGAGAAGGCAAAAGAAGGAGGTCTTGATGTGATTCAGACTTATGTTTTCTGGAATGGGCATGAACCATCACCTGGCAAAGTATGAATAAATGACAACGTTTTCTGTTATGATATTATGATAATCATAAATTTTATTTGACTGTGAATTCCGACTGAATGTATTCATTCTTTTGGCCTTTTGGTAGTACTATTTTGAAGGAAACTATGATCTGGTAAAGTTTATTAAGCTGGTCAAGCAGGCAGGTCTATATGTTCATCTCAGGATTGGCCCATATGTGTGTGCTGAGTGGAACTTCGGGTAATAGTTCAAGTATTTGCTATTTCTAGAAATAATAAAAATAGAAGAATTTCAGATGTTGCAGCTAAATTGTTTTTTGATAATTCAATTTTCCAGTGGGTTTCCTATTTGGCTGAAGTACATTCCAGGAATCAACTTCAGAACAGATAATGAACCTTTCAAGGTGAGGCATTTCTCCCCGTCTCTCACCATCCTATCTTTTACATTTTCTAATGAGCGTTGACCAGTATACTGACACGATCTTAGTTGCTTCTAATGTTGACTTCTGCTGACTATGAAGAATCAAATGCAAAATTTTGCAACAAAGATTGTCAACATTATGAAAGCAGAGAGGTTGTTTGAATCTCAAGGCGGTCCAATTATTCTATCCCAGGTACATGAAGCAAGCCTTCACCTGCATATCATCCTTTCTATGAGTTATTATTGACTGAATTAACTGTAGTTTTATTGATCACTATTTTTTTCTTTACGAAAGATTGAAAATGAATATGGACCCATGGAGTACGAAATTGGGGCACCTGGTCAAGTTTACACACAGTGGGCAGCAAAAATGGCTTTGAATTTGGACATTGGTGTCCCGTGGGTCATGTGCAAACAAGATGATGCTCCCGACCCTATTGTAAGCTAGTTTTTTTATCCTATAAATTTCTATATCCATTTGGTACGTTCTCGTGTTATTTTTATCCTGAGTGGCTGCTCAGGAGCACCTTCTTCCCCCTTGGTGGTGACGGCCAATATGAATAATTCTATCTTATTGCACATGGCTTAAGTTTATGCGATGCTTTGTCCGATCTGTTTCTGCTTCTTTTCTTATTTCCTTCTTCTCTGTGCTTTTGTTGTGATGATGTGTTCCCTGCTTCCAAGATCAGCAATGCTAGTAGGAGATGCTTTATTTCTTGACTTCTTTTCCGTGTCGACGATACTGAACAGGAGCTTTTGAAGTTATCCAAGTAATGAGAATCAAATATATATCTGGCACACATCATTTGATGCTTTTCATTTCTGGTGTGTCCCAACAGATCAATACTTGCAATGGATTCTACTGCGACTACTTTTCTCCAAACAAGGCTTATAAACCCACCATGTGGACTGAAGCTTGGACGGGCTGGTAAGTTAATGAAAGTCAGTAAAAAGAGATCTTTTATTCTCCACCCAAGAAGAACTGTTTGCTCAAATATCCTCCTTTGCCTTTCTGGTTTCTTATAATTTTGTGGCCCACATTTTGAAGGTATACTGAGTTTGGAGGTGCAGTCCCATATCGTCCTGCCGAAGATATGGCTTTCTCTGTTGCTAAGTTTATACAGAAGGGAGGCTCATTCATCAACTATTACATGGTACTAAACTGCCTGCAGCCCCTTTTGTTTGAAGCACGCCGTATATCCCTGAATGATTTCATTTGGTCTAATTCTGTTACTATGGGTTTTCAGTATCATGGAGGAACCAATTTTGGCAGGACTTCTGGTGGTCCTTTCATTGCTACTAGTTATGACTATGATGCTCCTCTGGATGAGTATGGTATGCAAAACTGTTTTGGTTCCCATGGATACATGCTGTGCCTCATTTATTTTGTAAGAAATTATGTTTGGCATGTAGATTTTTTGCTTACTAAGTGTTTTTCAGTTCAAATATTGATCAAGCTTTATGGGGCACCCTGAAGGAAACAACCAGTGATTAGTTGTTTTTGCTTTCTGTTGAAAGACTGCGTCCCTGAATATTAATAGTAGTTCAGGCAATCACTGCAATCAACACCAACTAGATGCTCTGTAACACCTGAGAACTCAGAAGCATTGTGCGGAGTATGAGTTGGTTGGAGGTAGATTAGGTAGTGTTATTTGTGAAACTGAAGTGTTTATATGGTTAACATTTACTGGGGAGAATTTCTAAATCCATGATAGTCTGGAGAACTAGATCTCCTGTTCAGAAAGATTTGGAAGCACACGTGCACTTCCTGGTTTTTTTCAAAGGACCCTTATGTGAATGGCCTGCAAGAGCTGTTTACAGTCTAGATTGAAGATTTTATTCAATAGTCTGCCTATCTTTTCATCTTGTTGGCACTGTTATCAACCGTAAACTGATATAGACAATTTCTATAAATTGAAGTTTAGAATCTATAGATTCTATCTAGATGGTTAAATTTATGTGAAATACCATATTTTTTGTGTTTTGGTTTAGGATTATTGAGGCAACCTAAATGGGGTCATTTGAAAGATCTGCATAGGGCTATCAAACTTTGTGAACCAGCTTTGGTATCTGCAGAGCCTGCTGTGACACCACTAGGAAACTTTCAAGAGGTTAGGCTTTTTTTCAAATGTTATCTAAGAGTTATATTTTCCACCTGGAGAGTAACTGAGACGAAGCTTATTCATGATTATGTTACTGCTTCTATAGGCTCATGTCTTTAAATCAGATTCTGGAGCATGCGCGGCATTCCTTGCAAACTACGATCGGTGGTCTTTTTCTAAAGTTTCTTTTGGGAGCATGCATTATAACCTTCCTCCTTGGTCCATCAGCATACTGCCCGATTGCAAGAATACAGTATATAACACTGCACGGGTGAGAACAAAATGCCCTTTCTATTATCTTTTTCCTCTTCCATTTCTTTTCCCTTTTAGCTTAAGAGAAAGGAATATATGATGAAGTTAATGCCGTTGCGAGGGTTGCGTTCATTTTAAACTGTATCAACATCTTTGTATGGCATTACATTGCACTGTCTAGGCAGTGATGTGTATTGTCAAGGAAGTTCTATTGCATACGTCATATTCAATTTATGCTAAAGCTTTATGCATCCAATGTTATCGCTTATCTCCTGTTGTCATATTTTCAAATATATTAAAAAATATTCACAAAATCAGCATGCTATGCAACTGAAGTATGCTGAAACTAAAAAAACAGGTGGGGGCTCAAAGTGCACATATGAAGATGACTCCAGTGGATGGAGAATTCTCGTGGGAGGTTTATAGCGAAGCTACCGCTGCTTTTGAAGACAGTTCATTTACAATGACTGGGTTGTTGGAACAAATAAATACAACCAGAGATGTTACTGACTATTTGTGGTATATGACAGAGTGAGTAGACTACAAACAGTGAATTACCCCAACCTCTTCCAGTCTTGATTTAAGGATCAATATCAGCTCATTTTTGGTCTACCTTTCTTTTACAATACCCATACTTCCTTCAGTGTCAATGTCGATCCTAATGAAGAGTTTCTGAAGAGTGGAAGTTATCCAGTTCTCACGGTGTTTTCAGCTGGTCATGCTCTGCAGGTTTTTGTCAATGGCGAACTTGCAGGTAACTCATATGCTCTTAGGTTATTGGTGCTTCTTAATGATTTATCATCATTTTTGCATTGCCTTAATGTCATAATTTAGCAGAACAGGACCTTCATTAATAATTGTTTCTAGAAATTTTGAAGAATCAATATTATATTCATAAAACCATACCAATAGAAGTTGCCCCTAGAAGTCAACTTCATTGTTGATATGCTAGCACATAGCACATAAGACTTATAGTTGTTAATGCTACGGCACCAATATGTGCTTTTTTGACTTCTTTAAGCATGTATCTCAAAATTGCTCGCATGTTGAAGCCAACAGAAGTATTCAGTTAAGCAGACTGTCCCTTTTTCAATAATGATTTATCTTCATCTCATGCAGGAAGTGCCTATGGAAGTCTGGAATTTCCGAAGCTAACTTTCAGTCAGGGTGTGAGGCTGAGAGCCGGGACCAACAGAATTTCACTTCTAAGTACCGCAGTTGGTCTCCCGGTAGGTCTCTCTTTCTCTTTCTCTGGGTGGGTGTGGGCGTGGGCGTGGGCGTGTGGCTGTTGGGCATTAGCATGCTCGATGTTCACACACTTGTTCTAGGATTATGTCCAGCTTGTGTGAATACAATTTTTTTCTTGCCTTGTGACCATCAATTTGATTCCAGAATGTCGGAGTACATTTTGAGTCATGGAATGCTGGAATCCTTGGTCCAGTGACGTTAAGTGGTCTCAATGATGGATGGAGAGACTTGTCATGGCAGAAATGGTCTTACAAGGTTTGTATCTCTAATTCTCCAAGTCTAACATTCTTTCATACTTCTCTGACTAGGCTGGAGGTTTCTTCTGGTTCAGGTTGGTCTCAAAGGAGAAGCTTTGAGTCTTCATTCTCTTAGTGGGAGTATGTCAGTTGAGTGGGCACAAGAATCTTTAGTAGCAGAAAAACAGCCTTTAACGTGGTACAAGGTAAGTATCTCAAAAGTTCAGCAAAGCAAACTGACTTATTCTCCTAGCCTCCTTTGTCAATAAACTGTACGGGATTCAAGATTTGTGCTTATGGTCAAATCAGGAAAAATAATTTAATAAGCATCTGCAAAGTTGCATGCCTATCCAAATCCTACATCCTTTGTATTTGATGGCTGTTCTCTTTAAATGAGAAAGATTAATCAAGTTTTCAATTTTCCTAGGGCTGGTGACATCAATTATTCTTGTTCTGTGGTTTGTATTATGAGTATTAAAAAGGCCTTTCGATTTTCCTTTTGTAGCGAAGTTTGTCAGATTTAGCTGCAAATAGGACAGATACATAGTTTATGGTTCTGTCTCTCATGATGACACATTGTATCTTGTTCGTAGTTGGTCTGGTTTGACATCAGTCGTGACAGAAATTGACTTTGTTCTTTGTCATACTTCCAGACTATTTTCGATGCTCCAAACGGAAGTGCACCGCTGGCTTTGAATATGGAGAGTATGAGTAAAGGTCAAGTATGGATAAATGGACAGAGTCTTGGGCGCTATTGGCCTGCATATAAAGCATCGGGCACTTGCAATAGCTGTAACTACACTGGAACTTTCAATGAGAAGAAATGTTTAAGCAGTTGTGGAGAGGCTTCACAGAGATGGTAAGAAAAAGTGTTATCCTTTCTGAACTTTTACTTGAGGAGAAATGAGATCGTCAAGAAAGCTCATTAATGCCTAAACTTTTCAGGTATCACATTCCTCGTTCGTGGTTATACCCCACTGGGAATTTGTTGGTTGTTTTGGAAGAATGGGGTGGGGACCCAAATGGGATTTCTCTGGTCAAAAGAGAGATCGACAGTGTCTGTTCTGATATATTTGAATGGCAACCAACCCTGATGAATTGGCAAATGCGTGCATCACGCAAAGTTAACAAGCCCCTAAGGCCTAAAGCGCATTTGTGGTGTTCCCCAGGTCAGAAGATCATGTCAATAAGGTTTGCTAGCTTCGGAACACCGGAAGGGACCTGTGGGAGCTTCCGACAAGGAAGTTGTCATGCCTTCCACTCATATGACGTTTTTGAGAGGGTAAACTTTTTAATATCGCATGCATTGTCTCTCATCAAGATCTCATCCATATTCCAATTAGCAACATGAGCCACCTGGCTAAACTTTGCTTAAGAAGTGCTTCCCAGTCATTCATGGCTGCTGTCGCATTTAAGTTCCCCTTCACATGCATACTGTGGCCATAAGACTGCATTTCACGACGTTCTGTGAGAACTCACTTGATGTGCTAGATTTTACAATAAAACTTTCCCAAGCATTTTGGGTCTTGAGAGTTACATGGTATTGATTATTGCCCTCTAGTAGCCTCGAGACTTTTGACTTGGGCATCTTGAGTTTTAGCCTATTGTTCTGCAATAATTCATGATGTTCTTGCAGACTTGCATCGGGCTTAACTCATGCTCAGTAACTGTAGCTCCCGAAATATTTGGGGGAGATCCATGTCCGAATGTCTTGAAGAAGCTCTCTGTGGAGGCTGTTTGCAGCTGACGGCCTACAAAAAGTTTGAAAAATTAACCGAGACTCATTCCAGGTTTGTATTGAAGACCAAGACCAACATCAGTTCCGACATTTGGGTTTTCATGTAAACTGAGTTGGACGCATTCAATACTCCAAGTACCATTTTTTGGCTTTTTCCGAGGCGAAGTTGAAAACGAAGGACACGCCTCCTGGTAAAAGCCCACATAGATTCTCAAAGGGAAAGCAGACAAACATGTGTACAAAAGCTATAATGACTCTGATTTTGGTTCTCTGATGGAGGGTACTCAGAGGGGGGGAGTACGGTGGGACGCACATTGAGACGAAATCAATTCGAGTCCAAGTGCGCATAAGTTTAGAGTCTGAACACGGAAGCATCTTGTTTCCACTAGCCTTTTTGGCATTGTAATGGATGTAATTTCTAAAGCAGCAATCTGTTCGATTTCTCGCTAAAAATTCTTCTTCCCAAGTTATTCATTGAGACTATTCAGGCTTTTGTGTCAAGATGCATGGTAGATACTGCTAGTTACCATTACTCGCGGTTTACAAAGAAACTGCAATTAGGTCTGCTTAACAGGATAGTCTTTCATCTGTGTGTCAAAAAAGAGAGGATCCAGGCATCAAATGAATCAACCAAACTACGATCGGTTTTAAGCCAATAACAGCCATGGGAACCCAAGAAATGCGCTGAATGGGACCGGTTATCTTTTCCCAATGCGATATATATTCTCTAGGTTTGGTTCCCGGGCTATCAAGGTTCGCTCGCTTAAGGTGAAAGGTCCGGTGGCACCACATACTCGCACGATCAACACGGTCTCATTAACCTTGGGGGATTTCTGGGGAGTCGTGGAACTCTGTGCTGATCCACCAGATAGATAAAATGCATACTGCTTTTCAACGGAATCTCCCTTTGCCGATAATCACGGCGTGAAAGTAGCATGATTTGGAAAGAGGACCAAGGCATCCAAAACATTTGGCGTGGAATAATGGAAAGGCTGAGATTTTGACAAGAGTCGCCCTGCTCTAGGAGCACTCAATTTCTCGTCAAAGAGGAGAGAGTATTGCTTCCTACTACAATTAGGCAATGCTTGATGTTCTCTTTTAACACCACAGATTTACTCTACCGTACGACCTTCAAGCCATTAGCATTTAGCAGAGGATATTACATTTCGCAATTCATGCAATGCACAGAATATAGGTCATAAAAGGTCGAGCATCGAGGTCCTATCCGAGACTTCCTTGGCCCAAATTAAAATTTCAGACCACGAGTTCCGAAGTTTGATGCGTACACACTTTAATCACGTTACCCGCTGATAAACTAACAAAATCTATGGGTAGAGAAGGGCTAAAATAACGTACAGGCAAAATCTTCCGGTTCATGTAATTTTATAGAGGTGACAAACCAAACCAACCGCAGCCCTACACCAGTATCAACAGAATAGAGTTTCAGCATGTCAATTCCAAGCAACGAAAGTGGCGACCCTCGTGAGAGTAGCAGTTTCTGCTTCCCTCTTCCCAAGTTTCATTTGGCAGTCTATTCAGCAGTTGGATTAATCAATCTTCACCGAGGAGTAGATCTTTCGAACAAACCAGAAGCAAGCATAGAAGCCAATTGTCCCTGTCAAGACGAAGAAGGCATACGAAATGATTACCATGTACCCAAAGTAGAGGATGCCTGACACCAGCTTCGTGATTTCCAATTTCGTGAAGAAGTAGAACACTGAATAGAGGAAAAGATAGAGAGCGGACGAGCCAGCGGTCAAGTAAGATCTCCACCACCAGTGGTAGTCCTCACTGCACAACTGGAAATAGCAGAGTACAACCGTGATCTCGGCACAAGTGACCAAAAGGATGACGAACACAATGAAGAGGAAGCCGAAGATGTAATAGAACTGGTTCAACCAGATTGAGGTCAAGATAAAAAACAGCTCAATGAAAACTGCACCGAAAGGAAGAATTCCTCCAATGAGTATGGAGAAGACCGGCTTCATATACCATGCCTGTTCGGGGATCTGTCTCGGGATTTTGTTCGTCTTCACAGGATCTTCCATCGGTGGTTTTTTGAACCCCAAATAACTACCCACAAACACTAAAGGCACCGAAATACCAAACCACAAGCAGACGAGAGCAAACATTGTCCCAAATGGCACAGCACCAGATGATCGCTCCCCCCATATCAAGGCATTCAGCACGAAGAAAACAGAAAACAGAATACCAGGAAACATGACAGCAGTCTTTAAGGTGGTCTTCTTCCACTCAGTGCCCTTGAACATCTTGTATAACCGTGATGACGAATAACCAGCAAATAAGCCCATGAAAACCCACAAGAGGACCATTGCAGTCATAAGACCCCCTCGGTTGGAAGGAGATAAGAAGCCCAGCAAAGCAAAAATCATGGTCACTAGAGCCATTGCAAATATCTGAACACCTGTTCCCACATAAACACAAAGTAAACCTGGATTGACAGGAGCCCTGAAAACGTCTCCATGGACAAGTTTCCATCCCGTTTCTTCCTGAGCCTCGTCTTGGGTTTCCAACTGGTTATAGTTTGCAATATCTCTGTATAGAGTTCTCATCATGATCATTGCCACCATCCCAGAAAGGAAGAGGACAATCATCAGGGAGTTTATGATAGAGAACCAGTGAATCTGATCGTCATTCATAAGGAGGTAGGTATCCCAACGAGATGCCCACTTAATGTCACTTTCCTGAGAAACACCAAAACAAAGTTCAGAACCTCAACACAATAAAGCAGTTGAGAGGAGGAAAAAAGAGCGATGCAATGAGAACCTTTTACAAGTACACACCTTGAAACTGACATCATATGTGAACACAACTTCCTTATCTGTGTCAACTTCCTGAGGAACAGTGCTACCCTGAACTAAATTCTTGGTATTTGCATTACACGTCGTCACTTGAGGATTTTTTTCATCCCATTCCTTGTAATCGTGTTTGATGCTGTGCAAAATACCAAGTGAGAATGCACCAAATTGCCACTAATTAACGTATAATATAAAATGGCATTGAAATATTCCACACAGATAGACAAAAGCAAAGTATGAAAATGAGCATGTAATGCACAGAAAAGTCAGCGTGGCATGCCTCTTGTTACTGCAATGTTAGACACCTAGGATTTCTTAAAATATAAATACTAGTACTAGAGTTGCCCTCAATTTTTGCCATAAATTATGCTTAATTTGGTGTGGGAAAGGCAAATGTGATTTGTTTGGTTGGTTTAAAGCCAAACCAAACAAGGTTTGTTATTCGTGGATGTCCCAAAAACTGGTGGACAGCCAAGATGGATAATTGCACTTGAAACAGGTATATCCCCATCAAACCTCCAAAAGAGCTACGCATCCATGATTCCCAATAAAACCAACATGATCTCAAACTCCAGGATGCGTCTACCGGTAATGATCGATGACAAAGGTGGGTAACTACAGAGATGCTAGATCCTTTCCGAAATATTAAGGTAATCAACGAGCCTGCTTCAGTCTTCTACTTTTCTTCCTACGTAATATCTCCTTCCTAACTATCAGCAAAAGGATTCCCAACTTTATGACTCATTAATTGTTGCACAAGTAGACTTTCAAAATAAGTAAACACACAACTCGTTGAAGACAGAGAGTCAAAGCTGCACCTATTAGGAGTGACTTCAAATCCAACAATTCTTGCAGTATCAGTCAGCTCGTCCTTGTGAAACATGACTCTGAAGCTCAAATGATTGTAAATGAAATACTTCTCCTCTTTGCTCTGAAGTAAACCAACAAAATATCATCAGCCTATAAAGGTTGCAGTTTGCTTCATTGTAGTTTGATCTGATACTTACCCCAGCATAATTTCCTTTAAATCCAACACGAAAACCGTGTTCATAAGTGGTCGATGGGCTCCCATCCCTCCTTTGTCTTAGAACAGCCACTGGAAGGTTATCAAGGATCCTGACAACACAAATGATTTGTACGAAATCTTATCATAGAAAGAACCTGATATTCTAAGAAAACGGATTGTCACTTAATATTGGACCACAATACCCGTAGAAGGCCCAACTCAACCAGACAACAAGTAGCCTTAAATTCTAAGTTCTAAGAATCTATTCTCACTTAAATTTCAGTGAATTATAGACATGAAGTACTTACATATTTACTCGATATTCATCGTCAATTTTCTCCTTAAAGTTCTTGGCAGACTCAGAATCAAGAGTGGACGGACAGGCTACTTTGCATGGTTCCTCCTCCCTCATTCGAAACTGGGAGTATATATCAAAAATCAATCGATGTGTACACCATCATACAATAATAGTATTTCACTAATCATTCAGCAAGATGCATAGAGAAAAAGCCAGAAGATGGTTACCTTGTACACAGAATTCTCAATACGGTCACCCCTAAGTACCTCTCCCAGATTTTCCGCACTGTTCAGAATCTTATCAGGCTTGCAATACTTCAAATAGTAGTAATCATATGGAAGCTGTGTCTTGGTAGATGACAATTTGTTCACTTTGACAGTAAGTTCTTCACCCTGTTCAGAATGACGAGATTATGAGTCAAATGCCTATATATGGCTACTAATGTCATATAAATTACAAGTCAAGGCCAAATAGATACAGTTCCTGGATCCTACAACTTAAAGTTAAGTTTTTCTACAGTCATCCAGAAACAGAGGGACCACTTAATATGCAAGAGGGAATTGGTCAGCCTATGAACAAACAAGATAAAGTCCTCTAAAAAGTCCAAGCTATGAATCAACCGTTCTGCTGCTATGTCTCATGCTTGTGACAGGTTATAAGTCTGTAAGAGGGCTGTCAACAAATCTCAATGGCAAATTTCATAAGGCGCCCATCACTTTGAACTTTTCACGACATAGAAAACAAGAAAATCAGCCCCAGTACATGCTACTGCAATCAGCTTTATCAGGGGTCACTTATGCCCCATCCTCCAAGAGTCCAATAACCATTCACCACCAGAACCTCTCTTTGGACCCAGAATTAGTCCATTCAAGCAACAGTCTCCATCTGCTAGTGCACAACTCTCATCTAATTTAGTGCAAAAATGTCTCTAGACTGTAAGCAGCTGTTTTGATGTTATGGAACTAAATGTCCCTACAACAACAATTTCATCTCCTTATCCCTGCTTGCCGTTCCGTGTCTTTTACATCCTCCCTCAACTTGCCCACCCTCACTCATTCTTCACGTTCTCCTTTTGATTTACAAGATCACCAATCGAAAGCTCAATAGCTCCTCCACATGTCATAATCTTGACGCCACCAACCATCAATCATCAAGTGACAGCTCAAATTACCGCGCTAAAGCATGTCACAGGCCGATGTACAGCTACTTCGCCCGACAAAGAGCGGAAAGCACGTACTAAAACCACAAAGCTCGAAGACGGTACAAAAAACCACACCAAGTGCAACAGGAAATCCTAGATCTAGGGACGATCGGCAGGCACACAAGCACGCAGCACGAATCAACCCCAAAACCCTAGATCCAGCTCCAAGCCCGAGCAACGCTCAGGGGAGATCAACAGGCGCAGACAACACGCACGGATCAAGAGCCGCAAACGGTTCGCCTGGATCAAGCGATAGTGCAATGGGAAACGATCGGGAGATGAGGAGATGGGAGGCGGGGCGTACGGTGGTGAAATCGCGGGGAGCGACGCCCGGCAGGTAGAACGAATGAGCGGAGGAGCTGAGGAGGAGAGCGAGGAGCAGCAAGGTCGCAGCTCGAGCGGGAACTCTTCCCATCTTCTTCTCCTTCTTCTTCTGCGATTCGCTGCAGAACGAGAGAGAGGGACGGGAGCTGAGATATGGAGAAGCAAGCGGAGTGTGTGCGTATAAGAACGTGAGTCCGGGTCGAGTTCAGAGTCTCTGTTTGGTTGCCCAAAAGCGGGATTTAATTAAAACCTATATTGGTAAATTCATCCTCTTCATTTTCTCGCGAAGCACACTGCGTTCGCTATTTCTCTGCTGTTTATTTATTACGTAATAATTACAATGAGGAAAGAAAACACACGTGAAGCGAGATTTTCGCCGGTTACAGAAACTGAAATCAGGCGCCTTTAATGTGAAATGACTCCCATATCCAATATTAAGTTTAAGTTTGTCGCTAATCACGTCGTGATTTTCAACTTTATTAATCAATTTTGGCGCGTGAATTTGTTTGGTAAACATCTCGTAATTTTCCTTCTTTGAATTATCCAGAAGCCGGAGTTGTTGAACTCCAGAATTCTCTGAGCCAGGATCGAAGTGGCGGTGCAACCCAATTGCTCCTCCGGACAAGAGATCAAATTGGCAGATCCGTGGCTTCTCTGCCGCGGTTTCTTCTGGCTCGATGGCCGATCGGTCGATCGACGGACGGGAGGGAGCCCGGCCGAGTGCCGATCCTCGCGGAAGACGGGTCGATGAACGAGGATCTTCCCTGCTTTGACGAACAAGCGTTGCCCGGCCGCAGTCTTGTTCACGGCGCATCGTTGCCTTCATTCTCCCTGAGTCGCGGCCGCAGCTTGGAGGACGAACGAGGCGAGCTTCGACGGATTCCGGAGCTTCGCATGGGAGGACTATCGCCTAGTGCTGGCTGTTGTGGCTGCGGTTTTTGTCTTGCCACCGCTCTGTCCAGATGTGGAAAAACAGGAAGACAGCAGTTCAAGTCCCACAAAACTTAGCATTGCTCCGCTCGGAGATGCTTCAGGTTTGGCCGGCGCCGCTTGGCGAGATAGAACTCGGCCGGTCGATGGCGATGCTGCTATAATAGCGAGTTTTCCGCTGATCTGTTGGGCGTTTGCTCTAACATAAAATGTCATATTCCATTCAATTGCTCAGAGAAACCTCTTTATTAGAAGGCGATCCAGTTGCATGAGAAAGCTAATTCAGAAATTTTAACTTTTAACACAAATAGAGTTGAGTCGAGACGAGAAGATCCGAAATGACGAATTACGAATTATTACCAGTCCTGTTTTATTATCTTTTTAATGTATGAATATATCTTTGACCATTTCGTATAAAAATAATATTATTTTAGAGACATGAAAAGATAAATTTAATATCGATTATTACACATAATTAATGATATATTACTCTCATTCTATCTTATATCATTTTGATACATAGTATAACTCAGCGTTATCATTTGAAATCATTTTAAGGAACGCTCTTTGGCTCCATCTACCTTTTTAAATCACCCAACAAAATCCCACGAGATTGCGACAATCGTTTGTCCCGTTCCATCACAAGACCGGTCATTCCTTCGGGGCACGGGACCCGTAATGTTGATCGCATGAAAGTCCCCCCTTCATCGGGGCTCGAACTCACGCCAATGTTTCTTGAAATCCAGCATGCCGTCGAGCGTCGAGAATCGACTGGAGGAGATCGCGATGTGGGCCTAGGTGATCGATCGCGGGGACCGTGGCTCATCGGGCCATGGTCCAGTCTAGTCTTCCCCAGCTAATCTATAGCGGGCTTCTGGAACTACGACGCCTTGTCTCAATCCTCTTTCAAACTGGTCGGGCTCATTAGGCTTGAGAAAATGATGGAGGACCCGGCCGAACTCACTCGACCAGACCCTCATGGCCTAGATCAAATTCTCAACTAGCACAGCATGCTTATACGAATGCTAAAGTGGTCATCCTGGAATCTCCATCCACTCTATTGGAATTTTTATTATGATTAACGGGCGTGGTTAGGAAAAATTGCAAGTGGACATGGGTCGAGCGCAAGGTAATTTAAGGAATTTGCTGGTCAAATTTAGGGATGAGTAAGATTCCAAACAAGAACGAGAGCGAAAAGGGGAGATCTAAGGTGATGATTTGGAAAGATGTGGTGAATAGAATATCCAGGATTTTATTATTGCAAATCTGCTAATTCCTTCTTGCTAGGAGCGTGCAATAGGAGCTCGCCCTTACATCTCAATAATCTTCTCTTCATGTGTGAGCGCATACTTTGAGAGCATGCAATAGAAATCAATACCTTAACTTGAAACACAAAATCCGAGTCTATCAACCTATCCAATAGGAACAATCTCCACTAAAAAACTTAAGTTAATAAATTATGATCCAAGTACGATATGTTAATTACTCGACGCCACATCAATTTTCCACTGCAAGACTTTTCTAACATAACTCACATCGCCATTCTTCTTCATTAATGAATGGGTTACGCATGCATCCCTACTCGTCTGTTGACTCGGCAAATGAAGAGAAATTGATCTTCTTAGTCCTAAAGTCATCTCGTGTTATGGCATGCTTTTGAGCACATTCATTACTTTGAGGGATTGGTTGAACGGGACTTACCTTCACTGGATTGCTGGCTTCTTCTAGCTCCCTATCGATGAGGTAAAGCCTACAATTTACAACTACTATACGAATTCTTATTGTTAGCTTTGCTATGGCCCTTTCCTGAGTATTTTTTTTTTTATTTTGGTGGGGAGGTGGTGGGGTAAGTGCTATTTTTTCTAGCTTGATTGCTGCTTCCTTGCTGTGACTGCATATCCTAATTGAAAAGAAGTCATCTCATAGGGTCAGAGCTATGGATCCATATTTGTGAGAATAGATAGAATCAGCCCAATCGAGAAGAGCCTAAAAATTGTCCTCAAGCCGAGCCAACCCGGATAGATAGCAAAGTAGCTATTCCTTTCCCCGAGGAACTAGTAGCAGAAGGCATGAGAAAAAAGGTTCTGGTCTTGAAAGAGATGCAGCATTACGAGCTAATCTTAGAAGCAATATGCCATTTCCCCGAAAGGGGTTTTCATATAAGTAGGTCACAGCAGCACCTCCACGTTCCTATATTTGAAAGGCTAAGTACCTCTCCACGGGTGGGTCAAAGAGCTACCTTGCTAAAGTGCCAAAAATCGCAGGCTAGCGAAGTGACCTTCAACCGACCATGCTAGCTTGCCTACCAAGTCAATAGGCGGTTCTGGCCTTAGTCTCTATGAATGGTTCTCTTGCTTATCCCCCCTAAGCATAGGACGTTATTAGGGCCGGAAGGAAGGCGGAGGCAGTAAAATGACGTGCAATAAAAAGCCTTCGTAACAGTTGGACAGTAGTAAAATTATAGATCAAAGCATAGAGCCGGGAGCTAGCTTTCTTTCTCTCTCACGTGCTCCTTCCCGTGAGCGACTCCGTTGGCTTACATCCCAGCACTCATTTCATGTATTAGAATCGAGCGCACCTATCCAGTTCATCAGAAGGCCGGTCATTCATGCCCGGACCGGAGGCGTCGCGTCGGACCGGGACCCGGCTGAGACCTACCTCCCCTGTCAACGGGCCTCCGAGTTTCATCGGCCTGCGGGGCTAACGTTCAGAGGTCAAATGAATACGGACCTTGCATGTAATTGACATAGTCTGGAATCTCTCCCAGTGCTCTTCATGCTTCCCCAAAAATAGACTTCGAGGGGACCATGGATGTTCATAGCCTCAAGAGCGTCCTTGCAGTCCCCAGTTCCGTGATTGCACTAAGCGCAGCACCTGAAAATGTAGGGCCTGTGCGGCTCAGAAAAACCCCCCAAGCACTTTGCAAGAATTCCATCATTCCCTCTTCAGTACACGTTCTATTTTATCTCATCTTATTTTTTCCCCATTCCTTTCTTCTTCTTAGTGAAGGAAAGACAATCTTTCCACTCAAATTCGCACCAGAAGTTCACAGAAGTCCTCAATGACCGCGACAGGGTGTGACCGCCATAAATTGGCCCCGCAGTGCCCGGACCTCCTCATAAATCGCGGTGAAGCATCATATCATACGTGTGACGTGCAGAATTCACCTAATTTAATAAATGGAGGGAAAAAAAAGAAGAGATTTGGAATAAAAACAGGAGGGAAACAAGAAAACTCAATCGATGAAGAAAATCACCGGCGATTTCGGTACATGCCAACGCCCCCGATTAACGGAGGCATTCTTGGATACGTCCGGCGCATGTGTCGGCCCATGTCGGTCCGATTGCATTCCTATAATTAAGTCATGAATATACGTCCCACAGGAGATCCATCAATGATCGAAGACCCGAATTCGCAGCGGGCTCGCACGTACCGGATCATCCAAGAATTTTGTCGAATCGAACTTGCCCCAAGTAGCGGTCGCTTTGCATTTACAGCTGGATGCCGAGCCCTTGTCACGCGCAAGTGTCCGCCTCTCGTCCTGAATCAGTAGGTGCATTTTGGTTGGGGGATCCACCTGCCCAAATTGCCTTCATTGATGGGTCCACCATGCGACTTGTACGTGGGAAACAGAGGAGCATGTGGACACCTACGATGTCTTTTCTTTTTTAATTAGTAACATGTTTATCTTGAACATTGCATTGATGCCGCATGCGTTACATGAAATCATTTTATAATTTCTCTGCTCATCGACTTTCTCGAGGAATTCCCATGTTATCAACTAGTCGGCATAGATTGGCGGCGACCTTTGGGTCTTTGTATACACATTGGCAATGCGAACGTGGGTTCTTGACATCGCCGAGAGAGGTGGACCGGCGAGGTGCGCTAGAGCTGGTCCATGCGTCACCTGGCAGTGTGAGTGTGAGTGTGAGTTCTCACCCAGTGGAAAGATCATATTGAAAATCTCACATGAAGATTCGGACTGAATTGGTAAAATCTAAATATTTAGGAACTGAATCGACGTCAACAAACTACAGCTCGAAACAAGATGGACGGGAGTCGGGACGCGGAGCACGTTACGTGTCTCTAAGGAATCGAGTTGGCTCTCTTTTCGGGTGGGTTTCGAGGATGTGACATCGTGCATCGGTCGGGCGGGGCTGTCCATCCACACATGTTGTCCCAAATCCGACGGTCAGACTTAATCCGTCCACCGTGGAATTGACATGCAATGTCGCCCCTCGCTTGATTTTTTTTATATATATATACCTTTCTTTGTCTTTTCTGGAGAGGGGCTCTTAAAGATTGGACAGTCAACGTTGTTGACGCAGCCTTGTCTTACAGTCAAGTCAACTTAGTTTCCATGGAATATTGTCATTTTTCCCCCCATTTTTTTTTCACATGCGTCGTCCCTGGAAGAATACTCACTTATTGATTTGCTAGTCTCGTTCGTTTCTTTTCAGAACCTATGCTTATGCCGACACGTAGATTCATATAGAACCTTCTCATGATCTTCGAAAACTTGAATAGTACTTCAAATTATGACGGAAGAACAAGAGGTTGACCTTCGCTCAAAAAAAAAAAAACAAGAGGTTGACCGTTGCTTTTTCAAAGAGCTTAATCAAACGGATCCTCATGTACCAAGACTTGATAGGACATAAGAAATTTGACGATTCGGATGCTATCGAAAAGCAGGGCCATAAACTTCACCAAAATCATCAATGATTCCATTCACTTCGGATCGCATGCAGACACGCCTCTAAGGAAGGAGTTGTGTCGAGTCGTTGTCGCATTAGAGTCCAACATGCCTACATCAATTTAAGAATTGAATTCCTTACTAGTGGAATGTAATGCGGCATTGTATGATGACACGGTATCGAGGGTGCGTTTGGTTTAGTATTCATGGAAGGTCATTGAAAAAATGCAAACGTTTTTAACTTAAAGGGTTTTAGCGAAATACAAATATTGTTTGGTAAAATACAATCGAAAAGTGTTTTGATATGCAATTTTATGAAAATAATATTTGATGAACATATATTTGGAAATTTTTTTAATAATCAATTTTAAATTCTTTCGAGTCAAAGTCGGGGTTGCCGGGGGGAGGGGGGGGGCGACAAATGGGGAGTTGCTACAGTTGGCGGAGGGGGGAGTAGCCGATGGTGGGGAAGTAGCATTCCGAAAGTGTTACTTTTCAAGGCACCTACAATGTTGTATTATCCTAAAAGCTTTTAGAGAGTTTTTGAGATGCAATTACATCTTCTCAAAAACCCTCCAAAAAAATTAACCAAACACCAGGTGCATTTGGTCACGGGATTTTAGAGCCCAAAAACTCATTTCAAATAAAGAACCAAATGAACCATGAGCGTGCTCCAACACACAACATCTGAATCTTAACAAATCACTCTCCTTCGTAATGTTGATCATCACAACTCGACAATGATTGCAATTATTCATGGCGAGATTGAGAAAGTTTTGGAGAATGTTGAATTCTTGAAAATCTTGCCGCCTGCACACTTTCTTTCTTTTTAACCTTAGACTCCTAAAAATTTCACAATATATAAATTTTGATATGTAAGTTCGTAAATAAATTTTTGTCATGACTTTTTGAAGTTTGAGAAAAGATTCTAAGTTTGGCGGGAAAGTAAAAAAATTTCTCATTCATTTACAATTTCAGGAAAAAATAGAAAGAAAAAAATTTTCTTGGAGCGAAATCCAAACTAATCTGCTACTTTCAAAAATTATGAAAAAAGTAGTTGTGAATCTATTATAAGCCACAAGCATTTCAAATGTTTTGGAGTTTTAAAAGTTAAGTACCCAAATTCCAACATCAAAATTAAACAAAAAGAATCTCATGCTCTAGAGAAAAGAAAACAAGTTTTAAACAAGTGAATGGCCTATTTTAACTGATCCCACTATAATGTTGAAATACTTTCATATTCAAGTTATTCTAGAAAAAATCACATTTACATTAAAGTGAGAATATGTGACGAGTGAGTGTTAGATCGAATGAAAGTAACAAGACAATTATAGATATGAGTTGGGTCCAAATAAGTCGATCCATTTAACACCCATGTCAAGTTTGTAACTTATTCATTGAATAGAATCAATTTATATGACAACCAAATTTATCACATATGAACTAATAAATATATTTGTAACTCATTTTCACAAATATAGTAACGAGCGGAGACCTGGCAATACTTCCACCACGAAAACTCGAGTAAAGGAAAAAGAAAGATTGCAGGGCCGTACCTCAAGGGCATCAATGGCGAAAGGCGTCTCCCCCTCCCTCCTTCCTCCCTCCTTTATTGGTTGGACCCCATTCGCAACCAGCTCGGCAGATGTAAAACTGTTCATATCCATCACTCTCATTTACGCCGCTTTAACCCGCCGGAGTAAATAACCCCCACCAAATCCAGTGCCCATCATTCATGAACACGTCTGCATCCGTCATCTGTTCTTCTGACGCGCACCAGTACAGAACCCTCGAGAAGACGCTGTCGTCCCCGAGCACCCCTCCTTCCATTTGGGGACAGGACGGCGACGAATGCTCAAGGTCTCGTGGACCTCGAAAGAATTCCAAGATCCTACGTATTCTCAGTCATATCCAGCCGATGCTGGTTCGCCGTTGATCTTTAGGTCAACGTGTTGAGTCGAGGCCTTCCTGTATTCCATGTGGCGGCTGACGATAGTGATTAGCAGAAATCTGTTTGGTTTTTTTGAGTTCTTATTTTTTATGGGTTGTTTCATCCTCTCTCTTTTACATTATTGTATGTGTTTCAAACTACTGATTGAACGAACCATCCAATGAATCATTTTGTGATCAGCAAAAATGCGCTTGGGTTTTCTTTTGTTGGCTATCCCATCCTCTCTGTAGCGTTGGAATAACTGTTTTAATCCATTATCACGTAAAAGACCTAGAAAAATCAATAATTGAATGAACTCGAGGGAACATAATTCGAGACATTTAGCTTTGAACCTCCTTGGGAATGGAATGCGCAACCATTTATTCTAATTAACACAAATTTTTGCTCTCTTATAACAGAACAACTTCAATGAGATTTTAGGGGAGAAAAGAAAAAACCTTTCCCTTGGGAGATAAAAGAGATATCGCCAAGAGTCATAAGCCGGATCTTGAATGAACTATTGTAGGTATATAACTTGAAGAAATTCAAGTAGAGTTGGCATCACAAAGAGAACAATTCGACCCATTTCTCATATGCTACCTCATGGAACTTTTATACGTGCTTTTGGATGGGTTTAGAGCCACCCAATAAACCATATTTGGATTTTTCGGCCTAAACAGGATAACGAATAGATAATTATTGCAATTTCCAATACACTAACTACCCTCATGATATGCACAATAACTACCCTCAAAAATTGAATACTCTCCCAAGTTCATGGACTTTCAATCCTCCCCCGAATCTTATGGATTTATTGTGTGCAGAAATATGTGATTTGTCACATCAAACAACTTCAGATATGAGATTATAATACAAGTATGTTTATGACCCAAAAAAAAAAGTATTGTTTCATCATCAACCATGTTGAACGGACGATTCGAAAGCACTCGTCCATAAACGCTTCGTTATTTTTAAAGCAAAAGCTTATGTCTCCAACATTAAATGTAAAAAAAGAGATGTCTTGTTAAATGACATTTATTGATCATACTTAACAGAGAAATATAGAAAATGACAATCTTTGTTCTTTTCAAATATTTAGCAGCTGACCTGGGGTTAGAATCCTTCTTCATTCGGACAGTTTCTCATCGACACCCTAGTTCCTCAAAATTAATATATATTTCTTAAAAATCACAGGAAACAAAATAAAGAAAAAACCTATAAAATAACCAAACTACATTAACACCACACGCACTCGTACAAACAAGATGGTGAGTTTCAATGCATGACATGAGCTGTCCACGTACGGACAGCGCGGGGATTGTGGTTTGGGACTTGAATTCAACAGCCAAGAACTCCTAACTCCAACCGTGGCATTCACTGCCTTTTTTATTTTATTTTTTCCCCATTCCGACCTCAACAAAGTGTTATCTGTGGCCACATTTGGACTTCAACCCCATTGAATTGAATGACCCGTTTCCAGTTGTAGTATCAGTGAATCTTTAATAGGGGCCTGATTGATGATAAGAGATCCTTTTGAGAGCTGGAAAGAGTTTCCCGGGGTCTACTCGTTGTTCATAGCATTTCCTGGGCTCTAATCTTCTGCATTCATTGCTCACCATCGAGCATTTACTCGGCACGCAATCATGGTAATCTATCTTTAGGTGTTGCTTAAGTGGGTACATATATGCTCGCCCGGAGCAGCGCAAGGAGCAAGGCCAACCAGAGCGAGCCACATTGCGCTTGGAAGGGGCAGCTCTCTGTGAGTTGGGTTGAGGAGTGAGTGCGAGCCTCTGCTCTTCTCTGCGTTTTTGTCTGCTTTTGCAATGGCTGTGGTTGGAGCAACCATCACACTGCCACTCAAGCTCTCTGTTTTTTTACCCCTCGTCATTGGCCTCTGCTTGCTCTCTCCTTGTCAAGGTACACTTTTTTCTTTCTTTTTTGTTCGCCCAAATTTTCGTCCCTTCCTTCTCTCTCTCTCTCTCTCTGAGAGATTGGCATTTAAATGGACGTGTGTTTTGAGTTTGCTTTGCTCGTCTTGGTCTCTTGTTGCTTTTAACTTGGAAGGGAGTTGGTATCCTGTTTGCTGTGGCGTCTGGTTAGCTTCTCTCTCACGAGACGTCTCCTGATTTTTTCTCATGTCCTCAATGTCTGCCATCCTTGTGATCACGCCCTTCTCAGATTAAGAACTTGTACGATCATTGCTATTGTTGGGTTTAACTGTGCCTCATTCTGGTCGAGACAAAGAAACATTTGCATTTCTGGGGCTTTTTTGTTTAATGGGTACTTCTTCTTTGTAAATTTTTCTAGGCTGTCGGGCTTTGGTTCCTTTAAGGATAACAATGTCTTTTACCGGAAAATTTATCAATGTCTGTGCCTTGTCTCTTTGATCTTTTCTCGTGGCCATTCAATCTTGATCTTTTCTTCCGTGCATTTGGGAAATTGTAGACAATTTTGCAAGTGAAGCTGACCCCTTGCTCCTAAGCAAAAAGCACTTGCCACATTCAGTCAATACAGTTTTTCAACCTCTGGATTTTCCTTCCCATTCTTTTTGGCTGAGAATTGCTAGTATTCGCAAAATAAACATTGGCAGCTGATTCGAGACATGGGCAGAAGAAATTAAGGAGGTAAAATACAAACTTTGGCATTGACAGAGTGTTCTACAACGCAGGGAAGCCAAATTACTCAGAGTACGGGTACCCATTCATCTGGAAGGCAAGTGCATTCTCATCATCCTCGTCAGTTTCATCGAATGGCATCAACAATGTCTACGACTACATCATCGTGGGAGGTGGCACTGCTGGGTGTCCCCTGGCGGCCACCCTCTCTCAGAACTTCAGTGTGCTGCTGCTCGAAAGAGGAGGCGTCCCGTTTGCAAATGCCAATGTCTCTTTCTTAGCGAATTTCCACCTCACCCTTGCGGACCTATCGAAAACCTCAGCCTCGCAGTTCTTCTGCTCCACAGATGGTGTTCTGAATTCCCGGGCTAGGGTCCTGGGTGGCGGCACCTGCATCAATGCCGGGTTCTATACCAGAGCAAGCACCGAGTAAGTCCTATGAGGACATTGACATATACATGATGCAAATCTTGTTTTTCTTTCATAGTCATATGCAGTTTTTACACTGGTATGTCAAGGAACACATCTCCTTAAAGCTTAAGGTAAAATTGGAAAGAAAGAGAAAACATCACTCCTTGTGAGAGGGGTGAGGAATTTCGTTTTCCTGGACTGTACTCTCAGTAGGGTACATGAAAATCACGAAGAGAATCTGTTGCAAACTAGTACTAGAAAAGGCAGAATTTTATGCCCAGTTCTTCCTTCGGAATATGGAAGTGCAGGGCGAAATGAGAAATCTTTCCAAGATATAGATTGTGGTTGTGATTAGGTGTCTTGTCCACCTCATATCAGTCGCCAGCTTCCAGTTCAGCAAAGAAAGGCTCTTCAAGGTAAACAGTACACGGAAAGTTAATATATGCACTGCCAGTATAGAGAAAACTTTACACGAGTCTAATCTACCATTGATTTCAGCATTTTAAGTACCCACTCCCCCACTAACCATCAAATCTTGGGTGGATACCGCCAGTTGTGTGAACTTTCTTTACACCACCAGCTTATGCTATCGTCATTCAAAAGTAAATGGCCCCTGGCTAACACATATATTATTTTTCCCTCTAGGTAAAAAGTACGCAAATCAATTTGAAGATGTCTGTACTCCATAAAACCTTGTGGTCTCTTTCTTTTTGTTTTTGACGTGAGAGATAGCTGTCCTTTTAACCAAAAAGACGAAAATGCTTTCTCCCACAACTATTTTAGGGTAGTTGAAAGAAACTTAAATGTAAACCATTACGTGAACAGTTGACCATCACTGGAAAATGTTGACAGGTCCATACAGCTGTAGCCTGTGAAGTAGCGTTTCCTAGCATTTGTAGATCATAATTCACTCCGCCTCTTAGGAAACCTTGTGGAAATTTACTTCTGCATCCTGTATTTCTCGGGTCTCACCTTAGTTTTACAAGATCTAGACATATATTTGGTTGTAGTAGTCCTTGTATGTTTCATTCTTGAAGGAGGAGGACAGATAATATTTTCTGTAAGCAAAGATATCCGGTTTCTGGATATTCCTCGAACCTGCTCCCGCAATGCACTTATGTCCCACCTAATCATCAGTTTCTGGATGACCGTGGTTTGATCTCCCATACGAGGAAAGAGTAGTTGTTGGTAATATTGAAACCGCTTTAGAGGTTGATGACTGTCAATCACACGCATCATGATAACTCGTGAAAGCGAAATTGCGCTTTCTAGCTCAATCTTGCTGCTGTAGCACCACATATGACGGCATTTAAGCAGACCATGCGTGGCAAAGTAGACATTTTCGGCATTGCAACTCGACACGGAAGCAATTAATTTTGAGGTTTGAAAGCAACGACGGCGACCATGTGATAATAGTTATATCCTCTTCATACCATATGTCACCGCATTTATGATCTCCATCTCTCATTTTGCTTCATTTAGTTAGATGCTTGTCTGGTCCCTCTGCATTTATTCCTTCTCATGAGACGAGCCTTAAACTTTAGGACAAAGAGAAACATTAAATAGTGAAGGCCCAGAAGATGTGGACCTGAAATTTTTTAGATATGCAGATGGTACTGGTCCTTAGTTTGGATTAAATGTTTCTAAAACTTCAGCATTAATAATTTTATGATGCTCTTGCTCGCAGGTTCATAAGAAAGGTAGGTTGGGACGAGAATTTGGTGAACGAGTCGTACCCGTGGGTTGAGAAGCAAATTGTCCATAGGCCGGACTTTGGACCTTGGCAAAGGGCATTCAAGGACAGTCTTTTGGACATTGGGGTATCACCTTTTAACGGGTTCACCTACGATCATATATATGGGACCAAAGTAGGTGGCACCATTTTTGATAGACACGGCCGGCGGCACACTGCTGCCGAGCTTCTTGCCACTGCAAATCCTCAGAAGCTTACTGTCTTGACATATGCGACAGTACAAAAGATTGTGTTCGACACAAGAGGTAAGCTATTTTAATCTTACTGATCGGCATGAATTTTGCACAAGGGCCAGTTCCTTCAAGCTTTTTGGCACTCAAAGGCTCTCCTTGAACTTGGCTTCCTAAAGTATGGAGTTGATAGCCCGCAATAGTCCTTAACTGAAGCTATTGAAAGTTGAAGTTACATCTGATCACTTACGCAATGGGCAAAAATAAAGGGCATTAGTGATCTTAACGACTCGTGAATGTTGTTAGAAACTGAATTCGAAACTTTTCTTTTGCAGGGAAGCGACCAAAGGCGGTGGGAGTCATCTTTAAAGATGAAAATGGAAATGGTCATCAAGCGTTTCTCAAAAGCAATCTGCGAAGCGAAGTTATATTGTCTAGTGGAGCTATTGGAAGCCCTCAGCTGCTCCTACTCAGCGGCGTCGGACCAAAAGCCGACCTTGAAAAATTGAACATATCCACAGTCCTGGACCAGGAATTTGTCGGGAAAGACATAGCGGACAACCCTATGAACACCATTTTTGTACCCACAAATAGATCGATCCGTCAGTCACTCATTCAGACTGTGGGGATTACAAAGTTGGGAGTTTATCTTGAATCTAGCAGTGGATTTGGGCAATCAAAAGATAGTATTCGCTGCCACCACGGAATCATGTCAGCAGAGGTGAGCTTTATTACAAAGAATGAAATCCAAAGACCCTGGCGATATTGATATTTCCCTACAGAATATTACTTTACAACCTAAAGTAGGCATACCATGGTCTAGGAAGCTTTTGTATCACATCAAAAACCATTCCACTTAGTGCTACGTTTTCTCGATTCACGTGTTAAGTCTCTGTATATTTGGTGATGACCATCTTTTGATGTAACCAGATCGGGCAGTTGTCCACCATACCCCCGAAACGAAGAACTCCAGAAGCCATCCAGGCCTATATACGAAACAAAAGGAACCTGCCTCATGAGGTGTTCCACGGAGGCTTCATCCTCGAGAAGCTCGCCTACCCCTTGTCCAAAGGCGAGCTAAGGCTGATCAACACCAACGTTGAAGACAACCCTTCGATCACCTTCAACTATTTCAGCCACCCTTATGACCTAGAGCGCTGTGTTGACGGCATTCGCCTGGCCACCAAGGCCGTGCAGTCCAAGTACTTCACGGAATTAACTCGAGTGGACAAGCAAACCATGGACAAGCTGCTCAACATCAGCGTCAAGGCTAACGTCAACCTCATTCCCAAGCACACCAATGACACCAAGTCCCTCGAGCAGTTCTGCAGGGACACAGTGATCACGATCTGGCACTACCATGGAGGATGCCACGTAGGCAAGGTGGTGGACCATGAGAACAAGGTCCTCGGCATTGACCAGCTCCGAGTTGTCGATGGTTCGACATTCAGCGAGTCACCAGGGACTAATCCTCAAGCCACTGTCATGATGATGGGCAGGTACCTCTGCAATTTTTTCCCTTCAACGATATAAGTTCAAAAAAAGAAAAAAGGTCCGATACGTAAGGCACTGATATATCCATCTTGTGATATGCAGGTACATGGGCGCTAAAATCTTGAGAGAGAGACTGGGACAAGCAGCTGCGGTTTGAGGGCTGAAAAACTTGTAGGATTAGAGTTAAGTGTATGTTGTTGCTTTTGAAATGTAATCTAGTTATTGTAATTTGTGAAAAGAAGAATCTGATTGCTTGGAAGATGAACAGTTCCATTTAGTGCTAGTCTTATGTGAACAACTCTAATCTACTATTTTTTTTTATATCCGCATTGCAGTCCACGAGGGCCCTGAGGTGAATGAAAGATGTTTGAATGCTTTTAGTGCATTTCGTTGTTGAATTTGACCGAACTTCACTGGATCTAACAGGGTGGAATGCTGGATGGAAAATCGTTGCTCATTAATACATTTGTTTAATCACTGGACTTAAACTTTCTGGGCCTTCTCTGTTTTCACATTATTCGTGCAAGCATCGCCGAAAGTATACTTCTGAAATAGCACAAACCTTTCTGGGACTCTAGTTTTCGATTAAGTTCCTAGCGAACCTTGTCAAGTAGATCAGATTCTGTATCAGCTTAACACCGGAGTTGAAATGTTTGTATAAATTATGTTAAATCTATCCCATAAGCAAGAGTTCTCTCTAACTTCTATAAATGAATCGATTGAGTAGGCACAGTTTATGAGTTAACAGTGAATTCTTGGTATCTTGTGTCTTTTCTTTTTCATTATTTGATGAAACTCGGTTGTTTGTCTAAATTTTGCTTGACTAATCGGATAAGTCACAGACAGAAGTGAGAATTTCCCCCTAAGCAAGTGCTGCTGAACTAAATAGAGAATGGCTGGAGAATGAATGAACTTTTTCCCGATAAAAAATGGATATGATTGAGATGTTCCAGCTCATCCAACTAACTTATAAATTCAGTGCACGAGGCTATATCATGGCCAGTCTGACAATAACGATTAACAAGAAACAAGTTAGCTGGTGAAAAGAATCAAATTTGCTGTTTCTGTTGACTTTCACTCACCAATGATTGAGAACATGAGAGAGAGAGAGAGAGAGAGAGAGAGAGAGAGAGAGAGAGAGAGAGAGAGAGAGAGAGTCATTACAACTTGTGAATTGTTTTGGTTATGGGTTCGGTTGCTTCATTTCGAGGTTGTGATGTGATGCCACACCTGCTTCTCTCGTTCTTTATTCATTGGATAAGTCTTTGGCTCGATGGCATCTTACTTTCTTCAAGCTTGGATCTTTCTTGAAACAGGGTCCTCAATACAACAGCCTACACCAACCCTGCTGTAAATTCAGATGCAGTAACTTTCCCATCAGGCTAAAGAGAATGGAATAATAGCTTATCGTGGTTTTCTTTGACCCGCTTTGTATTTTGTCATCTGGTTTTCACAATTTCCCAGAAAAGTTTCAGGGCTTATCCCGACTTCTTATCCCTACTAGAAAATGGGGGTGAGAGAGAGTTGTGATCCCACCTGGGATTGTCCACTGACATCCTACATGAGTCTTTCCTATAGTTTTGCAAACTGTGCATCTTCCATTGATCCAAACTCTCTCCAGTGTACAAGGTTTTCCCTGCAATTCTGACAAAAGCATATCGATATTTTATGCGCTCCTTGTAAGAGAAGAAAGTGTGGCATTAAATGTCGCCACATGTGAGTTTTGCCTAGTTGGTCATAGTGGAAGGTCAACCTTCACTTTCGACAATGTTTAAAATGCAGTAGTTGAAGGGGCGACATCCATGGATTTTCTTGAGAAAGAGATGCATTCTCCCTCTTCAATCGACAGATTTAAATAAAATCACTTTACAGTATGAAACATTGCGTCATTAAACAACAAAAAAAGATTACTGTTAAATCTACGCCATCAAGGAAATCACATACGTGAAAGAATAATAATATTTCAACATTTGGATTTTTTTCCCATAAGAGTTGTTGTAGGATAGAAAAGATTATAATTTCAATTAACTTAAGCATTTTTTTTCAAGAAATGAAATATTTATTAATAGGCAACCGATGATATTTGAGGAAGAAAAAAAATCATTAAATGTAGGAGACCCTATTTACTTTACATAACGATATGGATAATAACTATTGAGAGTTCTATCTATTCACACGCCGGTACTAATGTAGTCTTGCAAAGATGAAATTTAAGAATGAAAATGTTAGAAAGTGAACATATCAATGAAGTTATGATTTGAATCTTAACGTTTTCTAAGAAGAGGTAAGCATCATTGATCGAAACGATAATGATGATGAATTTGACGTAACACGATAGAGAGGTAAGTCCCTTTTGAGCCAAATAATAATGATCATGAATTTGACGTAATACGGTAGGTGGATTATCATGATCGGCTTGCGCCAAATACTCATTCTCAAATGTTTTTTAGAATAATTTGGACAAAAGTTCAGACAAATAGTGATTTAGGTACTTCCGTGTCGGTTACACTGTCTCTATCTTCATTCACTTGCCATTCTTTCTTTAATGTCATTGTATCATTCACATTTTCCTCCCTCTCTCTCTCTAAACTTTCCTCAGCTTTTCTATTTATCTAGAATTAAATCAACTCTCCTTGAAATCCTGCCTCTCTCTCTCTCTCTCTCTCTCTCTCTCTCTCTCTCTCTCTCTCTCTCAAAATGGCTGAGAAAGTGTACCCTTCCAAGCCCAATCCCAACGGTGCCGCGGCCACGAACTTGCCGTTCCCCGCCACGAAAGCCCAGCTCTACGGTGCCAACCGCCCGGCCTACCGCCCGCAGCCCCGGCGCCGCCCCCGCCGCGGCTGCTGCTGCTCCTTCTGCATCTTCCTCACCCTCCTCGTCCTCACCCTGCTCTTCCTCGCCGCCATTCTCGCTGCCGTCTTCTTCCTCATCTACCGCCCCCAACGGCCCGCCTTCTCCGTCTCCGCCCTCAAGCTATCTTACCTCAACGTCTCCCAATCCTCTTCCACCGTCACATCCAAGTTCGACCTCAACGTCACCGCCAAGAACCCTAACAAGAAGCTCGTCTACTACTACGGCCCCATAACCATATCAGTCTACAGTGACGGGGTCGACGTCGGCGAAGGTTCCTTCCCTTCCTTCGTGCATGGGACCAAGAACACCACTTTGCTGAAGACCTCAATCGTGAGCAACGGCGGCGGCGGAGCAATCGACGCGGCGTCCCTCGCGAAGCTGACGTCGGACATGAAGAGCAAGAACGGATTGCCGCTGGAGGTGAAGTTGGAGACGAAGGTCAAAGCGAAGATGGGGAGCTTGAAGACGCCGAAGGTCAGGATCAGAGTGACCTGCGTGGGGATTAAGGTTAGTGTCCCGACCGGGAACGCGACCGCCACGGCGTCGACTGCGGGAGCGAAGTGCAAGGTCAACACGAGGATCAAGATTTGGAAATGGACGTTTTAGCGAGGCAACGAGGAACTTCAGTTTTTTTATTTATTTTATCATTGGGTATTATTACTCATCATCTGCTTTTATACTTTCGATCCTCCAGCATCGCACTGTCTCTTCTTCTTCTTTTGTTCATCACACTGTGCTTGTAAAGGGGATGGAGTTGGTGGAATTGATTGGTCAAATCGACGAGGGGGTAAATACGAATTCCTTGGTCAAATCGACGAACTAAAATCGTGGCGATCAATTATGTAAGATCTATTAATGAGGCTAACTAAAGCTCGCGTGATCAACCACCTTGATGAACCCGGGTCATTTGAGTACTTTAACATTAAGGCTGAGCATTGTCTTGAGCAACGGGAATCTCTGAAGTTTAAGCTAACAAAACGAGTAGCATAATCTCAATAGAAATTTCACATAAAGAGAGCCGGGATCTGGAGTCAACACGACTAAGATTTAACTTTCGAGCTTGTAATTACATGTTAAAATATTGCGCGGACTCATTTTACTACAGTGCCTGGAAAAATATGAGAATCGATGTGACTTTGAACGAGACCTCTCGTGGAGTTCCTTGTGTTTTAGAGCGGGATCAACTTGATCTACATATTAATGAGAGCCTGGATGATTTCTTATTTTGCAATCAGAAAAACTGGTATTAAAGGCCCAAGACCCATGAGTGTGTTTCTACTAATGGGCCTATAATCAATTGGGCCGGGATCAGTCTCTTGTTCCGCTGCGCAGCCCACTCAAGATAAAGTAGAATCTAGACAGTCAACCATCGAGTCAAGGGGATTCGATCTAGTAATCAACATCAACGGCTGTCGCTGCAGCACGTTGAACCCTACTAAAACCCCTGCGGAAGGAGTCGTCCACGTTCGTCCGCGTTCACGCGAACTCGGTGAGCTCGGGATCGACTCAATGCTCAGGACCTGCTGCCATTGACGATCGAATCAACACTGATCCTTCGTTGTCTTCTCCGGAATCCGGGTTGTGTTTGCTTCCGTGGCTGCGTGGTGAATGCGAGATGTTCCGAATTGCTTCAAAGCTAGCTTCGTCCCTCAGGTACCGTTAATGGTCATCACGAACACGAATTTCCTCGTGTATTTGAAATTACATGACTCACATGCTTCATTTCGTTACCCGTGGCGATGTTTGCAGTCATGGTTCTTCGAAGAAACTGGTGAGTTTTTGTCTCCCTCATTTGCTGCATTTGCTTTTCTTCTTCTTCCTTCATTGCTCATGTAGAGCTCATTTAATTCAGTCGACATGAGGTCAGGAGATTAGATTCCGAGGAAAGAAAATCGGCGACCTAGAGGTCCGATTTTGGTGGGCTACGTGGATTTGTTTTGCCTTTTGTTGCCCGGGAGGCGAAAGTTCTTATGCGAAAGAGATTGCATTCTGGCCGTTATTTGGTTGATGTATTGGTTGAACTGTCATATATGTAATTGAACCGTCTATTTTGGAATTTGGTGCTTTTTTTAACTGATTTATCAAGATGTCCTTGGGCTTGACTTGAACTGATCATTCTCGATGCCTGGTGTCTCGGGAATGAAAGGCTTGTCGTGCAGTTGTTGGGAACAGATGTTACGTTGCGAAAGATATCAACTTTGGGATCGGAGCCCGTGCAGCTATGCTGCAAGGTGTCACCGAGGTTGCGGAGGCTGTAAAAGTGACAATGGGACCTAAGGTACCTTATTTTTGTATGATAGCTATCTTCATTTTCTCTTTTTCTCATGCATGATGTACTCTCTCTCTCTCTCTCTCTCTACTTGGGGTTGTTTATTTATTTATTTTTGGAGGGAAGGAAAATGTTTTTTTTTAAGGTGGGGGGAGGGGGGAGGAGTTGTTTAGCAGCTTGAAATCTTTATTCTTTATTTTCGTCACAATCATTGTCATGCATCTCATTCGAAAGTCTGAGCTGTACTTGTTTGCTCAAACATACTAGTGCTACTTTAATCTGACTACCACTGGTAATGATGTTGAGGTTGCATCAAATGAGTGTCCATGGAAACGTTAGTGTGTAACTTGGGTTAATACATTGAATTGGATAAAAAATACAGGGCCGCAATGTGATAATTGAAAAGAGTAGAGGGACTCCCAAAATCACAAAGGATGGAGTCACTGTTGCCAAAAGCATCAAGTTTGAGGATAAGGCCAAGAATGTGGGCGCGGATCTTGTAAAACAGGTGGCAAATGCAACAAACAAAGCTGCTGGAGACGGTAAATTCCTAGTATTGTTTATACATTGTGTGCATCATAAGCATAATCCACATTTATGCTCCTGGGTTCAGCTTGTTTGTTTGCCAGAGATTGTGGTAGTTGTGCAGAGCCAAGAAACCTGTGTTTGTTAGACAGGGGCCACAGCAAGATGCTCAGGCTGACTTGACCGAGAACTGTTTTGGAGTAGTGCTACACTGAAAGTTCTGTGAAACCAAAATGATGATAGTACAATTAATTGTGATTTTCTGAGGATGGTGTGTCTATTTGGCCAAAAAAAGAGTGGAAAGCTTTTGTGTGCTTCAATGTACCAATCAGAATCTCAATCTGTGGAGCTTCAGTTATTTTTCCGTGCGGAGTTTGCCGTCTTTGCTGTATATAAACTTTTTAATGCCTTTGGAGTTTCTGCCTTCTAAATCTCTGTACTGTTACTTGTCTAAAAGTGAGTTTGAATTATTGTTTTTCTTTTGATGGGCACAGTTACATAAAGAGTTTGAATAATTCATTTTAGTTGCCATCTTATCATGCTTAGCCTGTTAACTTATTGTTCATGACCTGGATATTGTGACTTGAAAGAGTTTAATCTTTTCCTTCTCGGTGACTATTTCAATAGAGATATCTACCTGATCACAGGTACAACTTGTGCAACTGTACTGACCCAGGCAATAGTGATGGAAGGATGCAAGTCTGTAGCAGCTGGTGCAAATGTGATGGATTTGCGCTGTGGGATCAATAAAGCAGTTGATGCTGTCATAGCTGACTTGAAAAGCAGAGCCCTGATGATTAGTACTTCTGAAGAAATTGCGCAGGTAAAGGCCTTCCTGTAAATTATGCCGCTGATGAGGGTGTGTTTATTGGTGATTGGCTGGTTTTGTGGAATTAGATTTTCATGAATTTTGGATCTCAAGTGACATGGTGAGTTATTAAAATCATCTACAAGCATAATGGGCTCAAATTTCCTGGTAAGTGATTTTGTCATTGCATATGAAGCACTAGTAATCTGAGTGAATAATCATCAGCATTGTCTCAAACCATTTTGGCATTGTCATATACTCTCTTTGGATCTTCTAGTGTTTCTATGGCTATTATCTATTCTTTTAATTTGCTGTAGTTGCTTATTGTATCTACCAACAAATCATTTGTGTACTCATACATAACTGACAGGTGGCCACTATCTCTGCGAATGGTGAACGGGAGATTGGAGAATTGATAGCACGAGCAATGGAGAAAGTTGGAAAAGAAGGAATAATTACTGTCACAGTAAGCAGATCATGTATTCTTTTGTATTGGTGCTCCCTGGTTCACCACATAGATAATGATTGTGTTGCACATAGGATGGGAACACGTTGGACAATGAATTGGAAGTGGTGGAGGGAATGAAGCTTGCCAGAGGTTACATGTCTCCTTATTTTATCACCAATCGAAAGACCCAGAGATGTGTAAGCGAAGAGCTCCCTTTCTTAGCTTTGAGAATTTAAGCTTAGGTTATCCTTTTCAGGCATTACTCTCTGGCCATGATGAAATGTTGGGACTGGGAAACACATATAATTAATGTGGATAGTTGTTACTATAGATTAAGCTTTGGAAGAATCTTCAGTAAAAAGAATAATTGTGGTGACTGTAGATGAACATCCCTGCCACAGAAAAAGAATTCTTTCACTTGATACGAATTTCTTGCTGCTTAAATTACGGAGGGATGATATCAGTTACTATAGCCATTTGTTCTCGCGCACACTGATTGAGTCACAATATTGAAAATTTTTTTTGAGTTCTGGGCTCTCATAGCTAGATGCTTTGTTTGCATGATCCTAGATGGGGTCTCTCTTTATTCTTGCGAGTGGAAAATTAGTCGAGAAGAACCATTGAGATGTTGACATGAGGAATGTATGATTGCAGGAACTGGAAAATCCCCTTATCCTTATTCATGACAAGAAAATTTCAGATCTAAATGTAATTGTGCAAATATTGGAGCTGGCTATGGAGGTAGTGGAGCTTTTTATAAAGAATTCTTTCCAACTATGATTACTGTGAATAATTGCATGAAATGATGAAAATTTCCCCTTTTCTCTTCTCTCCTTGCCCCCTCCCCTCCCCACCCTAACCCTTCTCTCTCTCTCTCTCTCTCTCTCTCTCTCTCTGTAAACAGATGAACAGACCGTTTCTTATAGTAGCTGAGGATTTAGAGAGCGAGGCACTGACAACACTCGTCATTAACAAGCATCATGCCGGGATAAAGGTATCCGATAAATAGGGCTTGACGACACTATATAGTTTCCCATGAACGTATATATTAACTTTTTGGGAATGATGTGTTGACAACAATGGTAGTTTCATCGATATTTCCCTGCACAACGTAGCTTTAAAAGTACTTTTACATCTTTACATATTCCTCTGTAATATGGATGAACGTGCATACAGTATTGTAAAGCACTCATGGTGTTGAAGTCATTCTGTAAGCCAACTTCCTTCTCAAATTCAGAAAATATTTGCTTAGGATTTGCCGAAGAGAACAAAAGGCATATGTCCCTCATTTTTGTTAAGGAAAAGCATAATAGTCTTCATTGGACTTATTTTTTATGTATCATCAAGGAATTACTTAGTATCTATGACACAAAATTACCAGTTATAATAAATGACTAGGTTGACTGAGCTTTTTTTTTTTAACCATGAATCTTATTCAAGCTCATCTGCATTCATGACGCGCCTGTACTTAAATTAACCGTCTTCCTAGATACATCATCTTCATGATATGCTCTTCTTAATTATTGAGGCAATTCAATTTTTATTGTGTTTTTGCTGGTGAATGCTCTTCAGCTCTGCGCTGTGAAAGCTCCTGGATTTGGGGAAAACCGGAGAGCAAACTTGGATGATCTTGCTGTTTTTACTGGAGGAGAGGTGATAAAAGATGAGATGCCCAAAACTTCTTTGTAAATGCTTGCTGTGCATGACAGAGCAAATATTTACAGGTTATATCCGAAGATCGTGGTCTTAATCTTGATAAAGTCAAAGTCGAAATGCTGGGTAGGGCAAAAAAGGTATGTTTGAGGGAATGTTATGCTTCATGTGAATTTGGTTTGGGTAAATCCTGATTTATCGCTGCAGGTGACTGTCTCTCTCGATGATACTATTATTCTGCATGGAGAAGGCGACAAGAAGGCAATTGAAGAAAGATGTGAACAGGTATGATTGTGACTTGGTTGAGGATAAAGAGTAGTTATTTTCCTAAGCACCTCTAGCGCTTTTGCTTAATGGATGAGAGCAAACAAAGAAGTTCTTTCTGTTATAATGATAAATTGCTGCCTTCCAGTGGCACTTTGCTGTATCTCTAATTTCTGACATTAGAACTTTTTTGCTTTTTATATGGCATTGGGGACGATGGAGATGTCTAGTTAATGTCTTTCTACTTACCTGGCCGACTCTCTTATTTACCTATCACTGAAAAGGAACTAAAATGCACTTTTCTTGCTTCCAATTCTATTCACATGAGTTTTGTGCAATCATAGGCAAAATTTTGAGAGCCACGTATGACATTGCAAAACAGTCGACTTCCGAGTATGTCGTACTAGAAACAAGAAGTCTCTGTTTAAAGAAAGAAAATATAGGTTGGCATTAATTGCTTATATTAGTTCCACAATAAAAAGACCATACAATCCCAATATCAGAAATCAGTTTGGACACATTGGTTTTATCTAAGATGAAGGTCCCTATAGACAGTAGACTATGTCAAACCTAATCTTACATTCTTGAGGGGTAAGTGAATAATTGAGTCCAAATGTAGTAGAACAATAACTGAAAGGAAGATGGCAAGTAGAAATTTCGCAGCTCCCTCATTAGATTTACTTGCTACATTCCATCTAGTAGTTATTCTAATAGACATGAAAATAGAAATATCATTTACATAGCATAGTTTAAGTTTGAAAGATTTTGTCCTTTTTTGTTATTGGTCCACGGTGTATATCACTCATCTTGTTTTTAACTTGTAGCCGAGGGTTGCACCTGCTGGTGACTCACATTATTTCACATTTCCTTTCCCTTTGGGGTATAATAGTTGTCTTTACTAGCTTAAAACTGAAAAAATATGATGCAAACCCGGAATCAGCAACTGGGCTAAAAAATTAGAAAAGTAATAAATCAAGAGAACAGTCAAAGAACCTTACCAAAAAAAAAAAAAAAGAGAACAGTCAAAGAAAGATTTGACAGAACAGCATTTTAAAGTTCTTTTTCCTGGTAATTTTCATATGTCATGCCTTTTAGAAGAAACATATTACACATACCTTCACCTTCGTAAGCAATAACTTAGTAACTAATGCTTCTCAAAGAGAGAGTAGTTCGTTCCCCGTTTGGGGCCAAAGGTGAGAATAATTGACATGTAATTTTCTGAGCAGCTGAGAACAGCCATGGAGAAGAGTACGTCCACCTTTGACAAAGAGAAAGCACAGGAGCGTCTTTCAAAGCTGTCTGGTGGAGTTGCTGTTTTTAAGGTTTGTCTATTAGCTATCCTGATTCTTTTATGATATCATGCTTGAAACATCCTGACACATTAATATTGATACTTATAGGTAGGTGGGGCTAGTGAGTTAGAAGTCGGTGAAAGGAAAGACCGGGTCACTGATGCCCTAAATGCTACGAGAGCAGCTGTTGAAGAGGGTATCGTGCCAGGTAATTCTTTCTCTTATGCATAAGTTCCTTCAACATTTTTTAAGTACTATAGTCTTATTGTCTACTGGTGTTAGGGGGTGGTGTCGCTCTTTTATATGCCGCAAAGGTCTTGGAGAACATTCATACTCAAAATGAGGACGAAAGAAGGGGTGTCCAAATCATTCAAAATGCTCTTAAGGTTTGTTTTTTAATATTGTCACCTAGTGCACTTTTGAGGTTTATTCAGTGTTCAACTTTCTAATCCATTGGCTTCTCCAGGCACCTTCACTCGCAATACTCTCAAATGCTGGCTTTAATGAAGTTCTGATTCTTGGCAAATTATTAGAACAAGATAATCTCAATCTGGGATTTGATGCTGCCAAAGGTTTGTTCCTTTTCTCCCAAATTACTGCCATAGCACAGATCTCTGCTAGTCGTCAATAGCTTCTGTCCTAGAAAGAATTGTGAAGTTGCCTCTATCAATCTCAACTGCCACTAAGCTGTCATTTCTAGCTTTCTGTAGTTGGCATGAACTATTTGTCTTTTTCGCCTTCATTTCTCCCATACCATGTATTGAAGACTTAATGAGCTATCTTATGATAGCATGAGCCATGTTGTTTCTAAGCTATTTAGTATAAATTTTCTGGCACTTAAATCTCTAACAACGATTGTGCACTGAAATAGGAGATTACGTTGACATGGTGAAGGCAGGCATTATAGATCCTCTCAAAGTTGTTAGAACAGCATTAGTAGACGCTGCAAGGTGAATATCATTTTTTTGCGAATTAACTTGTTTTTTTTTTAATATTTAAGCTGAAGATTTCCTACAAACTGCAGTGTCTCACTGTTGCTGGCGACAACTGAGGTGGCTGTTGTCGAGTGCAGAAATGAGATGAAGCCTCCTAGTCGTATGCCGGATATGGATGATATGGACTATTGATTTGCTTATATTCACGTTTGAGAGAAATGGCTTGTATTTTGAGCCCCTTGAGTGTAACCGGAGAAAAATCTCTGCGGCGGGAATACCCTTACAACGTCTTTAAGAACATTCCAATCATTTGGGTGGAGAAGAGCTGACGAGAACAAGACTTGGGAGGAAAATAGCTGTTAGAGACGACCTTATGGTGATGTAGACTTGGCTACCATCGATGAAATTACGAAATATCGTTTCTCTTTTTACCCAAATCTTGTTTGAATGTGGACTAACATACTTATTTGTCCATTCTTTGTGCTTTTAGAAGTAAAAACCTTCCCCGAAGTCCGCAAGAAATTTTACCATTTCTTTTGGATGAAGGATGATTGTCCGCACATGGGAGGGGATGGGATCGAGCAAACCGTAAATGCGGGGAAGACCCTATCCGAGTGCAAATGAACACCACATCACTGTACTGGGAATCATAACAAGCAAGAGAGAATGATGGACGATGCTAATTGGTCAAAGTTCTGAATGAATGCGAAAGACAGCAATAGTAAACGCAAGTCGAATGACATAAACCGTGGCGCTTTTGATCGTAGCTAAGGCCTCAGCAAAGTTCACCCGCTCGCATACAGCCGAGTCAAGTAGTTGAGTCTTCAGCCATGTCGGAAAAATGTAAAAGGGGTGCTTAGCACACCGGCCATAAAAGCGATGGTATTCATCTTTATCGTCCTTCTATGTATGAACCAAAGTTCCTTGCTGTTTGAAAATTATGGTCGGGGAAAAGTCCTGGGACGAGGAGATCCTAATTATAGACCTTATTAAAGTCCAAATCAAGCAAATCAAGAGACGTAGCTTTCACATATCACATGAAACAAGTCCCCATGCCGAAAACAAGAAAGGTTTGTGTAAGTAGGCACCAAGCAGCAAGATTATCTCGACACCACAATTGGATGATAAGTTAACAAATTTCAATCGAAACCTCCGCATGAAGATTGCCTCACATTGAAATATGATAATGTGGCACGATGCTGATCTCGATTCTCAACTAACATAAACATCCCCAAATTCTATACCAGTTCCAAATTTCCCTTCTAACCCAGTAATAGAACTTTAACATTCTTCTATGTGATTCTGGACATGGAGATGAGCATCTAAGGCTCAGACTTTATCAGTTCCTCAACCGAATTTCTGTAACTGGCAATCAGATCCCTGGCATCAAGACAACTTAATGTATTAAGCAACATTACCACCGTGATTGAACAGGAAACTGTGTGATCAGCACGACGAACCTTCTTTGATTCAGCATTTGCTCAGCTTCCTCCAGCTTACGCTTCTGCCCCTCAACTGTCTGTAAACAAAATATAGAATGACATGACAAAACTGTTCATGTAATAGGTATGCAAAATGCATGCCAATGCACATCAAAATTGTTTGATGCGTTCTTCAGTTTCTCAAGAACCAAATAAAGGGTATATCCTGCCATATCTTTCCTCTTACAATAAGAAACAGTTGTGCATTGAAGTAAGCATATATAAGCAAAAAAACAGCCGATTCTAATAGTACATATTTCTACCTCCATACTGAACCAACACCAATCTACAATCTAATAGAGCAGCTATTCCTGCAAACCAAATGTCACGTCAGATCTTGCATTCTCCAACTCAGAGCTGTCATTCACAATAAATAGCCAAAATACAGGAGACTCGTTGTCCGATGAATATAGGTTCGAAAACTGAGAACAACAGGCTCGAAACATGAATCTAAGGTCAGATCAACAAGTGAAGTAGGAGATGCTTGCCTAGTACAAGAAGGAGAAAACTTTTACACACCCGAGGATTCAACATAGAGGATTGGACCCCAATGGGGCCAAAGGAGCTCTCTAAGGTCGGGATCAGGAAGAGCCTAGTCAATTGGGCACAGCAAGTGTGCCTATTAGACGGAGTTGGAGGAGTACAAGCGAGATATGCAGCTCCCGAGAAATTCCGGCTCAAATAGATACCGTACAACGGCTAAAGAAAACAAAATACGAGAACATCTGAAACTAGAAACCCATCTCTGAAGTATCACGAATTACAAGAGGAACATTTATGTGGTGATTCGAGAAATCATAGATTCATAATTACCACAGCTTTGGAGTTAATTGACCCAGCTATCGAGTTCAACAGCTGCTGGCACTTCTCAAACTGATTGTTCAGTTCACTGACCTTCAAGAAAGAGGCAGAAAGTACATAAATAAGCAAATAATGCCATAACCGGGAACTGGGTAGACTAAAGAGCCGCGACCAAATCCAAAGACAGAAGCAAAAGGCGAGACGAACCAAGGAATCAGAGTGCTGGTCGCGGGTCCCGTTCTCGACCGCATCCGCCAAACTCTCCACCAACTGCGACAAATCACAATCACGAGCACGCGTAAGTGGCAAGTTAGGGTTTTCGATCTTTCAAGTGATCGCAGAATTCGTACGTGTAGGAGGTGGAAGTGAGAAGCGAGAGACTGGTGCTGCTGCTGCTGCTGCTGCTGCTGCGGAACTAGACGCTGCTGCTGCTGTGGGAACTGCTGGTGTTGTTGGAATTGGGGTAGCTGAGGTTGAAACTGGTGAAACGGGGGCTGCTGCTGCTGGGGGAGAAGGTCGGGGGTCTGTTGCTGGAGATAGAGATGGTCGTGGCTGGAGGGCGTAGAGACGTTGCTGTGGGTCGCCATGCCCGGGATCACGCTCCAGCTCCCCCCCGAGAACGAGGGCTCCATCGCTCCCCCTCCCGCTCCCTCCCTCTCCCTCTCTCTCTCTCTCTCTCTCTCTCTCTCTCTCTCTCTCTCTCCTCGCTCGCTGCGCTCAAACAAGCTTCAAATACGAAACTTGATAGAGACGAAGATCTCTCTCTCTCTCTCTCTCGATCAATCAAAATGAGAACGATGACAAGCGCGTGGGAGAAGATGATCTGAAATCACCATCTTAACATAAACCAAGCTCTCAAACAGGAATGGACCCGCCTTTCCCGAACTTGACGGCAATATTTGATAGATGATCATTTATAATGAGCTCTCACTTAGGTGAGCAAGATAACGATTTCATCGATTTCGAAATATGATGAACAATCGTTTTTAATTTGATCTTTCGAAATATTTTAATATCATTAGACTCTTATTTCAAAATCTGTAAATTGAAAATTCGAAAGATTGAGCATAACGAATCAAAAGCAAAACTCTCACGGAGCAAAATATTGTGAGTTTGCGACCATTTTTCTTTGTTTCATTGGACTTGAAAAGTAAAAGGAAAATCGTGGAGCAACTGTTCTCTTTAAATGATTTAGTTTATAGCTTTTCTAGAAAAAAGAAGGATGCTAGCCAAAATAGAAAAAAAAGAAAATTCTCCTCTCCTAAATTCGCATTTGATTCTTCTTTTACCTTGGATTGAAAAACGGAGTACGGAGCATTGTGGAACTGGACATTTCTATTTGATCAACCGCGAGTATGCATAGTGGAAAATGGAATATGCTAACCAACCTTGGATTGAATGGGTTATGATATGTTCAGTGCTCATGAACATATCAGAACCTAAAAACATATCAGAAGTTATTTAACCCCAACTTCTCTATTTGTGAAAAATTGATGAATTTGACGCCGTTATTTGTTACGTACATATATTAAGCACCCTAATTAAGTGAGTCGGGTGAGCCACATACATATGATTTTACGCCGCACAAATTGTGCAACTCAAATTATATTGTTTGAAAAATTTTGATACTAAGGTATGTCCCCTACGCTATGGTACTAAAACCATTCTTTTATCTCCAAATGCTAATTACATCTTGCAGCAAATGTCTCTCTGCAACTAATCCACTTCTTCCCCCATAATCTCGCAATTACAAATTCCACTCTTCTATAATACCATCTCTTTTTCGCGCCCCCCCCCCCCCCCCCCAAAAAAAAAGAGAGAGAGAAAACACTACCATCTATTGATTTGAAATAACCCAACTGGTGCATTCACTAATACCCAATCCACTTTGATCAGAAGAATTCTAATCGGTACCTCCGGAGAGTTTAACCGTAGACGGCCGAAAAGTTTCAGCATCTCAAAAGCTCAACTAGCTTCTTAAAAATTGTTATTGACTGTTGCGACCGGCGAAATTAACCAAACAATGTCTAAAGAGTTGCAACCCATCTCCTTGCGGCCTATGATGCTGCTAGAACACAGGCCTTAATGCGTCGACCACCAAATGAAATTTAACCTGTCGTTACATACTCTCGACGCTGCGCGCGAGCCATGTTAATATTATCCATGACGTTGTGACATAAGCTAGAGCACTTTGTCTTCCGCTTCTGGCCTATCTGAACCAGAGCTTCCATAGCCAACATGATCCATTCTCCACAATGCATCCGTTTCCCTATTCCTTCACGGGTTATTTGAACGAAACACTAGAGAAATTTTTTAAGGTTACGGGTCTTGGGATCCAGCCACTCGCTAGGGAATAGCTGAAAAAGTTCCAGAGGATATTATTCATGGACTGCATCAACACCAACATTAGAGATAGAGATGGAGTTGCAGCTGATTGCTTCAATACTCAATTCCTCCAGTAAAAGAATTTCTAAAGGACGTCGACAGTTGATACTGAGGTGTTTATTCATAAATGTTTTATATGATCAAAGAATGAGACTTGCATCAAGCTTGGAGACTAAAGCATTATAGGGATGCGGAGTCCATCATAGCTCAGCTGTACGTCAATGCCCTCCGTCTCTGCGAGCTTTTTAAGATCTTTGTTCACTGCTTCATGATCCATCAGATGCATCATACCTTTCGCAAATTTCCAAACCAGGAAAAACGTGGTAAACAGAGCTTTGAGAAGGTGCCTCCAGATCAAGTATCATAACAAAAGAACAAAGAAGAAGATATATGCCAAAACTACAAACATGAAATATATTGAATCCTTGAGCCTGAAAATTGACACTAAACTTCTGCAACCTTAATAAGGCCAGTAAACTCTATTAGGTGATCCTCCTTCCTACAGTGTTATTTATCTAAAATAAGGCTTCAACATACCAGTGAAAAGTGTTCGCTTTGGTTGGATTTTCCGGACCTCTTCCAAAGCCTGATTGAGAGACATACAAAGTAAAGGCTATCAAAGAGTTTTTTTTTTTTTTTTTTGGTAAAGAAAGATTATCAAAGAGTTGATTGGCTTCCTTTCTAACAAAGTTGAGCCATTAAAGGTGTTACCCTTGGGAGGCCAAAATGTGTTGAAGAAGAGCGATCTGGCCTTAATGCGTCCTGAAAATCAACGAGACCATCAGTTTCATATTCATACACTAGAACGTACATCACCTGCTAATGAACAGTCAATGTCTGTAGGAAAAAACATATTGATTGCAGGGGGAGGCAAAGATGTACCATTATCAAGATATCACAGTCCCTGAGAAGAGGATACGTTTCTTCTGGTATTTCACTAACATCACTGCATATAGAAATACAGGTCAGGTCCACTGACACATAAGTTTTTAAAAAAGGATCCAGAAGATACTAGGCTTCGTTACCTGATGTAGCAGACTTTACCAAACCGAAAACCAAGAGAACGATAACCTTGTCCATGCCACACTGGCAAAGGAGTTATCTGAAGCACAACATCCATAGAAAAAGATAGCAGAATGAGATAATTTTTTATCACAATTGTCTATAAGCAGTGGCATCTCTATCTAGAAAGAACGGTCGTATGTGGTCAAAAACCATGTCTTGTGCATACCTCGGTTTCCTCACAAATGATTAAATGAGAGACAGAAGATGGATACTAGCTAATGCAAGAAAGAGAGAACGGCAATATATGGGCAAAATTCATGTTTCTGCTGCTTTGGTTTTCCTCATACATTATATTTAAATGATAAGACAACAAATGCATCGCATCGCATGCAAGAATTTGAGAAGGAAAAGGGACAAGGCAGCTGCAGCACTTTCCGTGTTCATCAAAATAAAGTTCACACACTCTAACTTCTCACGTGTTCTATATTGGTGTCCAGAAACCAATCGATGAAGGTCAAATCCGATACTCAGCCTTTATTTAAAAGTTGTGAAAAAAGAAGTATTTGTACTCATCCCTTAGACTACTAACCACTCAAATGCTTCTCTATGATAATAGACAATTTGGGTGATTATTATTACATAAGTAGATATACCTTTTACAAATCCAGCTAAACTAGTTTATTCTCCTGTCATATTCTCAGCACACTTTCTGGCCCATGGATAAGCTCATGGTTATTAGACGCTCCCAATACTATAAAGAGAAAATAGATGTTACAGCAAAACAATTACAGTGAATATTTTCTTCTTCATTGAATTAACTAAGCTCTTCTATCTAAATGAACAAGGAAAATTATATCAAATTAACTAGGTCAGCATCCAAAAGAATCACCTGTCAACAAATTCATTTTGCAAATCAATGCTAAAATCTGTAACTGCTGAAGCCAACTAGATTCAGAACAAAATTTTATAGAAAGAAATAATTATTCACATATATGAACAATAACGGTGAGAGCATAGGCTGTGACTTTAACCACTCTGCTAAAGCACAAGGTGGCATCCCATTAGTGAGCAGCCACATGCATTGAATTTATTATAATTGACAGGAAAGTACAATGCAGTAGCATACAATATTCTACCTGCAGATCATTGACCACAAATGGCTCCTCCTGTATTATGTTAAACTGCAACTCTGAGACAGCGGCACCAGGTATGATGCCACTGGTATCCACTAAATAGTAATGAGTTTTCTTCATCACCTGGGCCATTTTGACAACCAGAAAACAATATATCTACTTAGTTTATGAAAGCTAACACAAAAAGAGAAGGATGGCACAATCCAAATGGCCTAGTCAAGAAATTTGCAAAGCAATGGTAAAGATCTGAGGAGAATCTTATTGTGCAGCAAATTATGCCAACAATAATGATCACATGATCGAAACATAAAAAGCCGTAAATGGAATTAGCATGCTCTGGGATGAATTAACATAATCTTCGCAATGATTTACCAACCAGATGGAATAATAATTTAATGCAGCTCAATCAAAACAATTTGTCCACCAAAGATATACCCAAGGTGACACATCATGATCCTTTCCTCTCTCATCTCCTGGAAGTTATAGGTGGAATTCCTTCTCTGGTCACATCCAGATGAATATACAATCATCCAGCTAAGGTCAACTTCTTTCCTGCTCCTATACATGCGAAAGTTTATCCCATTAACCAGTCACTAACCATATAATTCAATCCACCACCAGCTTCCAACTACCCAATCTCCTCAGCGAATTCTACCTTATTAACCATTTCAAGGAAAAAAACAAGATTCTTATTTTGGAAAGAGCTGCAGCAATACATCAGACCCATTAGAACTTAAGACAAAATGAATTGCATACTGGCCCAGATGCCCTCTTTAAACTACTCCTCCCCTCTTCCCCCCCCCCGGGCCACGGGTGCTAAAAAAATAACACAAAAAGCAACCCAGAACATCCTCTTCAAGTAAAAGAAAGAAAGAAAGAAGCACTCCCAGTAAAAGAATATAGGTAATATGCAATTCCGATTTTTCCTATTTCTACTTTCATATTAGGAAAGAAAAGGGAACGGACTATTTTAACACAAGAGAGCACTGCAACTCACCTCAAAATCACGATTGGCTACATAAATTGGAATATGCGACTGGACATTATTAGTCCAATCTCGAAGATCATCAAGACCTGAAGAGGGAAAAGAACACCCAATAGTGTAAGTAGTTTCAGATCCTTTGAAGGAAAGAAAAATAGAAAAGAGAACACAAAGGTGAAGAAGCTTTTTATAGTTCAATGAGACCATCAACCATACATGTAGGAGAAAAAGACACTAGGAATTGTTCAGAGACCTCCAATGGCATCAGCATGAGAATGGGTAATTATAACCGCATCAATTGTTCTTATCCTGACATAAATGCAACTAGTCACTTTATCAGCAAATTGTAGACAATATGAAGAATTTAGAAAGTCTTTTTAGAAACCGCATCTTAGCAAACCTAATACTTAAACATCTGTAGGAGGCTTAGAAAAACTACACAGTCCTATAGCTAGTTGACAGCAACATATAACCCCTCAAACTCCTCACCATTGTACAAGTAGTGTAAATCCAAGAAGGCAAAAAACACGAATCAATCTATAAGCAGTTATAGAAGCATTATGTGTATTATGGCCTTCAGGAAAATAGTTTTCATTTTCATTGTTATGATAAATAATAATTCATCATATAATGCTGTGAGATGATATTTTCCTAAGTTATAAATATTCAGTTTTTGGAATTCGTCTAAATTAGCTTCAATTCTACTGAAAACCATTGAAAATCCAAGATTCTGGGAAGAACTGTGAAGAACTAGACTGCAGCTTCAGCTGGACTAATTACTGAAAACTTTTGAGAGAGAGAGAGAGAGAGAGAGAGAGAGAGAGAGAGAGAGAGCTAACCCATATGCAGGGAACCATCGAAGAGCACTATGGTAGAAAAACCTGAACAAGGAGAACTGCATGACTATCTCATATTACCGAGCTAATGAAGTCGATAAATAGATTTCTCTCTGAACTTGGTGAATATGATCAGAGAAAACAACAAAACAAACTAACCCATACTTTCAAGCTCATAGACAATGCATATAAAAAAAAAAAAAACTCCGGATCTATCCATTACTTACTTTCCAGCATCTATGAGAATATTACATTTCCCAGTTGGTCTGGGATATCGAATGAGAATGCTTGTGTTTAGTCTCCTATTCTTGCTCCCTGGTTCAACAGCTTTGAAGCATACCTACAGCAGATGAATCAGCAACCATGCCCTCAGTCACTACAAGTAAGCTCACTCCTATGTTTTGAAGCACCAATTCACTCATATAGTAGCAGTCAATCGAGCGTAAGAGGTGCTGCATCCATACCGGGCATTTCTTTAAAGGATTTGTCAAGCAGCTCACTCTGGGAATCCCCTCACTGGTCCCGGTTCCCATAAATATGATCTCAGATTCGGACTCTCCCACATGTCCCATCCCTCCCGCATCTTCAGCGGAAGAATCTGTAGTGCAATTCAATGAACCATTTTCAACACGTGATAACAATCTAAAACCATATGCTAACCGTCGCATCACGGCAACATCAGCGGCAAAAAGAATCCACCAATACTCGATCATCTCAAAGCGCTGAGCAACTAATGGTCCAAACCACAAGTGAGGGAGCGAAGCAGCATGGCGAAGTCATCTCTTCCAATTGAAATAAAATAATCACAACAACAAAGGTCTCAATTCAGCTGCACTCGGTCGAGAACACGGTAAACGACGCCATATCCACAGCAAAAAAAGAGTCGAACGACTCGCGAACAGAAGCGAACCGAGTTTTCGAACCCGAAGCAACAGGAGACGCGCGCGAGCGGAGGAGCGGAGAGAACTCACTGAGGGAAGCTCGGAAAACCAGCCTGAAGGGAGACGAGCGGCCCTTGCGGAGCGAGGCCGCGGGGCTGGAGATGCGAAACCGGCGTCCGTACGGGGCCAAGCGGGTCACAATGGGAGCGCATCGAACAGTCCCCAAGAAGACGGCCATCGGCGGAGCTTCGGCGCTGCTCACCGCCCTTTTTTCTTCTGCGTGCGGGCGTCAAATGATCAAATTGACGGATGCGAAATCGAAAAGCGATTTTCTGGAAGTGGGGGAATCGAGAGAAGAATCTCCTTTTCTCGCCTTCAATGGATTCCCCCGAACAGAGCGGCGCCCGAATCGAAGAAGACAGATGCCGTAAAAAGCTTGAAACTTTTAGGGAAAGACACGAGAAAATATTGGGTACCGGTCCGGCTCCACGTCATTTTTACCGGTTCCACTCACAAATCGACACCTGTCGAATGGGCCCACCATTTTGAAACGCCGCGCGTGGAGTCCTCGCCCAATATTTTCTCTCTCCTCCGCGTGAAAACACGCCCCATCGCCCTTTTTCAAGGAAACACCGCGAACTCATCTTCTCTCTTTTTACCCAAAATCGAAATTTACAGAGAGAGAGTGACAGATCTGCAGCCACCTCTCAAGACCCATTTTCCACGGCGACGGGCAAGAGCTACTTCGGCAACTGAGCGAGCTACCGCTTCTTCTCCAACGAGCGGGCCCCCGCCGCCCACGACTCGGCCGCGCTCGACGAGTCGGATGTCATCTACGGCTTGCCGAAGCGCTACAGGCCTATCCAGACCACCTCCGCCTCTTCCCGCGCCTTGGCCAAGAAGTCGGCGTCCTCCGCCGCGGCCAAGCGCTCCGACCCCGGTGACCGGCTCGGCTAGGCGCCGTCGTTGCTGCCGGTCAACATCCCGGACTGGTCGAAGATCTTAAGAAGCAAGTATTGAGAGAACTGCCGGGGGGACAGCTTCGACAGCGGCCGCTACTCTGACGACGAGGACGCGTGCAGGGCGGGGAGGACAGTGACCCGGGTGTCGCTGCACAAGTTCCTGGTGAGGCAGATAACGAGGACGAGGATCACGTTGTCGGTGCACGAAGGGATTGGGAGGCCTCTGAAGGGGAGGAATTCGGGCGTTCCCATAGATTGTATCAATCAATATCTGGGGAACAAGAGTTCCCATAGATTGTTTCGTCAATCTGCTAATCACAAAAGGTCTTCAGATAAAATAAAACAAATACAACTATTCTCAAGCATTGAGATGGTCTCGTCTGGTCAGCAAAGGCGTACATAATTCTTCCATCTGGGGTTGTAATAGCTTTTGTACATATTTTATAGAACTGTAAAGAAGAAATTCATGAGCCCGGTGAACTTATGTTCATCAACAGCAATAAAAATTGTATACGGATTTGTTCAGCTCTACTCTTTACGGTTGAATCCCACGATGATGTCTGCCTACTAGTATAGCAATATGTTCGTGGGCATTTTAAGTCAAGACTATTGAAATCACTGGATAGAGCAACATGCTGACTGGTGTATGTCTTTGCTTGGAGACAGCGAGTCGTAGGACCTGCTAAGTTTAGACTGGCTTCATCATCGACCGATGAGTTCTGTGAGATGAGCCTGGGCTTAGAAATATTCTTGTGGGATAGTCTCGCCCCGAAACCAAGTGATTATATTCAACGTTTACACTTTTCTGTGCATCTTTTGTTGCTGCAGGCTTTATACCATGTGAAGTCAAGGTTATCACGTTCCTTTTAAATTTTTTTTTGCCGACCTTCTGATGCTTCCGCTTGTTAGCATTTGCATACTCGTTTTCTCTCGTGTCTTATAATCACATCATTTTAAATCCCTACCCATGAGACGTGGAAAGACGATGCCCGATCAGAGTCCTCCCGATCCCTGCGTGCACCCACGACGCGATTCTCGTCCTCGTCATCTGCCTCGCTAGGAACTCGTGCGGCGGCACCCCGGTCGCTGTCCTCCCTGCCGCCGCACGTGTCCTCGTCGTCGGAGTAGCAGCCGCTGTCGAAGCCGTCCCGCCGGCAGTTCTCCCGGTACTTGCTCCTCAGGATTTTCGACTAGTTCGGGATGTTGACCGGTAGCGACGACGGCGCCTAGCTGAGCCGGTTGTCGGGGTCGAAGCGCCTGGCCGCGGAGGAGGACGCCGACTTCTTGGCCAAGGCGGGAAGAGGCGGAGGTGGTCTGGACAGGCCTGTAGCGCTCCGGCGAGCCATAGATGACGTCCGACTTGTCGAGCGAGGCCGAGTCGTGGGCGGCGGGGGCCCGCTCGTTGGGGAAGAAGCGGTAGCTCGCTCGGTTGCTGAAGTAGCTCTTGCCCGTCGCCGTGGAAAATAGGTCTTGAGAGGTGGCCGCAGATCTCTCTCTCTCTCTCTCTCTCTCTCTCTCTCTCTCTCTAAATTTCGATTTTGGGTAAAAAGAGAAGATGAGTTCCCGGAGTTTCCTTGAAAAAGGGCGGTGGGGCGTGTTTTCACGACGAAGGAGAGAGAAAATATTGGGTGAGGACTCCACGCGCGGCGTTTCAAAATAGTGGGCCCATCCGACAGGTGGCGATTTGTGAGTGGAACCGGTAAAAATGACGTGTAGCCGGACCGGTACCCAATATTTTCTCGTGACAGCCAAGAGAGCCTCTCGACTTGTGATATAATACCATATATATTTAATTTAAACTCGGTTCGTTTCAAAAACAAATTAAAAATATATCTTTTGAATTTTTTCAAGTTGGTTTTACGGAAAATAAAATAATCGAGAAAAATACTTTCCACCGAAGAAAATGTGAAAAATATTTTTTTTAAAAGTGAAAAACATTTATCATCTTTCTTTCAAAAGTGGATTGTGACCGGTAACTAGTTAATATAAAAAAAAATACGAGAGAAAAGAAAAAATATTTAAAATTCTTTGATTTTTTTAATATAATTTTTCATAAGTTTTAAACGAATATAAAAAAATATTGTCATTTTTCCAAAAAAAATGACTTATACAAAATATTTTACATAAATGATACATATTCTATGAAACGAATGGAGCCTTAAGCTGATCACTCTCGAGCCTCGAGAGGTCGAGGTACTCCCTCGCGACGTCTATCACGGTCGGGTTGAGCTCCCACCCACACACCACCACGTAGGGGTAAAACTCCAAGAGTAGCCTCGAAGTGGAGCCCATGTCGAACCCGAGGACGCCGATGGGGCCGAGGGGGAGGGTGGTGAAGACGTTGAGGTAGGTGGAGGTGAGGCGCTTGAGGAGGAAGGAGATGCTGTGGATGTTGCCTGGGGAGTTGAGGAGGAGGAGGAGGCGGAGGCGGGAACCGGCGAAGGGATGGACACATCTCCTGGACACCTCCAACATGTCGATAGGCTTGACGGACTGATCAAAGACTCGGTAAGCACGACGGGAGAGAGAGGGGGGGGAGGAGATTAGCAGATCTGAAGGCTGAAAATGTTTTCCTTTCTTTGGGAAAGGAAAACATTTTCCTCATTCTTAGAATGATAACTTTTATTAGTTGGAAAACATTTTCCTTAACAAATTATTTTTCGTCTCTGAACACTATAATTTTCGGAAAACATTTTCTAGAAGAATATTTTTCGTGAAAAGAATGGAACCTTAATCTATTAATTATATCAAAATATTAATATTATTTTTGAATTTAAATTAATAAAATGATAATATGACCAAATTGAATATGTATAGAAAATTTAACGAATCTCATCTAACAAACTGAAAATTTATGAATCGCATTTTACATCAAACTAAAGTTCGTGGATTTGTTGAATATTAGTGCTCGCTGCCACATATTAGCATTCTAAATGCGTCAATACAGCTGCAGAAGTCTCGTTTTCAAAATTCCGAGTAACATGCATGAAATCCTAAAATTTCAAATTGCTAAAAGCAAATTCAAGCCGCGAAAAAATGAAAAAAGAAAATTCGGGGTATGAACAGTATTGATACTTATCTCTTCCAAATGCTTTAATTACCCCGGGAATCCGAATCCCGTACCATCATCCTATCTCAAGAGTTTGATGTCAACGGCTGCTGGTCGGGCTCTGCCACCATCGTCCGGGGTACAAACCAGCCATCCTCTAGACCGGACTCAACTTGGCGATGACCAAGCATTTATCAGACTCGTATCTGATTGAGTGGGTGAAATCACCCCGTAATCCTCCGATGGAACCCACAGCCATGAACACGATCGATCCAGGCTCATTTAGAGAACCCACCACTGCTCGGGTGGGTCCTCATGGGAGGTGGAGGGTCATCATTGGGAGCGAAAGGCAAAATACGGGCAATACGGGCATGGCCATTTTGCACACAAACAAAGACTTTGTTCACTGGACCAAAGGCTCAGCACCCTCTTTACTCTGTTAATGACACTGGGATGTGGGAATGCCCAGATTTTTTCCCAGTCTCTGCTCAAGTCCCTGTTGGCTTGGACACCTCCACTAATGGGCCAAATGTTTAAGCACGTGCTCAAGGTGAGCTTGAGCGCCGCTCAGCACGATTACTACACTATTGGGACTTATAACTCCGGCACGGATGCGTACATTGCCGACGAGGGATCGATAGATAGCAACTCGGGGTTGAGATACGATTATGTCAAGTTTTATGCTTCCAAGACCTTCTGCGACAGCAAGAACAGCCGACAGATCTTGTGGGCTTGGTTTAATGAGTTGTTGAGTGCAGAAGATGATATCAAGAGAGGACGATCTAGAGTTCAGGTAAATATTTATGTTCCTATTAATACGATAATTGTTCAAGATGAGTGAACGGGTAGATATCAAATGTTAGGCTAGCTTGAATTAGATCGAGTTGGGCTTATTATGTTTAATGGCCAATGCAAGTGTAAGTCAGGAATCTTGTGTGGCAGGCAATTCCCAGGACTCTTCAGCTATACAAATCTAGAAAACAGTTAGTGAAGTGGCCCATATTGGAAATAGAGAAGCTATGCACCAACCAAGTTAATTTGCATAACAAATTGATTGAGGGAGGGCAATTTTTGAAGTTTCTGGTGTTACAGCTGCACAGGTGAATCTTATCTGGTCATATTTCCATCAAGCATGTTAAGAGGTTTCATTGGAGCCGCGAGCCACCCACAACTACAGATTCTTTCCTTCTTAATTTCTAATAAGAGAATACCCAACATTCGACTTGTGGTGATGGTTCATCTATAGCCTTTCATCTTAATCGATTTTCCTGGTTTTTATTCGACAACCTTAAAACAAACTCACTTCAAGATAACAGCTTCCCCTTGTTCAAAGTACTTCCGTTGATGTGACTTCCCGACAGTTCTTCACGGTCCTGGGACTCTCTGAATTTTCACTCATTGACTTGATAACAGAAGTTAGCAACACTGAGTTACTTCCCACATGAATAAAATAACTCCCGCATCACAAAAGGTTCCTTTTACGGGAAAACCATCCCATGGTTTTTACAAAACTCTAGGCGGAACCTGTTCTTTTGCTAACCTAACTAACTGTTCTAGAATGCTAAAATGGGTATGGTCCCTTCAATCTCCTTTTATCCTTGTGCAGGCAGATGTGGAAGTCTCATTTGAAGTAAAAGAAAGTGTTAGACGCATCTTGGACCAACCCACAAATGCTGCGTGGCCAAAAGGGTGCGTCAGTTAAAGGTAGTCTTGAACCATCTGGATTGCTGGTCCTGGCTTCAAAAGGATTGCAAGAATACACGGCAGCTTTCTTTAGAATTTTCAAAGGCCGGAACAAATATGTTGTCCTCATGTGTAGTGACCAGAGCAGGTCCAACCTCCCTCACTTTTATTCATTCCTTCTTCTCAAGGGCATATATTCCACCCAACAATCCCCAAAAAGTTTCTCATTTTTATGGTCCCTTTTTTTGGCTATTTGTATTTCTCTTTTCAGATCTTCCCTCAACAATAGCCGTGACAAGACCGCTTATGGAGCATTTCTGGATGTGGACTCTCTCCACGAGAAGCTGTCGTTGAGGACCTTGGTGAGTTCATTAAATAGACATGACCACTTCACATGTGTCTGATCTAGACTGGAATATTGTTTCTGCATATCAAATCTGATCAATCTCTCCATTTTATGCATAAGCAAACGGATCGTTATTCAGTGTAAGTTGTAATGTGCAACCGCATGGTGCTGATGTCCATCTAAAACTTTCGTTGAGACTCCCACTGACCAAATTAAGCTAGATTCCGGATCTTCTTTTATGTTGTGACCGTTTGATTTGTCCCAACTCTGCATGTGGAAGCTGACTCATGCCTGGACTTCAGTTAAATGTCTCTACCTCCTCGCACTATTCCATGTCTAGGTGTTGTGGCTTGTCATGCCAAATTTGGCATAAATCTCCCTTTTTTGCATGCTTTAAAAGCTAAGAGTTTCTGGAACCATCCTCCAATATGAGCAGAACCCATTTAATTTAGGCGCTCACTTGTTGCACCCGATAAAGGAAACTAAGATGACAATTCAGCAGCCAGAAGCCACGTTTCTGAATCTTAGGATATTGGAATTGGAATTCATAATTTCAAAGAATGAGTAACATGCTTTGACTCTCCGTTTTTTCGCCCTCCTGCCTTTAACAGATGGATGGTGGAGGCAAGAGTTGCATCACAGCCTGGGTTTACCCTGCATTGGCTGTGGGAGATGAAACCCACTTGCAACTCTTCAACAATGGGGCTCAGAGTGTTGGAGTGCCGAAGTCGAGTGCTTGGAGCATGAAGAAAGCTCAAACCAATTGATGGCTACCGGGCATTGCTGAATCCAGTACGTATAGTGTATGAATAAGCATTCCATGCCCACGATCACTGCTAGCACGGTCGCATGTTTTTAAGCGTCAGTTCACTCATATAGTAGCATTCAATCAAGCTTAAGAGGTGCTGCATACGTACTTGCGATGTCCTTAAGAATTTGTCAAGCAGCTCTCTCTTGGAATCCCCTCACCGGTTCCAGTTCCCTCACGCCTCATCTCCCCTGCGTCTTCAGCTGAAGAATTCTGTAACGCAATTCAATGAAGCGCACTTTCAACACATAATAACAACAACAACAACAACAACAACAACAATCAATAATAATAATAATAATCAAAAACCTCATATTCAACCATCGAAATCACTGCCATATTTATAACAAAATTGTATAAAAAACCTATTCTTCGACTAACGAGTCTGAAATGAAACTCTTCTGATAAATCGCTTGCTTGTTCCCCAGAATAGATGAACTAGCTCTCTTGCACTAGAATTGTGGACAGTCATATTAACAAGAAATTAGTGCAATTTATTATCAAGATATCAAATTGCGATACCATTAACGACACTTATAATCAGCGAAAACATCTGCTGAAAAATTAATCCCCGGACTTTTGTAGACATTTTTAAACTTCCCCAATGAGATAATTAGGACTATCTTTTGATTATTTAACTCACGTGTACGTGTGATATGTTGTTAGTATCGAATTATTGGATCCCCAAGCATTGGTGAAGAACTAATGTATTATAAAAGAAAATTTCAACCGATTAAATATATAAAATTCTTTAGTGTGTAGAATAATATAAGCGAGCTAGATTTGCTTGTATGGCCTAGACAATTTCGTTTTTCAATGCTATTTTGTACCCCACCTTTCGATTGTTCTTGGATTAAAACAACTAATATTGACTTCGAGAAGCATCAGTGTACTTTATAGATATTTATCCTTCATATGATTTAACGAGTATTTAGAGGTATGAAGAAATGATAATTTCACGGATTCATTCTAGTTTGGCTCTCGCATTGGGGTCATTTTTAAAGTCCCTCGGCTCGCATGGTCGGAGTTGCGTTTCATTGTGATTATGCATCAGCACGAGATGAATAGTTCATGTTAAGAGTAAACCCGTCGAACTGGTTGGTCAAGTAAAAAATAATATGATCCAAATTCGACCTAATTTACTCGTCCTAATCCATTTCCACGCAATATTAATTTAGTGGTCGTATTTGACCCAACCCAGCCCAAACTCATACCAAGGAAAACGGAGTGAGCACGCGTGAAATCGAGTAAGGATGAGGGAGAGTCATGGAGGTGAGTTTGGTTTTTGGGCTTTGCAATTCGAAATCGATTTACCAAATATAACCAACCCATACAACTTCTCGGTCATAGGTTCTTGCTTGAGGAGTTCATTGACGGACACCCAGGTACTCAACATGTCTTTACCTTCTACTGAAACTGAAATCAGGGGAACTCTTTTCTTATTGGCGACCAGAAAGGGGCCGGGGCTTGATGGTTTTAATGTCAATTTCTTTAAAAGGACATGGGATATTGTTGGTCCTCTTGTTGTTTCGCCTATACTTGAATTCCTTCACTCTGGGAAGTCTTCTAAAGCATATCAACACGATTATTATTTCTCTGGTGCCCAAAGTCCCGAATGCAACTTCTATTGATGACATTAGACCAATAGCTTGTTGTAATACTGTTTACAAGTGTATCACCAAACTGCTGGCGAATAGGATGGTGCCTGTCCTTTCGGGTCTCATTAGTCCATCCCAAGCTGCATTTGTTAAAGGCAGAAAAATTAGTGACAATATTCTGTTGGCTCAGGAACTTTTTTGTGGATTTCACCATCAATCCTGCTCACCCAAATGTGCCATCCAAGTGGACTTCAAGAAAGCTTATGATATGGTTGATTGGGGATTCTTAGAAGCGCGACCCTTTATGCTTTTGGGTTCCTTGAGATGATGGTTGAGCCGATCATGAGTTGTGTAAGGATACCTAAATTCTCCATATCCATAAATGGAGAATTATAGGGATTCTTTCCCAGTTCGAGGGGTCTCAAACAGGGTGACTCAATTTCTCCCTGTCAGTTCACTCTGGTGATGGAAGTCTTTTCCAGTCTTATTAACAAGTGCTCATTGGAACCCCAATTCAAGTTCTATTGGAGATGTAAATCAATGGAGTTGACACATCTCTTTTTTGCCGATGATGTGCTTCTCTTTTGTGAAGCTGATGTTGCTACCGTAACTTCCATGAAAGAGTAATCTCTACATTTTCAGAATGGTCGGGTCTAGTCCCCAATGAAAACAAGAGCGAATTATTTCTTGCTGGCGGTTCGGAAGACACACGGCTTTCAATCTATGAGTTACTAGGGTTTCGATTGGGCTCCCTCCCCTTTCAGTATTTAGGAGTTCCAGTGGCTGCATTAAGGCTAAGGTAAGTGGACTGTTCTTCCCTAGTTAAGGCGATTACAAAGAGGGCCCAATTGTGGACTCAAAGATTTCTCTCCTTTGTGGGACGGGTGCAACTAATCAGGTTGGTACTTTATTCCATTCAAGTGTATTGGTCCTCTATTTTTATCTTGCCCGGTTCGGTCATTATAGCCATAGAAAAAGTTTTAAGGCAATTTTTTGCGAAGAGGCCCGGGACTTGGTCAAGGAGGAGCCAAAGTGGCTTACGATGACATTTGTCACCCAAAGGAGGAAGGCGGTCTTGGAATCAGGAGATAAAAAAAAAAGCAATAAGGCATCCATGTTAAAACATGTTTGGTCCTTATTTACGGATAAGAAATCACTCTGGTGTATTTCAATTCACTCAAATTTCCTTAAACACCGTAGCTTTTGGGTGGCATGAAGACCAACATTCTATTCTTGGTCTTGGAAAAAGATTTTGGAACTCGGGGTTGAATTCCATCATCAGTTTAAGTGGCGAGTGGGAGATGGTGCCCACATATCACTATGGTTTGATAGTCGGCACTCTAGAGGACCGCCACACTTGCTTGTCTCGGACTGACAGATCTACAGATCAGGATTCCCTCGTGATGCCACTTTGTGTGATTTCCTGCGGATGAGAGAACAACCGTCAACCTTGGCGGATATGTTGATTGCTTGGGAAGACCCGATTCCGAGGGTGTCTTGGGGACATGACCAGTTCATATGGACTGGAAAATCTTATTGGTTCATTTTCTACTGCTGGTGTTTGGAACATCTTAAGTAGAGGAAAGCCTAATGTGGCTTGGCACATATTCATTTGGGATAAAAATGATCACCCCGAGGCATCAATTCCTTCTTTGCTTGAAGACTTCTATTGGGCTCCCAACACAGGTACACCTTCTTACCCATAGAAGGATTCAGGAGGGTTCTTGCGCTTTTTTATTGTTCAACTCTAGACTCGATGGGCCACCTCTTCTTTCAATACCGGTCCACATTGCAGCTTGCTTTATTTTGGTCTACTAAATGTAATATTAGTATTCCTCTTAACTCTTGATCTGACACTTTACGGTACGCGACTTCACATATCTCAGATAACCAATTTCACCAAAGCATCATGAGCTTTGCTCTTGAGATCTTGTGCCATATCATTTGGAAGACACGTAACAATATCCTCTTTAGAAATAAGGGTCTTTTCTTGCCTATTATGAAGATCAAGCTCTCCAAGAGGGTTAAAGACAAGGCCTTGACTTTTGGTCAAGCAAGGAGCGCATCCCACATTTATAATTTTCACCACATGAATTATGATTTGCCACGAAAGAGCACGCGACCAGTAGCTCAGCGATTATTCAAATGATGGGCCAAATTGATAACAAGAAAAAGAAGACAAGAGAAGAAAGAGGGAGATAGGGAATGATTGAACCGGAAGAAAAGGAGCGCCACTCGATATGACTTCGCATCGTGCCCGTCGTTTGTTCCGCGTGACTTCGCCACTCTCGATATTTTTGAATCGGACGGCCGTCCTTTTTTAAGAGGGATAGATTTAAGGTTTTTTTTTTTAAGGGCAGCGGTCCGCTGGGGCTGCAAAAAAGGCACCCCTGCCGTATGCCCAAGAAATCAGAAGTCAAAAAAGGAAAAGGGAGTTTTGGCCCACACCGAGAGATGAGAAGGGAACCGCATCTAATGCGGGCGAATGGACTTCGTACGTGCGAAGTAAAACTAAAAAAGCAAAATCAAAAGGGTTGAACATGACGCACCGTTTATGAACTTTGGTTTAATTAATAATATCCTATTTAAATTATTAATTAATTTAACGCGAGCTCTAAACCACTAGAGGACGTTGAATGTAAAAAAAAAAATTAAAGACTACATGAAGCATCAAATTGAAATTCATGGACCATTTATACCGTTGTCTCTGTTTCTATCGAACAAATTTGCGACGGCCTTGTTAATGAGGCCAGCTACAAAATAAAAATATCGATCAGGTTTCGAAACTTAGGACAAAATGCGAAGAGAAACCACACGCAGTACCCTCGTGCTCAGAAGAAAATAAAAATAGAAATAGAAATAAAAGAGGAGTAAAAACGTGCGTGTTAGGTTCGCTGAACCAGAAAAAAGTTTGTATGAAAAAGACCGTCGATGCCCTCCAAATGAAATCGAATTACGACAGCGTATGGTGTCGGTCAAAAGTTTGGTTCTTACGTAACCTCATGAGATCACGGCATCATACATTAGTCACCGGAACCAAAAGAGAAAAAGAGAAAAAATAATAAAAACAACAGCGACTGGGTCAAAATGGTACGCCACGTGTCGTTATCTTGATAAGAAGATCAGAAAAATTTTATTAAGCCAGAAGTGAAGCGGTCTGATGCGATGACATCTCCCCTTGGAGGGGAGATATCGAGTGGACCGAAATCAATGGTCCAGCCACTTAGGAGGAAGCACCTGGCCGGTGGGCTCTGCGCCCTGTGAGAGAGAACGCAGAGCCCACTAGTTAGGTGGCCCTCTCTTACTAGTCGAGGACTATTGGTCTCGGACTACCCAAAATTTTTCTCTCCCCTCCAATTTCAATAAAGGTGACGTGGTGAAAGGTGGAAAGTTGACGTGCCATCCTCGTCCTCATTTAGATCGATGATGTCTGGTCCTTGGTCTCAACATTTTTTGAATCGGACATAATCGGTCCGATATCAATTTGCATAAGTAGTCAAATCGGTCAAAATTTATTTATTTAATATTTAAAGCAAATCATAATTAATAAATTATACCTAACGATGAGTAGTTGTGTTGGTTGAAAGTTTCTCCTTCATCCCTTAGGTCGAGGGTTCGAAACCCACAATTTGATCATATGCTAGTCTCTATCGAGATATAGGGGCCCGATTTTTTTGGGCACAGGGACACATGGCGGATTCCTCAATCATAAAAAAAAATTAATATTTTTTTTAATATTGGGAAACTCTCACTTGCAAAAAGATGAAAAAGAAATCACCGGTTCTAACGCTAACCCTGGAATCGAATGAGACTAAATTGGTTTAGTTCCAAGGTGGGTCGATCAAATCTAGGTTTTAGGCTGGAAATCAATCCACCAAGAAATTGATTACCCTAGTAACTAGCAAAAAACAATATCGACATGAACATTATCGTGGATTTTAGCTTCATTATAAGCGTATAATTATGAGCAGATGTAGATTTACTCCAATATTTTTATTCACAAAATTAACATCATTTAGGAGCTCCCTCCTCATAATCAATGGGTGATTGCTACGCACGTATGATTGCACCACATCCTTTTTGTGATATGTGAGGGGGAGAGAACATGAATCACTCCTAAACTTCGCGAGCTGACCAACGATCGGACCATCAGATTTTGGTGAGACACCAGTGAGTCTCGCCCTTTTCGATGGATTTGATCGGTACGCACGCCATATTAGCGTGATAATCGATGGAACATGGCAATATGTGGGAACGGTGGTCCGAGGTGAATCACATGACATGAGTTTGATTATAATAAGAATAAAGGAATCTTACTATCAATGGAAAGCACGAAAAATCAAGGTCAAATGAGCTAGAAGTAGATGCCCATGCATTGAATCAATCCATGAAAATTTCAAAAGAAGAATAACACGTTGAATAGTGAAAAGGAAACTCCCATGCCGATAATAATGTAATCTGAGCGCATCGACCAACTTTGCACATTTGAAGTAATTAACATTCATTCATTCATTCATTCTTTCTTTCTTTTTTTCTTTTGTCAAGATGAAGTACTCGATAAGGATTTAAGAAAAAGTACATTGGTGGAACGTGCTTATGCCATAACATCACCGATGCCTAAGCAATAGAGTTCTAGTGTACAAAAAGTCTCGAATCCTATGTCCAATTCGGTTCAGAACCAATGAGTATTGACTATCGGACAAGACGGCAATGGACGCGTGATTATTGACGATCGGACCATCAGATTTTAGTGAGACACCAGTGAGTCTTGCCTTTTTCGAAGGATCAAATTTAGATCGGTATGCACACCGTATTAGCATGATAATCGACAAAACATGGCGATATGCAGGAATGGTGGTCCAAGGTAGATCACATGACATGGGTTTGATTAAAATAAGAATAAATGAGTCTTACTACCAATGGAAAGCACAAAAAATCAAGGTCAGATAAGCTAAAAGTAGATGTCCATGCATTGAATCAATCCATGAAAAATTCAAAAGAATAATAACACATTGAATAGTGAAAAGAAAACTACCATGCCGATAATAATGTAATCTGAGTGCATTGACCAACTTTGCACATTTGAAGTAATTAACATTCATTTATTCTTTCTTTCTTTCTATCTGTCTTTTGTCAAGATGAAGTACTCGATAAGGATTTAAGAAAAAGTACATTGATAGGACGTGGTTATGCCGCAATAGAGTTCTAGTGCACAGAAAGTCATGAATCCTATGTACAAATTGGGATGGACCGCCAAACCTTTGCATTGGTCCACTTAGGTTCAGAACCATCTTCAAAATGGTACGATCGATCTATTCTGACGAACAACGCCTGAAATTATCTGCCTTTCACTCAAAATAGCACGCGGGGAATCCCTATATGACACGTTTTCAATCTGAATTTTCGAACTTAATTGCATACTTCAACCAAAAGTTGAAGATTTAATCGAATCAAGCAAAAGATCTTTTTTCTTCGTTTTGTTATACACGAAATCCCTCCCGAAAATCGCGGCACTTAGTCAATGATTTATTAATCGATTTATAATTGTAACGACAAAAAAATGGTTATTAAGACAAAGCGCCGCACACGCGTCGTGATCCTGGTAAGAAAAAGAAATTGCAGTCCACGTTTATGAGTCTTTATTTATTTTTATTTTTTGGGTCATACCACTTTTTGAAGGTTGAACCGGATTATCAAAATTTTCCATTGGGGGACGTTGTGATCTTCCAGTTCTCATCTCCTTTCCGGCTGCGACTCATTGAGACTTTGCGAAAAATTATGACTTGAAAACGTAATAATTCATATTAAAATCTTTCCTTGAACGATGAAAATAATTTCCTCATTTATTTTCATAGGCGATATAATTGACTGTTTAAAAAAAACTATCTTTAAAGTATTTATTTTTCGCCTGACAAAGAAAAGTCGACGGCTAATCGCGGTGCGAACATCCCGATGAATCAAAGAGCGATTAATTATGAGCAGATATCAGGTAAATAAATGATTCTCGAAGCCAAACTAAAATTATTTTGGCAGCTCCCTCCTCGCCGTGTGCCCAATCGTATCCTCGTGGCCTTCGTTAGACCTTACCTCATCGATCGATATGATGGTTCTATCGAGATCATAACTAGGAAATCTCGAACACCAAGACCGCGAAGTGTAACCAAGCAACTTATAAGAAAGGCATACAAAAAGGACGGGATTATCATATACGTATCCACCACATTTCGTTCCCATCGGCATCGGTCACGGGATTACGATCGGACCATCGGATTTTGGTGAGACACGAGTGAGTCTTGCCCTTTCCAACGATTCAAATTCAGATCGGCACACACGCCGCACTAGTGTAATAATTGATGGAACGTGACGATATGCGGGAATGATGCGTCCGAGGTGGACCACATGGCATGGTCTCGATTATGATAAGAATAATGGAGTTGTACTACCTATGGAAAGCACGAAAAATTAAGGTCAAATGAGCTAAAAGTATATGCCCATGCTTTCCATCGATCCATGAAACTTTTATAAAAGGACTAACGCGTTGAATAATGACAAGGAAACTACCATGTCGATAGTAATGAGTGTATTACTATTCGTTTTTTTTTTTTTTGTCGAAATGAAGTTACCGTTGAGGATTTAAGAAAAAGGTACTTTATGGGACACGCTTATTTTTGGAGTTGATGAATATTTTAAGAACCATTATCTATCGTACCAGACATGCTCACACGAGTTTAAAAAAATTAAAGTATGGACCAACAATTTATAAATCCTACGCATAGAATGGCGGGGATTAGGATGAGCTTAGAATTTATTCTGCCTATATAATTGCTGTAATCTATAGTGAAATTTTTTGCAAGACGTAGCCATATTCTGAGTGAATTTGGGTAGACCTTTGCACCATCCTACTTTTCTTTACGTGACATTTCTAATTCGATCTACGATACGACTCATCATTTATGCCATAACATTGCCAACATCTAAGTAATATGATTTTTTTTTTGTCGTAATCTACGTAATAAGGTTCAAGTGCACAAAAAGTCTCAAATCTTATGTGCGAATTACGATTAACCCCCGAACTTTTGCAGTGGTCCAATTAAGTTCATAACCATTTTTTAAAAAGTGCGATCGATCCATTTTGATGGACAGTGCTCGAAATTACCTATCTATCACTCAAGATAGCGTACGTAGAATTCCCATATGACACATTTTCAATCTAATTTTTTTAATAATTTTAATTGAATCAATCAAAACATTATTTTCATGATAATTTTACCTACCCATTTATGGTTGCGCTGGTGGAGATGTTCCTTTCCCATGAGTGGGTTCATGGTGCGAATCCCATGTATGGCTCCGTTATTTAAGTAGGGGGCTAATGGGCCAATCTCCCCCGATGTATTACTTTACGAATATGTAGATTCGAAAGACCGGCAGAAAATGAGAATCCTCGGTTATAAAATAAAATAAAATAAAATGATCTCTCTTGAAAATTACGAGGCCTGCTCATTGATTTTGTAATTGATTTATAAGTGTAACGGGAAGAAAACGGCTATTAAGACAAAAAGCCCCACACCCGTCGTGATCCTGGTAAGAAAAAGAAATTCCGGTCCATGTTCATAAGCCTCTCTCTCTCTTTTTTTTTTTTTGGTTATAACGCGCTTTGAAGGTTGAACGCAACCGGGTTATCAGGATTTTTCATCGGGGAGCGCGTTGAGAGTTGACGTGCCATTGTGATCTTCCGGTTCTTATCTCCTTTCCGGCTCCAAGTAATTGAAACTCCGCTAAAAATTATGACTTGAAAACGTAATAATTCATTTATTAAAATATTTCCTTGAACGATGAAAATTAGTTATTTATTTATTTTCGTAAGTGATATAAGTGACCCTTTCTTTTAGAAAAAAATAATCTTTAAATTATCTATTTTTCGAGATATTAGAATGAGGACGATATTGACCTACTTATTCACCCGACAAAGAAAAGCCAACAGCTAATCGTGACGCGGAGATCTCGATGAAAGAACATCCGATCATGAGCAGATTTCGGATAAATAGATGGTTTGAGGAGCAAAAATAAAAAATGATTTTTGAAGCTCCCTCGTCGTCGTGTGCCCAATCGTATCCTCACCGCGTTCATTAAACCTCACCTCATCGATTGATATAACGTTTTATCGAGATTATACTCGTACCTAATTGACGGCGAGACCCAAACGCTCTTCACTTCCGATCGTTCGATGCGCCTAATAGTCCTCGTTGCGCATTATCCGAATTTGTATATTTTTCAGTTCTCAACCCTCTTAAAACATCTAGCCAAGCTATCCACGGGGAGGAGAAACCGAATACCATTTCGACTTTCGTATTCACCAGAACAACTGAACTTTCCGGCCTTGTTGAATTTGTGCAAACGGGAGATAGAAATTTGAACACGTTGAAAGATTTGAAAGGTAAGCCCCCTTGGTTCGGCCTGCCAAAGAATGGTCAGCCCATCAACAGCCAGACACATCGCATCGGCATAAAATAATTTTATGCGAATTTTTTCGCGTTCTAGATCAGAATGTAATTTCGTCATTATGATTAAGACAGCCACGTCATCCAATCCACAATTGATCGAGATATCTAATGTAAATGTATGCGTCGAGCTAAAATATATTTGTGGTAAAAAAAACTTAGTTTTACATAAAAATTGAAGATTTATAAAGCTATGACTTCGAAGGTAACTCGAGTTATACATAAAAATAAATGTGAATAAACAAATCTTCTTCTTTTTTGTTTGTAGATCCGCACACGTATTTTTCATTACAACACTTGCTTTCGACGCCCAAAGCGAACGGCTTAAGAGTCAAGATGGGGACAGCCATAGCTGTCTGCCCAGCCTCTTTCTTAGGCCCAACCTCTATTTTAGTCCTAAAAAACAAGCTATGAACGTTGACCTCGCAACCCTAGACCAGCAGATATGAGAAAACAAAGAATCGTCTTCTCTTCTTTTTCCCTGATGCTTCTGCGGTCTTGAGAACACTTTCCGTTGCTTCGACCTACTCCTCTGATCTCTTTTGCAGCCAGACGTTTCTGTGGAAAGTAGTCCCACTAACGTATGTGACCATCAATCCCCACCCCTCCAAAAACATTATTTCATTGCCTATATATATATATGTATATCTGTTCTTCTCCCAGCTCGTGCTCGAAGCTCGAAAGCTGGAGGGACGGCCATTCTTTTGAGCACATTAAATACACCTCAACATGGCCAAACCCAGCTCTCTTCTTCATCTTCTTGCCTCTGTTGTTCTTGCCATCTCTGTCTTGCTTGGCCATGGTGTTCCCCATGTTGGAGCCTCTCACAGAGTCTACCGGAATTTGCAGACCACTGTTGAGTCCACCTCTGTGAAGCAGCCTTACCGGACTTCTTATCATTTCCAACCTCCCAAGAACTGGATGAATGGTTCTCTCTCTCTCTCTCTCTCCCTCCCACACCCACAAGTTGGTGTCTGCCATGTTCGTAGCTAACAGTCTTGTTTTGCTTTGCTGGTTTATCCTTCGTCTTGATTTGACCTGCTCTGGTGGTGAAATGGACAAACTGGTTTCATGGGATTCTCAGATCCAAATGGTCAGTCTCTCTCTCTCTCTCTCTCTCTCTCTCTCTCTCTCTCTCCTCTGATTTGCTTATTTTATTGGCTTCTTCCCCCCGAATTACTCAACTCGTTTCTTGATGTTAACTCACTATCTTATCGTACCAAAACCATCTTTTGCTCCCCTGGTGCCTACTATTGATATTTAAATGAGTTAAAAAAACTTTAACAAATATGTAGCAGCATTCAATTCTCTTTATTTCTAAAAAATGCTTCAGTATTTGCTCTGTCACGCTCATGAAGACCATATTCGTTGCTTACCTCAACATTGTTGGTATTCAAATGTCGGGAAGTTACCTGTTAAACTTAAAGCGGTGAATATTTTATCTTGTAGGACTAGGACCAAAGAGACTTCGGCGTGTTTATTTTGATTGCGTAAACCATAACATGCTTGCCTGGTCGCTTTACATCACTTGTTTACTACGTTTAAATTACGTGGAAATGACCTGCTAAAGTTAAAAAACGAATGGACCCACTGCAATGCAGGGCCAATGATTTACAAGGGCATATACCATCTGTTTTACCAATACAACCCGAAAGGTGCCGTATGGGGCAACATCATCTGGGCCCATTCCACGTCGACGGACCTTGTGAACTGGACCCCACACGTCCCTGCCATCTTCCCGTCTCAGAAGTCCGACATCAACGGCTGCTGGTCGGGCTCGGCCACCATCCTCCCGGGGTACAAACCGGCCATCCTCTACACCGGGATTAACCCCCTGAACCAGCAGGTCCAGAACTTGGCAGTGCCCAAGAACTTATCAGACCCATATCTGATTGAATGGGTGAAATCACCCCGCAATCCTCTGATGGCACCCACGGCCATGAACGGCATTAACGCAAGCTCATTCAGAGACCCCACAACTGGATGGGTGGGCCCTGACGGGAGGTGGAGGGTCATCATCGGGAGCAAAAGAGACAGCAGGGGCATGGCCATTTTGTACAGAAGCAAAGACTTTGTGCGCTGGACCAAGGCTCAACATCCACTCCACTCTGCTAAGAACACCGGGATGTGGGAGTGCCCAGACTTTTTCCCAGTCTCTGCTCAATTCCCCGTTGGCTTGGACACCTCAATTAACGGGCCAAATGTTAAGCATGTGCTTAAGGCGAGCTTGGATAACACTAAGCATGAATACTACACTATTGGGACTTACGACACTGTCACGGATAAGTATGTACCGGACGAGGGATCAGTCGAGGGTGACTCAGGGTTGAGATATGATTACGGCAAGTTTTATGCTTCCAAGACCTTCTTCGACGGCAAGACCAACCGGCGGATCTTGTGGGGTTGGATCAATGAGTCGTCGAGTGAGGAGGATGATATCAAAAAAGGATGGTCTGGAATCCAGGTAAAATTTTATATTTTTATCAGTGTTGATCATTGTTAGAGATAAGCGAATCGATAAAATTCAAATGTTGGGTTCACTTAAGACTAGGTGAAGTTGGGGTTGTCATGTTTAGTGGCCAATTGCAAGTGTTGAAGTCAGGTATATTTGTGTGACAGGGAATTCCAAGGACCATTTGGCTAGACAAATCTGGAAAACAGTTGGTGCAGTGGCCAATAATGGAAATAGAGAAGCTCCGTACCAACCAAGTTGATTTGCCCAAAAAATTGATCAAGGGAGGAACAGTTCTTGAAGTGTCTGGTGTTACAGCCGCACAGGTAAGCTTTTTCTGGTCACATTTCCATCAGGCATATCCATAGCTTTCATTTGAGCCACAAGCCACCCACAACTCCAAACTCTTTTCTTTTGAATTTTCAACGAGAGATGAAGTACCCAGCATTCGGCTTGCCTTGGGGGTTACTCTATAGGCTCCACTTCATCGGTTTTCTCTTAATTTTCTTCAACAATCTTAGAATTTTCTTCAAGATAACAAATTACCAGTGACCACCACACAGTTTTTCACGGGCCTGTGACTATTACTGAATCCACACTCGTTATTTTGATAACGTATGTTAGCAAAACCGAATTACTTCGCACATGAAGAGAATGACTACCCCATTACGAAAAGTTCCTCTCGGGGGAATATCATCCCGCGCTTTTTTGACACTGGACTATAGGCGAACCCAACTCTCGTCCGAACCTAACTCCCTGTTCTAGAAAGCTAAAGTGGGTATGGTCCCTTCAATCTCCTTTCATTGCAGGCAGATGTGGAGGTCTCATTCGAAATAAAAGAGCTCGAGAAGGCCGAAGTGTTAGACCCAACGTGGACCAACCCACAAATGCTGTGCAGCCGAAAGGGTGCGTCGGTTAAAGGTAGTCTTGGACCATTTGGATTGCTGGTCATGGCTTCCAAAGGATTGCAAGAATACACAGCAGTTTTCTTTAGAATTTTCAAAGGCCGGAACAAATATGTCGTCCTCATGTGCAGTGACCAGAGCAGGTCCAACCTCCATCTCTTTAATTTATTTCCTTATCACAAGGGCGTGCATCCACCCACCAATCCCAATAAAGTTTCTGACACTTCTATCCTGTTTTTTTTTTTTTTTGGTGTTATTTCTATTTTCAGATCTTCCCTTAACAATAGCAATGACAAGACCACTTATGGGGCATTTCTGGATGTGGACCCTCTTCACGAGAAGCTGTCGTTAAGGACCCTGGTGAGTTCATTAATAGATATGAACACTTCATGTGCATCAGATCTAAACTTGTAAATTATTTCTGTATATCAAATCTGATCAATCATATAGGTAATCTAATGGATCTGAATCAGTGTTAAGTTGTAAAGCACAATCTCATATTCCACAGACCACAGACCAAATTTAGCCAGATTCAGCACTTTCTTAGGTCGTGGCTTTTTAGTCTGTCCCATCTCTGCATGCGGATGCTTACTCATACTTGGAAATGTCTCTATCGCCTTGCACTATTCTATGTTTAGGTATTGTGACTTTGCAATGCCACTTCGACAAGTTTCTTCCTCTTTTGCATGCTTTAAAAGCTAAAAGTTCCTCCAACCATCCTCCAGTTTCAGCAAAACCCATTTATGTTAGGTGCTCAAATGTTGCACCCAACAATGGAAACAATGACAGACAACTCAGCGGCGCCAAGCCACGTCTCTGAATTCTACAACATTGCAATCCGTGATTTCAACCACCGATCAACTTGCTTTAACTCTGTGTTTTCCCCTTTTGCCCTTTAACAGATTGATCATTCTGTAGTGGAGAGTTTCGGCGGTGGAGGCAAGAGTTGCATCACGGCTAGGGTTTACCCTGTATTGGCTGTGGAAGATGGAACCTACTTGCATGTCTTCAACAATGGGACTCAGAGTGTCGGAATGCCAAAGTTAAGTGCTTGGAGCATGAAGAAAGCTCAAATCAATTGATCCCATCTGTTGAACAAAATGAGGGAAACGATGCATGAAGGAAAAGCGCAAGGGCAAGAATCAGCACGATGGAGATTTTTTATGGTTGAAGGGAGAAGGGAGGGAAATAAAATTGTTTGCTTGTTCTGTTATCAAATAAATAATTCAAAGTCGGTTACCACTGGAAAAACAATAACAGGGATTTGACATGTTTCCCTGACTTATAACAGAGGGTCATCTGCCATCTTATTTAGCCGAGAACTTGTGATTTGGTATGGAGGAAATTGGCATATGTCAGAAAGATATTGTCTGGGGGTAAAACCTGAAAAATGCTAAGAAATATATATTTCGCCACCAAAAAGAGGCTTGTTTATAGAAGACAACAGACCGTGTTGGTGAGTGCAACTTCAATAATCACAAGCACAAAATTAGTACATCATCACTACTAGGAAAAATACAAGGGGAAAAATGCGAAAGCAGAGCACGGATTTGACCATTTATTGTTGCTACTTGCTACCCACCTGTTCTTCTTTCACCCCATTCCCATTGCATCGATTTGTTGGGAGTCTGTAAGAGAATTTTCTGCTCCTCACTCGACAACAATTGGCCCTTGTTACACTAAAGTCAATCGTGCAGAAACAATTGCACTGCGCATTTTACTTAACCAATATTCTCTCATAGGCAGATGATGAAAACTCTTTAGTGTACGACATCAATAGATGACACGGTTCGAAGGAGACTACAAGATCAATACTATACGTGCAGACATACAAATTCGATCATATTACAAACACTTAATTTTATTTTCCCTATGTTAAACTAATGGCAGATGTGACCACGACCATTGAGATGCCAAAATCAAAGAACTGAACTTGTTACAAATCATATCAATAAGACATGCACAAAATGCTGTGTTCGTCTTCCATGGAGGAAGAACAATCTAAGCAACAGAGCAGGAGGCATTGCCAACTTACCATATGACCCAGGGCATCGAAAAAAAGTTCTCTGTATCGACTAAGAAAATGCAGGCCTATCTCATTGTTTCGCTTTAAGTGCTTCAATGACTGCTGAAAAGTCCTGGTCACTCAGACCGTGAGACTTTGCTACTTTGTACAGTTCATTTGCCGCTGCTGCAATGGGTGTGGATTGGGAAACAGATTCTGCTAACCCCAGAGCAAGCCTCATATCCTGCCAAAGTAAAGAACATTGAGAGAACATGCACAGATTCTATTCAGTTGGGAATTGTCCTTACAAGTTTACAAACCTTCTGCTGATGCTTCAAAGGAAATGCCGGGGGATACTGGGATTGGACCATCGAAGGACCTTTGACTGAGTACATGGGTGCACTAATGGCTCCCTGTGACACCACCTGCAATATCACCAGGTCCCATTCTCAATTTATCCTAAATAAGAGCTTAGTTTGATTGACAATAGTAAACAATAATGACCAAACTGATGAAAGATAGGATTTATTTAAACTGCAATCTTTTTGCCCAGTACTTGAGCTCAAATCCTTACTTGTGAGCTTGAGGCATTGTTCATTCACTTAGCCAGTATAGACAATAATCTGATTCGCAATGGATTATGCTCTTCATTTGAAAGCTCTGTAGCATTTATATTACTTGGTTTACAAAATATCTTTAAATGTTTTTAAGTCTGTCAAACTTCATGCACAGAAGTACTCCATAGTTTTGCAATTTAGACATTTAGCATGCAAGGTTAAATCTGGTAAGACTCATGGACCCTAAGCATGATGAATGAGCAAAGATATCAAGCAGCAAATTTCTAAGCCAAGTTTATTACTGTTCTACCAGTGAACACAACAACATTCATATGAGATGTCCCTACAATTTTGTGGTGTTAGAATTGACAGTTGGACGAGTTAAAGGAAGATAATACCATCGACTGGAGCAACAGAAAGATAAATAACTCTGATCATCTTATATCAAACAATCCATACTGCATTGATGCACTGATATCCTTTCAAAAACGATAATGTCAATTCAAGATATCCGTATTCTATCAAAACCATATCACAGATTATGATTTATAGACAAATTAGAGTGTATGTCATCAATAATGCATCCAATATAATTCACATAAGCATCATTAGAAGTGCAAAAAGCACATATCTAGACAAATAACATCGTATAAAGCACATATTAACTACGTATCTATTGTGGTTAAAGGAAGTACCTCTACAAGTACATTAGGATCCAACCCTACTTTCTCGCTAAGGAGTAATCCTTCAGAAAATGATGCCATCATACTAGTCAATGTCAAGAGAAGAGTGAGTTAGGGTTAGCAAGCATAATGATCAGCAAAGCATTCACGAAATAGATGAAACAGAAAAAAAAAAAAATCTGTAGCACCTTCCCATGATCATGTTGACAACAAGTTTCATAGCAGCTCCATTTCCAACATCGCCAAGGTAAAATTTTGACTGGGCACAAACACTATTACCATAAGCCCAAGGATCATATTTGGCAAAAAAAGGAGAACTATATAGAAAAGAGAGACTACCTTTCCCATGATGTCAAGAAATGGAGCGACCATCTCATACAGAGCTTTGTCACCTGAACAATTACCAATACTGCAATTACTCTAAGGCATACTTCAGTGCCAAAGAGAAGTCATCTCTATCTATGAGCAAACTATATTCTTCAAAGTCACTAGGAACTATGCTCCTTCTATAATGCTCCATTCCAGGTATTTCACCCAACAAATGGCATTGACCATGAACCACAAGTTTAAACTACTCAATGGATAAAAAAAGAAAAAAGGAAGAGGGGCTACCTGCTGTAAGAAAGATCAATTGTCCATCTTCAGCGGGCTTTTTGGAGCCTGAAACAGGAGCCTGGGGGAAATGCACTTGCTCATGAAAAGAGTTTCACAAACTCTAAATCACATCAGTGTTTCAACTAAAATTTACTGATATATTTCATCTCAATATAACCAAGCATAATTAAAAGACAATAACTTTACCTCCAGAAATAATGCTCCAGCAGCCTTGATATGACCATTAATCAACTTAGAAGTGGCCCCATCAACTGTTGAAACATCAACATACCTGCCAAAGAAAATGCATATTATTCAATTTTCCTGCAATTTCTTATTCTGCATGAAAAGAAGTATTTGAATATGTTTGAACAGATGCCTACAAGATCCACTTGGAGAATGTCCATAGAGCAATCGTACATGCATTTCCCAAGTTAATCAGCAAGCCATCAAAGATTGATGCAGATGGGCAGAGTGTAAAGAGAGAATAGGAGTTGTAAATCTGATAATACGATATAGGCTAGAGACCACTTGAAAAGGCCATGCAATTTAACGAAATCACATGCTATCTGCTTCAATGCATCGAAAATATTCTTAAAGTTAATAAATGATTTCAATGACTTTCTCCGGGACAAACTAGATTATTAGAACCTAGGATATGTAACAACCGAACCTCTAAACAATCACAGGGATACAAAACATGCACTACAATGCTGGAAAAATAAAGCACCAACTCCTCAAACAGGCTCATCAAATTCTTCTAATACAGCATGGATGCCCATCTCATACAAATGAAAACAATACCTATACAGAAAAAGAAACAAGTTAATTATACCCTTTTCCTGGAGTCATTCCGTTAGCAGCTCCATGCTTCCCACATGCAACATCAACCTATGTTCAAGCAGCTATTAGTCACTGTGAAAAATATTGAGCCATAACAAGAAAAGCAAAATGGAAACGTACGCACTGCACTTTCAGGATCGGCGAGCATGGCAAACGTGACATCACAAGTTGCAGCGACTTCTTCAGGAGAGGATTTATATCTGCAATAAGGGTCAACAAGCAATTGTCATATTTGATCTTCCCTGGCATGACTTTTGCATTGCAATCAGAGGAACATAGAGGCAACCAGTGCCTTTGACCCATTGTAGTTGAAATTATCCATTTGGGAAATATTAAGCAGCAAATTTGCAGAGATATAAGCTCCCAAAACCAATGGACTGTCAAAAAGATGATCTTCTTACAGAACTAAGAATCAAAAGTCCATAACATAAAATTACATTGTTAACTCAAGTCTGGAGACAAAATGCATCACAAAGTTCACGTGAACATGCTTATAGATATAATGGTCCGAAAGCAACAACTTACTGTGCACCCAAGCTTATGAGAGGATCGCATTTGCTCTTGGTTCTGTTCCAGATGGTCACATCACATCTAAAACAAAAGTAGAAAATCAGACAGCGTAGTATACTAGTCGCTTTGGTTTGTCACTGACAAAGGGCTTATGCAAGGCTTCAGCATCTAGAAAGAGTTACTCTTGAGTCTAAATATATTTTGATTCAATTAAACTAAAAACCCAACTACTAGTTCATCAAGTGAAAAAATCAAAGGGAAAGGGTAACATCAAGAAAAAAGACAAAAATTTTCTCTACCCAGCTTTGATCAGATTTTGTGCCATTGGCGTACCCATGATTCCAAGACCCAAAAACCCTATTCGTCCTGGTATCTCCTTCGCTGCAAGGATGAAAAAGAAAAAGAGCCCAGCTGAGTGTCACATAACAAGTGCACCAAGCCCCCAGTGCGACAACATCACTAGAACGAGCAAAGTAACAAGAACTGAAACCCTTCACCAAGACGTCATCCAAGCAAGCAACCCTGAACTCGTTGATATAATTGCCTGCGCACAACTAAATTGTTCCGAAAAGATTGAAACTTCGTACAGAAACAGCCGTCATCTAAAGAGCCCACCGTGCGACCATGCAAAATTTTTTCGTTCAACCACCGTAGATAGAGTAGGCAGGTTGAAATTACCGGGGGCCGCGGAGGAACTCGAAGCTCGAGCTGGGGATGAGAAAGCCCTGACAGAGAGCCACGACGGCGACGATAGCGGGATCGAGTGGATGGACGGCGTTGCTCTGAGGAAGGAGTAGTGGGGGACGCGAGGACAGAAGGCGGAGCACATTGCCATGGCTATGGCCGTTGAAGATAAACCAGCACAGCTCTTATGCACCGACGCTTTCATGCACCGTGCGTCGAAGCACTCTGTTCTCAACTTCTTAGCGGGAGAGGCTCGCACTCCTATATGCTCGACCCCTTGTGGGATCTTTTGCGTCCGGATAAGACGCCAGACGTTGCTTAGGAGCTACTCTGTTTAGATGACAAGCTTCTTCCCCCCCCCCCCCCCCTCTAAATCTATCCTCGACCCTTTGTTTAACACATGGGGCTATGAAGAAAATCTGCGCTCTCAGAAGCATATTCCAAGAAGTTCGCCTTCGGATAGATAAAATATTGAAGGCGAAGAAAATGGAAAAAGAGAAGGCGAAGAGAAATTTTCATTTGCTCCTGTTTGCAAAGAGAAAACGGACGGAGACAAGATTCCCTATGCAAAACTCCGTCATCAAATAAGGCAAAGGGACCTTTTCGTTCTTCTTATTGTTGAGCAAATTCACTTTTTCTCCGTCAAATTGGAATAATCATGTTCATAGCTGAAGGTGCAAGTTATCCGACGAAAAAATATTTGTGGAATTTTGATTCGGAGTTTAAAATCTATCAACAGCGAATGATTCTAAATGACTAATAGGAGATCTCACTCTTTTAGTACAATCAATTTGTCTCGTCTATCTTAAAATCAAGACTAATTATCCTAACATTGGTGCATTATTGCCGTTGTCGATCACTACGATATCTCTATGAATGTGGTGACTCCCAGAAAAATCAGATTTCCTTTGAACAACTTGCTGCCTTGGGGTCTGTAGTCAGACTGTTTGCTTGATAAACCGATGACTCTTGTTATTAAGAACGCTAATCCTTTGAGGACACGCTCAAAGATTGAGCCAAACACTTACGAAGTAGAGCCAATCAGGACAATGATAAACCCACGGATTACTTGCTTAGAGTTAACGTCCACGTTTGTTGATGTCGACCTGACATTGATCAACAGCAGAAGCCAGCAAAGCTGGAGAACACCGATACCCATAAAATAAGAGTTAGCTAGAGCATATGGTTCAGTACTTCTAACACTAACGGCCAGAACAGTGAAAAGACTAGATTACATGATTTACATTAAACATACAACATTCATGCCAGCTATGCACGTCAAAATTTCTCACATCCTAACTAAATTACTTGAACTATTCATCCTCCTCATCATCAATGAATTCCTCCTCTTCCTCTTCCTCATCCTCACTTTCTTCTTCTTGTTCTCCTTCAACATCCTCATCATCTACAATGAACCCTCCCAACGTTTCCTCGTCTTCTTCATCCTCGACATCTTCGACATCTTCATCCTCTGAACGAGGACTTCTCTTCTTCTGAGAGGTTCTATCACTTCTTGTAGTCCTGGGAGGTTTCACTTTCCTGTTGTCCTTGGATCTTGTATAGTAAGATGGTTTCTTAGCCTTTCTCACAGTAGCCAAAACATCCTTCTCATCTTCGCTCTCACCAGTCCACTCATCATCATCTCTGTTATTGCCCTCAACGCGTCTCCTCTTTCTCCTAGCTCTGCGCTTTGCTTTTGTCCCTTCCTCTCCATCCCCACTATCATCACTGCCTTTACTCAGGTCCTCGAGAAACCAATCCCAATGCTTTGCATTGTGAAGCATTTGCTTAGGATATTGATCAAACTCATGTCCAATCACGAGAAAACCAAACTCTGCATCCACAATATAAGACCTTGATCTTGACTAATGCATCTTAGTAGCAACATACAGAAAACTACCTGTCAAATGACTTAACACAAAACAAAAAAAATCTGTCTCAAACATAAGGCAATTTTTCATATTGCCACATTATCAAGCCGACAAAGCAGAAAAATTATCCCATTTCAAAAATATTTAACTCACAAAATAACAGCAGAACCTTTCCAAAGTAAAACTCATGGACAACCTCAGTCGCTTGTCAATAATTACCTACTTAAGAAAGAAAGCGCATGTCCAATTTCAACTCACTAGGTTCAAAAGCAAACGTGCCTGCATTACACATTGCAGAAATTGTGCAAAACTCAACTCACAAAAAACTGCCGAGCTTTTTCTTAAAGCAATGGCATACACAGACAAGCAAGGCTCCATCATTTCACATGTCCAAAAGTTCAAAAGAAATTAGATCACTTGTGTCCCGAATTATTCTCAATCATTTTAATAAACAGTTCTGGATGAGACCTGTTCTCTAGAAAATAAACTAAACACAGTCAACTATCGTAAGGAAGAGACAAAATAACCTACCAACAGGATCAATATTCAAGACATCTAAAAGAAAATCTAATCTATAGACTAATTGCTAAGGCACATATACCAAACCGGGCCAGACCAGCTCCTAGCAAGAAACAAAATAAACTTCGCTTCAAAGAAATAATTTGGAAATTCTAGAGTTCAGCGGTAATATATATCGCAAAGAAAGAGAAGCAGACTATCTGGTCATCCAAAATCGATCTCACAAGAATGAAAGAAGGCGTTTCTAAAGCAACAGCATTCACCATTTACAGAGACACGAGCTTGACGGAAAAGAAACTGAGTGCCTCACATGCTTGTTCTTCATCAGTAAAGCTCGAGTAACCTCCTCCTTCAGCAATCAGAATGAGCAGAGACCAACTTTAGAGAGGGAAAAGAAAGCTACACAACTAACCTTTCACGGGGTCAATACTCGAGACATCAACAGATTCAGCACTGTCTGCCAATTCGCTCTCGCATTCCGAATTCCTCTCGCTTGCGCCCCCATCTTCAATCTTCCTCAGACCAAACCAAACGGGCCTCCTACCAGAGACACAGAACCGGTCGCCGACTCCGATTTCGCCGCTCTCCGACCTCCGATACACCCGAATCCCCCCGCCGCTTCTGCTCTGGACCCACAACGGGTTCTTCCCCAGGACCTGGAACAATACCCTAGGCTCCACGGTTCCATCGTCACCGACCCGGAGGAGAAGGTGCTTGCGAGACACGCTTCGGTCGTCGGTGTTGAACCCAACTCCTCTGCCGAAGAGCGTCGGCGTTGAAGCTCTCTTGAGGGTGACCTTCGAACCTTCTTCGCCTTCTACCTCCATAAGAACGAGGGAGAAGAGAAATGATTGAAGAAAGAAAACGCGCCAAGAGAACGAGCGGAAACGGCCAGCCAGCAAACGGGGGAGGCGGGGCGCCGAAACACCCAAAACGGAGTTTCGTTTCGCCTTACCCGTTTTCACCTTTGAGGGAGAGGAACGGGTTGTCGTTTTCACCGTTTGTTCCTCGGGAAGTAGTTTCTCTCTTGTTTTGCAGGTCCCCAAATTTGCATTGTTTCCACAATTTCCTCCTCCAATTCTTTTAATTTACAATCAAGACACCCATCTCAATTTTCCAATGTAACCCCTGTTCGTCGTAGCTCGATACTAGTCTAACGGAAGAGATTGACCTACTAATTTTATACTGTCTAAAAGGACAAAATCGAAAAAGATTCTCTCATTCGAATAATTGTAGCTAGCTTGCTTCTAAGCCAATTCTGACGCAATTGCACAGTCGGCATCGGCATTGCAGCACAACATAACTGTCACCAAGGTAATGAATATCCATCCCCAACAAAAGTGAGTCGCTAAATAGAGAGCGACAGTGTGTGACGGAGAGAATCACCAAGCCTGTAGATTCCTGGGTAAGCTTGTGAGAGAGAATAAGCTCTGCAACAAGGAATGGAAACTGGTTGAACTCAAGTGTGCATCGATCTAACGAGCCTTCTTCATCGTCACACCCAACTGTGAGTGAACCGCTCAAAGCCATCTCCGGCTGCATACCTTGCCTCACAAATGCGGTAAGTCACACATCAAGCTCCGCTTAGCAACCTGTGCCTCCTAAGTAAAGTTCGAACCCCAATTTGGGCACAAATTAGAGTCCTCAAGGCCTTTTGACATCGACCCAGCAGCTTGAAATCCCCATCTGAACATACAATCACTTAATACCAAAATCTCATCCCCAATACATAAAAATCTAGATCAATGTGATCTCAGTAGATATAGTGGAACCTTCCGAACTATGAACCCAATAATATGCGCATATCATGCTAGATCCAAACAAAATTGACTGCAATTACCTTGAGGGGTACACTGAAGTGAGCTGAATTGCCGATCCCTCTTCCAAAAAGCTGTTAAAATGGGTGATTTCATACAGCAGAGCTCCATAATTCCATTGCAAGCTGTTGCTTAAACTCTCTGTTCTTCTTGTCGGAATTCTCGTTGTCCGGGCTCGCAAATAGCCATTTCTATCATTGTCGTCGTTTGAAAAACATTCTTTTCCCCATTGAAACAGTAATAATTTAAGGTAGAAGCCTCCAGAGTAGGCATCTTCCCAATGGACCTAGTTCTTTGGACCACCCCGACTTCGGACTCTCTTATAAGTTATTATCTGTTTAGAAGCATGATGAGGAGCAGCCCTTTTATAACTAGACCTCAATTTGTATGCTTCCTGCTCTGTACTCTCCTCGGCTTTAAGAGAGCCAGTTGGTGTGAAGGTGGAACTTTTCTCCACAACTTCTGTCCCATCAGGGTTAGAATTTTTGTCGGCTTCAATCCTATGTTCTTCTCTAGGATAAGTAACGGTATTCCTTGATTCCATCTCTTTCATCTGGTGAATTGAAAACACGGGACCAATAAGAACTTACACAAAGTCTTTCCCCAGACAATGAAGAATGCAACTTTGTACTTACCAACTCATGCATACAACTCCTACTTTGAGCATCCTATAAAGGATTTTATGTTAGAATTATCAATTTTGCAAAAGAGAAAAATGACAATGAACTTCACTTGAGGCGGGATTCACATACCCTTCTTTGGAGCTCATGTTTCAGGGCTGCAATCAACTTCAGCAAGTACTTGTAAGCAGACTTGTGAGGTTCCTGTGTTGTTGAAACATTTATTGAGACAAGCATGTCATAAAACCGGAGCAATTCTAGCAGATCCATCACCTGGGAGTTGGGAGATAAGGGCAACCCTTCGACATCAGGAACTTCTGAAAGCTGAACACACTGTGCGTTACCCGCTTCATCTGCCAAAAGCACACTCCAGGAAGGGGGATTATGAATCCCTACTGCCCCAAAATCAACTTCAGAATTTGTCGCAGCCATACGACGCAAGTGATCGATTGCAACGGAATCACCCAAAGCCTCCAGACTCTAATATCAACAGAAAAAAAATGAGACTAAATTTTAGCACAACCAGTTAATCCATCTTCTATGGGATCATGAGATCACAAAACTAAGAAATTCAAGCATATGGGGTAGATGACATAGCATGCACAAGATAAGTTCCTCTATGTTCTTATTTAGTAAACTCCTCACATTAGACATTTATAAAAATTAACTATCAGACCTTTCCGTCTGTAGAAGATAGTTGGCAACACCACTATATCTAGAGTCAAAAAACGAGATTTGCTTATATCCCCCAAAAGAGCTACTAACTTACCATGGACGTTGAGACTTCTTCTTCATATAAGTCCGCCTCATCTTCATGGTTTCTGACAACATAATTGCATGCCTGCACGATGGATTCTACCATGTGGATTAGACACACCTACCTGATGAAAGACATAAGATATTCCAAAGAGGCTATTGCCTTAGTGACATCTTCCTTTATTCCAAAAGTCAGGGCGAACTCTAGAGTACAAACCTCAAACCTAAGGTGGTTGGAATTAAAAACAGGAGATACCAAAACAAAATCATACTATTAGAGTAACAGGCTTATGGATAGCCTTTCTCCAAAAGAGAAATTACTCATCAAAACTTGGGCCTGGTTAATATTTCGTAATATCCTTACATTTGCATCGCCAAAAAAAATAAATCCTCACATTCATGACTTTTCTGCTAACTATCCGAGAATCCAAAAATCTATATTCCTGATAAAGTGAAATGGATAAGTTCACAGGTTCAGACTGTAGCATCTATACCTTTGGTCTATCTACAGCTCTGAATGAGCAGAAAACAGGTGTAAAATTGGGAGGCTTCAAGATAACATATGCTCCTTCATTTTTTCCCATCTCTTCAGGAAACTGCATGAGACAAACAGTGGCACAATTGTTTCGCTTAGATAAACTAGCACATGCGATATGTGTGCCAATTGAAAGAACATTGATGAAAGATTCGCTTTAATTAATAAGAGAGAACAAAGAAAAAATTTGGAGCCAAGTCAGGGACTGATCATTGAACCGTTTCTTCAAAACAAAACTGGAGCCTGAGGAGCAGAGATCATAGATGCCATTCTTGTAATTATTAAGCTCCACTAGCAACCAACATCCAATAGAAAATAGAAGAAAATATGAAAAAAATACAGGGAGGAGGTGTGGCCAGTGGAAGTGGAAGAGCATTTGCAGAAGAGTGGCGCAGACATTATGGTATTAACTAAAATGATTGGTTCTTTTTAATTGTTAAATATTCTCTTAACTATCTTAACTCTTCTTGGATGGCAAACAAATGATCGAAAGAAATATGGAAAGACATGAAAAATTCATCAACAACAGCTGGGTCAAATTTTTTTTAACAAATGATAAAGATGCACAGCAGATACCCATATTCAAATTATCAAATAGCTGCTGAGATTAGCTATGATACTGCGAAAATCAACGAAGATTAAAAAAAAGTTTCTGTCATTTCACATGTGCCGACATTCCTGTTTTGAATTCTTCCCTAACTCCTATTATCAAAAAACAATCAAACAGGAAACCTTGGAATTTATCTTTATGAGTTCAATGGCACTTGGTAGCATGAACAAAGCTCATGCTTTGTAATATGAAACTCAACTTCAAGACAGTTATAAAAAAGAAAGAACAATATCAAGGACCATGGAAAGATCCAATTAGAGCCATAATTACACGTTATCATAACCTGTTACTATTAGCGACTGGAAGTGAAAGCCAAGTAACCAAAATGAGGACCTGCATATATTCTGGAGCACTGAACAGAGTAAATAGCTTCCCTTATACTCCACTGTGATCCTCACTGTAGCCTTTGGACAGTGCTTTTAAAACTTTTCGAGAGGCCCTTTTTCCAGGCCCTTCATTTGATCTAATAATGAACTGCAGCAAGATAGCCCTTAATAATCGCTGAGCTCTCATAACACACACACACACACACACACACACACACACACACACACACACAAACTAAAAGCCTAAGACTCAAATATGACCACAATCATAATCGAATGAAGACCAAAAATAAAATTCAGCAAGGCAAGTCTATAAAGCCAATTAACTTTCTAGTTTATATTTTTGAGTTGCAGTCGATGCCATTTGTTTAATCATCACTTTATGCTCATATTCAAATGAAATGAGTATATAAGGCATTCAGTTTGTCCAATGGCCATCACTTACCAGCAAGAACAAATGTAAATATGCTAAGCTATGTCATTAAAAGCAAGACATTGTAGCTGCATAAATGACATAACTAGAACTATTCACACTACCTTTAAATTAGACTGGCTCAGAAACGTCTCTGTGCAATCTGGGCCCCACCAGACCCCTGCTTGGTGCACTCTTTTTTCCCTAAGACCTTCAACAGATGATGGGTCTGAGCAGAGCACGTCGTTCAAGATTAGCGAGCCTCCATGAATATGATCATCATCTAGAGTGTCTATAGTGTATCTACTAACTCTAGAAAGTTCATCCAAAGTGCCAACCGTCATCGGTCCTTCAAGTGACTCAGAAGAAAGAATTCGTGTGCTTCGGAATAGCCCACCATGGCTAGTATATACACTATCACTTATTATTGAGGCCAAGGGAAGGTTTTTAAAACATCCCAAACACTTCTTATAGACATAGTCACCTTGATCACCATATTTGGTCAGCACCTCTTCCTTAAAGCCACAGGATGATGAGAAAGACTTTGTCTCATGATTTCCACGCAGAAGATAGACTCTACCGGGCATTACGACCTACACACCAAATATTAGATGTAATAGTCAACCAACAGAAAAGAACAAGTATCTGTTCTCAAGTACTAAATTTGAAAAAGTGGGAGGGTTGTGGTTGTTGTTGTGTGTGTGTGGTACGACATAGTGACAAATAAGCCTAGACAGAGGAAGAGGATGGCTAATGGGAAAGGACCCTGATCAGAAAACAAGGTACCGGAACGTGTCAAAGCCTACATAATGGCAGTAAACGTGTATATGAATTCAAAACACTCTCTCCGACACCACTATTCATTCTTTCTAGGTTGTACTTTGTAGGAGCTATGGAGGCAAGATTGCTTCATTTCCAGAGTATGTTACTGCGGACTACTCATTATGGACAGAGGAAAAGATGGCTTACCTTCCAGGCCAACAACACGAGAAGTACTTCCAATCCCCATGGCGCTCTACCGACATAATTACCGTTGAAAACAAAGAATAGTTTCTCTGAAGGCACACCAACATGGTCATACATGAGAGACAATAAGTTGTGGTACTGTCCCTCAATATCACCAATTACAACCACTCTTGAATCCTCTCCGGAGCAATTAATAATCACACAGTTTGGTTCTTGACTAAGAATGTTGTCAGCTGAATTGATCAATTTGTCGACCACAGCGACAGGCATGACAAATTTAAAATCAGAGGGGACACCTTCCCATGAAGATCTTTTTAGTTCTAACATCAAATCTTCAACCCAGACCGAGGTTACTTCATCATTTTGAGGCCAAAATATTGAGGGATAAGACATCGACCTTGATAGAAGTTCCACATTATCATTTTGGTCTACCAATTCTCCACCCATAACATATGCCTCATTCTTCACTGCAATCCCTGTTAGTTCGTCCACAAACACCTGTCCTTTCATATTCAAAACGTGAACGTCCTCTTGGTTTGCTTGCATTGCACAATCCATAATGCTCTCTCTGATCCCCGCATCATCAGTCTCATTAATCTGTTAGATACGCCTGTTAGAAAATAATCTAGACTTAAAATCACAACGCATGCAAATAGGCTAATCTATTTTTCCGCCTTACTCTTTCAGCAAATTCATAATGCCAAGCACTACCAGCATCTGCTTTTCTATCGGCAATGGCACCAGCAATTTCCTTAATCCTCGACATTAACTGCACTCTATGATCATCCAAGCCGTCAAACGACATCCTACTTATGATATCTAGAGTTTCCTTGCATGTGGCCACCTGCACCATATTGTTCTCCAAGTCAGTTGCCTTAACAGATAAACCCTTCAGAGTTCGCTTAAACACTGCAATTTGGACCTACGATATCGTCAATAGCAGAGCGCAACGCCCTATTCACGTCTATCTTCGAAACCTGCCAGGCCAAAATATAACAAGTCAATGAAAGACCAAGCAGCGGAGAAGAGACCGTTTCGTAAGTCGGCAAAAATCCCGTTTCTCCAACCCACCCCCTCGAACCGACCGCCCACGACCTGGCGCGCTATTTCTCTCATCGTCGCCAGCTTGTGCACTTGCTCCTCGCTCAAATTCGCAAAAGACATCAAACTTATGACCTCCAAGATCTCCTGGCATCCCCTAACTTGCTCATCCCGCGATTCCATCGCCCCGGCCCAACCTACAGATTTCCATTAGAGCTTCATCAACCACCGACCGAGATGAACAGAAAGCATTCCAGCTACAATTCAGCTACAAAATCGAGAAGCTCGTCAACCGCTCGATCACGGAGTGGATTGGGCATGTGGCCTCTGAACAGAACCAAACAAGCACGGGCCACGACGATCGGCTCCAAACTCCGCGACCGATCATCCGTTCCCGGCGGACAAACATACCGCTCGCCGATGAGGTTCCAGAAATCACGACGACGACGATCGGGCGCACGAGATGGGGAGACACCATCGAGTTCGTTCCCACGCGTGAATTGGCCCCCCCGCACGAGTGCGCGGGTGTGCATGTGCGTGCGTGCGTGCGTGCGTGGGTGAGCGGTGTGGAGTGTACCTGGAAGCCTGTCCGAGGAACGGTAAGAGGGAAGCGAGGGCAGTTTCAAAAACCGGGAAGCAGGACGCAGGACGACCTGAAAGCGGAGTGTCGTTTGATGGAGAGAGAGAGAGAGAGAGAGAGGGGCAAACGACTCGCCGACGCCGCGGAGGGGACTGAGTTCTAGTTAGGGCAAAGCCACGAAACGACGTCCGCGTTTTATCTCGTCTCATCCGGCGCGTGCGCTGAGTCGTTGGGATCAATTTCGTTCTTTTTTTTTCGGAAAGATCGACGCAAATGGTCATTCCACTTTGATCAAATACATAATATATTCGTCAAAAAATTTATATATGTGTGTGTTTAAACTAATATCTAAATTATATAAAAAATATTCAATACAATTCATGAACTTAAATTAATCGAATGACAACATTAAATATATTTTATATAGTTTGTGAACTAGTTTGAACGTTTACTAAAAGTTGTGAGACCACGTTAAATAAATTTGAAGTTTAGGAACATTGCACGTTCGACTAAAACTTAGGGAATACATAGAATATTGAGACAAAGTTCGATGACCATTTGCACCATTATCCATTATTTTCTTTTCATGCATTATACCATAAAAAAACCCATTAAATTGTCCTCACCGTGATAGAAATGATCAAAATACTTTTTTTCTATCGCTCAAGATTCCTAAAGTTTTCTATTATGATACAAGCACCCTAATTTTTCTTTGTCGTAAAAAAGTCCCGAAATTATATTATTATCACAAATATAGTTTGGATTGAACTATCATATAGCATATATTTGTCAAATATGCACAAGTTTATTTTTTTTTTCATGAAACAAAAATAAGTCTGGGGTCATATAGAATTTCCTATTTTCTTGTAAATAGGAAATTCTATCAATCATGCCCAACTTTATCTTATCCTGGCTTTTACATCTTTCACGGCACTGAGAGTGTATATATATTGAGTAAATATCCAATTTTCAAACATTATTTATACATATCATACCGAAAATTGATATATTATAAATCATAATTTTTAGTTCACTTTTTAGCAAAATGCAAATTATACATTTTACACTTTAAGTCATTGCAAAATGTGAACTTTTAAAAGGTACGAAATTTTAAGGTACTTTGACATCTAAAAATGTGAAGTGTGAGATTTTGACGCGAGCATAGAGCACATGCTGAAGGACGGAGTAGTTAGATTTAGAAAAAATTTAGTCAATAATGTTTGTAATTTCTCTTTGAAAAAAGAAGAAGAAAAGAAACCTATGGTATTCGGTTTTTTTTTTAAAGTTAAAATGTTAGCCTGGGTTTCGTGGATATTCTGAACTTGACTTATGAAATGAAAATACCCCTCAGAATTAGATGTTTTGTGAAATTTAAAAGATTATGTATTTATCGCGATAATTTTAAACTCCATTTATTTCTCATGTAAATCCCCTTCTTCTTTTCCACATCTGTAATATGACTAGATCCCGTGCGATGCACGGGCCTGGCCCATTGAAGAGTGGGTGCCCCAGACCCTCCCAGTTCGAATTCGGGTCGGGTTCCAGCTCCGAATCGCACGCCTTCATCTTCTTCATCGGCTGGTCAATAGGATCTCTAGGGTTTTAGCAGAATCTCTGCAACTCCAATTGGAGCAAAGAAAAGAAAAAATAAAAAAGAGAAAAAAAGAGAGAGGAAGGAATGGCGACCAGATCGCTGATCCGAAATGGAGCTTCGCTGGCGAACCGGCTTCTGGCGAATCCTCTCTTCCGTCGGAACCCTAGCCCGACTCAACGCGTTGTTTCTCCGAGCTCCGAGATCGCGCCGAAGCTGTTCCCTGCCGTCTCCAAACTCGATACCTCTCTCCATTTGTGCCAGAGCGACGCCGATTCGCTCGATCGAGTCTCTTCTCACCGTTTCCTTCATCCGTTTGGCCTCCCGTCCCTTAGCTTCTTCTTACCCGACGGTACTCTCCCTCCCTCTCCGGGATTGGTATTTGATTTTTTGTTGCTTGTTGATAGCCGCTGCATTGTTGCCTTGTCGATAGATATTTCGTTTCCCTGTGTAGTCGTTCCGCGGAATTTGCATCGCAGGTGTTCATTTCGAGTTGCTTGGATTACCCAAAATTTGTGTTTTTTTTTAAATATGGTTTCTGGAGAACTTGACAGTCTTAAATTTAATGAAATGAACTGTTATCGACCATCTTAAAACACTCGGATGCGTCGTCCTCCCTGTGATTTTGGCTGGATTGGCATGATAGTTCATTTCTGGCTTAATGTTCGACCTGCAAGCTTTGTGAGATTCAGAGTACTCCTTGCTTCTTCAAGGCTTGTGGAAGTAGCTTCATTTTCTCTTTAAAATGACAATGTTTCTTCTATTAGTGACGGTACGTACATAATGTCCTCCTTTCACAGTCACTTTTACTATATCTAGATTTTGATTGGATGATGTTTGTAGCATTTGGCTTTGTGTATGGGTTGACTTAATAATCAATAATCAGCGGATAACCATTGGATTTGGTTGACAACTTACATCTCCTCTCTCTCATGTGGTTGCTTGTCCGATACCTCCTACATTCTCTTACTGTTTGCATGGTTTGTGTTCGTGCACAGGTGATGTGAACTCATCGAGTGATCCAATGCTTTTATCCACAAAGCGGACCTACCAGCCCAGTACCATTAGGCGTAAGAGGAAACATGGGTTCTTTGCTCGGTATGGCTTGCTTCCTTCTTCTTCTCTTCCAATATGCATGGTTGTATGTGAGCTTCTGGTGACTGTCCCTGAAGATAGAAAAATTATGGACTAAGTTAGGACTGTTTGGAACTAGATGGAGAAATCAGTCTCATGATGAATGACTTAGCTACTGTCTTGAGGATGTTATATACTGATCATGCTGTGATTGCTATAGCAAATTGATGGAAAGGCTCAGTTCACAGTAGCTCTCCCCATATTGCTGTTTCTCTCACTTATTGTCTGTCCTGCTGTTTGACAATATTTTTTCCATATGGACGAGCTAATTGTTGGTTTGGAATTAATGTTATTTGAGAATTTATCTTGTGAATTGTATCACTTTGCTACATTAACAGAAAGTCAACCAAGGGTGGTCGGAGAGTCATTGCTCGAAGAATAGCGAAGGGCAGGTCAAGAATTACAGCTTAGTATCTCTTACGCGGCTTGGCTGCAATTAATATCATTGTACACATATACCTTTCATGACAATGAGTGAATTTCAAGTTAGAGGAGACGGCTTTGGCTTAGAATGCTTCTGAGGTCCTATGTGGAATGTGAACTCATTCCTTACGTGACAGCAACTTTTTTTCTGTTGAAGTCTTCTTCTTTCTCTGTCAAGCTTCTTGGAATAATCCTTTAAGAATTTCTCTTTTTCCAACCATTGTCTGGGATGTGTAATCTTCCCAGTTTTGGAGCAATGACTTAATGTATCATGAAATTTCAAATGCTTGGGATGTGTAATCTTCAGGGTGAGCTTTCTAGGGGAGCTCTGAATGAGGTTTGGCTCTATGTCAGCAATTTACCTCCTTGGCTTTACTTAATTCTAATGGAGTAATCCACGGTTTAGATCTTGGTATTACCGATGCTTCGCAGGGGACTTCCCACAGAACATTGGATCTGGTGATTACTTGTCTGATCACACATAGCTTGAGAAATTTAATTTCCAAGGTTGACTTGAACTTGTTAATGCTAGTCTTATTTTACTTTTAGCACTGGTATGATTTTGTAGAGCATTTGCTTGCAGGCATGATGTAAACAGTATCATTTTCTTCCCTAAATCCCATCTCATTAAGGCTAGTTTTCTTCACACGACGAGTACATTTACAAAAGAAAATAAGAAGTATAATCCATGATTCCCCGGTCGCCTCGGGTAGTCGGTCTTCTGGGTTCCAACTTCTGTTATCGAAGAGATTATCATTTAAATTCATTTTATCATACTAAGCAAACCGCTTTTAATTCGCACGCTATGATGAATTAACCGACGCGGCTTTGCAGCTCCCAAATTTGCAGATGGCATGGAAAGTGAAGATTGCAATGCGGGGCTTCAGTTGCTCCAAAGGCTAATCAAGGGCGAGTGTTGGAAAGCCCCAATTCACTTAAAGATGAGCACGCACTCGGGCTATTGAGCAGCTGAACTCTGTTTTTGCGCCTAAGAAATAAAACTGTCGAGCCCGTCAGGCCATCGCATAAGTGTTGGTAATCGCTTCCCGTCTTCCTCTCCCGGTGGTGGAAATCTCAATTTGTAGCCACCGGGGGCTATCCTTCATCCTTGTCAATTGGTCAATGACCATGAAAGCTAGTTATATTGCTGCAGACGTTTTTTATCCGAGCCGTCCATGTGCTCTTGGTCGGCATGCTAGCCTTCCCTTTCTTTCTTTCGTTTTCACCCTCTCTGATTTGGCACTGAAAGCTGCATCCTCATCTCCCGAGATTACTATAACATGTAATCCTTCAAATGCAAGCTTTCCTTACCGTCGCCAATGTCTTGCTCTTGTTTTTCAGTCGGACACTTCGTCTGAACAATAGGTATAATGCGTACCAATCACGCCACATGGCGGTGAAAAAAACAAAACAAATTGAGAGATGGCCGCCAAACAGGACAAGAATGCATCTCACTGGGATGACATAATAAGTGGGGCACACCCATCGACCGCGTGACAAACGTTGATGAAACATTTTTCCCTCTCTTGAACGTTCAGTTTCCCTCTCCATCAACTATGTTTTCGTCGACTTTGGCATTGTATGGTGATCACTAATTAGTAACTTTAGGAGTAGGGATGATCAGTTTTTCAGGTTATTCGGTTGCTCCCTTGGAACCTGGAATAGGAGCTGGCGAGACTGGTTCCTTGGTCTCCAAAAACGTGAACCGGACCAAGGAATCGGTCTAATTGATCCGAGTATTGGACCAGTTGGTCCGATGGGATTGAGAAGATTTAAATAAAATTCGAAAAATATTTATGAAATAAGACAATAGGACACATGAAACGTAACGCGAAAGAGGCAAGCCTTGTGGATATAACCTTGAATCTCGACGATTGATGAATAGGCTTAGGACGAGAGTTGAGACTTGAACTCAAGTAAAAGGATGGTGGGGGTGAGGGTTTTATTTTGGTAAAGTTAGGTGAGGGTAATTATTTCAAAAGTTACATAATCGGAAACAAAGATTGATTAGAATAGCTTCAAAAAAGAATTACGATTTTTTTTTCTAATGTACTTTTTCTTCAATCAAATATTAAAAATTTTAAAAAATAATTCGTCTAGTTTAGGTGGTCCAATTTGATCAAGGTAGTTCGATCCAATCCAGCTCCCAAGCTGGACCACCTAACCAGGGACCGAACTGACACTATTGGGAATCGGACCAAATTGGCCAGTTTGGTTTAGGCGATTCTCGATTTGATCGATTCCTAATTTGGTCGGTTCATCTTGCTCGCTCCTATTAAGGATCAAGGGCTGTTGACGGACCTATGACCTTCACCATTAGGTCAAGGTTAACCTCCTTGAACTCTTCTTTTGATTATCTAGGGAAAATTATCCAAAAAATCATATACATACTAAAATTGTGCCAATTTAGTCACAAGCATTTTTTTTTCTCCCAATTGAGTTCCAATCATTTTGCATTTGTGCCAGTTTAGTCAATTTGACCAATTTTAAACATTGCTAACATGGCATGGCCAATGCTGATGTGAATAAAATTATTAATTTTATTTTTTTATCTTCTTTACTCTTTTTTTTTTTTTTTACAAATCTAGCCGGTGAGGTCACAAGCCAACCATCATTGGCCGCAAGTGAGATTTGGAAAAAAAGAACAAAGAAGAGAAGTAAAGCGAAAAAAAGTATCATTAAATATAGTCCATGTTAGTACCAACCGGCTAACATTGACCGAATGGACTAAATTGTCGTAAGTATAAAAGATTTATGACTTGATAGACAAAAAAATAGAACTGAATTAATATAATTACGATAAGTTCATAACTTTTTTTTGATAATTTTCCCATTATATCATTGATCATCCTTGTTTGTCCTGTTCACCTCATTAAATTTGTCCACAATTCGATTCCATCACTTCGTTTTGTTTTGTCCTTAAAAAGTCCCGGATTAGAATTCCCTATCTTGAATTAGTGTGCCTTAGTGGATCTAAGGGTGGGGAGGGGGGTAAGACATACTAATCCAAGGTAGGTGATCCGTTTCAAAAGTCCCCTGTGGAATTAGGCACCCCAGCGCTCAATTACTTTTTCTTTCTAACACCCTCTTATAGAAGGGAATTAACTGTGCAATCCCACAGGTTCATGGGCGGTAAGGCCTCCGTGATGCGCGGCCGGCTCTAACCCCCCAAGGCAAGGTGCGAAACGAGAGAAGCGGATAACGAGGAGCCGTGCCCCGCGCCTGTCGGTTGCCGAAAACCCAAAGCGCAAAGCACAGAGACTGTTGAGCTGAGACTTGAGAGGAAACCCGGGCATCATGAAACTTTTGCAACTTTTAAGAAAGGCATCGGCACCTGATAGTTAATCTATTTACACTTTTAACTTCTGGTCCGCGGTCTTATGTGTACCCGGATAGAATCACAAGGATCCGCTGGAATTACGTCATGCTAGGACGCCACTCACTGAAAATTCACTAAAAGACATTGCTCGCTCAAAAGTCAACTCTCTGCGCGAAGTGAATGCTTCCCCATCAGATGTAATCGTGCTCTCTTCTGTCTTTCAGGGTCTCCTTCCCCACTTCTGGGTACTACGTGCGTACTCCTAAACACGTGCCCGAGACCCAGTGAGAGAGAGAGAGAGAGAGAGAGAGAGAGAGAGAGAGAGAGAGAGAGAGAGAGAGTAAATGGTAGGGAGGGAGAGCATAAGTGACATATAATCGGAGAATGATTAACAATTGAGTTAGAAAGTGGCATGCCATGTTACAAGTGAGGACTCAATTAATGGAAAATTAGAATATACCTGAAGAAACCTTTGCAGAAACCGTTTCATCCACCCTTAATTTGAAGGTAGGTGAGAAGGTGGATGACTAAAATCCTTGGATCAATTGTTAATTGTATTCATTGTGTGAAACTTGTTTACGTTGCCAATGTATGCTAGAATTACCATTTAAGAATCTGCCGGACAAAGCTTACTATCTATTTTACGAGCCAATCTCACTCATAAACGTTTTTATAATATTGAAATATTCCATAACAAATCAGATCTACTGAATATACCTAGCACTAGAATCACTCATGGCAGTAAACAATTGTCCAACAGAGAGAGAGAGAGAGAGAGAGAGAGAGAGAGAGAGAGAGAGAGAGAGAGAGAGAGAGAGAGAGAGAGAGAGAGAGAGAGAGAGAGAGTGACAAATGGGAAAACACTTGACAGGAGTCACAGGTTTTGGATATACAGGAATGCAATCGTGCTTATAATAAGGTAAATAAGCATGTGCAAGAACTTACAACACATCTGTATGAATCTGCAGTGACCATTTCCCTCTCCAACGCATGCATCGACATGGATGCCAAATCATAGGTTGTCCCAGATCCAGTATTTGTCATGCTCTTTACCTTATTCAGAATATGCCTTTGAGAAGAAATAAATGCATTATTTTGCATTTAATGACTATAGTCAATGAACACCACCAACCCCCACATGATCAACTTCTATTTGGAGTCCAAGGTTGTCTGCTGATCCCAGGTGGATGCTAGGCTAGGGTTCATACCAAATGGGCCACTTGATGATAGATCTGCTACTAGAGAAGATGAAGAAGATGACGACATCACCGATGCATCAATGGCATTGCACTCCATTTGATTGATGATGGTAGGAATGTACGGGGGATAAATTTCTTGACACGGCGATGAAGGCGCTGTTGGAAGAAGAAGGCATGATGATGCTGAGCGTCTGGTACCCAGTGGGTCTAATAGCATTTCTTGTGAAGAAGAGGAACAGGAAGTCGTGACAGGTATATTGCAGAAACCACCGTCAATGATCTCGCAGAGCTTTGGCATCGCCCATAACATCGGCGAGTATTCGCCATGAGGTTGAACAATCTCACCAGGATGAACGATCTTATTATTTCCATAGTCAGCGTAGTATTCAGCGCCTTCGCTTGTGAAAGGTCGATCTTCTTGACTTGGACAGATGATTTGATGAAGCGGGTGTCCGAAAGACAAACCTTGATCATACAAAGAAGATAAGTTGTTGCTGGACAAATGGGAGATCTGATGTGGGTAATGGACCAGATGATCAAAACCGAAGTTGGGCACTTCTTGTTGTTGTGGCGGATCAAATTCAAAGTTGCCTTGACAAAAATTTTGCATCACATGAGGTAGTGTTGAAGCAGTAGTACTGTTAGGTGTAGGGTAATAAACCTGGTCCTGTGGTGGAGACGCTAAGATCAGGCTAGGGTTCGAAAGGAGAGAGAAAAACCCTTCTTGATCAGCAGCATAAGGATTGTGGATCACGTGATGATGGTGGCGGTCATGAGACATGAGCTTCTTCTTGATGCTTGAATTCCAAAAGTTTTTGACTTCATTATCTGTTCTCCCGGGTAGGTGCTTGGCTATTTGAGCCCATCTGTGCAAACCCAGAACTTATTGAACTTGAAAACTAATGGCCGGAAAAAAAAGCATAGTATTGTAAACTTATAATAAGATATCAGCCCGACCATTCATTCTAATTTATCGAATTCCGGATAAAATAGTAGTAGAATTTCCCATATAGTACACATTTATATGAATGAACCTGTTGCCCAAAATGCTATGGAGTTCAATGATGAGAGCTGCTTCTTGCTGGGAGAAGCTGCCACGTTTCAAGTCAGGTCTGAGATAGTTTATCCATCTTAGTCTGCAGCTCTTTCCACATCTCTGAAGGCCTATAATTCAAAGAGCAAGAGAAAGTTGACATAGTGAAACAAAATATGAGTTTCTGGTAATTTAAGACCATAGGACCAAAAAAAGGCAAGGAAAGGAATACTAATCAAGATGGTGAATTCAAAGAATATAAGGGTATGAACTGGTTCTAAAACTTCATGAGATTCTAGAGTTAGCGACATACTTTCAAGAAGTAATGCTGATCTATGCATAAGAATGTGAAGAATACTTTGAAGGGAAAAAAGATCATTTTGAGGTGTAAGGAATATATATGATCACAACCTGCATGCTTGGGAACAGAGCTCCAGCATCCGTGGCCATAAGTGGAGATGTAGTTTACGAGCTTCTCGTCTTCTTCAGGTGACCACAACCCCCTCTTAACCTTCTGCTTGTTGCAGCATGAATGGTGTCCCATCTCTCTCTCTCTCTCTCTCTCTCTCTCTCTCTCTCTCTCTCTCTCTCTCTCTTCTGTGAGAGCAAGCCAATGGCCACAAGAGAGGAAAAAATTTGGGGTATCTGGTATTTAAGAGAAAGTGAAGGGGAAGAGAGATGACTTTCTCAGCTGGATCTCATAGCCCTAGAACAACAGGTTAAAAGTCATGATACCTCAAGAAAGCAACAGACAAAAAAGAAAAGAAAGAGGAGGGAGGTATTTAATGAATGGACCATATCATATAATAATATGTTATCATATGTGAGACTGAGATGGTCGCTCACTCGAAATTTAATGTCGGGTTGCAGTACAATATGGCCGATGGTGGCCCAAGATTTGGAGACTTTGTTGGAGAGAGTGAAAAAGGAAAATGTGAACATACATGAGAAAATATTGGGTGCTGCAGCATTGCCATATCAGATGGCTCCATTATACGTGTCAAGCATTCATGCAATTCAGTAGAAATAACGCAAGACTAATTTTAACAAGTTAAGTCGACGGCATCACGTCTGTGCAACAATGATTACGTCCATATGTTGTCCAATTAATCTTACGGCAAATCCATATGTAAATTTGACAAAACTATTTAAGATCATGCAAAATCTCCCCTACGTTTTTATTTCTATAACCATCATCAAGATGAAGGTGCGATCGATCCTCGAGAATTCCTCCATTCAATAGCAAATTGAGCCGTAGCTAGGGCTAGAAATGTGCTGCAAACAAGCATCCCCGGCAGAATGCACGCATGGGTTCACCACTAACTTGGTCTTTTTCCCACAGGATGATATTTAGAATTTACTCAAAAGAATAAATAGTACTTTATTAGATATACTATTTCAAATTTACTTTATCGAAGTACTTTAAATAGACTATTTCAAATTTACATATCCATAAAGTTCTTTAAAAACTGGGCTTAAAAATCGACAGATCTAACATGATTTAGCGATAATATGTCAGGAGATCTTTATAGTGTATCAATGTATGGAGGAATCACTGGAAGAAAGGCCTTGTAATTTGTTTTTCTGAACCTCAATTTGGACTAGAATATGGTTATTATTTATGTTAACATTAATACTTGATTTTGATTTGACGACATCAATTATTTCTCACTAGTCCCAGTGAGTATATGCTTCCACGGCATAGAATTCATCTGTCTATCTATATATGAAAATCATGATTTCCGTTTGAGCAAAATTAAGAAAATCTTACCCGTGTTGTGGTAGGTTTTGCAGGGAAAGAGAGTCTAATTTACTCATTTGGAGATTTTGTGATTTTAGTATCATGTCATGGTTCACCAAACGATATTTAAAAGGACTTAACTGCAATTCTTGAATTAGCCTATGGGGCTTAGCTAAAACAACTGTAAACAAAACACATAATCGTTCCATGAAGTTTGATTATCAATCTGTGGAAGTTTTGGCACATCCATCCTACAGCAAACAGAAAAGGCACGTACTAGAAAACAAATATGAAAAAGTAAAACGAATAAAAATTCATTTTGAAAAGTCAGGTGATTGTCGCTTGTATCATCCAATGATATTGTTGCCTTACAAATTACGATGGTGTCATGACCATGTCATGCATGGCTTTTCATATACATTTTTGTGATAATTAAACCAATGTTATTATTCTTTTTCGCTTTTCGTGTATGATCATGTGATAATTAAGTTAGGGTGATAAAGTTGAAGGCCCCTTCGATCTTGTAGTTTTACACATCAATTTTTCTCTTTCTGAATTATGCATCTTTTTGGTTGTGATGAGTAGACGTTTAGGAGAGGTTTGCATATTCTTTTGCGTTGGATTTGCAGGATGAGAAGTCATTTAGGATAAATTGCATCATAATCAATAAGAGGAGTCGAGCTTAAAAGTAATTAACATGCACAACTTATACAGTGAAAACTAAATGCAATCATTATGAAAATCCCTTTAAATACACAGAACGTCCTAAAAGTCATATTCTCCGTAAAGCTTCTTTGAATCGAATTGATTATTCTTTATGTCGTTTCAACCACTTTCAACAAGGAGACTTAAACTGCAATATAGAGCCATGTCAAATCCACATCAACATGACGTCGGGTGCTTAAAAATTCTCTTGATGGAATACGAATACAATGATGGCAAAAATTGCTGCATGCACATTAAAGTGCTGCCGTGATTAATCGCAATCAAAATTGCAAGGAGGTGAAACGTGCGGTCCATGCAATTGCTAAATCGAGCCGTCTACTTAAGCAGGAAAATGGAAGGTCAAGAGAAGGGAGGAAATGAAAAAGTATGATAGTTCTTCGGATTCATAAATGTCCCCAACCCATGAATAAAGAAAGAAGAATTCCATTCCATTAGTGTGTTTCTGTTTGTGGATGCTCATTATTGCGTGTTCTCCCAAAATCTAGAATTGATGTTGATGAGGACCATCATGGAGATGACAGCAGTGACAAGGATATGATTGGTGTTTGACTGTATCCAAAGGGAACAGAATGAACGTGAATTCCAAACCTGAAATGCCCTGATTTTGCAAATTCATGGCTAAAGTTCCTGGATATCGTGTGTATTGGTAATCAAAATCCAATCTTGCAACGGAAGAGGAAGATGCCTAATGTCAGAATCAGATACATGATTTTCAAAGTTCATAATGTGTCTAATCACTATCAGGGGTTGTGCCATTTTCATGCATAGAATGCCGCTTCCCCTTTTCTCCTGGAAAGTCCCCACGTTTCTTTCTTGTAGCCTATTCCAGAAGAAGAGTAACTTGTTAGCAAACTCCTTGCGCCTAATCCAAAGATTGGTTCGAGTGGAGAATCCATTGAGGAGCTACATGGATCATCAAATGACAACTTATTGTGAGTTCCTTATTTTATTTGAATGACTTGTCTTTAATCGAATTGATTGTCAAGAATGCCATTTAGTATTCACAACAAAAAAAGAAAAGAAAAAAAGACAACTTGAGATGAAGTTGTTAGTAACTTTTCCGATTTATGGGTGATTGAATTATATCAATTACAAATCACAATCTTAGGGGCACGTGTTAAGCAATAAAAAAATTACTATGTTTGTCTGTAATATGTCTATAAGTGCCTTAGAAATTGGGAATTATCCTAAAAAGGAATACTAAGTATATCATAACCTTGAATCAAATTACGAGGGTTTCTTTCTGATTTTTCTTTTTTTCATTTGAGTCTGCTTAAATTGCGGGTTAGTTGGGAATAATCGTCTCCATCCCTACTAAATGCAAGGGCTCCCCTTCTAGAAATTCCTTGGCCTTTTCCAAGAGTTGGGAAGCTAAGCTTTATTGGGTAAGATTATGTGATTAAGAAATGCTGCCTTCATTATCATGGACTCAAGTTATTCGACCACAAACAGAGATGTCTGCCTTTCAATTGCAGTTTCCATAACTTTCTCTATTTTAGTCACTTGAATGGTAGAACAAGCTGTATATAACTTTGGTAGTATTTATAACTTTCTCTCCAAAATCTTGAAATATCATTTGAAAAGCCACTATACATGTACAACTCTGCATGTCAATACTCGAAGATTTTGAATGGTTTCAAATCTTTGGGATTAAACAAAATTCAAAGAGTGAATTTTGTAAAACTTACAGAAAGCCAAAGGGTTGAAACATAGAAAACTTAATCCCTCTTTACTTCTCTGTCTTTGTGTGGATTGCTAGTTCTTTAGTGAATCGGCAAGATGGATATAATTGATCCAGCATGTGAGAGCCACTCATGATCCCACCAATATTGAAAAAGCAAAAGGAAAGCTTGAACATCCCGAATGACCCCCGAAACTTAGACTTGTTTAGCATTTCTCTCGTACTGCAAAATCAGTGAAGATCTCCTACCCCTTCTCGTTCTTCACCCCTTCTCGATTCTCTTATCAGCGTGTCGGCAGGTCTTAATAGGTAAACACTTTGCTTACGTAGATCAAATTTGAGATCTATTCAGGTATCTAAGAGGAATGGCCGGAGATAGAAGATCCACGTCCCACACAACCTCTCGATCTTGTATGTCAATCAAGCACTTCCCCTGTTGCAGCAAGTTTCGTCTTGGGTAATAATCATTGTGAAAACAACGTATATAAGTTCCTGTGTCAACGTTAATGAGGGTTAGCTGATTAATTACACAATCTACGACCGCACATGAAAGTTGCTGGGCATCTAACACTGTTCCTGAACACGTTTATTACCCGTTGCGAAACATCTAGAGAGAGAGAGAGAGAGAGAGAGAGAGAGAGAGAGAGAGAGAGAGAGAGAGAGAGAGAGAGATTGAAGAATCTTCAATCAACCTTTTTCCCCAGAAACATCTTGTCGAAATGCAATTGCTCACGGAGGAGAAACATCTAAATTTTCTTATTCGTTTTGAAGATTCCCTGTTGAACACGATTGGTTGCTTTCTGTCTTTTCTCTACAGGGCTACCGTTTCTTTTCTTTTTCTTTTTTGTTGTTGGTATTTTAAAAACCAGTTTGGCGTTTCAGATTAAGTTCACCTCTTTGCCTTGGTTAGAGACAGGCCATTCCCACCAAAATTAAGAAAAGACACTTGGATTGTCCGATTCGACACAATTCTTTGCGAAGTTCATTATCAATGAAGACACTTTTTAATATAAGTCTTATTAGTCTAATGATGTGCAATGCAAATGATGTACGTGGTCACTCTAGTTAATTTGTTCTTATATGCACCTTTTATCAATTGATGATACTTGCGGATGATTCTTTTTTATGCTAGTGATGGGAGATCTACAATCCATCGTTCCGGAGGACGATATTACAACATCGACCAATAATATTTGAAAATAAGGTCAAGCCTTATAGAAGTACTATAGTTAATTGACCATTTTATACAAGATTTCTATTTAATTTATAACCGATCCAGTTTGTCATATCATATTCATAGTATATAAACAGTCCTGGAAAAGTTTTTTATTTTTGTTTTTTCTAATGAGATAAGTTCAATCTCCCCTTTAAATGATTTGTCTTCTTTTTCCAATCAATAATGATGCACGCCAGCCCGAAAACTTTAATCCCTTGTCCCTTGATTTCCAAAAAGTCTTGCCAATTTGATTGGAAAGCAACTTCTAATGAAAAGAGTCATGCAAAACGTGATTAAGGTGGTCATGCATTAAGAAGCAAGAGACAAACTATTTCTCAGTTCCCCTTTTTCGACAAAGTGCAGAATCTCCTTTTTCATCTTCTTCTCAAAACAAGCACAGGTTCAATATATTTAGCAGGATATGTTGCTCGGGAAAGAAACTTTGCTGGGAGAATAAATTTTTCTTTTCGCTATTGTGGGTGTGGGTGTGGGTGTGTGTGTGTCTGCTTGCTTGCGAAACAAGAGTGAGGAAGAGGTAAGTGCGCTTGTGATGGAAGGTAAAGGGACCAAGCAAGATTCTAGGTTTAATGTTGCCCATGCAACAATTAATACAAGCAGACCCCTTTTCCCTTTCCCGTGGAGCCATTCCAGGACAATAGCTGTGGGGAGTTGCTTGTTTTTTTCCCACTCATGTCTTTAGGAATCAAAAGGCAAGTACATGAAAGAATGAGATTGGAAATTCTTTGTCCTCTCTTGAGTAAAGATCGGTTTTGGTATAAGTCCTTTTCAATGTAAGTTCTAATTCTCACCGGGGGCCACCACTCCTTTTTCCTCTCTTTTTTATGGCTATTCAAACATCCGCACTCTCACTGATACTTGTGGAAATACACAAATCATCTCATCTTCGTGCATGGGGGTAAGGATCCACGCGCAGAAGAGCGAGTGCGGACTCAAGTTATTTCGAGCGAGAGATATTGTGATACAAATACATAGCCGACCTCATTTTAATCAAATGCTTAACAACCCGTTCTTTTAAATATTGTCATTTCTTTCTAATCTTGAGATGTGTAATATAATGTTCTTGGAATAAAATAGCATGATCCAAAGGTCAGGAAACATCCAATGATTTGTCACATCAGATTTTTGAATTATTCCCCTAATCTAGCTCCTTGAGTGAGACAGTAGATATATACATGTTATCATGGCTTTCCGGTTTTATTTCTCTTAATTGTTACTTAAAATATTCTTCTATTTTTCAGCATGCCCGGTGTCTTTGCTTCTGAAAATCCCAAAGGGCACAGCATCCCAATATCATATGTTGCAGTTATGATATGGAATTTTCCCTGATTCTACCTGCTTGACTGGATTAAGGGAAGATTGAGGAGGATCAGATTGGCGGTCAAAAAAGAACAACAATAAATGCTACGTAATAGCCAAAAGCTACAATGAATAGCTTTTTCATTGCTAGACCTAAATCTAGAAACCAGCCTATTAAACTGCATGGAAAGCTACAAACAAAGAGAAAATTAGGGTAGCAAATTAAAGGTTTAGGTTTAACAACAAAAGCCAGAAGATCCTTGCGTCTCTCCTTTTGCCCGCTTTGTATGTGCTTTTAGACGAACTTGATAAAAGGTAAGCAGAGGCCAAACGCCATCGGACTCTGTAACTACAGCGAGAACATGGTACCAGCATGGTTACATAAGGATTGTTACCGCGTGCAATTCATCCACATCTCTAAAGCACCTCTCTCGCTCTCTCTCTCTCTCTCTCCCCGACCCTGATTCATGGCATTTTCTCAGGAGAAAATGATGGACAACTCAACTGTGAAAAGGACATCCTTACAAGAAAAAGATTTTTCACCTTTGACAAAATACAGGGAATCCATTATATCGACAGCAATAACCCAGAGGACGAGTGACTGTCAATTGAAAAATTTGATCCTTCTTTTCCCCCTATCCTCTGGTCGCCAATTATGCCAGAGAGACATCTACTGCAAGTCACTCCGGGATTTGTAAAGAAGATGGAAAGGAACGCAAGATGATAAAATCTTTTGGCCTCCAAAAGGTGATGCAACAAATCAAGAATGCCCCCACTGATTAAATGGCATGCAAAGAATAAATGCGCCGAGTTAATATATACCCCACTGTCCCTACACTCTGTTTCCTTCTCTTCATGGCAACATCACCATGAAAGAAAAAGTCCACTGATTTTACTCAATTTTGAAGTAACCATCTCATCCCCATACACTTCAAAGTCCCATGCACTCAAGAACATGCTGGAAGTTCTCAGCTTTTCGAGGTTGTCCGGATCGTTTAGCTTATTCGGTCTCTCGGCGACCCACGTGGGGCCAATCAGCGATCCCCGCTGGAAACAACGTTCGCATGCAAGTTCGAGAAGTCAAACTCTTAACGGATTCCCGATACTGTGCATGATTTTTCAAGGAACGCGAAATTGACTTGTGAACTGTTGCATTGTCAGGTCTTTTTACACTGCAACTGCTTATTTGATCATCAGATTTCTCCTTTTCTATTCTTCTTATTTGTTTTACGGGTTTCCTTTTCACGTCATTGCTTTAAGATACAATGATTAAACAGCACGGAATAACACCAGGTTAGGATTGATGACGACGCCTGTGGTCCTAGCGTCTTGCTTGAATGACGGGACCATAACAGATGGTTCATCGAAATAGTCACAATAATCAACCACTATAATTTGTGGGTGTTTAGCTCGTCCTTATGGCTTTAACGTCTCAGCGATCAGTTTTACCGCTGATTTATCAGATTAAATAGTCTCATGGATCAAGGCCAGTAGATTATAGTGTTCAAATCCTACTGCCCACCGTAAATGCGGAAACATATGCTAATTCTAGCAGGGCTCTGCAACTCAGAGGAGGATATGTTAGATTCCTATTTTCCTGCCCTAATGATTCCAGTATCAATTCTGGCTATTCAAGAACTGAAGTTTGAAACAGAAGCTCCAAGAATCGCAATGATGCCTGCTGCATTTTTCCCAAATTTGAGTGAGCAAAAGCCCACCGCAGTTCAATAGCCAACGAAATTGTATAGTTCAAACAATGATTACACTTTCTCTATTGAAGATCTTGAATCATCACCTTACCTTAGACAACGAGTCCTTTCTTCTGAAATGCTTTTTAGCTAAAAATGGCTCATCAACCTTCTCAACAATAGTTTTAAAATTAACACAAGTAGGGTAAATAAAATCTTGCAGATCTATTTCTTCTTTTTTCTGGCTATAGTTAAGTACTAATTTCTATTCGGAGATGACTGGTAGTATTGGAATGATCATACTGGTAAATGGTACTTGCAGATGCGCAATCACCAACTTCATGAATTTAGATGACCAAATACAGGGAAGAATATTTGCCAATTTCGTTCAATTTGCCAGAGTTCTCGACACAATAACAACCAGATTCAACATTGAAACCACAAATATGATCGCCAGTGCAAATCAACCGTGAATCCCATTCATCATGTACTTCTTCACAAGAACACACTTGACACAAACTTCTTGTACAGTTTGTGACATAGACTTTGACAAACAAAGCTGGAAAGGAGGATGTTTAAACAAGTTGTAGACAAAAATCAGCAATCATAAGTTATCAGTAAATATCTAAATCCAGTTCAAGGATAAGTAATTTTACTTCTATGAACACAATCGCTATATTTCAGTCATGATGTGCTCCGGTAACTGTCCCCAATTTGTTTTGACAAAGTTTGTTTGTATCTTCAGCATCAATAAGTCCTTTGATGCCATTGTATATCGCTTCACCAGTATGAGTTTACAACGCGGCGTTGAACCCATCGTGTGAACTCTTCAATTAAGTTGATTCCTTACCTGATTTTGTCTCTCCAGTTTTATCGGGGGATAAAGATCCTTCGAAAAATTTGACTGAATGGAACCAGAGACACTTCTTGTATCCCCACTGCAAAGTGCCATCGATTTGTTACAAAATTGTAACTCTTCCATCAGTTGTCTCTGCATATCATGGTACGAATATCTGTAAGCTTGTTTAGCCTTAGCTGATTCAGTGAGATTCATATAGCTTGGCTTATAAAATTTGGTCTCCTCTCCTCTTTCCACCGTCAGCACCTTAGACACTGGAGTCAGAGAGGCAGATGTTGAAGCTGACGTTGTGCTTTCATCATAAAGAGATTCTGAGATTGGATCTGAAGATGAGCCAGTAATTTGACCACTGGAAGGAGGTTTAGCAGAGATTTTGGTAGTTATGTTGTTACGTCTCACTCTAACCAAATCATGTTCAGAAAAACATGAATGGTTACTAGCATGATGGTCTTGACTTTTTCTAGAAAATGCAGCTGTTTCCGATTGTCTACTGTGGGTTTCTCCCATCAACCTGTTCTCCCATGGCTTAGCTGCCATCCAACGATCTAACCAGCTCCATCCTGAGCCACTCTTATCCAAATGTTTGAGAGACTGTGCAGACTTGTATTTCCTTGAATTTGGGCTGGCACTTGATCTTGATTGCTGAGACAAATTATGCATTAAGTAATCAACTATGGTGCACAAAAATTTAAAAACGAGTAATATTGACCAACACGAAGAATCCTTCAACAATGCAGATTTATTGTGCAAAGAATTAAGCATATTTTCATATTTCAAAAAAGGAATGTAATTGCAACTGGAAAAAGGAGTCTGTTCCCAGAGAATTCACAAATCCATTACCTGTTGAGATAGGGAATATGCCATTGCTCTCTCTCGCTTAATGATTCCTTCTTGTCTCATTTGTAGCTTTGCCTTGACTTCTTGCAGAGTGCCAGGGCTAGCGCACCAACGTTGCTGAAATTCACCGCAGTATACATTGAGATTTGATTATAATTCTCAGACAAAGTAACAGTGAAAGAAAGAGGATCTGCTTGATTGGGCGAAAAGACTTCCGTCTTTTCATGATTACTAGAGTGGACTTAGCCTATACCTCTGCCTGCTTAGAGGGATCTGTTTGATCACAATGTTCACCAAATATATTTTGGACATCTTCCCCTTCTGAAGATGTTCTTACAGACTGTGCCCTCACGCGGGCTTGAGCTCGAACGAGGGCCTGCATGCACCTGAGTGTTATTGCAGCTTGCTTTCGGACCTGGCGGCCACGAAAAATGGCCTGAATACGGACAACTGCTCTCAAGGCCCTCAAAGCACGCCTTGCCTGCATATTTGGTGCAGTGCAATAAGAAGAAACCAGGTCGACACAATAATAAGTTGATTCAGAAACAAAGCATGCAGGATGCCGGTAAGAACTGCCTGCTCAACTGCAGATGTCAAGTGCATTGAAAATGCTACTTTTTACAGAACTTTGCCAATAAACAAGGTTGAACATGTTTACCAGCTCGTGATTACTGGCCTACAATGTAGATCATGTAAGCCCAAAATATCAGCTTGCAAAAGGAAAACCCACAAGTAAATTAGAGAATTCTACATGATTCTAAAAACGAGCAAAGTTCTACAATTTCTGTAAGAACCAAGTGAATATGCTTAGGAAAATTAACTATAATCTAGCCTTGCGCAGATTCAGGACCGCAAAGAGCTACACAGAATTCATCAAAGCTTCTTGACAGTTGATATGATATAGGTCAAAAGTCTTTGCTTCATCTCTAGGAGCAAAAGGCCAAATCCCCCTAAGAAAAGTGTACTTATCAAGCAAGCATAGTAAAGATTATTTTTTGTTCAAAAGAATTAAAGATTATTCATAATGATTCTCGGGTGAAGGCGCCTATGGTAACGCCTGATATTAGCATCACTCACCACCAAATAGCGATCTATAGCAAAGCAAGAGCAGAACTCATAATGACAACGTCTCTTTATTGAGCTTGATTCAAAAAAGGAGACGGGAATGAGGATAGCAAATGTACCAAGAATGCCCTAAATGCAGTCTGAATCCGGATTGCAGCCCACTCTTGCTTGATGACCGCAAAATTCCTGGGTGGGGCGCGAAGCAGAGTAGCCATTGCAGCGGCCAATGCAGCATCATCAAGGGCGTACGAGGAATCGCATGGCTCCGAAGCAGTCGCGTGGCTCCCCTTCAATCCCTTCACCATTAACCCGATCCCCTCGGAGGAGCTTCTCCACAGCCTCCATTTCTTCTTTCCCTTCTCAACAACCTTCTCCTGTCGACATTTACACATATCCAATTCACAACCGACTATCAGAGAGACCCTCCACAATATGATCAGGCGCGACCCAAAAGTGCCAATGCACTCCATTCAGGTTCTATGTAGCTTCAAATGCAGGGCACCAATTAGGTACCGTCAAATCTGTAAATTCAGTTCGGGAGCAGAAGGGAACCGTCTAAAATGCTTAAGTAAAGAAAGAAAATGAAACAGCTCATCACACCGAATCAGATTCTTTCAGTGGACAGAGCGGCACGTGAACACGGCCTGCCTAACGGGCGGAACGGGACGAGGAGAGCAGAGTGAGTGGACTCACTTGATCGCCGCTGGGCTGGGACTTTCTGTGAGGGATGAGCGACTTCAGCCACTTGCCCCCCGACGCCCCCATCGAAGTTCGAACGAGAGAGGTGCCGAGGCGAAGAGGAAGAGTATGCGGAGGTACGAGGGAAGTGAGGCTGTAAGTAGGTGAGCTGAAGGGAGAAAGCGAGGTGAAGCGTGAAGTCGGCTGGTAGAGAGAGAGAGAGAGAGAGAGAGAGAGAGAGGGAGAAGGGAAAGAGAGACGTTTGAATTTCGAATTTCGAAAGGGAAAAGGAAGGGACGACACCACCACAGCCCTTCGCCCGCTGCAACGGCCATGGAGACACGCCATGATTGACTTTCTTTTCTTTAATGCAGCCAATGTGTTACTTCCTTCCTCCTCCTCCTCCTCCTCCCTTTTCTTTTTTCATCTTTAATCCTTCTTTCTTTTTCTATTATTCCGTCTAATCTCTCTTTTCTTTTTTCTTTTTGCTTGGGGACATTTACTTTGAATTGGGATCCTCCGGCTCGTTCGATTTATACAATCAAATTCCCTCTTCCAGCAAGTCTTCCAGCAAGCTGGCACTTGCTGATAAAGGTGTGTATAATTTAGAGCAGTCCGATTTCATCCTAGAATCGAGAACCGGATCGATGAGACCAATTCTTAGTCTCTATGACCGTGAATCAGACTGCCTAAGTCCTAGAAAATCTAATGAACCGGTTGAGAATTAGAAAATTTCAAAATAAAAAATTTGAATTTGTTTACTTATTTTTAAGAAAAAAATTATTTTGATAAATTTGGGTAAAAATTACAACTGTAGAAATTTAAATTGAGTTTTTTTTTTACTTTTTTTACATCTTTATTGTTAATAAAATATATAAAATTTAATTGGTCTAGGAATCATGAACTGAACCACCTGGACATCGGTTCCACTTTTAGAAACTGAGAACCGGACTGACACTTCCGGTCCGGCGGTCCAAATTGCTCACCCTTACTTGCTAGCTAGGCCGCTGGCAAAAAGAAGAGTGAAAAAAAAAAGAAAGATTTTTTTTAAATGTCTACATTAACTTTAGCCATGGTTCATATTGACAATTTCTCAATTGAGTGAATTCAATTGGTACAAATACAAAAAATTGAGTGTCATAATTTTTTAACTCGGCCAAATCTCTCTAATCATTAAACAGATAAATTAACGAATTTCTCCATTAAAGTAATTTTCTCGATGTCTCGTATTGAATTACCTGAATAAATTCGTTACGAGTCCTTCGGCCCAAGGAGGGAAAAAAAACAGAAAGAAAAAAAAAAACGAATGGCACGGTGGCCCCTCCCTTTTGTTCACCGAAGTTGCTTCCTTTGTTCACGTCAGGCCGATCCGTTCGAAGTTTCTGGTTCGACGACTACAACTTCGCAAGACAGGACACGCGAATCCCCGACTAACGTTTTTGTCATCCAGCGGCGACGAGCAGTAAAGAAGCTCGAAGCTCCTGCCCTTTCCCAGCTCCTGCTTGCATCCCCATGCAAGTCTTTGCGCGTCTCAACCAGCAATGGCGTTGCCTGTCCACGATCGAGGGGGGGGGGGGGGGAGGGATCCAGCGTCATCCGTCAATATCACCTTCGACGTCGAACGACGAGTGTCGAGGCTCTCGGGGAGGAGTCCTGCCGCCCGTGGTGGCAGACTTCCAGCAGGGAACGAGCGACGAGGGGCTCGCGACTTTTAAAGCGATACCACCCTTCATCAACAGCTGGAGCTAGCTGTGTCCGACCCAGCCCGTGTGACCTGCGACAAATACAGTTAAACTAATGTTCGACCTAGCCCTACATAGAGAGAGAGAGAGAGAGAGAGAGAGAGAGAGAGAGAGAGAGAGAGAGAGAGAGAGAGAGAGAGAGAGAGAGAGAGAGAGGGTTCTTGTAACCTCGAAGATGGATGACATTATAGATGGCTCGACGTTCATGTTTGACACCGTTTGTCTAAACCCTCTCTGAATCTCCCCCATCCAGCTCTGATTGCCTGGTCCTCCTTTTTCGCTCGCCTCGTTTCCATTCATTGGTCGCAACATTCTTTGGTTGGTTGAAGTACCAAACGCTGACAGTTCACGTTGCAGATTGCAAATTGCATGGCGCAACCGCCGCCCCATGTATCCCACCTCATCGCCCAAAACTGGCCTCCTTTCCCTCACACCGGTGGCAGCGGCGGCTGCCAGCCTTCTTGGGTTGATGAGTTCCACGAGTTCTCCTCCACGGGGCGCGGGGCCCACCGGAGGTCCGCGAGCGATTCGATCGCCTTCCTCGATGCGGGGGCGTACCGGAATTCTGCCCGCCACGACGGCCATGGCTTCGATCGCTTGGACGACGAGCAGCTCATGTCCATGTTCTCCGAAGACAGGAGCATGACCGTCACCGTCGCGCTGCCGCCCCCGGCCTCCTCCTCCTGTCCGTCCACGCCGTCATATCAGAACAGCAACAACAAAGCGATTAAGCCGGCCCTGACAAATGTGGATCACGTGACGCGACAGCGATCGCCCAAAACCGTACCGGGAACATTGGAGGTGGCTAGCTCATGCGAGGCTGAGTCGGATTCGGCCAAGGCCGTTCAAGCTTCCTCCGATGCCGATGCTATTACTGACCCAAAACGGGTTAAGAGGTAAAATGAAACGATGAACAACGTCCGTTGACGTATTGAACGTAGGTCAATCGATGAGATGATAAAATTAGATTTTTGTCACGCACCATGTGAATTGTTTCCAAATCTCAGGATCCTATCCAATCGGCAATCTGCCCAGAGGTCGAGGGTGAGGAAGATGCAGTATATTTCGGAGCTGGAACGGAGCGTAACCACATTGAAGGTACGACATTAATCCTTTTCTGCATCAACATGCTTATTTAGACAACTTGAGAGAGTGCGAACTAATTGTGCACGTGAACATCGACGCAATGAGTCGCTGCGTCTGTTCATGAGTTACCTCATGAACGTTGAAGTACACCGTATGTGCAGAGCGAAGTATCGGCGTTGTCGCCCAGAGTTGCATTCTTGGATCATCAACGTCTGATTCTGAACGTGGACAACAGCGCTCTCAAGCAACGGATCGCCGCCTTGGCCCAAGACAAGATTTTCAAAGACGGTAAACAACTCCGAACTCCGACCTTCATTACAACTGCAGATTTATCCGCATCGCGCATGAGCACACATAGCAGAATGACGACGCTGCATATCGATCGAACGACATGAATATCTTCATCACATTCAATGTCATGCACCTTTGCTTTTGGCCAGAAACATATATTGATGTATGGATCACTTAAAAATAATTAAGTTGGACGTTTATTGTTTGAAAAGTGAGAAAGATAGCTGGTCGTAAAGTGAGACATCTCACTTTAGATGCCTTTGCGTATGGAGATTTTTCATATTTTCTCCCTGTCAGCTCATCAAGAAGCCCTAAAGAAGGAAATAGAGAGATTGAGGCGGGTGTATCAGCAACAAAATCTCAAGAAGATGGCCGACGTGACACCCACCACCGATCCATCTCCGCCGCCACAAGATCCACCGGAGAGATCCGACTACAACGGATCAACGGATAAGGACGAAATCCTCGACCGTGAAAATTGAAAAGGGGAGGAGGGATCTCCTCGGAATCGGGCCATCAGAATCATTATACTTGTTCTTCAGCCCTTTGGTTTTTTCATACTTTGGGCTCAATCTTCGACATCATCGGGTAAAATTTATAGCAAAGGAGCGGCTATTGTAATGAAACTATCGCGAAATGCGTATCTTACGTTCCAAATTACACAACAAACGTTGTTTTCCCTTCCCAACTCTTGATCATTCGAAGCATCTAACATAGATGTCGCTCTAACAATAACTACAGGGTTGTGGGTGAGGCGTAGTCCTTATATATTGAATGCAAACTGTTTTTGCCAACAATTCATACGATGAGGAAAAGGGACCGTAACAAGCAGATATGTACGAAGCGTATTTATTAACACAACTCCTCTGGTGTGAATCGGACTTCACGTGCAAGAGATTCTTAGCAGTGAATCATGAGATATTCTTACTATTTCTATTTGTGAATTTTCGGGTTCATTTTGCTCTAACATGCAGTTCCTAGATTAGTTAAAGTATCCGAAGATAATCCAAGAAAAAATTTTGCCGATCCAAAGTCAACCACATGGGCGACCATCTTAGCATTTGAGGGGATAATGCTTGGCTTCAAATCATAATGAACGATGAGTATACGATCCAATGCAAAAGTAATATCCATAATAATATTTATCCTCCAAAAGAAATTCAACTTTTTCGGAAGCTCATTAGGATGGGATGATATTGGGTTTGTGTGTACTCGCTGTTTCAGCCTTATATTGTCCATGGATTGATAGACTAAGGCCTTAAAGACATTTACTCGATACTTAGCAACCGAGCAAACGGTCAATATCTTCAAAAGATTTCGATATTTGATTTCATTTAATATCTGACACTCAACTATGAAGCTATTCAGAGCACAACTATGGACTAAATAAAGCATTTTCATGGCAACAATAGTTCCATTATCCTCAAGTATCCTCGATAAATAGAATGGAAGATTTCCACGTCCATTGGGTTTGTTAAAGTATTATAAATAATAAACCACACATTTATCTAACAGTTTAAATTTTTAGAGCAATTGACAGTAATTCCACAAGATCTCACAAGATTCGTTGAAGTTAAACCATCTAGTGCTTTTAGGATTGTTTCCACAAGATACGTGCGGAGGTGAATCCATTGAATTATCCAACAAATATGTATAAAAGAATGAACAATATCTAATTCCGAGAAGTATGAGAATAATATAAGCAGGCAATATCACTACACGGATCTTTCTGTTCTTGGAGCATATGGAGATGTAGTTGGGGGATAAAAATTCTGATAGCCCGTTGCTGGAAGTTATTATTCCCAAGTAATAGAAATGCTGTAAGATTCTTTCACGTGGTAATGCGCCTTCAAATTTATTATACGATAAGTCTAGAAGTTCTAAAGAATGAAATGCCATGAGGAATTCCAAAATTTGACTTGACAAATTATTGGGCGAAAAACCTAAGTTTTCCTCATGAAGATAGCTTTCGATTTTGTCTTTTCTTCTTTGTCTTCGGCGCTGCATTCACTTATCGCTTGCGAGTTCATCTGGAAGCCTTACTCCCCACAAAACTCTCTCTCTTTCAATTACTCAGTATTTTTACTCTTTTTCTATTCCGGGGACTGGGGAGGATTTCTAATAGGTATCTGTCAAGTGAAGCTACCCATGTCATGTCAATGCTTGCCACTTTAGCAACTCGACGAGAGAAGGACTTCAAGCTACAGATTCCAGTTGGCCACGAACGGTAGAAGAAGAAGAAAAAGATCGGTGGATACATGCTTTCTTTTCAATGACATGAAACAGGTTGAGATGATTCAGTTTAACTCATGACTTTATCACGGCAAAAACCAAGTTCGTCATCTCATCATGCTAGCTTGTGGAAATAAAATAGGTCAATGAGATGTAAATATCGATAAATACACCTAAGTTTGGTTGCGCTTATCCTAATAGGATTATTCACATTTGAAAGAACAGTGAGAACAAACTTTTATAGAATGACGACCCCGGTGAAAGGGGCCACCACTCCAATCACTATTGCTCTTAGGTGACCACACTAGAATAGCCTCTCTCTCGGACGACAACATTATCGGTCATGATTCTAGTTCTTTTTTTCTTTCAAAAATATTTTCACACCATTCAATGCTTCGAGATTTTTTGGTGAACAACTTACGCGCTGTTTCGAGAGCATCTAATAATTTTTGTGTAGATCCGCTCATTTGTGGAGGCCCATCTCACTTCATTTCCGACTTCTAATGCACAACATTTATCAAACTTTGATGCCCAAAAATGGCGTGCCATTAGAAGTAGAACCAGTTGCTCTCAAAACTCGAAAGGAGTAATTTTTTTCCCGGAAAAAGAAAAGGACGAAGGAATTATGTTTCTAATTCTATGTTTGCCCAGTTTTTTAGGCACATGAGTTTTCCAGCGGGATATGAACCTTCCTGGTCAACTCGTTGACGTCTATCTGACAGATGCTCCTATTGATAATCCCGACCTGCTAAAATCTTTTCATTGATCATGTGAAGTTGTGTCACTCTCCCATCCTAGACTTGCTTCGGAGACATCTCTGTCAACAGGTACCTCAACAGTATTTCTCCCGGCGTAAAGCCATTCACTCATGTTTTTTTTGGAAACTTTGGACATAAAAGGGAATGGCAAGATTTACCAAAAAAAAAAAAAAAGAATGGCAAGACCACTTGCTGTAGTGGCGTAATTAATTTGGGCCTTGTGTTCCTCACAAAAGGTGTAGATTCGAATGACGTTGCTAGGTGACTTAACTACTAATGTGAGTGTGGTGGTTAGCTTGCATTGGCCCGATGTATAAACACCCGGTTCTTTAGCGTTTGCCGAGCGCGAATAGGCCTAGGTGGAGTCCTCGGTCACAAAAAAAAAAGGGAATGGCAAGAATGACCTAAATTGTGAAAGCAATGATTTTAAAATCAAGTTCCTATGCTTTTAAATAGTTGAAATAAGTTATTCTACTTTCGCTAACTCGAGCCCCTACGACAACCAATCCGATCAAATCTAGCTGACATGGCCATTGTACCATATCATAATGTAACAAATCAAAAATTTCCACTCCAAGTCGATTGGATCTAGTTGGATTTGGCATTGGAAATATTTGATCAAAAAATTATTGAAAAGGATTTGAAGCGGACAACAAAAAATATATTGAAAGAAAGGGGGCATCATCAGCTCTTTTCGCTTTCCACCCACCAACCTGTGAGGAATAAAATCGCCATCTTTTATTTTGTTAACTAACGCCATTTAAAGGGCACTGCAAATTCTGAGCTTTCCTGGAGATCCGATTCCCTTTTCTTTGGCAGCAGGGTTGGAGGGAGTAAATGGTGCCTGCAACTTTTGATTTCTGATGACCCGTTATAGGGATGAGGCCACGGCCATCAGGTAAAAAGAAGAAGTCCCATTTCGCCATTTATAGAGTCTACAGCACAAAACACAGCTAATTAGAATCTTCTTGTCAGAGATTTATTAGTCTCTCATGAGGTAACTCCTGCAGGGTGCTTCTCAGAGATGCCCCACAGAAAAAGATTCTTCCAAAAAATAGTATATTTAAGATTGATCAGAGAGAGAGAGAGAGAGAGAGAATTGGTGACTTGCCTTGTGTTGAAAGGAACAATTTTTTGATTTTTTCTAGGGGGTGAGATGATTTCACAAGCTTTGTGTTGTCAAATGGAGGAGGAGGAACTGTAACTTCAGCAGCCTTCCTTTTTTCCTCAGCTATGCATGACAAGAAGCTAGAATGACATTACTTGTAGAACGAAAAGAAGATATCACCACTTCATCACACCAATGCCAGAGAAGCAGATTCAGAAGGAAAAACCCTGAAAGAAAAATTATATTTGACGTGAAATTTCTTTGATTGCTTTTCGTGAAATGAGCTTTTTCGGCAACTTGCATTATATATATGAATAATCCATCAATCATCATCATCCACTGCCTTCCGCATCGAAGCCGCGCCTTTTGCTTAGCATCAACTTCATCATCACCAGCAGAAGCAAGGAAGAGAAAAGATCAGAAATTGCCATCTTTTGAGAGAGAGAGAGAGAGAGAGAGAGAGAGGGAGAGAGAGAGAGAGAGAGAGTAGACTAGACATGATGGAGAAGAGAACTTGTGGGGCTCTTGTGCTGGTTCTGCATTTGAGTTGGGTCTCTGCAAGAAGCTCAACTTTTGCACTTAATGGTGGTGATCGTCATGGTGTTGCTCTGCTTCAATCTGGTTAGCTGACTTTGCCTACTTCTCAACTCTTTCCTTCGTGATGAAACCCAGTTGCTTGGCTTCTTCCTCGTGCATTTTGTCCTCTTCATTATGGCTGCTGATCTAATTAAGGATTTTTTTTTTCCAATTCCTACTTTCCCAACTTCTGTTTGTAACTCTGAAAAATGTTGATCTGATATACCCATTTTATAAGTCCATCGTTGTATCTTATAAATGTATCATTTTGACAAAAAAACTATCAAACATGGTCATTGTAACTCTGGAGTGACTTCAGAATCTCGTCATCCATCAATATCTTGTAATTAAGAGCAGTCCACATGTCATTGATCATCGTTTTAGAAATCTGTTGCAGACTCCTCATTACTTCAATCTCTAACCGCCCCAACATATCTTCTTTATCCTGAATTGAATTCTCGTATCCACCATGGACACGAGTATTACTGACCCATCTTACCATATGTTCAATAATGGCCACGCAGCGACCAATTCGGAGATGCTTCCATCTCCAAGGCACCCGAGGACATTATCAGAGAGAGCGCGAGAGATCAGGAGCAGTGAACAGGAAGAAGAAGAAGCTAGGTATCAAATGGGAGTGAGCAAGATTGGGTCGCGCCCACCGAGGTGCGAGCACAAGTGTTATGGCTGCACGCCCTGCGAAGCCACCCAAGTCCCGGCCACCCACAACGAGCACGCCCATGTCAGGGTCCAGTACACCAACTACGAGCCCGAGGGTTGGAAGTGCAAGTGCGGCCCTTCCCTGTATGCCCCTTGACACCTTCAAAGAAAGAACACAAAGATACTCCTCAAAGCTGGTGTGATTGCATGCGTTTTGGTACTCTAGGCTTGTGGAGCTGACCTGAGGATGATCACTGGTTCTGTCATCTGAACCCACTTTTGTATCAAGAGCAAGCGATCTTCAGTGGGTAGTTTTGACATATTTCTTGCTCTCAATCTATCCACTATCTAAAGAGTTCCATAGCAGCACGATTGAAGAACCCTCGAGGTTCAATTAATTTTCATCATTCTTATCTTAATTTTCTGACACCTGAAGGCTTTATTTCGTGAAAAAGAATAGACAAGAAAAAGAGCAAAGAAGTGCACCTCTACGATGTCTTCATTATTATTTTTGTCTTTTGCTTTTAAAAAGGAGGCTTCGGAGGCCTTTTATTAGCGCAAATATGACGCCAGCAATATTAAAGGGCTTTAAGCTTATCCTTTGATGTGATCACCATGCAAATGACGGCGCATTCTCACATTCTTCTGGTCAAGAGGTCATCAAAAATTAGAAATTGCAATCTCGGATTCACCACCAAGTGAACACTATCGATTGAGTGAAAAGGCAATACTATTTATCAAGTCCTTTCTTGAAGTTCCTCACGTGGCAATTCGATTATGGTAAGTCGTTCTACGTGTCATGATTAACTAGACATGAACGAATGCATACAAAATTATGTCATTTTCTGAACTTTTTGAAGTAAAATTTCATTTTGTCCCCTCTTATAAAAACGGTTTTAAACTTATTATAATCATGTCAACTTGATCTTAATTTTTTTTGCCAATTAAATCATAAATATTTTGTATGTGTGTTAGTTTAGTCCATTCAACCAATTTTGGTTGGCTAAGATTGACATTAACTCCAGCCGACGCTAATATGTGCAATTTTTTTATAATATTTTAATTGTTCAAATTTCATATTTCTATTCTTTTACCGACTTGGCCCTTGCTCAACCTTGCCCAAACCAGGGCGAGGCCATGGGGGCCACGGCTGAGGCTCGACCTTGCCCAATTGCTAGGAAGCTCACCACTGTGGGGAAAAAATAAAAGAAAAGGAGGAGAAAAAGGAAAATGAAAGGGATAAATAAATATATTATTAAAAATGGTCAATGTTAACGCTGGTCGACCAGATTGATGAAATCGACACAAATGTAAAAGATTTAATACTTAAATGGCAAATAAAATATTTAGGATTGAATTGATATAATTACAATAGATCGATAAATGTTTTGGTAAATTTTCTGAAGAAATGCACAGTAGGAAAAAAAAAAAACGTGGATCGAGTCGGTCAATGGTTGTAGGATTGTGGATCCAACTTTACATTGCGCTGCGACGGGGAGAAAGACAACCAGTTACAAGGGTGTGGGTGGGCACTCTTTTGTCAGTGACAGCGAGCCTGAAGCAATGTCTCAGGCAGTTCAGGAAGGTGAATTTTCTCATGGGTGACAGAGATCCTGATCTGCAACCCTGTTTTAGAATGTTCCCTGCCACGCAGGCTCGCACGAATGCGCAAATGAACCAAGTTTTTCTCCACAATGCTGGAGTGGCATCGGTATGCTGACAACGGAAAGAAAATTGTGAACTTCTGCTCACACATAGTTAGGGGTTCTCTTGCAAAGCTATATGCTACCAAAAACAAGCTCCGCTCTCGAGCTAAGGTGTACAAGATTGGTGCAAGAAATCTGAGTCGTCCATTAAAGGAAAAGAAAGCACAGTCTCCCGACTAACACAATTTGCTAGAGGATGGGTCTTGCTGAGTCTCTTGATGGTCTCTAGTAAACTAGAATGTCTCTTGTTCCTGAAGCTGACCATACTCCTTTCGCTTGTAATTGGAGACCTGATCATGAGAAGGCATTGGTGGAAAACAGAAGGCTTGATGACCCAAAGACTTTGGAAGCGAAAAGGAGTTGCATTCGAGAACGAGGTCTTGTGTCCCCTCAGGACTACATTTCAATGCCCCTTTGGAACTACAAGAGGAATATTGTCCGTATGGATCAGCCGTCCTTGCTTAGTAGCGGTGACAGCAGCATCGAAACTAGACAGTTACTTTTGGGTTCGAATCTTGAAAAGAAGGGTGATAATTGCAAGGAAGAGCAAGATGATGAACTACTAAATTTGGCACAGGGGTGAAACATGTTCTCTTTTATTAAAAGAATTTTCCCCTTTTCAGAGCTTTTAATTGAGTAGAGAAAGAGATGTGACTTTGCTAGTAGAGAAACATAGATAAGATTGCTTCTGCAGCATTCCTGTAAAATGCAAAGTTGAAGGAATGTGGTACTGTGTAGAGTCCTATTTATAAGAAAAGAAAATTTTGGGCCATGAGATGGAAATGAAGCCACAATTATACTGCTGGAGGAAAGTGTCAGTGTTTTCTCCATCTTTCATGTTTATCATCAAATGGACTTCCATGAGGCTTTTTTTGTTTCCTCGGAACAATCTCTGGTCACAAAGAGCATTTGTTAATCATACGATCTGTTTGGCCAGCCTAATTCTGAAAAACTTTCTTTTGGTTTGCCGCCCCGGCACTCTTTGACCTGGAGGAGAACACACTGGAGGTAATTCCTTGTCTCTCGCCCCTCTTGCGCATCCTCTTTTTAGCACCTATATGCTAATTATTGCAGTTTTGAAAGCCAATGCAAGTTTTCTAGAGAAAAGACCACCTTCAAGTTCTCTGATGTTCAGTTCGCAGGAAACAGAGCCGTCTTCTTCAGGGCAACTCGTATAGCAAGTTTAGAAGAAGTTCCAGCCTAATATCTCGTCACTATAAGCGACTTCTCTATTGTGATTTTCATTCTTCATATTAACCCAATATTGATATTTAAAATGGATGGACAGGTTGGTTTCAACCCATTCTACCTTTCGAAGAAAATGGATGGCCATTTTCTCACGTCTTGCTGGTCAAGCAAGCTTTTAACTGGATGCATTGTTTGTCGAATATGAAGTGTAAATCATATGCAAGATGCTTTGTGTGATGGCTTAAGTGTAAATTATATTCTGATGCAATATGTTTTCTGATTGCGAATGATATAACAACAGTACATGTAAATCAGGGCACTGAACGTTCCTCCCTCCCTCTCGGCAATCCAGCTGAACATCAAGGAATTCTCTCCCCCCTCCCAAGTGCGTATAGACTTTTGATTTTGTAACATCAAAGGTATTTATTATGCCACAGCACTCCAGCTCCTTGGCCGTCTCGTGGCAGCCATCTTTCTTATAGTTATCGCCCACCTAAAAGCTTCTTTCAGCTTAAGCCACGCCACAGCGGCCTCTCTCGGCTTCCAGTTCTGCTCAGGTTCATAGGTCCGATTAGAACCTCCAACATTCCAATTTCCAACAGTCTCAGATGTCTCTTAGTTATCTCTTTGTTTAACAAAACCTATCTAGTAAATGCAGAATGATTTCATTTTCAGGCCCGGTTCATTCCATGGCAGAAGCATATCACCTTGAACTGGAAAATGTGAAGTCATTGAAGTATCAGAAACTGTAGCTCTTAGGCAATTCTCAATATTTCCTGCTTCATGGGAAACAAACTGATGCAGCTAGTAACCAACATAGCATACAGTGGTGTTATCAGCGGTGGAGGCTGACGCACCGTTTGAACTGGTCATTTGAACATATTATCATAATAATATCACGAAATATGGTCATCATTCCGGTAGATATTTTCATATGGAATTGAGGTAGATCCGCAGAATGGATTCAACGAAAAAATTTTCTTCACATTCATGAGGAAAGACATACCATATCATTGCATTATTACTGTAGAAAGGAAGTGCCCAGGAAGTCTGTCTAATAAGAAGATCACTTGACTTTTCCCTGCTATAATTTCAAGAGCAAAAACAAGCTGCAAATTGTCGTCATGCCGAACCATATTTTATTAAAGAATTATGTTTACTTAGTAACAATGTGATTTTTCGTTTGTTCTTCTCATAATAAAGATTGTAAGCTCCGGTTTCCTTGCTGATATGCTCAATAATCACGACTGAGCCAGATTGTGGCAACACTTTGAGCCTAACATTTTGATTGCTGAAAAGTGATTCCATATCTGAGAATTGTCCATTACACATGAGTCCTTCGAGCTCATATTTCCAGTCGAAATGAATGGCGCTGGATCGGACTTCACCATGATAGTTAACGTAACGCTCGGCATCAGAGACGCGTGACATGGCATGCTCCAAACTATGTTTACCCCATGGCATCGGAGATTCCACTGCCCGTGATCTGAAATTCAGATATTCAACAAGAACTAGGTAAAGAAATAATAAGGCCATGGTCGTGATGGTAGCCAAACATAGCAGACTAAAAGCTGAGACTTCACATTTCTCAGTCTTAATTGATCTCTGGAAAGAAGGCCGAGAAATTCTTGAGGTGTGGCTATCCCAGCTCCTGTCAAGTGTCTACTGTTTGTGCGCTTGCCCACGCATCTTCCAACCAGTCTCTAGACGCAGTCAACTTAGTTATAGTGTGGGAAACGCTTCTTGGCAACTACAGAAAATATAAGAAGCAGGAACTTCACAACAAAGTACAGCATTATCAATCTCCTCCAAAGATGAACTGCTCGCTAACAAGGTCACACCATAAGAACTACTAATTGGTTTTGTCGCAATGTCTCCGCAATGTTCTTGCAAATTCATCTTGCGATAGTCTCTATGTCAGCGAAAGTACTAGCCTTCAACCACCACAGGTTTTAACCCGTGCAACTCTGGCTGTCTGGGTACTTCTAGATGATGTACTTAAACAAAGACTGAATAAACAGCAGTTGCTTTGAAGACTCGCATTCTTCACCGCCAACTTCAACAGCGAAAGCCACGGACATGGTCCCGTGGATATGCACTGCATCATAGCGTCTACAACCAACTTAACTCCAAGCCTCTATTTGCCACTCTTGTCCAGCCTCTCTATTTGCTGCAATCCTTGTGGATATGAATGATGAGAACAAATTCCTAAGACTGCACAAGTAAGTAAATGAAAATCCTTGACTGCTATTATCTAATGCCGTATTGGGAAAGTTATAAACAATAAACAAAAATTAGATCCGAGAAAAACTAAGAAAATCGCTTCCTTAAATTATTAAATAAATGAAATCTATGCGTTTTTAAAAAAATATATAATTTGCAAGAAAAGAAAAAAATTCTTGATGAAGTTTTTAGTAAAAAGTTCCCTTTAAATTGCCAATTGATCAAGTTCACTAGAATTGAACCCCTCTATTTCCCTTTGCTGTGCGTGCGTCATACTCGGACCATCTTTCTTTTAAGAGCGTATTCCTGTAAGTACGATCGCTTCGTCGATTTGGCTTACCGCATCGCGACCGTCCAAATCTCCCACCGGCACCGTCGCGCTTCACTGCTCGCCTTCGGCGTCGTAGCAGGCGGCGTCGCTCATCCGGGAAAGCAGGTCCCTTGAAAGACGAACCTCTCGCCGCCGCCGCCAGGTCCGTTCCTCTCTCTCTCTCTCTCTCTCTCTCCCCACCAAGCTCGGCATGTCGCAATTGTGTTCTGATCAATGAAATCCCTGAAAGATTTGTTGGAGCCAGTGACACATGCGGTTTCAGAGATGGAGTGGAGCTTCTTCTTCTTTTTGTTTTCTCTAGCTTCGTTTTTGTTAGGGTTTTAGTGGTGTATCGACGGGGACTCTTGGAATTGGAGTGTGGCATGGATTTGTTTTGGTGGAAGAAGGGCGCAGTGCGAATGTAGCGGAGATGGGCAAGAAGGCGTTGAACCGTCACGACGTTTGTTTATTATTATTTCGAACTGATGAGCAAGAGTGAGTGTTGAGATCAGGAAGATGGACTTGATGCCTAGGACCCTTTCGTTTAGATGCAGCACGGCAAGAATTGGTGTTTGGTTTTGATATGTGAACGAGCGAACTAAAAGTAGGCTGTGGAAACATTTCTCGGAGACTCTGGGGATTTTTCTCGGAGTGCTTTCGCGTTGCCGATGCTGAATTTTTGTTGAAAGCTGTGTACAGCGAGAAACGGTTCGTGTTATTTCACAGCATGTTGTCTGTTAATTGCTTAGCCGAGGCAGCTCACTGTCTGACTTTGGCTTCAACATCTGTGGCTTTCGTGTTTATATTCCTCTTGGAAGTTCGAGATAGCTTTAGTTTGCAATGAATCTACTTGTTTATTAACCTAAATTGCGCAGTATGCCTAATGTCCTATGTTTTGATGCATGATTAGTTGTAATTTGCAAAGCTATGTCTTTTATCTAAGAATTTGATGTAGCTTTCTCAGTCTGTGGACATGATCAAAGTTCTCTACCTTGCTTTCTCTTTCCTTATATATTGTCCTCTCCTGCTCTTTCAAGCATTTTAAAAATGATTCCATGCCTTGATTTTGTCATTTCTGTTGGTTTTTAGATTGGAAGATTTCCTGACATCACTAGATTAATTGGATGAATGATGTTTATGGTCGTTGACATTGGTTTCCCTTCATTAGAGAATTTGACTAAACAATTTAACGTGGGGTGGCAAATGTCTCATGATACTTTTTCTCTTTTCCGAGGAAAAATATCTATGTTACATAGCTTGGTCCAGTGTCGTAATATATTGTTTTTCACAACTGTAAACCAGCATTTAGTGATCAAGTGTCTCTGAACTTACATTTACAGGCCTGTATTGCCTTCTAGCTGAAGATCGGGTGTATAATAGAAAATGAACAGAGGAGGAGGAGCGGGAGCAGGACTTGGTAGTGGGAGTGGGCCTACGGCTGCTGCAGCAGCTGCAGCTGCCCAGAAGCAGAAGGCACTCTTACAAAGAGTTGAAACTGACATCGGTAACATTGTCGACAACTTCAGTCAACTTGTGAATGTCGCCAAAGTATGCATTCCTTCTTCCTTGGCCTTTCCTGTCCAGAAACCTTTATCCCTCTCAGTCATAGTCATATCTACGATTGAGATCATCCATGCTTTTCCTTTGTGCAATGCTAGATGTTGTGCAATGCTAGATGGAACATTGATAAACTGTATGGTTGCCACATATTGACTCCCATGTAGTGTGAGATCCGCATCTACTTCAAACGTATGGACTTGATGCTGGACTAAGGCATCATGAGGTTATGTCAATAGATAGGAGGGAAGGTTTCTTGAGCTCTTGTAAGCTTCCGAAATTGGCAAAGACTAAATGTCTCTGTGATTTTGTTCTTCATGAATAGAGGTTCAAAGTGTTTTTGTTTTCCAAATGGAAAGAAATCAGTTTGTATCCCCTGACGTGGAGGTTGTTCTCATGGACCTTTTGATAATGAATAGTGGGGACCTAATATCAGAATTTTCAAGATGTCGTGGTGAGGGGATACAAACTGATGAAGTATATTTACTTCCTTATGTTGATGCTTTCAGAAATATGAGCTTAGATCAACTAGAGAATAAAAGTAAAGTTTGTCTTTGCCACCCTAGTGATTCAAGTAGCATGAGGGAATTTTGTTTTAATTAACATATCATGTGACAAGATATTACTCTTATTGAAATATAAAAGAACAGTTGTTCTATAGTTAGATTTGAATTTCTAAATCGGGAAGGGTTTGATATATGAAGAGTATCCATCATGATTTTGACTCAGTATTCTCACTTTCGGCAGGTGAATGACCCTCCTGTCAGAAACTCACAAGAAGCTTTCATGATGGAGATGCGCGCAGCAAGAATGGTAAGATTGGACTTTAATCTGAAGTGAGCTTTGGCCATTTAATTATTGTAACCTACAAAAGATAGTTAATTCTGCTTATTACCTCAAAGAGAAGTTCATGTTTGGCATACATGTTTGCTGCATGTCAATTTGGTACTCTACTGAATCCATGAGAGACTCAAAATTGCAGAGCTATGAGACTCCTAGAAAATAGATGTAGAATTTCTTTTTCATGATAATAGGCATGTCATTGTCTCAGTGATTGCGTTTGCTCCACATTTATTAGCAGTAGCAATGACCATGATGCAAAATGACCCTCACAATCCGGATTTTCTGTGTAGTTTAGATGAACTTGAGGAAACACAAGTGGTGACTCCAAAATTAGTTACTTAAATTGGTGATGCGGATGGCTAAGGATTATTAACTTTTTAAGGAATATGATGAAGTGGCAAGAGCGTCTTTCTATAGAATGAACTTGAGGGAAAACAAGTGGCATAACCTCAAGATTAGTTACTTGAATAGGTAATGCGTGTGGTCAAGGACTAAAAACTTTTCAAGTAATATTATTAAGCAGTGGGAGCATCTACTCGCAACGCATCAGAAAACTTAGACCCTGAATTGATCATTTTCTTTACTTCCCAAAGCTTATCAAGGTAGCAGCTTCTTTGTGCTCATTTGATGCATGTACTCAAAAACAGGTTCAAGCGGCTGATTCACTGCTGAAATTGGTATCGGAGCTGAAGCAGACAGCCATATTTTCTGGATTTGCATCTCTAAACGACCATGTTGAACAGAGAATTGTTGAGTTCAACCAACAAGCTGAAAAATCAGATCGTACGTTGTCTAGAATCGCGGAGGAGGCAGCTGCCAGTCTCAAAGAGCTTGAATCTCATTACTACTCTTCGTCGCAGAGGACGACTCATCCCACAGAATCTTAGCAGAACATGGCTGCAATCTTGTGTATGTATTGATTTCGGGGATTATTTTGGACTTGTTACTTATCTTGAAGCCGGCAGCAGCTATATGTACATCACGTAGGTATTCTTTAATTTCAGCAGGGTGATGAGGAGGCTTGCTCTCACCGTGCCAGAGCACTGTCGTGGATTGAGTTTGATTTTCTGTACCAACCAGAGGTTGGCTGAGATGGCAAGCTTCTACGTTATTGATAACATATGATTCCAGCATAGATGGCACTTGCATTTGATCGAATCAGAGCGCACGGCACGGCTTTTACTGTCTTCCGAAAAGCTGGTCCGTGAAACCACTTGCTCTCTGCAAAAGATGAAAAAGGCCTTAGTTTTTCATTGTGTGCTCCGTCTACTGTGCGGGAGTCGTGACTTTTCTGAAAAATATTTTTGAAGAAGTCATTTTTTTAAGGAAAATAGCAATTTTTTCTTATATGTTTGGCTGAAGTTCGAAAAATAATTCGAAATCATTTTTTCGAACTTTTATTTTTTTTTTAATGAGACGCACTATTCACGTTGTGTGTCTGCGTGTATTGACATTTCATCGCCTAGGCAGTCTACTGGCGAGGATTTAGTAATATGTATAGCATCGTTCATTAACTAAACTTCATAATTTAATTGAATACGTAGGTCTTGAGTTAATAAAGCTGAGGCTCGTCTCGTTTTGTCAGGCTTGGGCTTGGCCATCGAGGTCCTGGAGACTTGGGCAGAACCACTGAAAACTCGGGTGTGGGTCGTTGAGGTCTTGGGTCAACCCTTGAGGGACCCAAGACTAACCGCTAGGGTCCTGAACTCAGGTGTGGAGGACCTCGCCTCCGTTGAAGACTAGGCCTTGACCTTAGGGGACTCGAGTTGGCCGACGAGGTCCCAATTGCAGGAGTCAGGTTTTCTTGGGTCCAAACATTTGGGACTCGGGCATGGGCGCCGGGGACACGGGCCCAGTTAAGATAAACCGGGTCGGGACGATGGTGACTTGGGTGCAGGAGCCGAGTAGCCGGGCAACGCCAGCACGGCCGCCGGACCGTGTTTCGAGCCTGGCCTTCGAAAACTCGGGATCGGCCTCCCTGGACCTTCGTCATAAGTTTTTGTTGCTCGGTTGACTATATATAGAATATTTAAAGTTAAAACAGAGCTTTTCATGTTACCTTTACTACATCGGTTTTGTAAATAAAATCGTGAATGCGCTCAGTGCCTGGATCTTCAACTAGTGTTCAGTTCGTTCGTATCCTGGAGTACCATATTGGATGAGGAGGAGGTTTAGGTTCTTTGACGAGGGATGTTAGAGATAAGAAGATAGTTGATTAGGTGAAAGTAGCATTTAGAACACCAGTCGTGACGAGTAAGTCTGACGATGATGAACAGAAGAAGAAAAGGAAGAAGAAGCGGAAGTTTCGAAAGAAGAGGAGGGTGTTAGCAAAAGATGAACCAAAGCCCAACCCTTGCCGGTTAGAGACATTTCCCACTTCCGGTTAATATATGCTTCAATGAGTCATACAGATCTTTTTATTTCACGGAAAAAAAATAGTACTTTTAGAAAATATTTTTCGGAAAATCATTTTTCAAAAAAATGATAATATTTTCTAGTGTTTGTTTGTTAAAGACTCCCGGCTTGCCAACCTTGAGCGAGATCAAAGCACACTATTAGATACTGCAATATTTAAAGGTAAACAAAAAAGATGAAAAATGTTCTCCACTTTCAAAAAAATGAAAAATATTTTCCCCACTTTTAAAGGTATTTTTTTATTGGTGAAAAATATTTTTCTTGACTATATTTATTTTCCGTGAAACGAACGTCGAAAAATTTAAAAAATATTTTTTAAAAAAATTATTTTCTGTGAAACGAGTTTGAAAAAAATTTGACCGTTCATCTAAGAGTGACGTTAAGAGCACGGGGAAGAAGAGAACGAAAGTACATCTTGGAAGCAGAGAACATGTCTTGTTCCATATTTTGCTCGAGTTTCCGGATAGAATTCCACCATTTTAATCTACATGCACATAGTCCCAAACCGATTATATTCACTTATAGATGACGTGGATATTTACTATAACATTTACAAATTTTTAGGTAAGTTTTTCGATTTTTCTCTCTCCTTTTTTTAGGTTTGGACCGAGGGCCGGTGAGGATATCTTTGAGGGACTGGGGCGAGAGTGGCGATGCCTTCTCCAACCAAAGCAAGGGAGTGTAGTCCTTAGTCTAAATCTAGCAAAGGCCGCGGTGCCATCGGTCATGCCTGATGAGAAACGGATCCCCTACCCGATGTACTTTTTGGGCAGGGGTGACCGACTTTTATTCTCCACCGTCCTATTCAGATCGGACGGTTGGAAAAAATCCAAAAATAAAAACATTTGCCCCTATTAAAGTGGGGCTCACCCTCTTTTCCTCTTAAAATCTCCTACCCAGAAACCATATCCGGGCAAGAGATTCGGATCTTGCCTGGTGAAAAAAGTTAAGAAAATAAAATAAAAAGCCAATAAAAGTATTTAAAAATAAAGTACTGATATCGCAAAATAGGATAATCAGTATTCACATCAGTAATTTCTGATCGAAATTGGTTAAATAGACTCGATTGTTAGAACATGAAAATATTTATGCCTAAACTAGCACAAGCGAAAGATTTAGAATTGAATTAGTATAATGGTAATAGGCTTATAACTTTGTTTTTTTCCTACCTTTCCCCAAGTGGAGTTATTCGCTTGATTACTTAATATAGAGAGAGAAAATGTCGTATAGATGTAGATATGTGTTGAACAGAACTAATCTGATTAACATATCCATGAGGATTAATGTTAGTCCAATGGAACTTCGTATCCTGTCACCCGTACTTTTTACACAAATTAGCTCGATCTACTATTTTAATTTAAGAGACGAAACGTCGGCACCGAGACTTGCTCTCTGCGAGGGAATATGATCAACCAAAATCACTCATGTTACTCGTGACCTAATGACAAACAAATGATGCATTTGATTCGGGCCTACTAACAAATGTGGACGAATCATTACTTCTTGGAGGGATTGTTAACTAAGACCAAGTAACGAGTATTCTGCGCCTTACCTAGAAACACATTCTCACAATGCGATCGATGACATTGGCTCCCATTCTCAGATGATGAAAGGTTTCTCTGGTTTTAACATTTATCGCAGTAGGGCATCCGACGAACGAGTCCACCGATGGAAAATGTGACATGGTTTCGACTCGAAGAGCATCACTCTTGAAAAATTTGCGCTTCACATCGACGGTGAACCTCATATTCCGGCTACTTGGTCCCAGTTCTTGCCATTCAGGCTCAATGAGCAACAATTTGGCCTCGGCAGCAAAAATGAGAAGGCTAGAACGACCCTCGGATCCTATAACTCTTATACACTTTCGCGTCCGACCGGGCACCGGACGACTATTTCTCCACTCGATTTTGTGCATTTGAAGATGACGAGCTACGAGCGTTTTGCTGGGACGAGTAATGCATCCAAGACTTGAGCACATCATATGCTGTAAACCCAATGGCCACTGAAGGCACCACCTGCAAAATATCCCGATTAATCTGCATAAGTATACTATTCGTTGCAAGTACATACACTTGTTTGCATTAGAAACACGTTAATGGGCTCTTCGTACCCCTATGAATTGAGTAACAGAAAAGTATTCTATGTTAAAAGTGGGCACAAACAGATTGTTTAGCACCAGACGTGTTGAATTAGCAATCAGCATTCCGGATTAGCTGCAACTAGAGCTCACCTTGATGTAATTGATGCTTAAACCGGCGTATAATTGTCTCCACCCTTGATCGCGAACGATGTTCGAGAGCCCCTCTATGGTGTTCTTGAACCGGGCACTGCCCAATACCACGGTCTCAACCTGAAAATTCGAGTGCAGCAAACATTGCTGTTGAGCGTGATAGACAGAGTTGATGTGCAAGTTGATGTTGGGTCAAGGTCAGTTTTTATTCATTTTTGTTCCCCTATTTTCTTGACATGGAGATGGAGACATCAAACGTTTGAGCATTTTATCAGGGATTGATTGTTGTCGACGTCAGAGTTACCTGCATTTGTCGCCTCACGACGTCCAGCGGGTATGTGAATGTCTGGCCGAACAACCCCGCCAAAGCGCCACAGGAGAGGCGCATCGCGATCGAATCTCGGTGATCCTCGGGAACCTTGAGCTTGAGCTCCTCGTAGATGTAGTACTTCAGGCCAGCATACGGAAGAATCCCAACCAATGTCGGACCTGCAGGGCACATCATGTGAGAATCGCGAGATGATTGGGACGCCTGATCATGTCTCGTGGTGACTACCTTGTCACAGGGATGTACCTATGCCTCGATAGAAAGCGCGCACTCCGCCTTCTCGATAGACGTCCCTGAAGATGCCGCGAAGCCTCTGGTGTCGAGGTTGAGAACGACAATTTTCACTAGAATATGAACCTGTCACCTGGCCGAGCAGAGGAAGTAAACTTAGTACTTACCAGGAAAATTTGTTACAGCTAAGGTTCATGCATAGGTTTTAAAATCTGCTTGACCCCATGACAGGTTCGTTGATATGAAGAGAACGTAAAGGGAAAATATGCTCTGATTCTTCTCGAAATTGTGCCAAGTTAACAGAAATCGGGACGGATCGAATTCTTGTCCTAAGGAGATCCTCCTTCCCTTGTTTTCCTTTCTGTCATTTGCTTGTTTTGCCTATTGCTCACCTGATAAGCGAGCTTCGTCCGAGCCAGATCCAAGGGATATGTACACAATACAGCCGTTCCTCCAGAGGCAGAACCGGCCAGGAGGTCGACAAAGGGACCCGTCCCGAACGACGGACAGTTGTCCAGAATCCAACCCCGGTATTGCTCATACGTCATGTAATGCAGCGCCGCATACGGGATTACACGGATGACGCTTGCGCCGTTTCCTCTGCATGTTTTTTGGAAGAACCAAGAATACCACGTAGAATGAGCATAGTTTCAAGAAAATTCACATAAGATAGAGGGAGGAGGCTCACTTGTATAGCCCTTGAACACCTTCGTGCTTGAGGATCTTCTTGAAGGACTCGTACACGCTGATGGAATGAAATCCCTCAGTTCTGGTCTAAATATGAAACAAAACAAACTACTGAAATTTTGTCCTTGGTGCAGATTGCAATACTAAACACCCAAAAGTACCAGAAGAAGCTCGTTGCAGGCAAACAAACGAATACGTCAGTAAGTACCTGTAAGAGAATTTTGATCCTCTCGAGGGGTGCAACAGCAGTCTTGGCAAAAGCACCAGCAGCACCTCCAGCAATCAATTCTCTCACACAAACTGGCAGGGCATCAACAAAACAGTCATCCCCATCCTCAGAACAGCCATGCATGAATCTTCCCACAGGGGAAGATTCCATGCCTTCCCGTGTGGGCGACTGACGTTTGAGGGGGTTGCCTTTGTACATTTTAAGAGAGGCTCTGAATAGGAACTCCTTCTAAAAATTGAATTTTCCTCCTTTTCTCGGTTCAATCTACCTGTAGGAAGATAAAATTAGGAAGCTCAAAAGATGGGCCACAAAGGACAATCATGAAATGGCAGAGGGGGGAATTTAAAATGAGTTGGGGGATGGTTTTCCTTCACAAGTTTTGATGCTCAAGCTGCAGCAATGGCTTGAAACATGAACTCCAAGAGAAGCGACAAGTCGTTTTGCAAATTTCTTTCTTCCTTTCTTTCTTTTCTGAGAGCAAGAATCTCCATTTCTAATATTTATCTTCTTTTTTTTTTTTGTATAGGTTGGAAATTCATTGTTGATTTTCAGTGCTGAGAAAAGTGATTTAGGGTATAGCTGTCTCATACTAGACTATGGCATGTGCTTGCCATGGTCTGGTTAAGTCTTCATTATCTCGTGAAAAGCGAATAATTTTATTATTATTATTATTTAAAATGATTGTTTATATTGTCTATATAAATAAATAAACTAAAAATATTTTCATTATTCACGGAAAAATTTAAGACATAAATCACTATCGATAATGAAATTTTTTTTATTGGTTGATTATTTCAAGTGATGCAAGTAATCATTTTTAGGAAAATGTATTTCAAATTATTTACTTTCTGTGAATATCAAATTAAAGAGACAGAAAGTGCAGTAAGTGGGCCTCACCTAGGCTTAGGTGATCCCAGCTCCAGCACACCAAAAGAGCGACTCGATGGGCTCTACACGGAGCCCAGGTTCGTTTCTGCCCAAAACGACGAGCAACACAAGCCGAAACGACCTGTCGCATGAGAACCAGATCTCCGATCTAAAAAGCGAAAAAACATGAACTCGTAATCGAGCACGAACAGTTTCGCAGTTTTCATCGTAGCCTGTTTCTGATCGTAAACGCACGCATCAATGGCGTATTTCTCTTCTTCTCGCGTAATTCCTCTCTCTCTCTCTCTCTCTCTCTCTCTCTCTCTCTCTCTCTCTCTCTCTATGTGTTCGGAGACAAGTTTTCGGTTGAACAATTCGTGATTCTCCTGAAGTATTGACTGTCTTGTGAATGTCATGGTTTGCTATGTTTTGAGTGATGCGAGCTGCGGTGAGATGCTTGTGCGATTTCGATTTGATTTTTCGATTTCTGCTATTGCTCGGAGTCCAATGGAAGCTGCTTGCATCGAGTGAGAGGCGCGAATCAGTGCTTCTGCTTGAGTATCTCCATTGATCTGTTCAACGGTGATCTGGATTTTGCTATTGAGCCTGTTTCGTCATGCGTAGATTAAGCTCGATGCAGATTGAATAAGCTGCGCAACTGATCTCTCTCCGCGCGCACATGTGGAGCAGGGACTGATATTGAAAATTTTGTTACTGTGGTGGAAGTTGGATTGTTTGTTATACATGAACACATCATATTGATTTAGAAATTGATGTCTGCTAGTATACTTGTAAAATTGGATCAGATATAACTGAGTAGTTTTGGTTTAGGTGGAGCAGTGGATTTCATAATTATGGATCTTTGCATTGTGATCTCTTAACATGTCAGGGAAAACTCAATAAAATGTAGGGTAGTTCTTTTCAAGAAGTTTAATAACAGCATAAGTAGAAAATGTCTAGAATTTGAAGTGTGCTGTTGCTGATAATTGCCACACTTAGGCAATCGCCCCCCTCTTGAGTGTCTAGGATAGATGTCAGCCCAATTTATTTTAGTGGAGATTATAAACTGCTTCTGTTGACTAAGATGAGATCAGTACTAAAGATTCTGATTTAGTCTTTTGTGGAAAGACCTGCTGCAAAGTTATTTCCTTGACTAACGTGCCAAATTGTGACAACAGAGCTAATACAGTTAAATTAATGAAATTAGCTTGACTATTTCTTTGGCTGGTTTGGTGAAAATAGATCAGCATTTTTTTTTCTCATTTCGCTCTTGTGAATATCTATTTTGCCACTTGATTTGATTGTCGTTCTGTCCATAGGACTTGTGCCCTTTGGTGAAGAACATTCTTCTGCTGGATTCTGAAGGAAAACGTGTTGCAGTCAAATATTACTCAGATGATTGGCCGACAAATAGTGCTAAATTAGCCTTTGAGAAATCTGTGTACACCAAAACATTGAAGACAAATGCTAGGACAGAAGGTACTTCATCCGTAGAAGATATATTTATGAAGATTCTGTTATTTGTATCCATTTGTCATTGATTTAAGCGAGTGGTGTTTCTTGTTCAATTTTGGTGCTTCATCGATTTCGTGAGTATGATACCATTTTGTCTTAAAGGCGGCCTATGAAATATTAACTATTTCAATGCCGTGCTTGTAGATGTAGATGATAAATCTCTTATGAAAGTTTCTTGTCTTACGCATATAGCCTTAGTGCAGAAGACCATACATGAATTCAGCAAGAATTTCCATGGTCACTGTCTATAAACTTTGGCAATCAACTATATAACCAGTTTCCCTATCCTTACATGCTCTGGTTGATTTCAACCTTCTCTGATGCTATTTCCTGCTATGTGTCCGAAATGGATTTTGTGAGGCAATGACAGAAACGGGAAATAAGATTAGATTCAAATTGCCGTGGCTTTCCTGGAAAAAATCTGCAAGGGATGTATCTTTTATATGTGACTGGATGAACAAGTTGAGTATAGCACCTCGGAAATGAGAAGTTAGTGAAAATTGCATGGCTTATGGATATTTGGCTAGTTGGATTTTGGGTTTTGTCTTCTTTAGTTATTTAAGCATTTGCAATATTAATCTGGAGCTACATTAATCACTTTCAGCGGAGATCGCAATGTTCGAAAATAACATTGTCGTCTACAAATTCGTACAAGACTTGCATTTTTTTGTGACTGGAAGTGATGATGACAACGAGCTGATTTTAGCTTCAGTCCTTCAAGGGTTTTTCGATGCAGTTGCCCTTATTCTGAGGTATTGCTGGTTTTATTTTTGGACGTTGTGTGAAATTATGAACTTTGCAGCTCTCTAGTGTCTTCATGGTTCGTGTGCTTAACTTTTTTCTTCAATTTTCTGCTCAGAAATAATGTTGACAAGAATGAAGCACTCGAGAATCTAGATCTTATTCTTCTTTGCATTGACGAGATTGTTGATGGAGGGTAAATATTCTTTCTGCACTTCCTTTTAGTAGATGGTTTCCTTTGAAGATCCATTGCGCTAGATTAGCTTCAGAAAATCCCTCTATAGTGAATTTAAAGGAGAAAGAAAAATCTTATACACTGGCTTTGTTCAAATTGGCCAAGCTTATCTAGTCTCATGTATATGTGTCTGTAGGATGATTCTTGAAACAGATGCCAGTACCATAGCTGGAAAAGTTGCATCCCACAGCATCGATGCTGCCGCCCCATTGTCTGAGCAGGTGCCGCATCTCTCCATGTGTTCTTGTTCCTGCTACCAGGAGTAGTTACAAGCTCTTAGATGATGTTCAATTACTACTTCTGATAACTTAGCTAATTATCTCCTGTTAGCAAACTACATCCCTGCTTAATATGCTTCTCTAGGCTTTTCTGCTAAATTTATTTATCTGAAAGATTAATCTAACTTCTCTATTATTTTTTACTTGTTTTTAATATGTTGCAGACTTTGACCCAGGCATTGGCTACAGCTCGCGAACACATCACAAGATCCCTCCTCACATGATTTTTCAGCTTGTAATTGATGATATGTATGCTGCTTCTCTTTTAAATTTTTATCCCTCCTCCCCTATTAAAGAAAGAAATATCCTTGCATGACAATTAAGTTGTTTTAACAGCCATTGGTTGATTGGACAATGAGATTTTGTAATTCTGGGGCAGATCTTCTTCTATTGAAATGATTAGCATCTATTGGAGTTTTTCTTTCGGAATTCATTCTGAAAATTCTAGTGGCACAACTCTCTTTGGCTATTGATTAATTCACAGGATACATGTTATGACAACTCTCTTGGCTGTGTTGTGGGTGAGGTTCTATTGTTCAGATTGATCTTGGTTATTTTTCAGTGGGATGATCTCTGTGCATGAAATTTTGTGATAGAACTACTATATGGATAATGCAATGCGGGTAAAACAGCTTGTTGCACGGGAAATGTGACGGAAACTTGAAGCTTGTGTATTTTGGTGAAATCCACTGTTTTTTTGCTGCTGTCTCTCTCAAAATGCAATTGGCTTGATCCTATTTGTTCTATTACACACGTGCATTTGCTCGGTGGTTCCATTTCCCGGTTAGGTCCATCGAAAGTCGTCGGGAGTTCTTGAAAGGGCTACCAAGTGTCCAAGCTATCCAGTGTGATGACATGATATTCTTGTGTGCTGTTTATGCTTGGTGCAATTGAAAGTCAGCTGGAGTCTCTGTCGTCTTGCTTAAAGAACAATAAATAGAAAACTTCATACGAATCACACGAAGCAGAATTTGGCAATTGCTTGCCTGTGTTAGCTCCAATCGGATCAATTCCGTGTTTGGCTGATGTATCATGGTTGTCGAAGGATCACTGTTAGTTTATTTTCATAGCTTGTGCCTCCAGCAAGGGGCATTTCATATATCGGCAAACCCTTCAAATATGACCCTCTTCGTTATCGGAACTCTTTCGTAAATAAATTTGGTCATGTCATGAGAAGACGATAATTTGATATTAAATTAGTTGACATAACTCGTCAGGAGAGAGATGACTGCGGAAATCCTTTAAAATGGTGCCGTTTAAACTGTTTCTAGCCCCCTTATTTGAGGATTTGAGACTAGATTAAGTTGCAATGTAACTCTAATCTATCTTTTCATTTGCAATCAAAATCAATGCTTCACCCTCTCTCTCTCTCTCTCTCTCTCTCTCTCTCTCTCTCTCTCTCTCTCTCTCTAAGTCCGGCCGGCCGGCCGGCGACCGGCGGTTCGATAGCAGTCTGATGGCAAGTGGGGGTCCAGTGGTCAGGCAGCTAGTGGTGGTCCAACGGCCAGCGGCGGATTTATTAGTAATTTAACCAATATCGATGATTGGTTGGCTTTCGAAAAATGTTTTCCTCTTTTTAAAAAGATGAAAAATATTTTCCTTAGTTTTAAAATGAAACTTCTCATTGATTGGAAAACATTTTTCATAGTAAAATATTTTCCGCCTGCCGAACATCACAATTTCCAGAAGAATGTTTTTAACGAAACAAATAGACCCTAAATTGCAATGTAACTCTAATCTATCTTTTCATTTTCAATCAAAATCAATGCTTCACTCTCTCACTCTCTCTCTTTTAAGTCCTCGGAACCCATCAATTCCTCCTTCCACAAGCAGCTTCCACTTTAAACTTTCGATAAGACATGTTTTTATGCTTGGTGGAATGCAAAGTCATATGGAATCTCTATCGCCACGCTTAAAGAACCAAACGTGGAACTCCATATGTATCAAGTCGAAGCAGAATTTGACAATTGCTTTGCCTTGTATTAGTTCCAATCATATCATTCCACGTTTGACTATCATATCAAAATTGATGAAGGATCATGATGTCTGCTCATTTTCATACCTCATGCCTCCGGCGAGTGGCATCTCTCAATACAGATGAACCCTCCAAAACATATTCCTCTCCGTCACAGAAAACCCCTTTTGTCTTCCATATCGGGTCGTCTCATAACTAGTCAATCCGCCGCTCAATTGCTTCAATCCTCCATCGTTCTCAGGACATGCGGAGCGGGACCTTCCCTTGAGCGATACGTTACACCTAAGATATGGACCCAATAACTGCTCTTCGCCTTTAGTTGTTAGCGCAGGCTACCGCCGCTGCTCCCACTACTCCTCCTCCGGTCCCTCTTCCTTTGGACTGGTTCAAACCCGTCCTTGTCCGGTGAGGTAGCTCTCTCCTCAATCATGGACATGAATCTCCCCCCCTTTTCCCCTGTCCGTATTAGCGAGAATTCCACTCGAACGATGGTAAGCCGGCCCACCAGAAACGTCAACTTCGAGTCCACTGCTCTTCGATGTATGCTTATGCGCATCTATTTCCACGTCCAGTACAGCTGCGATGAACAGGATCGCCTGTGAAAGTAGAACCAAACCCTGAATGCCATTCAGTCTGGTACCAATTTACCACAACTAGAGCGTTGGTATAGTCTAAGAGCTAAAGCAAAGACAGTGTTTATTGGAGGCTTTGGTTCCCCCACGACCATAGTCATACATAAGCTTTTGCATTCGGGATTGGGTTTTCCATATTAATCAGAAAAAAGGAAAAGAAACTCTACTTCAAACAAGATAAGAAAAAGAAATATGAGCAGGAATTATATCCCATATGTATTGAAGCTAAGACTAATTCGCGTTTTCTCAGGAGGGTAATTTCATGAAGGAAAAAATACTCTCCGGAAATCAAGTAGATGCGGTCTCGTGAGATGATGCTGCTGCCAATTTTACTGTTTGCTTTTTCTCATGGACAGTACAAGTCGATTTGACAATTCCAGACATTAGGCCTTCTGCACCAAGCTTCTTAAACTTTAGTGAAATGTTTTTTAGCATTGGAAAAACCTAGATTTGTCCTCTATTCGAACTTTCAAACTCACTCAATAATTCGTAGGATGACGAAGGTCTCGTAATTATTGGGAAAATTAATGGCTGGAACCCGTGCTGCACGTAGAGAAGAAGAGGCTCAAATTGATAAAGAAAAAGATAAATTTGAGAAATCAAAGCCAAAACCCTCCCAACTTCGACACCATCTTAAAATAAATGCATAAATATCGTATTTACCCCCAAACAATTTAAATAGCTAAAAGAAAAATGCAATATATGTTTAATGAGTCTTGATAAAATAAGTTACTAGTTATCCTCATCATGATATAAGAGAAATCTTCAACTGCTTCTAAAGGGACCCGAATCCCTTACTATGGGTAGAGCCCATATCTAAGGATCCGGACCATCAAATCCCCTAGGGGAGGATTTGATGGTGAGGATCAGCTAACGTGAATTATCCCAGGTAGATCCTATCCCCTTCCATAGCACCATGGTGTCATCAATTCATACTGATACATTCGATGACACTTGTCAAACTTGGGCATCTAAACAGGACTATCCTCGAGCAGAGAACTATTCGAAGTCGGCAACTTTCCTTAGTACGAAATTCAAGTACCATACAACGTTTTCCTCGCGTACTGAAGAGTGTGAAGCGTCTTCGGGACGGATGGGACACGTTTTCCTCTGGTAGCCCCGGCGCTGTCAAATCGGTCCTTAGTGCCCCATCAATTCCGTGCTCGAGAGCCTTGTCTGGACAAGGCCATCTTCGTCGCAACTTCGTCTCTCGTTCTCTTCCAATCTAGAAGGTCGGGGGGGAAAAATATCCGGCACGTCACGCGTGTGCCAACCCTATTTTCTCAAGATGAACGGGTTCCGAAGACAAAAGCATATGATGTTTCTGCTCGTTGACCCGACGAACACAGCGAAGCGAAGCGATGTCCTGGAGTCAACCCGTCGACTCGACAGGCCAGCGGACACCGCAGCGAGGGCCGCACGTTTTCGTACTCTGTCTTACAGGCCAGCTTGAGAATCCCGATCTCTTGTTTATTCTTTGCTAACGTAACTGTCAGTTCTGCAGAACATGAGTCTGCAGAACAGATGACCGCTCTCGAGCTCAAGAGGATGATGGGTGGGGTGGCATCTTTAGCGCTCCTGGTCTTTCAGTTAACCTAGCTTTTTCTTGAGCCTTGAGGTCACGCAAACTTCAAGGTAAAGGAAGAAGGAGATTTGTCGAGATTATTTCTCTTTTTCTTGATTATATCGTCCTGTACTTTTCAACTTTCTCTATCCTCCACCCCAAAAAGCCGCCTTCGGGATTTCAAAGTTTAAAATACAAAGAAAAGATCAAGCGGAGATGTTGGACCCCATGAGGAGGAAACTTCCAATGGAAGCTCCTAAAACGTTTTGGACAAAAAAGAAAGAAAGAAAGAAAGAAAGAACTTAAGCATCTGGATTTTACAGAAAAATCCGCGCTCTTTCTTCTAGACGATTGCGATCGCAACTAGCTAACGAGGTGTTTGGCGAAAATCTGATAACTAAGTTGTGTTCCGACGATAGTTTCTAGAGAATTTGCTCGACAGATTTCAAATACCGACGGCTCTTAAAAAAGAAACATTGTCAAAGCAGTAGGCCTACGGCATATCGAGATGCATTCGAAATCATACTCAACCAGCCATGCATTTTCCCTTTCGCGGCCGAAAAGAAAGTCAAGCTCTTATTATTCCACCAACCACTTGTTTAGATAGATACAAAAAAATTTTAAATTCGGTTTTTGGTTTATGAGGCACGAGAAGGAAGTGTGTCCCATCACTAATATCTCTTCTTCTTTCTTAATTAATATTTTTGGACCAAGTTGTTATTCTTTAATTGAATCGAGGGGGGGAAAACATGAACGCTAAGAAAAGCATTTTATATAATTTGGGCTGAGAATGATCAGACGCGTTTGACATTTTCTTGATTCACGTAATCAAAGCCGTCTAAATTGAAAGCCACCAAGAAACGGTCCAAATCGCAAGGCGGGATCCCACCTCGTAAGTGCCAGATTTTCGGAGGGTTCCATGGATTCAGTATTATTAATCAGAATTTCTTCCATCGTATTAATTACCATAAAGGATAATGACCCAAATAATCGTTAAATTTCAATATAATATGCAATAAGATTAGTAAAAACTTTAGCTAAATTTATAATGCAGTCCCTGAACATTTAATTTATTCAAATATAATTTATTAGTTTTTAATACTTATTCAATTTAATTTATGAACCAAATAGAGATGTTCAACAGTGTTGTTCTTTTAACTTAAGTTTATTAAAGATTAAATTAAATATAAACCATATATTCAAGAATTTAAATTCGAGAAATGATTAGATCATTTATCGGGTCAAAGTTCATGTACCGTTTATTTTATTTATATTTTTATCATGAATGCTACTAAGGCTCTGTTCGTTTTCATGAAAAATGTAACATTTTTTGAAAATAGTTTTCAAGAAGTTATTTTTCTAGAAAAAACAATAATATTTTTAGATGTTCATTTAAAACATAAGAAAAATTATAAGAAAAATTGATTTTTTTTTTGTTTTACATTAGTTGGTCGTTGGCTACAAGTCTTATCAAGCCCCAACGAGTTCTCGGCTTGGCACCATAAGCCATGAACTCAACAATTCAAGGCAAGCCTTGAGTTTGCCTCTAGAGATTACGAGCTTGCTACCAAAGGAGGCCGCCGACTCGTCGCTACTAGAAGTCACAATATTTAAAAATAAATAAAGAAAACGGAAAAAGTGAAAAACATTTTTTCCACTTTTGAAAGTATTTTTCAATTGATGGAAAAAGTATTTTTCTTGACTGTTTTATTTATTGTACGGAGAATCCGGAAAATATTTTCCTATAAGTTTTTTTCCTTGAAACAAACGGAGTCTAAAAAATAATAAAAAAAGATGAGCTGAATTAACCATTCTAGAGAACTGCCTGACCACGGAGATGCCGGTTTAGAAGACCCGGCCGCATTCAATATTAATAAACATCCGAATCAAATCGGAAGTTAATGAAGGTCTTCACCGGCTATTGACCACTGAAATTAACACCCAAAAAAGTTTAAAAAAAATGGAGGCCGTCAAGGCTGGCCATTCCAAATGCCACGTGGCCCCCACAAGACCCAAATTTTCTTGTTGATTTCCCCCCCCCCCTCTCTCTCTCTCTCTCCTCTTTTTTTTTTTAATTTTGTTTTTTTTATGGTTTCAATCCACGTCATCTGAATCTGACAAATCTTAGTGGCGGTGGTAGATTTTTAGAATTTAATCGCATGTGTTGGAGCACATGGGGTTTCAATATAGGTGCATAGGATGGGCCTGCAGATGACAGTAGATTTGCCTTTCTTTCCACAAAAGGGCATGTATCAATCCCAAAATTCACCAATTTCCCCTGCCTCTTTTGCCCCCCGGGGAGGAAAAAGAGAAGAAGAAAATCCGGTTAAGTAAAAAAAAAATTTAATCCCCCGAAATTTATCGACTTAAGATAATTAATCGACGAGGAATGTTTTCATCGCCGACGACCATCACGAGACAAAAAAAGGCATTGCTCATTCGATGAAGCCCCGTCTTTTGTCCACCGATAGTAGGGAAAAAAAAGCATGATATTCCATCTTTTCACTCTCGAACTGGATTTCCGAGAAAATTCTTAAAAGCGCGCGTACCGACGTCCGTGTAGTGAGGATTGATCTGGACAATTCATCGATTACCCGAAAAAAGATAAATTAAAAACTCATTCGAATTAGGAACACGGGAAATATCACTCCCCCGTAAAAAACACACGCAAGATTTCTCTTCTGGCTTGCCCTGCTAATAATGGCTGTGGCCGAGATAGGAATTGGCTGTTGAGGTTAGCTAGGCGGAATCTTTCTGCCTCGATTGAAGATCACAATCCTCAGAAAAAGCAAATCTAATAAAACGCCATCATAAATTATACAGTATAGTCCCGATAAGGCGAACCCACTTGTCGTTCCATATTTATAACGATCTTATTACCATTAATTGTTTTATTTTCTTTGTTTTTTGGCATTTTTTTCGGAACTAAAAACTTTCCCATTCTTTTTGTAGGTGGATATTAATAATTGGGATCTAGATGGAAGACGTGGAAAGCAGACACGGGCCGGCGACTTGGGTCGACGCCACGTGGCACTCCCTGGGACCCGGGACGTACATCCAGGGGGGGTACCTAAAGGCGAAATGTTTTCTCTCTCTCTCTGTGTGTTTTTTTCTTTGTTTACTCGGTCTACGATTGGGTGCTCCTGCAGGACAGGTCATCTTAGGAGACGAAGAACGATGAACGAGATTTGACGAGAAAAATAGAGAAGGGGGGGAAAAGGAGAGGAAAGAGAGAGGAGCAAAAGCGGTGGGGAGAGAAAAGTCCTCCCCTTGGTGACATAAAACACAAGAAGAAGAAGAAGAAGAAGAAGAAGAAGAAGCCATTGTTGAATGTGTTTGGAGCTCCGTTCTGAAGTTGAAGAAAGCATAAGCACGTTAGAGAGAGAGAGGCCCCCGGGATATTCCCGGGTCTTCTGCTCGGAGCTCCGTTGGAGGGAGGGGCCTTCTCTCTCTCTCTCTCTCTCTCTCTCTCTCTTCCCCCTTGATCTGCAATTAAAAGGGAGGCTTCTACGTCTTTCTTGAATTCTTGATTCTCAAGTGGGTCTTTGTCGATTCGCTCCCTAGGCGAGAAAGCGATTTCAGGTACCCTTTTGAATTGTTTTCTTGGGTTGGGAAACAGTAGTTGATTTGCATTTTCTTTGTTTGTTTTTCTCGGGTTGATTTGTCTTGTCGGCCCATCCTTTCATGAAGAAACAGCATTTTCCTCCCTTCTTGTGAAGCTCATGCCGACGGTTCTAGCTGGGCATTGTCTGATCTTTGGTGGTTCTGAATTCCACCTTCTTGCTCTTTCCTGATCCATGTCGTGACTGTTTCGAGAATTGAATTCTTGAGCTGACTTGCAGCATCTTTTATATGCTTTTGGCTATCGATTAGAGCTGCTTTTGTTGTCCTTCAGGTATAAAATGTAATCCGTCAAAGTTGTGGGCATAAACAAAAGAACTCTTTTAGTTCCTAATATCTCATAGCTTAGATAAGCGCAGCGTAGCTAAGCATACAGAAGGTATTGAATGAAATTCTGAATCCGATCCCTATTCACTCCGAGGTTTCTGCAACGAGATATTCTTCTTAAAATTAGCCACATTCAATTCTTCAGGATTTGGTTGTTTCTCGTGCAATTTGCGTATAGCTTATAAATGATTGATACATATCTTTTCTGTATATCTCATTAGGTTGTGGAGAGGTATTGTGCATCAGTGACCCCACCGTTGTGGTTGCTGAAGTGAAGATAGCTAAAACGGTTAGCTTTCGGTTATCATCAGGTGGGGCTTGGAAAAATGACATGGAATCCACTGCAAGAATCACAATGATGCTCCATGCTGGAGTCGAGATTTAGTTCTTATGTTTAGAGGATTATGTATTGGATTGTGTAATCTTGAACTGAAGTGAAGAGAGATGACTCAAGGTAGGATAAGGGCGAGGATCCGCCAGAGCAACCTTTATACCTTCGCATGCATCCGGCCCACCACTGACGAGAATCAGGACCGGCAGTCATTACAAGGCCCAGGCTATTCTCGTGAAGTACATTGCAATGAGCCCCATGTGCACAAAAAGAAACCTCTGAAATACTGCTCGAATTACATATCCACCACAAGGTATAATGTCGTCACATTTTTGCCCAAAGCATTTTTTGAGCAATTTAGGAGGGTAGCGAATATTTACTTCCTTGTGGCTGCAGTATGCTCTCTCTTTTCTTTTTCCCCGTTCACTCCATTGAGCATGATTGCCCCGTTGGCATTTGTCCTTGGGGTTAGTATGGCGAAGGAGGCTGTGGAAGATTGGCATAGGTTCATTCAGGATATGAAGGTTAATAACAGAAAAGCTAGTGTCCATAAAGGAGATGGAGTCTTTGGTGATAAACAGTGGCGGAATATTTGTGTAGGAGATGTCGTGAAAGTTGAGAAAGATCAATTTTTTCCCGCAGACTTGCTTCTACTGTCATCCAGTTACGAGGATGGTCTATGCTATGTTGAAACCATGAATTTGGATGGCGAAACAAATTTGAAAGTAAAAAGATCATTAGAGGTGACTTTGCCTTTGGATGGTGATGAAAGTTTCAAGGACTTTACCGGGATGATCAGGTGTGAAGACCCAAATCCCAGTCTTTATACCTTTGTGGGCAATTTTGAGTACGACCGTCAGATTTATCCATTGGATCCTAATCAGATACTTCTCAGAGACTCCAAGCTCAGGAATACAGCTTATGTTTATGGAGTGGCTATTTTTACTGGCCATGATAGTAAAGTGATGCAAAATGCGACAGAATCACCTTCCAAAAGGAGCACAATAGAGAGGAAGATGGACCGCATCATATATGTTCTTCTTGCTGCTCTACTTGGTATCTCGTTGATCAGTTCTATAGGATTCTTTGTGCAGACAAAGTACCAAATGCCCAAGTGGGAGTACTTGCAACCCAAGAATGCCATATCCTGTTATGATCCAGACAAAGCAGTTGCATCGGGCCTATGCCATTTTGTCACCGCTCTGATGCTGTATGGGTACTTGATACCCATCTCTCTCTACGTATCCATCGAGATGGTTAAGTTCTTGCAGGCAATTTTTATTAACAGGGACATAGATATGTATGATGAACAGAGCGGCGTACATGCTCATGCAAGGACCTCAAATTTGAATGAGGAGTTGGGCCAGGTGGACACAATCCTCTCTGATAAAACTGGAACGCTGACATGTAATCAGATGGATTTTCTCAAGTGTTCCATTGCAGGTACTGCATATGGTGTTGGATCCAGTGAGGTTGAGCTCGCTGCTGCCAAGCAAATGGCCATTGACCTTGAGGAGCAGGATCCTGAGATTTCTAGTGCCTTCACCGTGCGGGACAACAGAAACCAGTTTGGGGCATCAGAGATTGAACTAGAGACAGTCGTTACTTCTATGGCTGGAAAGCGTGAGAAACGCACCATAAAGGGCTTTAGTTTTGATGACAGCCGTTTAATGGATGGAAACTGGATGAATGAGCCAAAGCCAGATATGATTCTGTTATTCTTGCGGATACTAGCAATATGCCACACTGCGATTCCCGAGCTGAATGAAGAGACGGGTGAAAGAACATACGAAGCTGAGTCGCCTGATGAAATAGCATTTCTGGTTTCTGCTAGAGAGTTTGGATTTGAGTTTTGCAAAAGAACTCAAACAAGCATATTTGTCCGCGAAAAGTATCCTTCTCCCGTTGAAAGGCAAGGAACTTGCACAGAAGTATTTTCTGCCCCTACGTTTTTCTTTGGCAACATAAATCTGACTGTCCTTGTCTTACGGTATGATTTTTGGATGTTTTCCAGGCAATATAAAATTCTGAACCTGTTGGACTTTACCAGCAAAAGAAAGCGGATGTCTGTGATTGTGCAGGATGAGGAAGGGCAAATTCTTCTTCTGTGCAAAGGTGCTGACAGGTTGGTCTTACGACGGCACTTCATATGTCGTATCAACATTTTTAGTTTAATTATCTCACGATAAAGCAAGTTATTGTGGTTCTCTTTCAGGTGCCCTCCGGGACATGAGATGCTGTACTCCATCATGTTGACCATTTATATCAGACAATTGCCATTCTGATAACATTTTCAACTTTAATCAATTTTTCTAGGTTTTCTTTGCATCTGATGAGCTTTGCTCGTCCCCTTTTGTTCTTTTTTCCAATTATCATGAGGGATCAATTAACCTTGCTGTCCTATGGTTTTTGTTATCAATAAGCATTTTTTGACCTGATGATTCAATTTTAAAAAAATTTTGTGTTTTTCTAGCTTCTATCTTTTGTGCTACTGTGGATTAGGGTATTCAGAGAGATTTATTTGAAAGAAAAAGCAAAAAAACATTCTCTTCTAAGAGCAAATCCTTGTAGGGTAGCCCCACCATGGTGTTTCTTCCCACTTCTCTTTCTTTGAAGAACATCCTCTGTCAAGACTAACATGAGATCCACCCATCCCATCATCATGCTCCTAATACTTTCTCTATTGTGAATACGCATAAAATTATGTGGCATCTCTTTGGACTCAAAAGTTAACTTCATTAATTGTGCAGTATCATTTTTGATCGGTTGGCAAAGAATGGAAGAGTATATGAGGAAGCTACTAGCAAACATCTGAATGAATATGGTGAAAATGGGTTACGTACGCTAGCACTTGCTTATAAAAGGCTTAAAGAGTCTGAGTATTCTGCTTGGAATGATGAGTTTGTCAAAGCAAAGACTTCTATTGGGGCAGATAGAGATGCCATGCTTGAAAGGGTGGCTGAATTGATGGAAAAGGATTTGATTCTTGTGGGTGCCACTGCTGTGGAGGACAAACTGCAGAAAGGGGTAAAATAAAAGAATTGTTCTCCTCAGTTTATTTACTCACATACACCATTCGTTTAGTTCATTGACAGAAAGGTGATATCTACTGTTTTTCCTTATAGGTGCCCCAGTGCATTGACAAACTTGCCCAAGCTGGTCTTAAGCTATGGGTTCTTACTGGAGATAAGATGGAAACTGCAATCAACATAGGGTATGATGGTTGTAGCTGATAGAAAGCTTTCCCAGTACCTCTTACATTTGAATGAGATCTCTAATGTTGAAAACTAATTTCTCATTGGAAGTTTGGCAGAATAGGAAACCTAATGGTTTTTCTAATCCATCGTGTCTATTGCAGATTTTCTTGCAGTTTACTTAGGCAGGGGATGAAGCAGATCTGTGTAACAGCAACAAGTCCAGACACATTAGGGCAAGACTCAAAGAAGGTAAGGCTCTGGCCAGAGAGTTTGGACATTTTGACTAGGCTTAACTGTTTCATTTGACATTTAGTGCACATTGCATCTTGTCGCTGATCAGGCCATCAAAGAGAACATAGTGCTGCAAATCACCAATGCTTCACAGATGATCAAGCTAGAAAAAGATCCACATGCTGCCTTTGCACTGATAATTGATGGGAAAACTCTGACCTATGCCCTTGAAGATGATGTGAAGCATCAATTCTTAGGATTGGCAATTGACTGCGCATCCGTCATATGCTGTCGGGTCTCTCCTAAGCAGAAGGCACTGGTAACTTTTTTTCCCCTCTCATAATTGTCACAGACCTACCTACATTTTAGAGGCATCTTCATATACATACAAGCTTGCAATGCCTAGCGGTAAATCTAAACAGGATTTGGTACTTATATTAGAAAGTCTGAACCTGACTCCAGGTGACAAGGTTAGTGAAGGAAGGAACTGGCAAGACTACATTAGCAATTGGTGATGGAGCCAATGATGTTGGCATGATTCAAGAAGCTGATATTGGAGTTGGAATCAGTGGGGTGGAAGGTATGCAGGTTAGTGCCTCTTTTTCTATCTCCTTGTGAAGGCTATCATCCTGCCTTCCCTGATGATTGGGGCGTGTTGGACATAAATCCTATGATCGTTAACAATAAGGAGCATCTCCTGCTTTTGAGTCTGGATCTTCATAACAATTTGAGATCATTACTGTTTTGCAGGCTGTGATGGCTAGTGATTTTTCAATTGCCCAGTTTCGGTTTTTGGAGAAACTCCTAGTGGTTCACGGACACTGGTGCTACAAAAGAATAGCCCAGATGGTAAGTTTGTGACTTCCTCATTGACTGTATATCTTATCCCACTTTCTTGATTTATGCTGAGCAATCATACAAGGGACAACAAACTCACAGGTCGCGTGCTTGTGTCAGACATCTGTATCTTGCTTGCCCGCTGACCTTTTTTTCCCTTGCTTAATCCAGATATGTTACTTCATCTACAAGAATGTAGCATTTGGTTTGACCTTCCTCTACTTTGAAGCTGTGACGGCCTTCTCCGGGCAATCGATCTATGATGATTGGTATATGATATTGTTCAATGTCTTTGTCACTTCATTGCCCGTCCTTTCATTAGGAGTTTTCGAACAAGATGTTTCAGCCGAGGTTTGCTTGCAGGTAACCATTTCTTGACCACTGTAATTTTGAAAAAATGAACGGGGAAGGGCAATAGCTGATACACACTCAACCTAAAGACTCATCCATGATTGCTAATCCATGTCCCTTCTCTTTTTTTTTCCTCCACTTTTTGTAGTTTCCTGCACTGTATCAGCAAGGACCCAAAAACTTGTTCTTCAACTGGTACAAGATATTTGGGTGGATGGCGAATGGTCTTGTTGCCTCCATCATTGTTTTCACCTTCAATGTTCTATTCTTCTATGAGCAAGCGTTTCGCCCGGGAGGCCAAACGGCGGACATGACAGCCGTGGGAACGGTAATGTTCACTTGCATCGTGTGGGCAGTGAACTGCCAGATTGCGCTCACCATGAGCCACTTCACATGGATCCAACATTTGTTCATCTGGGGAAGCATCGCATTTTGGTACCTGTTCCTCTTCATCTATGGAATGTTCTCTCCCATTTACACGGGAAACGTGTACAAGATTCTCGTTGAGGTCCTTGCTCCTGCCTGGAGTTTCTGGGCAGTCACCCTCCTGGCAACGATCACTTGCAACCTATTTTACTTCGGTCACATATCTATCCAGAGATGTTTCAATCCCATGGATCACCACATAATCCAGGAAATCAAGTATTACAAGAAGGACGTCCGGGACCAGCTCATGTGGACAAGGGAACGGTCCAAGGCCAGACAAGAAACCAAGATCGGTTTCACTGCGAGGGTGGAGGCGAAGATTAGGCATTTGAGAGGGAGGCTGCAGAAAAAGCACCTCTCCGCCGCGTCGTGACGGTACTTAAAAGGGGTTCTGGTTCTTGATTGACATGGATACCTTTTTCTTCTTTCTTTTTTTCAGTAGGGTTTGAGGCCATTGCTGATTTCCTTGTTGAGGCCTTTTCTTGCTCAATTTCTCGTCCCACAAAAAAAAAATTGTAGTCAGATGGAGGAGTGGGGATGATTGGATCCCCTCTCGTGCACAGGTAATCTGAAGTAGTCATAACCTCCCTGTATTGTAATCTGTGTAAAATTTTGATGAGTGATAGCTGAGATATAGTGAAATTGCTTCTACTCTGTACCAATCTCTTCACTCCTCTTTTATGTGACTATGCAGCACTCCACAACATGTAGCCTATGTTGGTTTATTGCCACCAGTTTCCGTCGAAATAAGTGCATTTGCTTTGGTTTGATCGCTTCCGTGAACTGGACGTACAAGCAAACTGACTAATTTTTCTACTTCAAGAAAAGGTTAAAAGCATGATTGAGATCTGGTGAAGTCATGTGATGAGAATTGAATTATCTCTCGACTTTCGAATAACTTTGTCCCGAGACGTGGCTTACCAAATATATGAATACACACAAATTCAAAAATCAAGAATGCAACAGCTGTAAGCAGAAGGTAAATTAACCACAGAGTCATTATGCCAAGCTGCTTAAACTATTGGAATTATCATCTATGGGATGGTATCTAATTTGAGGAGGAATTTCAATGGAAATGCAAGGTAACTGTGTTAAGTGAAAAAAAAAATTATAATATCATAGATCTCACAATTTCAGGGTCAAATTCTTTACGTGCATAACTTTTTTTTAATTTTTTTTGGATTAATTGAATATCTAGGAGTTAAATTACATAGACAAAGCAATAGAAGACCAGCCGCCCGACTTCTAAAATAGAAGAATCATTTCCAAAACAAGAGTCTGATAAACTAAAAAGAAAAAGAAGCAAAAAAAAAAAAAATACAAACATCATTAGAAATTTTTCGGAAAAATTGAAGTAATCGGAGGGCATGGAGCGCGAGTTTTCTGAGAATATTAGGTCCAGAAACAGTGGGTTTCAAATTGAAATTATAGTTAACTCGAAGAATTCGACATAATTCTTTTTCGAATTTTTATTTTATTTATTTATTTATTTTTGCCAACGATGAATTATGGGAGGATTGGGCAACTGAAGGAGAGTTAGGACAACTCAACAAACGACCGTGATTAGAATTCGTAATCACGATTAAAATGTCGATTAGATCAATGATCGTCAGCGTCTCGTTCGGTTCGGTATACCAACACACTCCTCTCTCTCTCTCTCTCTCTCTCTCTTCATCACTGGCACCGTCTTCGCGGTTTGATGGCAATGAAGTCTCTCCTGTAGTCTCTGGACAAGGGTGTGCGCAGCTAGGGTTTCTCTCCCGTCGCGGCAGGGGGGCGGGGGGGCTCCGGAGATTGGCTCTCCGATGGAGCCGCGCGTCGGCAACAAGTTCCGGCTCGGCCGCAAGATCGGCAGCGGATCGTTCGGAGAGATCTACCTCGGTGGGCTGCTCGCTAACTGATGCTTGGTTTTTGCTTCGTCCAATCCTGTTCTTCTTCTTCTTTTTTTTCTTTTTTAAGTTTGATCGTGATTGGAGTTTCCCTTTCTCAGGTACTAATATTCAGACGAACGAGGAGGTCGCAATTAAGCTTGTGAGCGGCCCTTCTCCCTAGTTGAATTGACCCTTTTCTTTTTGCTCGTTTGCGTGCGTTTTATGTTCTCTCTTTTTTTTTAGTGTTGTTGTAGCCATTCGCATCGGTACTTTGGTTGATTTAAGGATTTTGATGTTTGAAATTTACGTTTTGCGAGGCGATATGGATTGTGCTTTGTTCCGTTTCCTTCCTTGGGTTGTAATTTTTTTTTTTGGTCGATTCCTTGGGTTGTTGTGAGATGATTGTTGTTGACAAGTGGCAGCAGTCCTTGGTGTGTGGCTTTCACATACATGTGTATTTATGTTTACAGCTGTAATGCACGAATTCATGTTGTGCTTCTGGTATAATACGATCGTAAGCCCAAGTAATGCATCTTTGGCTATCTTTTACAATACCTGTCTCGACTTTGTCGACGATTCAGTGCTTCTTGTGCCTTGTGGAGTGTCCACTTTTTGCCTGAAAGAGTACTTAGAAGAGAGATTAAAGATCAATCTTTCACCAGAAGCATGTATGTTTTGAATAAGTGAGATTAATGTGGGGGCTGCTAGGAACTCTGTCATCCACACTCTTCTGTTTTGATGACATGAAGATGTTCTGTTAACAATTAACAAGTTTACTAGTTTTGCTAGACCTATGTGTATGTCCTTTTTGCCAAACTGGTACCTGCCATTTGGTGGAAGACCCATTTAAGGCACCATAGCAAGTGCCCATGCAGATGATGAGGAATTTTTCTTTGGCGAAACCTGAAATTGTGAACAATGGAGAATTTATATTACTCTGAATTGATATGAGAATTGTGTTTGGTTACTATGAGTAAACTCTATTGGTGCTGTGGGTCCATGGCTCTACCAATTATGATTTAATGGAGAATGCTGCTGCCTTATCCACTTGGCTTAGTAGCAGAGAGATCGTTCATGTAGCCTGATAGAGAAATTTAAGTTGATGTTCAGTGGCAGTCTGGTGAGGTTTGTCTCTTTGTAAACACTAATTGATTCGATTCGAAATGTTTTTGAACATGGATATTGACAAACCTAAAATGACGCGAATTTAAATGCAGCATTTCTTAAGTGTGCTAAGGAAAATAATAATGCCTTGCAATCACACGACTTGATGTCAGCCCGTAAATCTACCTTGACGTGTATATACAAATTGCCAGCTTTTTGCAAGGGATACACCATTTTATTGAACGCATTTTTGTCAGAAGCATAGGACTCCTAAGGAAAGTGAACCATGCTTCTTAATTCTTTTGATTATTTTTTTCTAGGGCACGCACCATTTTGAATTGATTGTGCCTTTTAAGACGCTGTTGTATTTTTGATGTACATTTTTTGCACTATTCATGATTGTAAATTTTGACTTAGTTTTATATATACCACTTGTTTAGGAAACTGTCAAGACAAAGCATCCTCAGTTGATGTATGAATCGAAGTTATACAAAATACTTCAGGGAGCAAGTAAGACCTCTCTTATCCCTGACTTATGGTGCTTCTTTTTCTGATTCAACTTGTGTGCTTTATGTCTGTTCTGATATTTATCATGATGCCATTGTTTTGCACTTACTTATCCTTGGCAGCTGGTATTCCAAATGTAAGATGGTTCGGTATTGAAGGGGACTACAATGTTCTTGTGATGGATTTACTGGGACCAAGTCTAGAAGATTTATTCAACTTTTGTAGTAGGAAATTTTCCCTCAAGACCGCTCTCATGCTCGCAGATCAAATGGTAGGTTTCTTTATGCTCATGGTTCCTTGTTTTACCTTCTCCTCTTGTCATTTTATAGAGCTTTTATATTCTTTACAGATGAATCGCATTGAATTTGTTCATTCTAAATCATTTCTTCATCGAGATATTAAGCCGGACAATTTCCTCATGGGTTTGGGTAGGCGTGCAAATCAGGTTGAATTCAGAAACTCCTTTTTTGTTTGACTTCATATCTGCATATGAAAGGACTTGATAATGATGCCTTCTCACCTGCTTGAATATAGGTTTATATTATTGATTTTGGTCTTGCGAAGAAATACAGGGACACTTCAACTCATCAACATATCTCCTACAGGTTGGTTATCTTACACCTAGGTTAACAGTTAGTACTTGTCTTAGGATTTGATAATTTCTTCCCCTCTTTAAGGTTGGGATGAACCTTTGCTACTTTCGCAGCACTAAACTTTCTGGTCTCATATTGGCTGGCTTCTTGCCTTCTCTTGTAATTGCTCATTATTCATTAAAATGGGATTGCTGTTTCATAAGTTCCTCCTATTATGTCTTGTTTCATTTATATTTCTTTTGCATGTGAAGCATGCATGTTTTGCTGGTTGGCATGATTCCTCTTGATTCAATGTGTTTGCAAAACGAGCGTTGTGAAGATGTTATTGGTGATCCTTTTAGCCTTTTTGTCTATAGATTTCAACCCTTTTGATAAGCGTTTCACTAGTTGCATTTTTTTTTTTAAATTCCCATGATGATGCTGATGTTGATGACAGAGAAAACAAGAATTTAACCGGAACGGCCAGATATGCTAGCATGAATACTCACCTTGGGATTGGTATGCTTGAGCCTATTTCTTCTATCTTCTGATGTTACCCTTATAATGAGACTGTCAGATGGCTCCCAGCCTTTAGCTTCTTTTTCTGTAGAGACACTCACTATATTGTACCTGGTATTGCCAGAGCAAAGCCGTAGAGATGATTTAGAATCACTTGGATATGTTTTCATGTACTTTCTCAGAGGAAGGTAAAACTCTATGCGACCCCCTCCCCCAAGACACCTCTCGAACGCTCCCTATCTTCTTCCTCTTTTTTTCTCTTATAAGTTTTTGCTTTTCTCCAGCCTACCCTGGCAGGGATTGAAAGCTGGGACAAAAAAGCAGAAATATGAGAAGATCAGTGAAAAGAAAGTATCGACTTCTATTGAGGTGATCGCTAGCTTTTTAATTAATTTCATTCGGTGATGATAGATATTTATTTTTTCTAGAACTCTTCAATGACATGAAGATCATCTTCTGAAATTGATGGATGTTCCTGTTTTTCCAGGCATTGTGCCGGGGTTATCCTACAGAGTTTGCTTCTTATTTCCACTACTGTCGGTCATTGCGATTTGAAGATAAGCCAGATTATGCTTATCTAAAGAGACTGTTCCGTGATCTCTTCATCCGTGAAGGTTCAAATTTAATTAGTTCATTCTTATCTGAAGTGTTGTCACGATAAGTTATTTGAGACAGAAGTTCTACCCCATACTAGATTGTTAGCCTTATCTTGAGTTTTTTAACAAGAAGCTGGAATTGAAAGTATCTTATTGCACTAGGCTTTCAGTTTGACTATGTCTTTGATTGGACCATTTTGAAGTATCAGCAATCTCAGATTACCACTCCGCCTTCCCGGGCTCTGGTGAGGATCATGCATATTGAATTTTGTTGCCTTTGGATGGTCAAATTCAAGGGGTTCTTATACTTCATTACATTTTTCATGAACAGGGCAATGGAGCTGGTCCAAGTTCTGGTATACCTCCAGCTGTTAATAACACAGAGAGGCAATCAGGTGATCCTCCAATCCTTCATGACACAACTTGCATCATACCTGGAAGTTTGGAGGAGTTGTTAGTTCGTTGCAAAAACTCTCCAATAATTTGATATTGCTTTGAATGTTCCAATGAAGGCGGTGAAGATGGTAGACCTACTTCATGGTCTCTGGGAGATCCATCTCGTCGGAGGCACTCTGGACCAATTGTGACTTCTGGAAGTTTATTGAAGCCAAAGAATCCAGTTGCAAATGATTTGGTTGCATCTAAAGAAGCTCTGGTGAGTCATATAATCAGCTGAGGAAATATTCCCAAAATATCATTATGGTTGTTGACTGTTTTTAGTGTTGTAATATGCCTTCATTGTATTCCATACGTTTGATCATTGTTACCTGGAATGTTCTATCTGAATCCAGTTGTCTTGAATGATGCCATTAGGAATAATACTGTGGTGAGCTTAGTGGGATTACATGATCGTGCCTTGTCAGGTTCCAAGACAAGTGGTTAGTTCCTGTGGTGTTAATCATGTCCTGTGTTCCACTTGCAGTTTGCAGTATTGGGAAGCAGGAGGGGAAAAATGCGATGCTATTTTATTTGTTTTGGTTATCAAACTTTTTTATGCAGCTGATAAATTGGTTTTGAGCTTGACTACCCAACTGTGCAGTGCCAGCATCTGCTTTGAGATTTTTTCTACTTTTCTCTGTTTGAAAATTCTGCAGGGAGCATGTTGACATACTTTTAGTTTGCCAGGTTGGATAGCAGGTCTACCATGAAAATTGGTTTCTCAATTTTAATGCATGCTGCTTGGTCTCTGTTTCCAATGTGCATGATGTAATGGATGGGTGGGTTCTCTATGTTGATGAGCCATATGTTCTCTTAAATGTATGCAGTTATCAAGTTCAAATATTGTCCGTTCACTTGGTTCATCAAGGAAGGCTGCAGTTTCTGGCAGTCGGGATGCTGGGGTTCACAGGACTGAGTTGGATGCCTCTCACCATCGTACCACAGATGTGAGCCCAGGAGATCATAAATTTTCAAGTGCCCAAAGAAATTCGCCTGTTGGATTATCAGAGCAGGGGCAGGCTTCGAGTAGAAATGCCTCAAACATAAACAATTTTGAGTCCACACTGAGAGGGATACAGAGCTTGCATTTCAACAAGGAGAGCTTGCAGTATTGACAATGTCGAAGCTTGTGAATCACCACCTGTTGTAAATTCGTTCATGATATAATATTCGTGCACTGAGTTTGTGAAGTCTATTTTATCTTGCTGGGGGGGTTGGTTCTGACTCTAGCTACACAATGAACACCATGCTTTAAGTGAATCCCTTGGTTAACCCGGCTTGCTCTGTGAGAGCTTCTACCATTCCAACTCAGTTGTATTACATATAGTTCACGGTTATTTCAACCTCTGCTTGAATTATGGTTTGAGGAGTGTCATAAAGTCCGAGTTGGAACCGTCTGTACACGTCCCTTCACATCATCAAGATGGAGAGCATGTCATGCTCTGTCGAGAAACTGAACAGAATTTATGACATTGCTTATAGCATCGACTTTTCTTTGTCTTTTCGTTGCTCATACTGTTACAGAAGCTCCTTCATCATGCCTGCCTAATTGAACTTTTGCATTTAATTGACATATTTTGTCCGGCAAAAGCTTGGATTTCGAGCACGCTGGTGGCTGAATGCTTGCTGATTTAGTAAAGTATGGTCATCTTAATTGATGTGGAATTCTCCCCTCTTGTGCGTGCACGGACCGTTTACCAGGCTTTGAAAAGGGAAACTGCTGAGGCGGAAGCTTTGTGCTCAACTTAGAGGAATCGGCTAACTCACCTCACTTGACCAGCGCAAGATTAGGGGGTGATCGAGCCAAGGCAAGCCGATATACTGCCAAGCTTGACTCGACTTGAATATTAGGTGCTGGATACTCGATTCTAACTCTGTTGTGTTGTAATTATCCTGCTGGAGCTTGATTTGATTACAAAATTGAGATAATTGATCTTTACTTCAGTTGGTCTGATTGCAATCGGCTTATAAGTGAAAGATATTATATTATCTTAGGTATATATGTTATATTTTTTTTTTATGCCGAGGACTCCACCCGTGCTCAGACGATACTAAAGGGTTAAGTTCCTATATCTTGGGGGAGACTAGTTTAGAACCCCAACACCATAACTCCCTACTTAATATATTAGTAATTGCTGGTTTCAAACCCTTAATCTCGGTGATGAGAAATAAATTCTTAACCAACACATTATAATGACTAAGTAGCTTGAATCATTTTATCCTCAACAAAAGAGAACTATTATATGTGATCTATGTGAATATACAATTATAGGGTTGGCAAATTTTAAGTTTGAATCTTAATTTGTAGGCTGTCTTTTCTCCATCTTCAAAGCTCCTAGCCCTGATCATGAAAATGTTCTTATATAAGTTTGTAAATGAACAAAAATCACTTATACACAAATGTTGTTTTCTGTAGATTCTCGATCCTTTCGTTTTCACTTTGTGCTCATGGGAGGAAAGCCGAGAGTGACGCCATATTTACTTAAAGATGGATTTACAAAATCGATTTACTGAGTAATATGACACACTGCAAGTGGATATTTTAATACATGGGTCATATTTAGCACACAATAATAGTCCACTCATATTTTAAAATGGTGAAAGTAAACTTGGCATGCTCAAAGACACAACTGTCCTGGCCCTCTTAAGGAAAAAAGAGAACATGGGGCGTAGTTGGGTGAAGCTTAAGTGAGTTCGGAAGGAACACGATCAACTTCTTTCCATTTTATCTTGCCTTGAACACCATTCTTAATTTCATATGTCTATTTGCACTGTTTTGTGTCCTCAGCAGTCACCCTTAATCAATATTAATCTTTCTTTACTTTTCAACTCTAGATCCAGTGTATGTTAGTTTCCCCCCAAAAGAAAAAAAGCGGAAGGAAAGAAAATGATGAATATATTTTTCTTCCTCAGACCTAGGATGTCGCAGAGGTCGCAGAGAGTGACAATGAAGCAACCTCATCGATCACTTACATGTTCTGCATGAAGCCTCCTCACGTTTTCCAAAGAAAACTTTTTTTGAAACTGTCCACATTGCCTTCGACAACATTTGCAGAAATTGAGGTCTCGAATTCGCTGTCAAGGTTGGCCAATTTATTTCTTTTTTTTAAATTCACTGCGGGGGACTCTTCAAATCACCCTTTTGCCCTCTTATGACAGAGACAGTTACCCTTTTGCCAATTCTCCATTCGCCTCGATCTCGATCCAAGTTCTTTGAATTGAGGCTGAGATTACATTAATCAAGTATAGCATCGAACCAGAAAGTGGAGTTGGGAACATGGAATCGCATATATGGAGAAAGGAATTCAAGGAAAGATGCTTCCTAAAAGTCCTTTTCATTGTTAGTTATCCAAAGATCAATTATAGAAATAAAGTTTCAAATGTAGTCTTTTTCATTGTGTTCCAAAGACTTTCCATTAATTCTCTTCTGTGCCAGAGGCCGGTGTATAGATTGGTCAATTGAACCATGAAACTTGAAAATTACATACTTATTATCATCTCTCAAGTTAGATCAACACCTTGACCATAGAGATCTGATGAAACTAGATTGAGACAGGCACGATATGGTCTATAACCACATAAAAGATTTACTCTTTCTTTCCCACCGCAGAGAAATAACAGAGATAACAAAGAGACAGCTCCACATGAATGGGCTTCATTAAGTATTTGACTTATTATTAAGAGGAATTGGGAGATTTGGCATTTGCAGACATGCGAAATCCTCCGCGTCTTTAACCTCAAGTAGAACACAAAATGAAGAAGGAAAAGGAGAAGAAGAAACACCCCTTTTTTTTTTTTGCTATCATCATCACCACCATCCATAGACAACTTGGGTACACGTGTTCTTGATCCACCTGTAGCTCTTCTTGAGGGATCCTTTCATCTTGCCCTCCACAGTATAAGCCTTGTAGCTGGCGACCCTCTTCTTCCTCTGGAGCTCAGGGTCACTGAAGGTCCAACTCTTTGACGAAGCAGATCCAACCCTACTCTTGCTCTTGGTCATCTTCACCTCCTTGCTGGGCATGAATGTTGGGGGGTTTGCGGAAGAAGAAGAAGAATAAGAGCCTGCATAATTGGCACTGTAACTCCTCAGATCATGCATGCTTGTTGGGGCCGGCCTCCCTCCGTAGTAGCTCTCCATCTGCATTCTTCCATCTCTGCATGACTTGGATCTGTACTCTTCCATCGATCAAAACACAAACCCAAGAAGCAATAGAATAAAGAAGAAGAAGAAGAAGAAGAAGAAGAACACGCGGGGCGAACAGTGTGAAAAACGGGGTAGATGGTCCACAGAGAGAGACAGAGAGAGAGGACTAACTAGAGAAAGAGAGAGAATTCATGGGTTCTTTTCTATTTTTCTTTGGTGGTGATATAATCAAAATTTATTGCCCCTTTGAATTACCCCAAGCATACATTTATGGGTTATCGTAGAGCATTGGGAACTGCTCAAGTTTGAGTAGATGACGTACTGTGGTGCTCAACTTTTTTAGCGTTGCGCATTTAAAGACGCTTCAGGTGCGCAATGACATGCCATGTACTACGATTGCCTGAGCGTCAGGGACTTGCTAATTAACTATTGAGAACCGTAAAAATTGCAAAGAAGCAAGAAAACGAAAGGGAAAGGAAGAACGAGAAGATGCATTTGGTTGGCCGCTATGTTTGAATGGGCATGGAGGGCCCGACGACCAGCTTTGGATAATTAAAGCGAGCTCTGACCGCTTACTCAGATCTGAAAATGACTTAGGGTGGAGAACCAATTGTGCCTCTGCTGACTCTTAATTTGGTTACCACCGGTGACTTCTCATTTGCGCGACAGTCTATATAATTGGAAAACGATTAGCCAACACGAAATGATTGGACTCGATTGATTTCACTGAGGACCGATCGAGACAATTGCAAATTGCGAGCAATTTGCATGTGGATTTATAGATTCCTTTAGACCGATCACGAACTGATTGGATGGTCGGGGTTCTGGAGATATTGTTGCAGCTTGTGGTCGGGATCTGTTGATAGGTTTTTAGTGAAATTTTGTTCGTCCGGGACATTGGGGTTAATAAGCCTTCAATCATCTTGATTTTGACGAAAGGGTGGGTCCGAAAGGCATAAAAGAAAGGGCATGGTAGTTGAGCCGAAAGGCTCCCGTGGATTTGAACATGATGGTGGTGATGAGTGCTGTCAGCTGAATCAACAACTCCTCATCAAGAGAGCTTGTCGTTAAGTCCAAAAGAATAATTCGGCAAAAGAAAAAGAGACTACACTATTCCATCATATAAGGCTGAGATCAAGATCTAACAATGAAGAACGATCCCATGCGTCTCAATTCCCTGAGTTTAGAAATCGACACGATCTTCCCCAAACGACGATGATAAGTAGGTCATCGCAAGGTATAAACGACCCTGGCTCGTGGGATTCTAATTTTGATCTCGTACCATCTCTTTTGTATTTGCCATCACTTGAGAAAGGACATCAACTTACAATAGGAATCGGCACCTAATCTCCGAGGACGTGTCATTGACCTTCGCCAATTGCATACTGATTTTATTCACTGATGATCGTGACTTGTTTCAAACTTTGAACTCTCTGATTCCTCTTTCTTTTTTAGAAGAGAAGAGAATATACATAATTCAATAGTTCAGAACAGAGAGAAACTAATGATGCTGATACGGCGGTCCGGAACAAGAGTGACACTTCGATTTCTCAGCGTCACATCAAGTCCAAGAAATTGTATAGCTGTGCACAAACTCATGAAGCTGAAAATCTCTAAATCCTAAGTTGTCTTACATTCGAAAAAGGGAATATGGTAATGAATAAGCACCTACCCTTTAGACGAGAGAAGACAAGAATTAAGCTTTACTAGAGAAAAGAATAGAGAGAGAAAGGACCAGGCCATGCCACTTTGCCACGATCAGATATGACATCAAAAAGTAAAGCGGCCACCAGAAAGAAAAGCCCATGCTTAGACCAGCTAATGACTTTGTCCATAACCTTGAATGACAAACATAATACAAAACTCTCCCTAAAACAAAACTTGAAGCAGTATTGCAATTGTACCAGGAGCATTATAATTCAATTGTCAGACCTGTTTGGATATAAATAACTAGGGAAACTACTTTTGGAGGAACCAAAACAGAATGCTGTTAACACCTCGAGATTAAGAAAAACCCCTCTGCCTCAACCAATAAGAAAAACTCATCAAAGAAGATCAGCAACATTGGACGGTAGCTCCTCGATCACCACATTGTAAAATTTCTGAATATCAAATAGCATTCGCTCATCATCTCTGGTCACAAAATTAATCGCCACACCCTTTCTTCCAAAACGGCCACTTCGTCCTATACGATGGAGGTAATTTTCCGGTTGAGTCGGCAAATCATAGTTTATAACAAGCGAGACCTGCTGCACATCAATACCACGAGCCAGGAGGTCAGTGGTGATAAGAACCCTAGAAGATCCAGACCGGAATTCACGCATAATAATATCCCTGGTGTTCTGGTCCATGTCACCATGAGTTGCAGAGACTGTGTGGTCTCGGCTTCGCATCTTATCAGTGAGCCAGTCAACCTTCCGCCTGGTGTTCACAAAGATGACACTTTGGGTGATGGCCAAGGTTTCATAGAGATCACACAGAGTTTCAAGCTTCCATTCTTCTTTCTCAACATTGACATGGAACTGCTTGATACCCTCGAGGGTGAGCTCATCACGCTTAACCAAAATCCTCACAGGTTTATTCATAAACTTCCTTGTGATCTCGAGAGCTTCTGGCGGCATGGTAGCCGAGAACACTCCAACCTGAATCTTAGATGGCAGGAGCTGGAAAATGTCATAGATCTGCAAATGAAAATGATACCATCAGTCAATACTGTCATTGAAGTAGGCTTATTAACACGAGGAGACAAACACCAAACAGTTGAAGTTAACAGGGACCCGATGCTCACATGATGCGATAAGAACAACTAGAATTTAAGATATGTGGGATGATTCACCAGATCTGACAAAAATTAAGAAAAAGGCATTGCGTTCATAACTAGCAACAAGAGAAGCCCAAAAAACACCAGCCTTCTTTGTGGCCTTGCGGTTGGGTTTCAGCAACCCAACCTCAATGTCATGGAAGCAAAGGCATGGGGTTGTGTGTGGGTGCGCGTGCATGTAAGAGACAGAGAGAGAGCAGAAGCAAATCAACCAGTACATAAATACATTTTCATAACACATTTTTCTACCCTGAATATATATGAATGACATTTCTATAGCATCAACAACTGAGTGATCTATTATTTCGGATAGAGAATTTTCTTTCTTGCATAATATCAATGAATGCCGTCTACAATATTGAACACCAAACGCTCTCCTTTTTTTCTACAGTAAGATAAATTGCTTGACCTGGACATATAATTCAGGGAAAACTCAGTTTCAATTCCATTTTGTTCAAGCTATAAGATAAATGTCATAAATCAGCAAAGAATATTGAGTCAAGGAAGAAAAGAAACCTGATCCTTGAAACCTCGTGAAAGCATCTCGTCAGCCTCATCCAACACAAACATCTTTATGTAGTCCGGACGCAATGATTGCCTTCGTAACATGTCAAAAACACGACCTGGGGTGCCAACAACAACATGAACACCACTTTGAAGAATGCGTTGATCCTCGCGAACGCTTGTTCCACCCACACAAGCATGAACCTTCACACCGAGATAATCACCAAGGGCCCGCATGACCTTTTCAATTTGTTGTGCCAGTTCCCTTGTTGGTGCCAAGACCAAGGCCTGGCATTGTACTAGACCATAATCAAGTTGCTGCAAGACTCCAGAGCAGAAAGTTGCCGTCTTCCCAGTTCCAGATTGAGCCTGCTGAATCACATCAAGACCCTTGCAGAAAGGAACAATTCCTCTTTGCTGGATTGCAGAAGGCTTCTCAAAACCTTCAAATAAGATTGAGTAGCATTTACTACAAATTTCAATTGAGGATGTCTAACTAGATAGCAAGTAGGTTTCCACCCTATTTAAACTAAATTATAGATTTAAAACCTATTTAAACTAATTTATAGAATTTAGGCATTTGCACTGCACATCTGCATGTTTGTATGTAAGTATGTTTACCAATAATAACTAAGCTATTCGATAAAACTCGAACTTGGGTGTCCCCAACTATAACAGTTCTCCAGTTAAACAATCTTTTCAATTGGCAGCATCATATAGGAGGCAAACTGTAAACTAAAAAAAAAGATCCTGAAAGGTACCGTAAGCATAAATGCCTCTCAAAAGGTTTTCCAGCAAACCCATTTCATCAAAACTATCATGAACTTCATCATACGAGGTAAAGAACTCTCCTCCATCAGCAGACCTACAATCATCAAGAAATTATAAGGTTATCTCCTTTGAGCCAGGAATGACTATTTTTGGTACATATTCAACATAAATATAATATCGAGCTACAAAACAGAAGTAAACTACTTACAATTCACTCATCTTCGCATCATACTGACGTGGATCAAATTGCGAACCTTCTGCTGCCAGTCCTGCCATACTGGATAGAAAGGGCAGTAAGTTCAGTACCAATATATCAATTGTTTGTCTGCGCGGATGCATGGGTGCGGACACATGCATGAGTGAGTGAGTGAGTGAGAAAAGGGGAGAGAGAGAGAGAGAGAGAGAGTCCTATCTGCGCAAGAGACCTTGTTTCCAATACAGAAAAATGTTATAGAAAAGCCAAACTTGCAGACCACTGGGACTGGTCTACAAGTATTAAATTCTGTTTTAATTTCCGAAGAAGAACTATAAAGGGCAGCTGGCTATCTGATATATTAGGATAGATTCCTAGAGCACCAGAAGCCAGAAGCCATAGTGCCCACTTCTCCAGAGTTACAGAAGACAAAGGAAGTCTAGCTAGGAAAGGATATAATTAAAAGCGCACACTATAAAGACTATTGTCTAAACATCGAGAAGGAAAGAAAAACATACGCAAACCGTAGGGCAGAAAAAGCAGGTCTTTGCAGGGCAAACAGCTTGACATGACGAACATGGTCAAATCATTATCCAACCAACACTAGCCTTACAATAATGAGCATAGCAGCAGTGAACATACCACCCAAAGACTACTATTGGCAGTCGAAGTTATTCTTCAACTCCACATCAATAAGCATAGCAGCAGTGAACAAACCACACATGAAAACTCTTATTCGCTGTGCAAGAAAGGCTTCAAAATAACGACCGAAAAAAACAAATTATCGAATCGGTCCGTATTAGCAACACCAAAAACCGACATCAAGCTAAAACAACAAAAGTTCAAATTAAAACGTGCCATCAAATCAGGTACGCATGTAATTTGCAGCGATGCTATATAAACAATGACAAGAACCGACGAACACGGACGATCTGAAACTTTCGGCAAACAACGCCATTAATCTCCTTCCGACGACCCATTCTTACAGCTACAGCGAACCCAGAAACAGAAGCACCAAAAGGACCTCAACAAAAGAAAAGACCGCGAAACAGGCGCAGCAAGAGCAGAGCCAGCAGCCTCAGATCCGACTCAGAGTCCGCCGACATAAATGTAAATCAATCCATTATAGACAAACCCATCGAGCCAGCCGAGATATCCAACAGTTGCAGCAGTTTAGCCATCAAATCAAAAGCCCGGACACTCCATTAGGCTCACACAGAGAGAGAGAGAGAGAGAGAGAGAGAGAGGGGCAAGAACCTGATGGTGAAGACGAGGAAGCAATGCAAGGGGAAAGAGAGAGGGAGAGAGAGCAGGCAGAAAAGAGGCGAAGTAGGGTTTCTCCCAAACTCCTCGGATCTGCGCCGTGGAGCTCGAAGATGAAAGAGGGAGGGGACGGCGTTCCAATTTATACTTCCCCCCCAGAAGCCCCCCCAGTGGCGGCCAATTAGGTTTTCGCTGGGCAACTCCACTCCCCTCTCTCGTCCCCCAAAGGGTCAAATTTCCCATCTTGCCCTTTCATAGCCAGGCAAATCTTTCGTCTCTCTCATTCATTCCGAATTTTCTCAGATTTCTTTCCTCTTCTGTTTTCATCAAAGCAAAACAGACGCGCGAAGAGTATTATCTAAAATACCGAGAGATTCGTATGCCTAGGTAGCCTTAAACTACGTCATAAATTAACTTTTTATAGGTTAATGAAGTCATAATTGTTTAATTTATTTTAAAAATTAACTGAAGTTGTTATGATTATCGTAATAATTTTAAAAGATTAAGATATTTTCCATCCTCGCGACAAATTTTAAAAATAAAAAAAAAGATCTACTTTTTACTTTCGTCGGGGGAAACGGAAAGGCGAAATTCGCTCTCTACTAGTAGAGGATGGACAAAAGAACCAACAACATCAAAAGAAAGGAGAAGGAAGGAAAAGGGAAAGCTCTCGCTTCCTGGAGTTTCGATCCCTCGACCTCTCTCCTTCCTCCCACCGCCTCTTCGCGTCCGCCCTTCGCTCCCCCGCGTTCCCGCCAAAATCACGCCTCCCCTCCGCCGCGGCCCAACGGTCGTCGCCATCGTCTCTCCCTCTCTCGCTCTCGCTCGCGCGTCCCCATGGACTCGATCGCGTCGTCGGCTCTTGGGGAAATCTGCAGGCGCGGCAAGAGCGGCGTCGCCCTCGCCTCTCTCTGGAACGAGCTCCGGCCAGCTATTGCCTCCGCCGGCCTCGAGCTCGAGCCGGGGCTCAAGAGCGCCCTGTGGCTCCATCTACTCAGTGTTCCCGAGCTCCGGTTCCAATATCGTAGAGGCGAGAAGGACGTGTTCTGCTCTCCTGCCGATTGGAAGATCCGGCGCGTCGACGCTGCGGAGGAGTTGGATTTGAAGATCGTAGGCAGCGATGGTCTCAGAGACTGCTTCCTCGGCCTCTACGACGATTGCCTCACGGACTCGATGGTCTCCGAGTCTCAGCGGAAAGCTCTTGAGCTCCTTGCCCTCGCAAGGTTTACTCTGATTCCGCGTCTTTTCTTGCTTTAGACTGAGCACCTTCTAGGTACAACTTTCGTAGAGACAGTGGGAGGATAAATGCGCAAGCGTCAGTCTATGTTACATTGACGAGGCGAAGTTTCGGCTAAACAGCGCAAAGTTCGGTTTCCTTTTTCTTTTCGGTGAATTTCATGGCCAAGCTCAAGGAGATTGTTTGATGGACGACCTCAATCGCGGCATCTCATTGCATCATAATCACTGTCTAAACCTTGAAAATTGAGAAGTTGCGTCATAGCAAGGAAGCCTTATCTTGATTTAAGATAGAATCGTGTCACTTGAACATCACGTTCCTTGCTAGGTTTTTAAAGACCTAAATTAATCAGGTAGATAGTGAAAAGCTGTGGATTTTAGATGATAACTCACTGACCGTGTGTATCTGCAGAACGGACGGAATCGCGCAGAGTGAACTTTCTAAAAAACTTGGAATCGAGGCTAACAACTTCGCCTATGAACTGAAATCCCTTGAGACTCGAAATTTGATCACGCGGCAACCGGCGATCATCAGAATGGGAAAAGCTCGTCGTCCAGGGGACTCTTGCAAAGTGGTTTCTACAAACTTAGTATTTATGTCTCGATATTCGAAGCATCTAGGGTCTCGACAGAAGTTTGAGGTGTCGAGACGAGAGAAGAGATTGGATGTTCCTGCAAGTACTGATGGAAATTTTACTGGTGAAGACGGTTTTGCTGGTGAAGGTGTTGAGGAGGAGGTGCTTGTAAAGGATCATCTACTTGCAATGAAACTAGTTTGTGATAGACTCGAAAAAGCTGATGGCAGGGTATGTTAGCCAAGTTCACAAAGGTTGAGTCTGCTGAGCAAGTTGCTTTACACTGGCGTTTGCACTGCCACATATTGATTTGGTTAGCCTTGTTTTCTTCTAGGTCCTTGGTGTGAAGGATATTAAGAAGGAACTTGGCTTTGTTGGATCATCTTCAGCGCACAAAGCCTGGACGATTGTGAGTTATTGACATTTTTACGAGCAGTTTCGCACTCAGTTTGCCAACTCTCTCTTTAAACAGATTCTCCTCTACGGAATAATATTTCTCTTCCTGGATGAAAATTTGGTTTAGATTCGTCGGACATTGGAAGATGCGGGCTTCGTGAAGGAACACGCTGCTAGAGTTGGAAACAAGGCAAGTATAAAAAGCATCGAGGCATATGATTTCCATTCACTTATTTGAATGCAGCATTCCTTAGACTCCACTTCTCCTTGAACTTTGTGGAGACTGATGCCTGTACTGTTGTCACCTCAAAAGTATTTCGCGTACAATTTATCATCTGAACGAAGTCCTCTGACGCTCGAACCAGTATTATCATTGTAGATCTCGTTTTTTGAACTTCATCTCAAAGAAGAGATTTCAATAAGCAAAAAAATAATGTTCGGACGTCAATCTTTTTGCTTGATACTTCTATTTTGAGCCTGTCAATTAGCGTGCCAACACTAATAGGTGGATAACTGGAAAACTCATCATCTAAATTATTTCAGACGGAAACACTAACAGGATTAAGTGTATCTTCATCAGTGCCTTAAGATCTTTCTGTTGACAGGAGAAAAACTGCTTGCAACTGATGAAGAATTTTTCTCCAAATGCCTTTGTATCTGGAGCTGAAGACATTGATAATGAACAGCAAGTAATATGTGGAAGGAAAAATCATCACAATGAGATCATCATGGAGCTTCCTGTACAACAGCAAATATACCAGATGGTTGCTGATTCTGGGTCTAAAGGCGTGACTTCGATGGAGGCAAGTTCATTCTTCTACTTATGTATCAGTCTGCAACAAGCCTAGTACTTCGGCTTATAACTAATTTTCTTGCGTATACTTCTCAAATTTATAGTATGTACAGTGTGGTTCTTTCTTGTTGTAATAGAGTTTTGAAACTAGTCACGAAAGTACAATTGAGTCATAATTTAAGTAGCACAACCAAAGGGTAAAATTTGTCCACTTAATATAATTAAATACTTTTTTTATTTTATCCAATTTGAGTGATGACCGCTCGGTGCCACATTGGAGAGAGGGCCAATTTTTCCAAAAAGAAAAATAAAAGATAAAAAAGCTGAAAATAATTATTAGAAGAAAAAACATATTAGATACTTTTAGCCGGGGGGGGGGGGGGGGGGGGGGGGGTACTCGGCATGGGCATCGTTGTCCCCAACCCTCCGCCCGATGCCACCAACTTCTATTTTTTTTTCCTCAAAATAGTTTTTTGTAATTTTGCCTTTTTAGATGTGGGCCATACCAGCGCCCTTTGTCTGCTAAAAAATTTAAAGACCTCCATGTCAAATTTTTCCTTTTAGTCCAAAATTGATGGAACAAATGGAAGTATTTGATTCAATTTTTAAACGAATTTTAGGATTGGTTTACACCATTTGAAAGTTTTGTACTTGATTATACTTCCAAGACAATTTTTAGGACTTATGATATCTTATCCCATTTCTTTTTTACTCAGTCTATCCAAATCAAGTAGTTTTACCGGATGAAAGTAATCTTTTTCAAGGCATACCTAGAAAGTAAGCTGCCCTACTATTTAAGATATAATCTACTAGAAATTCACTAATAAATCCAATTTATGAAGTCAATACAATTCTATGTCTTCATACTTCTTCGTAGTTGTTTGGCCTTTAGTCGGTATCCATTTTACTAATATTGACATAAGCACTATGGTTTTCAACTGAAATTATTTCAATATTAACCACTATAGTTGAATGTGAAGATTGGACAATTGATACTTGGGTCGATATTATTAACCAAGCTAAAATTGGTAATAAATGAACATAATGCTGTCGAAGCTCCATATATTTGCAAGTAAAGGAGCACTAACCAACAGTCCTGATAGAATGAGAAATTGGTTATGCAACATGGTTCCTAAGACATTACTGGCCTGAGTAATTTTGATTCAAAGAAAGATGAACAACAAGAGAATCAATCTTTACCAAAAAACAACAAGAGAATCATTTGACCTCAGTTTTGATTATTTCTAACTATTTTATATTAAATCATACTTGATGGTCAACCATATTTCTTAATTTGATCCATGACATTTGTACATTACCTGCCATCCCCTGAACATTTCACAGGTTCAGAAGAGGCTTGGAACTAGACTTTCGCGTTGGTTCTCGAAAAACTACTCGAGGCTTGGGATGGATAGGGAGAAAGTAGGGGTTGTTAGGGAGGAAGGAAGTTATTCCAAAGCAATTGCCTATCGATATCGGATCCTTGGTAATCTCGATCTTACACAGTCCGTGAGACTTCCAAGTAAAAGCCCGCATCTCCCAGTACAGGCTGACAACAAAGCTTCTAATTTTCACTTCTCTGAAATAGGAGGAGTGACCTTGAGTGATTCTTCAACTCCTCAAGGTAAAAGTGCTGCTGAGGAGAGTGTCCTGTTTAACCCAGAAGAGTCGCATCTTGAGCAAATGAAGTGGATTCCTGATGAAGATAGTTATCCTGGACATACACAGACGGAAGCAAATGTTGTTCAGGTATCTCGGTCTACACCAGTTACATCATTAACTACCAACGAAATTCGAAGACGACAGAAGATATTGGATCGACTCCAGGTACCTGGATAATTTTATAGCAACTCTGGAGGTAGAAAATGTTGCTGAATTTGCTACAAGTTTCGGTGCTGAAGAATTATTGCTTGCTTCTTTATTGCAGGGTGAGAAGTTTATTTTTAAACGTGAGCTTTATGGTTGGCTTGTAAATCTTGAGAAGGAAAAGGGAATAACTATGTGCAGGAAAACCATGGACAAAATTCTAAAGAAGCTTGAGCAACAAGGGCACTGCAAATGTGTACATACGATTGATAGTCCTTACTGTAGTCGTAGTGCCGAAGTAGTCTTGCATCCCTCTGTATCCATTGAAAGTATCTCTGCAGAACTTCAAGAAAAATTCAGGTCCTTTAAACAGCCAAAACGAGGCCTGGTCAAGAATCGGGAACCCACGTGTCCAGATCCTCAAACTCCCATACCAGAAGCCACACAAGCTGATGGGTCCCCTCTTAATAAAATGGTCCGTGCAAAGTCAGCCTTACAGCAGGTTAGACTAAAGAAGTAACAGAAGTTAATGGGGTCATATTTTTAGGGGTAACTAAGGAATTAATTTTTGAAGCATTCACGTCATATATGTGTTCCATATTAACTTCTTTCTGTTGTCATTTGGGATAACTGATATATGTTCTCATGACTACTTGTAGGCAATAAAAGTTTGTTATCGGGAGTGTGAACAAGAGCACCATAAGGATCAAGCTGACATTCTTACTGATCAGGAGACTAGAGTAGAAGAAACAGATGCTCCAGTAACTCACATAAGAAAGAGATCTCAAGCTAAATCACAGGAGAGCACAGAACTTGATATAGGAGGATGTATGAGGAGAAATAGTCCTGCCAGACAGCTAGAAAGAGTTGAACAATTCGGGGAAGGAGATGCTGTATCAATAGCTTCTTCCAGACTGCACGACAGTAATTTGCAGGTTTACGACAAAGCAGCAGATTTTCCAGCAGATATTGAAGAGTCTGAACCTCAAGAAAACAAAGTGTGTAATGGGTCCATTAACAGGAATGCCTCTTCAGATATGAACCCCACATTTCGAAGAAGGTTTACATGGACAGATGAAGTGGACAGGTATGTAATATTTACACAATCTTAATAAGTTAAGGGTTTTTCATCAGTCTACCCTGTCAACTCCAAGCTACAATACTTCTGCTTCTCTTTCTCCAAGGAAGATGCGTGACTCTCTTTTATGCTATTGCATGATGTCCATGATGTTTTGGCCATTGACCATTACTTAATCTTTCTCAGGAAGTTGGTAATCCAGTACGCAAGGATCCGTGCAGCAAAAGGTGCAAAGTTTCAACGTGTAGATTGGAATCAAGTCCCTGATCTGCCGGCACCCCCAAAATGCTGCAGAAGAAGAATTTCCTTGCTAAAAAAAAACTTTATGTTCAGAAAAAGCTTAATGGGTCTCTGCAACATGCTAAGCAAACAGTTTCTAAAGCACCTCGAAGAAAACCAGGAGAGCTTGCATAACAATAACAGCAAACTTATGATGAAAGATTTATCAAAAGAAGACCTTAACATAGTTTTATCTAATTATCCTGAAAACGCCTCAGTAGTGGGTTCTCAGAATGGAGAATGGGACAACTTCGATGACAAAACAATAAAGGCAGCACTTGAGAAGGTCCTCCAGTGTAAGCGCGGAGCCATGGAGGAACACCATGATGAATGTATAAACAACGAAGAAAATGTAACCAATGACTCTCCTATTAAGTTACATTATTAAGTTACATCTCGATCATAATGCCGTGACTGATACAGTAGACTGTATTTTTTATAATGACATTGAGCTTTTCTGAAATTTGAGTTATTCTGCAGGATTCCCTGCCATCTGATTTGGTTCTTTCAGACAACTGCGCTGAAGATGTTCCACATACTTTGGGACGGTGTAAGGATTCTGTAGACCAATCAAACTCCTGTCATCTTCATAAGATGCATACCAAGCTATCGAATCATAGGAGTATCAGCAGAAAAGTCCATAGATCCGTGGCTCTTTCTAATGCTGTGGAGCTACTTAAACTTGTCCTCTTAAGCCCCCTGAGAGAAGATGATGAGCTCAATCAGAGTGCAGAACTCCTACGTCAATTTTCAAATGATGAGCTCTTTGCAGCATTTAGTTACCTGAGTGAGAAGAAATTCATGGTAATTGGACTCTTCTTTTTCTCCATAGTCTGTTAAATGGTGTGCTGGGATTGTAGATGAAACTGCAGCTAACGATTGGACATGAAGCTGTTTCTACTAGTTGGAACGAACTATTTGTGCATGCCTACACTAAAAGGATTCTGAATCCATCTATATAAATTTCTTCCCATATTTTTTCTATTTGTATTTTCTCTTCGCACTGTGTTAATGTTGATTTCACTTTACGACTGTTGGAGGTCTCCTTTTTCCATTAATTCAGGTGAGCTGCTTATGTTATCCAAGAATATGCCTCTGCTTGTACTTTTCACAGCATTGTACTTATCAGAAATGGATTCATGACCAATGATATATCTTGAGTAGAACTTCTACACACAACTTCACCTGATTGCTTGATTGTATGCATTTATGTTTTCCCTAGAAGAGTTCCTCTTTTGGTGATTTCTTTAGAGGTGGATTGATCATGAACCTCCAACCGTACCGTCAACCTGATGAAATGGGTACATCAAGCCTTAACCTATTATCCAAGCCAACTCATTACATAAAATTTACATAGAAAAAGCCTGCCTAATTTACCTGCAAGCCTCACAGACTTGGGTAGGCCACCCATGATCAGTCCAAGCACCGACCTACAGCCACCTAACAAATTTTATTGACTGGCTTTCCTTTGACATGTCAAGTTCCCTCAGATCTGCTTCAGCAGCTTCCTTTAGTGTTTCTTGCTATTACAGTTCTTTGTTTGCATCTGTATACACATACTTGAACTGATTTTTTGTTTCTTTTGGGAGATTTTGCGTAATGGAGATCAACCTTTACTTTCTCACACATTCTTAGAGAATATTTCAAAGTCGCGGTTCCCCCCTGGTACTGGACAGCAAGCAGCTAAATTTTCCAGATGGCTTCAGCAAAAAAACAAAGATCTTATCCAAGGGCAGGCTTATCTTGACCGTGATTTACAATGCGGAGAATTCTTCCATTTGTTTGGTTTAGTTTCTTCAGGAAAATTGAATATTTCACAAAGCGTGCCTGAAGAAGGGGTTGGAGAGGCTGAAGACTCCAGAAGCTTGAAACGTAAGTCTGCAGGTGATCAATTTCCTGACCGTGAAAAGGCTAAGAGACCAAAATCTATAGCAGCAGATATTCTCGAAAACCGACGAGAGAAAGGTTTTCCAGGAATTAGGGTTCTGGTGGAACCTGCATCCATTTCAGGAGATAATGTCCCGGTATTGCTCGAGGATGATCTCTTAGCTGCTGAAACTTGCTTGCCTCAGGAAACTGATGACAAGGCTGTTAGAGATCAGTTCAAGAATATTTGGTTTCCTCCTGGATGTAAGGGAGTTCAAGAACTTCCCAATGTTGTCCCCATGATCAGGAAAAGTAACGAGTCATCTTGGGATGCTATGGCATGGTATGCCAGATATTTGATGTCGCCACCCTCTGATGGTAAGCAAGTAACTTACCTCAAACCTGATTTATTTAGAGCTATCTATAGTTCCATTAAAAGGGCTGGCGAGCAAGGTTTAACCACCAAGGAAGTCTCGCACATGATAGGGATGCCTGGTGGGTTGCTAATCTTTCCTTGAATTTATCTTCTCCGCTTGAAATGAAGGAGGAACTTAATCCACTGTTTTGCTATATTCTGTGTAATTTCTCAGGTGAGGAAATGCCTGAAATTGTCATGCACATATTTCAAACATTCGGAGTGGCAATAAAGGTCAGTTGTAGTAAAACTACATCAAATTCAAAAAATTAGCGTCTAACTGCAAAAAAAAAAAAATTCTTCTGTTGAACTTCACAAAATACATTAGTTTGCTCACTGGAGTTTCCTCTGGCCTACTTTCAGTAACTCTTCGTGTATTTCTTGTGCTTATGATTTCTTATTCTCCGGTTAATGCACCAAATTTTCTGGATTTAAGATTTGAGGTGGTCTCTCTATTTACAGATAATTGAGAGAGACAGAGAGAGCGTCCGGTCAGGGGGACAAGGGTATTTAATTCTAGACAAGGAGCCTAGGAGTTTATATAGTCAGTGATGATAGGCAGCCACGATTTTCCCAGGTTGCTAAAATTTCTAAGGGGGCATAACAGTTCGTAGCTTCATAAAGGACTATGTCTGGCGCAGAACATAAAATTCTGATATACAAAATTGAATTTTTTTTATGGAAAAGATATGATGAGCTTCTGTTTTCAATTATCTTAACAGGTCAACGGATATGACTCAACTCGTCTAATTGATGCTTTATATTGCTCCAAGTACTCTTTGCCCTCAAGGGCAGTTTCCGGTGGTGACCCTAGAGATCTTTCCTGTATGAAGTCTCAGGAAAGGAGTGATGACTGCATGGTACCTCATCCCGAAGATAATAATCATGATGTTGGTTGTCCCAATTCACAGAGAGTTATACCTAGCGACACCGACGGAATTCGCACATTTACTTCTACCTACTGTCACAAAGATGTTTGTGCATCGACAAATACAGTACCATCTAGCAGTACGGATAGTTTGCTGGATGATGTTGTCGTGCCAGTGGAAGATTTGAAGGAGGCTACAAGTATGAGCTTCTCCTGTAAAGACGCATATAAGCCTATCCTACCTTGGTTATATATAGATGGGTCTGTCAATGAGATAGTCTTTAATGGGCTGCTACGCAATATCCTTGGTTTCGTGATGCAAAATCCAGGAACATTAGAGGTACTTCATCTTCCATCTTCACTTTTGCCAAGATGATTTACTTCTCATTATTTTCAAAACATAAATTTTCAGTTATCCTTCGCAGCTTGGCAAGTGGTCAAGAATTTACAAAGCGTAAGCAATGCTTACTTTTCAAATGAAGTAACTGGCAATTTTGTTAAAGTTACTGACATCTATATCCGCCCTTGGGGCAATCCCAATAATTCTGGCAGATTTCTTTGGGAAACAATTTGTAGATTCTGTCACAGTCAGGTCTACGCAGTGGCCATATAAACAGTGTGTTGCTGTTGCATTATTCTCATATGTTACACCTAATGTTTGAAAAGAAAGAGAGCTTGCAGTCGACTGGTTTCAACTTTCTTCTTGCTCATGGGATTGCAGTAGTTGATTGACATTCATAGAAATAACTTTCTTTTTCAGTCGTAGTAAGGACTTTCGGTGGACTAAGGTAGATCTTAAGCTTTTTCAAGTAGCCCCGAAATCCGACCAAAGAAAAGCATGTCCACTCACCATATTCCAACTGATTTGCCAGGATAATATCATCCGTCACGTGGATATTCTCAACCCTGAGGTAATCTGCTGATCTCTCACATGTTTACATCCTAGCACTTGTAGACTGAGTGCAACTCCAGTGCTATAAAATAACTGCCACTCAACATCTTGGGATAGTGGCAGGAATAGTTTTTTCTTTTTTTAATTCCCTGGACAAGATTTTTTACAAAAAAAAAAACGCATTTAGTAATTGCTATTCCCAAAATAGAAAAAAAAAATAAAAGTGCATCTAACACAAACTAATTTTTCTGATATATTTATATTTTTCTAAAAAATTGATTTTTTTTTCTTTTTCTTATAATTTTTCTTTTCCTTCCTCCAGCCGGCAATTGGTTAGAGATCGTCAGCCTGGCAAGGCTAACCTAGTCGGTCCCTAGTGACATTGAAGCCAGGCAAGGTGGACCTTTGTAGGCTATGGCGAAGCTTGACCTTGATCGACAAGCAAGGTCAAGCCTCCCCAATGTCTAGCCTTGCTTGGCCATGGCAAGGCTTGACCATACGACAGCCAAGCAAGGTCAAGCCTTGCCACTGGTTAGGCAAGGGTCAACATTGCCTAGATCTTGCAAGGTTGAGCCTTGCCGAAGGCTGGTAAGGTTGATCATGCACTTGTCAGCCACAATCTATCATTGGTCAGCTAGTTGCCGATCTTCGTTGAGGCCCGACAATAGATTAGAGGAAGAAGAATAAAAATGAAGGAGGAAAAAGAAAAGAAAACAGTTGTTCCAAGAAATTATTTTTGGGAATATTAAGTACATTCTTTTTACTCCTAATTTCTGTTCCAAATTTATTTCATGTCTAGTTTTCTATTCCAGAAAATAAAAAAGTTAGTGGATGTGTACAAACAGATTGAGGTTGCATTAATTTAAGATCGCTATTAGATTTTATAGCTTCTGAAGGCAAATGTCTGCCCAAGGAGCATTGCCGTAGCTGGTCAGCTTCTGGCAACGATATTTTTTTCATGCTAAGTTAAAGAAAGCTCATGTTCAAGATCCTTTTGCTGCATTTAAATTGATCTTTTCAGTTCATGGCATCTAACGTATCTTCTTGGAACCTCATAGAGCTGCAGAAAGCTTCTGGGTTTGATGATTCTGGACAAACACCTGATTGTGAGGAAAATGCATCAAACTGCGTCCCGTGGCGGTGCCCCTCCGATATTACGGCCAATCCATGGGAACAGGTTCCGAGATTCGAAGTCCATTGTTCGTGATCATTATTTTGCCAATCCCATGAGCACAGCCGTCTTATAGGTACTTGATTGTTTGATTCCTGCAGTGGAAATTATCGGGGGAAAAGAAATCATTGGTAAGAGTCTTGTATATGCGGCTAAAATTTTTATTTTTGGTGCGTGGCTCAGGTAGATCAGGAAAGAAGCATTTTCACCTTCTAGTCGTTGGTACTTATCACGGGTGCTATGCCAATTCAAAAGAAATAAGGTCCTAATTGTATATCAGCCAACATTAGAGCGACGGGATTTGATAATAGTAATATTTAAAATATAAAGTCAATTATTATTCGGCTTGGAGTTTCGGATGGCATGTGTGGAATTTCAAATGGGTGCCAATTTGTGTCATAAGAAATGTTCAAAGGATGATTCTTCGCGTCCGCAATTGCCATGCGATACATTGAGATTAAGTTGATAGATGTTGATTAAGAGTTACAAGTAGCTATTGACAGGGAGCAATACACTTCGAAATACGTATTGGGTGATTTTCCAGTTTTAAATTTATTGAGTTGCGCTTTTTCAAACATCCATTATCTGCCACTAATAATTTTAGTGGATTCAAAATGTTTTCAGGCTTATAAATATTCAACGTGGACAATGATTTCTTTTGTTTTTGGGTAATAAAATACTAAATATCCTAGTAACCCATTGAAATAACTACTTTAGGATCATATAGTAAAGCCGTTCGTCACTTTTTAATTCTATGGCTGTTTTTTTTTTCTCCACCTGGTATTTTTAACCTCATCGTCCCCATTGCTCTTTTCTCCGCCTAGTAAAGGAGGGGAATGCAGGCTTTTTCTCCTCCTTCCTCTTTCCTTCCTCCTTCTCTGTTCTCTCTGTGCTCTTTCTTGGCCGAGCCTCCCCGTTCTCCCCCTCTGCTCCTCTGTTTCCCCCTTCTTCTCTCTCCTCTGCCTCCTGCTTAGATCTTGCGTGCGCAGCCCTCCTCTCGGCTTCCCCCGCTTCCCCCAAATCTCGTGGAGCGGGCCTGGGAGATTTTCCTCCCTGCGGCCGTTGACTGGGCGGGAGAGAGCGGTGAGAGGCGAGCGTGGGCCGCGATTAAGGCTGATCGGCCGAAAAAGGGGAAGTTGGGCCAAAAGAAGTTGGGTTGAGCCTGCGCAGAAACGGGCTGAAAGGAAAATAATTGGGCGACGGGTTCGCGAGGTGGGCCGAACGGCAAGTAAACCGAGGGAAGGGCTCGCGAAAGAGAGATGGGCCGGCGGGGGGGATACGTGGCCCAGAGATAGAGTAAGGGAGATGGGCTCGCGAGGGCAAGGCCCGCTCGAATGTGGATGAGGGCCGGGCCAACTAGGCCCGGTTTGAGGCAGTTTTCTTTCCTTCTTTTTTTCTAGTTTTTTTAATACTTCTCATTTTCGAGAAAATTAAAGAAACTTACAATTTCTAATTAATAAAAATTTTATTATAAACTGAGTCAAAAGTGAATTACCAGATCAGAAAAAATTCATAGTCATTAATTAAAAGTGTACTCTAAATATGAGAAAGATGAAAATTGTGTTTTCGCAAGAGTCCCAAATAAGGAATGTGTTACTACCATAAGGAATGGGTTCATGATTTCCTTTCTGTTTAGATCGAATCTTGAAATTGTCGAGGAGACTAAATCTTAAATGAAGAATGTTTCAAAATTAAACGGTTGGTCCTTCGAATGTGATTTCAATATGATCATTAGAGGAGACAATAAGTAGTGTTTACTCAATCATGTTCTACAGAATGTTGTTCAGATGCGAGTTTGGTTTCAAATCGAAGTCTACTAACACGGGTGGACTTCAACTATGGCTGGCGGAGCGGCTGCACGGTACGGTCATCTGAAGAACAATCAAGCATTGCATCGTCTATAATGCTATGATTGCTATCCGAGTATGTTGTGATGTCATTGGCCAGAAATGAAATTATTTTGGCGTAGGCGATTATTAAGAAATACTTGTTTTGGGCAGACCCCATTGCATCCTTTAGCTATTTATTGCAACAATAAGAATGTCATCGAGATAACCAAGAAGACGGAAGGTTTCCAACAGTAGCTATGTATCGACCGATCTGGATAGCCGATCCTCTCGCCAAGAGATCAACTCGTGAAACGCAATCAAAAGCCTCGAAGAAAGCTGGGATTAGTACCAATCAGGGGATCCACTGGCCTACTCTAGGGGTCACCCACACTAGCTAGAGTTTACAAGAACATGTGACCAAATTTGTGATCCACTGGAATGTTAAAGCCGAGGTTACATGCGTCGACATTTCCGGGCCGCGTTGCTATCGAATTAGTGGGGGTAATGAGGTTTTGGAGTCTCGAGATGTACGCTGTTTTGTTCGCTCCTGATGCAAGCTGGGTCTCTTCCTATGATGAACGTTGTTAGTCCGCTAATTCCTTCAATTCTTTCCCGGTCGCCCAATCCAGACATTGTCGAATGTGCAAGTTCTTCTCGCACGTATGAAATGAAAAGTAGCTTTGGCAAGTTCATGGGGATGTCGAAGAAAAAACATAGACTGAAGGTCCAGAGTGAGAAATTAGCTAGTGTAGGAAATCGATTTTTTTTTTATCCCAGTGCCCAGATGATGGGGTGGAGTCTCCCGACCTTCTCCATACTCCTTATGAATGCCCGGCATTCCATTGTCGACCACAATTATTCACCATCGACTCTGCCATTACCACCGCCGCGGTTCTCGTTTTCTCCATGATCTTCGGATTGGTCTCCCACACTTCCTCCTGAAGTACCATCCATGGAGCCCATCTCATCTGCCGGTTCCACTTGAATACTGTGTAATGTCTCACTGAATGCTTCCCAGTCCATATCTGTAATGCCTATAGGGTGATTGTAGAGACCACTATCATCCTGTGCAAATAGAGTAACTCTATACCCCGGCCAAGATTTTTCGACATCAACCACGTTGGGACTGGGATTTCTTCCCGCATGCTGCGCCCATGCCTTGTGCAGGACTCTTGCGAGATCCTCGTAGCTGGCCAACTCGAAAACATACACGTTTCCCACTTCGAAAATCTGTTTGGCTTGAGGTGATGGGAAAGGTAAAGCAAGATATATCGAAACCCCTTCCTCCTCCACACTGACTGGGGTCTCCATGTTCTCTGCATCTCCACTTGCGCCTCCATCCATCATTTTCACACGAATGAAGCACAGTTCATACTTGAATTCTTCCCAAACCATGGCTGTACTGATGGGAGCTTCCCAACCAAAAAGAGTAATTCTGTAACCTGGCCAAGAACTTCCAATGTCCATCCCCTTAGCACTAGGATTTCTTCCCTCATACCTTGCCCACTCAAAGTGCAAGACCCGTGCAAGATCGTCGTAGCTTCCCAAAGGGTGAAGATCCGCTTCACCTACTGCCTTTTTTGTTTGATCATCCTCAATGAGATAAATCTTAACCAGATGATGGAACATGCGCACACAACTTGCGACTCTTCTGAATTCTTCCCATCTTAGCTCTTTTACTTCCATATCAATGGGACTGCCATCTGAATCACAATAAAGTGTGTCGAAGTTTGGCCATGGCTTGACAATGTCCACTTCCGGCTGGGGTGTTCCACCCGTGAGCTTAACCCACTCAGCATGGACCGCCTCCACAAAACGTCCATAATTCGAGAATTCACCGAGCTTTAGGGAAGCTATTTCATCTTCAAAAATATGATTGAGGACATTAATGATTTTAAACTCTCTCCCATTTCCATCACCATCATCTTCTTCTTCTTTTTCTCCTCCTCCTCCTTCTTCTTCGTCTTCTTTTGTGGCCATGTCTTCCTCCCTTTCTGGAACATTGTTCAAGTCCACTTCCTCCTCGGTGGTGTCTGCTATTTCAGTACTTCTTATATTTCCTGATTCCTGATCCCTGTCATTTTTATTCTCATGACCATCTTCCTCCTCCCCTTTTATGACCACTTTCATCTGCAGGCATGCGATGCTGATTGAAGGGTCCAGGTTCTTCAAGAAGAGACCCGTCTGTCGAGATTTCATTTGAGAACGGTCTCTCTGACATGACATTATTCTTATGGGTTTTCTTCCTGGATTTGAGTGAGTTGCACTTACCAGAGCCTTAAATGCTGTAGACAATAGGAGAAGGTTAACTAGGAAGGGGAATAATCAATCACAATAGTAAACAACACAAGGAGGTACCACACCTAGAAATATACATGCATTCGTCTTAGTGCAAATGAGCACTTTACGGCTGGCAACAAATGTTCACTTATCAAATGACTTGCAATCGACTAAATCGAAAAGATCTGAGGAAGCCAGGGGAAATTGGCAGATTTTCGTAGACAAATTAATGTAATGAGCGACTAACCAGCGGACAAACACCGATGACGAAACAAATACAGTCCATTTTCACAATCCTACACTCACTTCGTATTTCAAGCGGCCAAAGAGAACAAGGTTAAAGAGTCCCCTTAGAGAAATGAACTTTTCAAACTTCCGACAGAGATCGCACCAAGAAAAACATAGCCCCCATTTTCGAGAACTACGAAAGGAAATTGAAAACAAAGCAAAGAAAGGCAAGCCGAACATTGCGCAAGTCTAGTTGGAACAAAAGCATGACTCACCGAAAACAAAATCGTCAACAAGCATCGATTTCGAAAAGCTCAAAGCTAGATGGTTCTCCTTCGCGCGCACGGATGGCGTCCTGATTCCGATGTCACGAGCGAGAGTTTCTTCATATAAAAGAAAAGAGAAACGAAAACGAGGACGAGGCAACACATATCCGCACTCTGTCGCACTGACATTTAGGGAACCGGAACCCGCAGTCGCAAGCGTGAAAGAAAGCACGTATCCGAGATGCTCAAAGCAGAGCGAACGAGTGACTCGCTAAACCACGCGCGTTTTGAGAGAACAAGTCGACGTAGCCATACCGAGCGACTTGCAGGAGCTGCGAAAGAGCATGGAGGCAACGTCGTCCACCTCCATGAACGCCACGACTCCCTGTGGGGATCGCCGACGGTCTCCCCTGCTTTCGTTTGTTCCTGATCGTTGCTTTCCCACGACGATGGAAGGTGCCATGGCAGCTTCTTCTGAACTCGGCCTGCCGCCGTTTTCGTAAGCAGGAACGCGGACACGCCGGTCTCGTCGCAGACAGTCGCCGAGAGAACGGAGAGAAAAAGCGAAGAAAGAGAAGTTTTCCATGGTTTGTCTGTTTTGCGCTGGGCTCGGTTCTGTTTGTTATGACGCCGGAGGCGAGGACAGCGTGCGCGGGGACTTTTGAACAGTTTCACACGTGCGCCATGATCCCCCGTGCACATGAACTTGAAAGTTTTGTTTTTTTGTTTTGGTAAGGTCATGAACTTGAAAGTTCATTGGTAATGTATGCGGTTTCTTATGTTACAGAAGTGAAAAAAAAATTGCGCAAAATACATCACACGAATATAAGTTTGGCATTTTTTCAGTGTCATAAAAAATATTGAGATAAACGTGTGATAATGAGTATAATTTAAATTTTTTTATGATTTTTCCCTAGAATTAAACATCTTTTTAATCAGGGATACCTAGCATGAAATTCCCAACCCCTAAGACTTGATTAACTTGCCTTAATAAAATGAGTTACATAATAATTCAATTCATTTTGTGTGTTTTGATTTCTTACACTCATCTTAATTTTGATTCTTGGTGTATCATCGTCCCTTGAAAAATAATAGGCATATTCTAATATATACGGTGTAATTGGCAAAATCAAGAAGAATATTGTATTCTATAGGGTTCTAGAAAGTAACGGACGACATGTATTTCTTAATTATGTCATATTCATCTATCGAATCGTCCTGAATAACATAAGACATGTTGTTCAACAATCAATGTATTGATAAAAATAAATGAATTTCAAGAGTGCCATCTTATTGGTAGAGTTGAATTCGAAACTCGTAAATGTCACAATTCATGGGGTTTGCATGATCTTAAAATCAGCATAAACACTCTATACGAAATGGTGAACTTCAGAAGTATGTAATCTCATATTTGCATCCACAAGCTAGAGACAAAAATAAAAAGAAAAAAGTGCAAGGAATTGGGATTAAATTTGATTTTTTTCTTTTGGCAAGAATCGCCTTCGAAGTCTAAAACAAGAAACAGAAATCAAAGAAAAATCGTGAACATTTTTCCCGTTGTCTTTGGATTCACAAACTCACATGGGCCACGTCACCTCATCCCCGCAGCAAGAAATAATTTGTTTTGCAATCATTATAGCAAAAGAAGAAAAGAAAAGGTATTAAATACAGTTAAATACATTCTTGGGCGCGACCCTGCACAAAGCACGACAAACAAAGACAGGAAGCGACGTACGAAGTACAGAGGGAAATCCTAGTCATGTCCAGACCCGATCCAGAAATCCTGCGAGATCAAATCAACCAAATTTATCCACACATCAAGCTAGGATCAATCAACTCCTTCCCCTGCATCTGTCAAAAGCTCCTTATGAAGAAGAAACAGCATGTGCAACCATACGAAGCCCGCTGAAGAGGGAACTCAGAAGCCCGCCGAAGCCGGAATTCTTGTCTTGATCTAGCTTGGTCACGTCGGGCGCGAGATTCAATCCGCTGTGTCGGTCCTCCGATGACAAGTGCTCGACTTCACCCGGTGATGAGGGGCGGGATCTCGTCGAAAGCAGGCTCTCACTCGGTCCCGGGTTCGAAGTATCGGCATCGGAACTGCATCCAGCTTGAACTTGATCCGGACTATGGAAACAGGCGACGCCATGAGGACAATCCCCCCGTGTCTTGGGAACTTCCTGATCCCTATACAACAGAAGATACGTGCTCATAAAAGATAGTAGTTCAAAGAAGATCAATTCGAGTTGTAGATCTTGGGGTGATTTTATCCAGGGAAGTGAATCTTGAAACTATTGATAAGCCTATGATTGGAAGTTCGGTGACAAAGATGAGACTTACCCCTCAAGACATTCCTCGTTACAGCAACTAATGGAATCGTCTGCATATGCTTTGAGCTCGCTGTCGAGATGTTCAACCGGTCTCGTCACATCTGGAGAGCACTTTACCCTCCACCACCGAGCATTTCTATATAGGACGTTATTGCCGTCAAGCAGATCTTCAAGCCGAATATTCTCTTTCTTCTCGTCCAAGATGGCTTTAACTCCACCGGTACTGGAGGAACATTGCTGGGCATCACGAGAGCACTTTGCCCTCCACTGCACATTTGGAAATAGTACATTGCGTCCATCAACCAGATCATCAAGCTGATTATTCTTCCCATCCAAAGCGGCTTTAGCATCATCAATGCTGAAGAAACATCCACAGCTCTTAGCATCATGGAACTATTGATAAGCTTATGATTGGAAGTTCGGTGACAAAGATAAGACTTACCCCTCAAGACATTTCTCATTGCAGCAACTAATGGAATCATATGCTTTGAACTTGCTGTCGAGATGTTCAATCGGTCTTGTCGCATCTGAAGAGCACTTCACCCTCCATTGAGCATTTCTATATAGGACGCTATTTCCGTCAAGCGGATCTTCAAGCCGAATATTCTCTTTCTTCCCGTCCAAGATGGCTTTAACTCCACCGGTACTGGAGGAACATTGCTGGGCATCACGAGAGCACTTTGCCCTCCACTGCACATTTGGAAATAGTACATTGCGTCCATCAACCGGATCATCAAGCTGATTATTCTTCCCATCCAAAGCGGCTTTAGCGTCATCAATGCTGAAGAAACATCCTTGGCTCTTAACATCATGGAACTATTGATAAGCCTACGATTGGAAGTTCGGTGACAGATAAGACTTACCCCTCAAGACATTTATCATTGCAGCAACTAATGGAATCGTTTGCATATGCTTTGAACTCGCTGTCGAGATGTTCAACAGGTCTCGTCGCATCTGGAGAGCACTTCACCCTCCACTGAGCATTTCTACATAGGACGCTATTTCCGTCAGGCGGATCTTTGAGCAGAATATTCTCTTTCTTCCCATCCAAGATGGCTTTAACTCCACCGGTACTGGAGGAACATTGCCGGGCAACACGAGAGCACTTTGCCCTCTGCTGCACTTTTCGAAATTGTACATTGCGTCCATCAACCGGATCATCAAGCTGATTATTCTTCCCATCCAAAGCGGCTTTAGCGTCATCAATGCTGAAGAAACATCCACGGCTCTTAGCATCATGGACCAAAGCTTCCCACACAGATTTACTTCTCGCCAGCGTTGTCCCGTTTCCCAAAATCCAAAGAGAGTACCTACATAGAGGCAGCAAAAAACGGGGATTGTTTATAAATAACATCTTCTGGCAAAATTCAGATTGCCCCGGTTAAGCAGGAATAGAAGAGACTACCTTGCCCTGGTGATAGTAACATTGGTTCTCCTAGTATCAGAAACAAACCCAATAGAACCACGAGGGTTTGATCTCACCGTGGAAACTATTATGATGTCTTCTTCACCGCCTTGGAACCCATCCACTGACCTCACTTTCACTGTAAAGCCATTGATCTTTTCATATATTTTTCCAATTTTCTGTTGTATTGCAGCAACCTGAGCTCTATATGGAGATATTATGCCAACACTTACACCTTCGCCTGAAGATTTGCATGCTGCAGAAAAACCAAGACGATGTACAATTACAGAGAAGTTAAAACCACACTAAACTTGAAAGTGTTATGGACACCTCCTATTACTGTCTTATGTGTCCCGTGACAAGGAAACGCTTCATCTCCGGAGTCAAAGTGCATTTAAATCTATGCAAATCTCTCCAAACATCCCACTAAACTAAATGGACTTCATTGTAGGATTGAAAATATTTTTCTCTTGCAGCTTCGGCAGTCAACAACTGCCCGCCCATGCTCTGCGACAGTATAGCAAAAGGCGCATCCACATATATGAGCAAACACGTGCAATGATGTAGTCATTATCTGCATTAATTCATACTATTTGGCAGAGAAAGATATAATCTGGAGAAATTCTCTCATTGGCGTACCTTTGTATAGATGCCTCAAAATCATCGAGACAACTCCTACCTCAACGGAGTTTCTAAGGCTAAGTCCATCATCCCCACCTTCTTCTCTTCCATCACAAATATTTATAAAGGAGAAGGGGCTAAATATCGGCAATGGCAAATGACATTTTCTGTAACTTTCACTAGTAACGTTTGGCCCATTTTGAATCTGATTTTCGTAAAAGGATGATGTTGGAAAGCAACTTATCGCAGGATGCATCCTGTACTGGATATTGAGAAGGTGCCTTGGATGACCCAGAGAACTCAACCTTTCGAATAGACTCCTTCCAAAGCCAGCCTTGCTGGAAAGCTATGGAAATAAAAACATGCACAAACTTAAATGGTCAATTAATCATAAAATCTACATGGTTATGTATGCTTCTCCACGTTGCTAACCAAACATTCAGCGATGACATACCTTGCTCTCAACCATTGCAGGCAGCTGACGTTCATCTCCGACTAAAATTGCGTGCCTGACACCGCGAAGTTGTAGCGGAATCATTGACTCGCATTCTTTTAACTGCGCAGCCTCATCAATCACCACTAAAGTAACAGGCTCCTCTTTCATGGAGTGGTAGAGCTTATATGAGCTGGAGGCAGTACAGAAAATCAACGAAGCTGCTCGATAACAGAACTCGGCTATAGTGCTCTTACTCTTAAATTTTGCAGGGTTTAGCCTTCCAAGAGACGTATTAAGAGTTCGCAAGAGAGAGAGACATTCACGTCTCTTCATTGATAATGCTGCATATGGTGGATCTGTGAGAGTTCTTGATGAAGATGGACCCGATGAAAATGCTTCCTTCAACATTCTCGAATCCAACTTCTCTCTACATAGTGAAACTTCAAAAGAATCCAGTAAGATGAGAAGGGAATTAATATCCCGGAAATTATGTTCCAAAAGGTAACTTTTGGATATATGGGTGCATAAGATAGAGAAGCATCTTCGGAGAGACTCTGCACTTGACTTGAATCTGTGCTTGAAAAATTCCAGAAACGATTTAATTTTAGGTTTGGATTCATTACGATTAGGCTTCGCTGTAATCATGCGTTCATTCTCCAGAAAAATGTTGTATTGGCCGACACACTCGTCGAGAATATCAATCATGGACGGTAGACAACGCTGCCAGCCAGTGTGTACAGAAAAGCACTGCGCAACACAATCGATGCGATGATCCAAGAATATTTCCTCCATATCTGAATCTACTTTCATCCGTTCCTCGTTCCCAAAACATAGCATGTCTCCTACGTTATTGAGCAAGCTTTCCCCATGAGAACTTGTGCAAACCGATTGCTTCACCAGCTGCAAAACACGAGATGCCAATTCCTTGATGGCCACATTTGTTGGAGCACAAACAAGGGTTCTGTGTTTTCTTTCCAAGAGAGTAAACAGCAGCGTCGCAACAGTTTTGGTCTTCCCTGTCCCCGGAGGACCCTGTATCATCTCCACAGCTGAACTGTGCTGACACTTGACTGTGTCGAGACAGGCCAGAACGGCTTTTTTCTGGGATTCATTCAGACTGCCAAACAAGTTCTCATTGAGACTGTCATGTCCAGAGCCATGACATTGCGTCACACAGAGATTGCAATCTCTCTCAGCCTGCAAACAACCACGTACTCTTCTAAAATTTCACACCCAAATAGCCTATTTAAAAGCAAGAAACCGCGAAAATTTCGTTGATTATGTTCTATCCTCGTACAACCTGGACTGATATTGAGCACAACAGATCTTGTGAAGTATAAACAAGGTCTATCACTATAGATTGGTCATACTACTGCAGCATTGAAATTTAATGTGATTGCGTGACTTGGGGAAATCTTCTCCTGACTGATTGAAGAAATAATGAGCTAACTCAAAGGAGAATGAAGTTTTTTACTTTTATCTATAGTCAGAATCGAGTTTCGTTGCAGCCAAAGATATGCTTGCCGTAAAAATGCATTGAGACAAATAAGTGCAGCAATTTAGTCCTTACCACTGAATCCGTACGGAGAACTCCCTTTTCAATCTTCAATTTCTGAAATTTGTGTAGCACGTTCCATATCCTATTGTTAGTGACTATGTTTATCACGAAAACTGCATACATTGACTCCCAGGTGCGATCATCCTTCACTTCATCGCCCAAAAATGCCTTGACTCTGAACTTTGTTGACGTTTGAGCATCACCGTCAGCACCTCCATCGATTTCAGCAACCGATGAGAATGTCCATCTTCCTGCATACCTTTCTAAGCTGGGAATGGAGTCCGGTTTAGAATTAGTTAACATCAAAACATCCCCAGGCAAAGTTTTGTAAGGTTCCTTGCCACGGTCAGTGGACCTATTTCTCCAGTGGTCCACTTCCACATGGTAAGCATTCTTCTGGCCTCCAACAAACCTAGTGACTTTCGCGAAAGGCAGCCTAGATACATTCTGCAAACTTGAACAGAGACTGGCTCGTGTTTCCTCAAGCAAAGGAAATGTATAAGAAGCAAGGTATTGCTTAACTGATTGAAATGACTCCGGGATGCTCTCCACCTACAAAACGGGTGCATCGAAAATCAAACACGACGGACCAACTTCGCTCGCTAGATCGAGCAACTCTGTACTCTGTCCTGTCAGAGTCACACGGATAGGAGAGCAAATATTCCACCCAACACCTAATAACTTCGCCACAAGAGACGGAGAGCAAGGTCCTTCCCCATTCTACAGCAGTCCAACTTTACATAGCAAGGCTCACAAAAGAAACGTCGCAAAAGAGCAACGAACCAACATCATATAGAATATTTTCGAGCTAATACGCATTAAACTAAAGGCCGAGATAGATGATCAGAACAGCAAGCATGGCCCAGAAAAATGGGAAAAGAAAGAAAGGAAAGAGACCAAGAAAAGAGAACCTTGTCCCCGTAGAGATTCATATCGAAGATTTGCGGAAGGGACCAAGAAAAGATAATATCAGTCAGGTCACCGGGCTTGTTTTTCTTCCTGCCGGAACCAGCTCCTGCAGAATCCACGGCCAGTCCCACACCCATCTCTAAAGCCATGAAAATCCTTACTTTCCCGTTGAAGATGACGAGTACGTCTGAGAATTTCAATGCGAGAGCGCCTATGAAGAAGCGAGCAGCTTTAGCGCTTTGCTAATCGATCCCGTCCGAGACGAGCATTTGAAAAAAGACGATCGGGGAGTGAAGCGAGAAGTGTTGAAAAAAGGACGAGACAGGTTGCCGACGATGAGATGAGACTCGCCAAAAGTCTTGGTCTCCTCGTAGCTCCGCACTTTATTCGATCCCATTACCGTCGTCCCCCTACCATAATGCGAATCGAAAGTAAAGATGCAAGCTTTTCCGGCCCAATAAATAAAGAAGCGAGAAAGGTACGACGTATGATCATCTCAAACCCGCGAACGACGGTTTTGCTCAGGTTAGGCTTTCTTGCATGCTAAGCCTTGGTCACTGTCACCGTACACACGGTCTTTCCCTCGCCTCTGAACCATCTGGCGTCCGACATGTTTGGAGCTAGCTCGGGAAATTTGGCATAGACACCAAACCGCGTCCCTTTTTTCTACCCTGAATGCCCAGCGGATGCGTACTACACGCGTCTTGATCCTAAGGAGGGTGGCGTTTGACGCCGTACATGAGCACTGAAATCATTCCAATAGGACCTAAAACCATGGCCCCCTCAATGCATCGAGCCTCCTCTAGATACTCCAAAGGGAATACTCGGCATCGGACGTAGGATTGAAGTTCCGATGCACACTGAATGAAATAAAAGTCTTCCAGAGCGTCCATGTAATTTAGGCAACTGGGTCTGGTGGGTGTTGCGTAGAAAGGTTTGAAGTCAAGTTTCTCCGGAGACTCGCATGGTTTCATGGCAATTTGGGTTGGAAAGATTTTCAATGAAAAATTACGCGCGGTCCAGGAGTTAATCGCCTATTGCGTTACGACTTTAGTTACCGTTCAATGAGAAAGGAATATAATTCTGTCTTGTTGACAGATATATAGATTCTGTCTTAAAGTAATTTCAGACTTGCCAAATCAATTAGAGATCGATTCTAGGAATTCTCTTATCTCATTTATTATACATACGGTGTAATACAAAAACAATGTACTATACACATGTAATTATTTACAGAGAATACAAATCAATTTCTGTTTCCTTGCTTGCGTTCCTCTTCATCTTCTGACACGTCTCCCCATCATCTGCGCTTATCAGTGTGGAATTCTTGAGAAGGCCGTACTTCCTTTTTTGTCTGGTCAAAGAAAACGAAGATGGTTCGGTAGGCGGACCCAACGGACGAGCGTCCGTCGTTCTCTTCCGCTTCACCTCCGACGCGTTCAGGACCCTTCTTCGACGGTCCCCGTTCCTTTCCAGTCCCCTATAGGCCGAGACCCGTAGAGCGGAGCCCGAGATGACGTCGTCTCGTGAGTTGGAAAATGGCGAAGAAATGACCGGCCGAGACGTCGGGTCAACAAAGAGGGGCGAGGTAGGAAGCCGACGACTCTTGAAAAGTCTTTCGAGTCTCTTCGGTTTCATCCGATTTCGCCGAAACTTTACGTGCCGAGCTTTCAGCGGACAAGGGCGGTCTGGTTAAAAATGTTTCTGTTCCGGAACAAAAAAATTTATTCTTTTATTTCTAAAAAAAATAAAAATACGTTTGTTTACACTTTTATTTCCATTCCCATAAACACTTTTTAAGAAACAAAATAGTAAAAACTTAAAACTTGTTTCTTACTATTTACCAAAGAATATTTTTTTAAGAAAAACTCAAAACTTAATATTTTTTAAGAAACAAACAAAATAACACGTTAGCTATCAACAAATACTTCATTGTATTCAAAATTGTTTCAAGGAACATAAATATATAAAAAAAATATTTTTGTTCAAAAAATATTTTCCGAAATAGAAACGTTACTAAACGCGTCATAATTGTCCAATCAATCCTAAATTTTATCGTATGGATACCATTTTAATCATAAAATTTTCAGTTCTACCAATTACAATCTTTATGATCAATTTTCGTCAAAAATTATTAATGGGGCGGTGTGCCCCGTAAACCGCTTGGCTATAAACGGTAAAAATTCAATGAAATGATTATATTAAGATTTTGTATAAAAATTTAGGACTGAATTCATTAAAATTTTAAAACTACATTGAAATCGATGCAGCACGTTTAAGATTAATTTGGTAATTTTTTCAGTTCTTTGCACGATGTAACCGGCTTTTGCAAGACAGTCTACTTCACTGCTCCATGGTCTGTTCAGGCGAAGTATCTGCGCGCCTCACGCCGACTTGAAGGAAGTTTTAACCTTTCAGCTTTTTTGAAAACACTGAAATCTATTTTAATGAATTTTTATTAGTAATATCAAAAGTTTTTGAAAGTTTGCCTATGAACAATTCAGGACGGTTCATCTTCTCCGTCAAAATTTTAATGAACAGTACGTGGACTGTTCATCTTCTCCGACTTTGACGTGGTCGATCTTGGGGCATAGAAGGGGGAGATGGCTGCCGGAAGAGCGTCGGAGAGGTCGCGCGACCTCCGGCGCTGGGTCGCACCAGCCCAGATCTGCTGAGGTCGCGCGACCTCATTTGGAATCGCAGGTGCGAGAAATTCACAGGTGCGGGGTATGCGTGCTGGCATTGTGGATGGCTGCTCTGTTTTACTTGTTGGGCAACACCGCAGCAGATTGCTCCTCTGGGCTCCTCCGTCGGCTCCCCAGTTGCGGCTGCGGCCACCGCATGGGTCGAAGTCGAAGCGAGAAGCCGAACCGTTGCGGAGCAGCTCGTCGTCGCTGATACGCAGGCTCTGCAATCTGGGCTTCTTGGAACAGCATTCTGGTACTCTCTCCAACGAGAAAATTCCCGATTTTCCTACTTCCTTCTTCGTTTCTCTTCTTTCCTGTGAATTTTTTCCCTGCTGTTGTTTTCCGATTTGACGACGTTTCGCTTGTGCATTACTATTTATCATGATCGGTGGAAAAGTCAATATTTTTAGTACTATTTTTATACTCATTTAGTTTTTCTTTTTTCATTGAGGGCCGGGACGCCTTATCGATTTTGGGAGAGGGGAGAAGCTTTCTAGTCCTCTGAAGTTGCCACCCATGGCTGCAGGGGTTTCTCTGCTTCCACTCGGTAATGGAGCTCCTCGTATGTGTTTGCCGCGATCATGGGAAAGATGCAGGGCAGACTGAAGTCAACATGGATTCGGATGATGCATTTTGCAAGGATACATTTGCCATGAGCTATCAAATACACGTGAATGATGAGTAAATTTGGATTCTAATTTATACACTATGTGTAAATGAGGAAAATAATATTTCAAACGATAATGCAACATTACGTTTACGTTATCAAATGGCTATAATTTAAGAAATGTTTAAGGATGTTTGTAATTTTTAAGGATGATAAAAATTTCTTCATCGCGATATATAGGGAAAAAGCTATCAAAAATCCTAAACTTTACTCCGCGTGACATATTTATCCCAAACCTTTTTTGTGACACGAAAAACCCTAAACTTTACCTACCATGACACATTTACCCCAAACTTTTTTGTGTAACACGAAAAACCCCAAATTTTTCCCACTGTGACACATTTACCCCCAATTTTTTTTCTTTTTTTTCCCCAAAAAGTTACTTGGCCGGCAAGCTTTGGCAGTCAGTGGAGCTCGCTGGCCATCTCCAAAGGACAGGCCGGCCACGGGCGAGAGCCGCGGGGGTTGGGGAGGCCACCGCGGCCCTCGCCGACCGCGAGCAAGGGCCGCCCAGCCCTTGCAGCCTGTGGCTGGCAAGGGCCAGACGAGGCCTGCCATGTCTTGCCTTGCTCCGAAGTCGACGATTTTTCCATGCGCACTACCCGTTCGACAAAATGCGCGAGTGAGCTGCGCGAAGTTTTCTTAGCGCATTTCGTCGAACGGGTGGCGTGCGTTAGAAAAACTTGACTCTGGAGCAAGGCAAGCCTTGTCCGGCCCTCATCGGTCGTGGGCGAGGGCCACGGGGGTTAGGTGGCCCTTGCTCGCAGCCGGCAAGGGCCGGCCTCACCCAAATCTGGGCGAGGTCTACCCCGCCCACATCTGGGGGAGGGTGGCCTCGCCCGACCCTAGCCAGTCGCGGGAGAGGGTCGGCATGGGCTAGGTGACCCTTGCCCACGGCCGACAAGGGACGAGCAAGGTTGGCCCTTGCCGCCCACGGGGAGGGCTGCAGCGTCCTCCCCAGCCCCCGCCGCCCTCACTCGTGGCTGGCCCGCCCTTTCGCCGGCCAAGTATTTTTTTAGGGGAGAAAAAGAAAAAAAATTGGGGTAAATAAAATTAGGATAAATGTGTCATGGTGGGAAAATTTTAGGATTTTTCGTGTCACACAAACAAGTTTGCGGTAAATGTGTCACGGTGGATAAAGTTTGGGGTTTTTCGTGTCACCAAAAAAAGCTTGGGGTAAATTTGTCACACGTAATAAAGTTTGAGATTTTTGATGGTTTTTTTCCCGGCATATATCACAACAATTATGTTATTTTTTAGATTGAATTATTTAGCAATAAGAAAAAAATTTTAAATAAAATTGTTTACACGATGTATTTTAACATTGTTACCAAAATCTAAAATTTTAAGAAAGTTCCAAACATTATACTTTTTAATGCTTCAACAAATAAAAAAAAATTGAGTGGAGTGAACCAGCTTGTTACTCTAGTGAAATTGCTCATAGTTAGTTATCCAGAGCTTTGCTAACTTTTCTTTTGGAATCTAGCGAGGAACATGGATGCACGAAGCCTGGTCATTTTCAAGAGAGATGAACAAGGCGTCTTGACTCTCATGAAAGTTTAGATCAGAGCATGATTCTGAACTCAATATACCATCTGATAGTGAAGGGTAGCCGTGACCGAATCAGAAACTTGTGGGGCTCCAGCAAGTTGAAGTTGAACTTTAAGGAAAGAAAATAGCCGTGGGTCGAAAAGAGCAATATTGAAATTTGGATAAACATTAAGAGGGTTCTGTGTTTTCTTTCCAAGAGAGTAAACAGCAGCGTCGCAACAGTTTTGGTCTTCCCTGTCCCCGGAGGACCCTGTATCATTTCCACAGCTGACCTGTGCTGACACTTGATTGTGTCGAGACAGGCCAGAACGGCTTTTTTCTGGGATTCATTCAGACTGCCAAACAAGTTCTCATTGAGTCTATCATGTCCAGAGCCATGACATTGCGTCACACAGAGATTGCAATCTCTCTCAGCCTGCAAACAACCACATACTCTTCTAAAAATTCACACCCAAATAGCCTATTTAAAAGCAAGAAACCGCGAAAATTTCATTGATCATGTTCCATCCCCGTACAACCTGGACTGATATTGAGCACAGCAGATCTTGTGAAGTATAAACAAGGTCTATCACTATAGATTGGTCATACTACTACAGCATTGAAATTTAATGTTGCACGGTTCAGGAGTTAATCGCCTATCGCATTACAACTTTGGTTACCGTTCAATGAGGAAGGAATATAATTCTGTCTTCTTGACAGATATGCAGATTCTGTCTTAGAGGTAATTTCAGACTTGCCAAATCAATTAGAGATCAATTTTAGGAATTCTCTTATCTCATTTATTATACATACGGTGTAATATAAAAACAATGTACTATACACATGTGATTATTTACAGAGAATACAAATCAATTTCTGTTTCCTTGCTTGCGTTCCTCTTCATCTTCTGACACGTCTCCCCATCATCTGCGCTTATCAGTGTGGAATTCTTGAGAAGGACGTACTTCCTTTTTTGTCTGGTCGAAGAAAACGAAGATGGTTCGGTAGACGGAGCCAACGGACGAGCGTCCGTCGTTCTCTTCCGCTGCACCTCCGACGCGTTCAGGACCCTTCTTCGACGGTCCCGTTCCTTTCCAGCCCGCTAATGGCCGAGACCCGTAGAGCGGAGCCCGATATGACGTCGTCTCGTGATTTGGAAAATGGCGAAGAAATGACCGGTTGAGACGTCGGTTCAATAAAGAGGAGCGAGGAAGGAAGCCGACGACTCTTGAAAAGTCTTTCGAGTCTCCTCGGTTCCCCAGCACGGTTTCATCCGATTTCGCCGAAACTTTACGTGCTATGCTTTCAGAGGATAATCGTCCGGTCAATCTAAAATTTTAACGTATAGATATCATATTGATCATAAATTTTTTCAATTCTGTTGATTTAATCCTAAATATTTAAATAAAATTCCAATGCGATCTTTTTAATTAATTTTCATCAAAACTTACTAACGAGATGGTGTGTCACTTAAACCATTGGATTATAACCAGATTGCTATAATCACAATTTATGGTAAAATTTGAATGAAATGATTCCATTGAAATTTCGTACAAAAATTTGGGGTTAAATTGATAAAAATTGTAAAATTCAAAACTATATTGATATCGATGCGACACGTTTAAAATTGATTGGATAATTTTTTTAATTTTTTGCACGATGCATCTGACTTCTGCAAGACAGTCTACTTCACTGCTCCATGCTTTTTTCAGGCGAAGTAGTGGCACGCCTCATACCAATAAGAAAAAGTTGCTTTGGGGAAAGCTTTTTTGCATTTAGGCTCTTTTTGGAAAATGTTTTCGGAAATTGTGATGTTCGAGAGGCGAAAAATGTTTTAATATGGAAAATATTTTCCAATTAGTAAAAAGTTTCCTTCTAAAATTAAGGAAAATAGTTTCCTTTTTTGAAAAGAGGAAAATATTTTTTAGCTCTCCTCTCCCTCTTCTGTCGTGTCGTGAGTTTGTGAGCAATCCAATCGCCGGACCTCTGATCGTCAAATCGTTGGACCACCGCCTGTGGAAAATTTTGGGAAAAATTTTGTAAAAATATTTTCCATAAAAATTTTAAGTTTCAAACGAATACCAGGAAATATTATCATTTTTCAGGAAAATAACTTCCTGAAAAATATTTTTCAAAAATGCTTTACCATCACACTGTCTTACCACAAAAGGAGCCTTACCAATCACACTGTCTTCCCTGGTTTGAAGTATTTCTTGTTTTGAATGTTTTAAGTTTGGATTAAGATTAACAAGCACATGTTCCATTTTCCTTCAAATGACCACACATGTGGACATGCGCCATGCTCTCGAGACCGGTTAGTGATCAGTGCACGAGCACTAAGGGCATGCATAAGATGGAATAATTTTTGTTCTGGCTTTTTAATTCCAGAACTTATTATGGAACATAAATGCATTTGATAGGAATTTTTTTATTTTCGAAATAAATTTCTATTCTAAAAATAGGTTTAACCAACAAATCAGAAATAAAAAATTTGTGGTTCATCTTTCAAAATGAGAAATCAATAAATTATTTCTTTCTCACCCAACTCTCCCAAAATCCACCACTCACCATCGCCACCGTTGTCGCTAATCATCGCTGGCCGCCGGCTGAGCACCTCCTCTAGTCACCATAGCAGCTGATTGGTCATCACCAACACCGCCTTAACTTGCTAGTTGTCAATGGTTGATCACTGCAGTCGCCTTCCGGCTGATCACCACCACCGATGCCACTAATCAACCAGTTACCATCACCGTTCAAAAGGAAAATTTTATTTTAAGAAATATAAATTCTTTTCGTTATCAAAAAAATTATTTCTAAAATACAAATTTATATTTTTTTATACCGAGTACTCCACCATAGGCCCTCGTACACAAACGACACAAAAGGGCCGGACCCTTATATCTTAGGGAAAACTAGCATAGGATCTCAGCACCATGACCCACAATTACGAGTTTCAAACCCTTAGCCTCGGTGATGATGGATAAGTTTTTAACCAACACAGCTATCCGCCTTTAGATATGAAATATAGATTGTTTGTCTTTATCAAACGCATTTTTTTCTCATAAACCCATTTTGGAATAGAAATAGAAAAATATATTTATATTCCAGAAATCAATTTCTAATTGCAGGCTCTAAATTTATTCAATGAGGCCTAAAACCACGTTCCTCCTTAATTATTTCGCGACGTCACATGTGAAGATGGATAATTGTTTTTGTACATGTTTATAGGGACGGCCACACATGCTCATGTCGATTGGTTATAGCCAACTTGCTTCGCGAGACCATGTATTTGCACTCGGGGGATTCGAATATTTGGTACAATGCCTGCATGATGGGACCTAATTTATGCATGATTGCCACCACTGCGGTCCGTTGACTAGCGGTCACCACTGCTAGTCACCGTCACCATTGTTGATGCTGCCTCCTCTAGTCGCCAGCAGATGGGTCGCCTTCGCTGCCGGTCACCATAGCGGCCATCCGATCAGCATCACCGCCACAAGTGGCCAGCCGGCTAGTCACCACCAATACTACCATGATCCATTAATTGCCAATGGCAAGTCGTCACCACCGCCGTCCACCCAATCACCGCTACCGTTGTCAATCAGCCGGTCACCATCACCGTCCAAAAGAAAAAATCTATTTTAAAAAGTATAAAAATTTTCATTATCAAACGAATTTCTATTTCTCGCCTCCAATCCTCTTCAACGTCCACCGCTCCTCAGCTCCACCAAAAGTCATGTGAGAACCCAATTTGTGGGAGCCAATAAGTTAAATTTGCCCACTATTGAAAAAAGAAATACACTAATCATGCTGATAATAATTGGTTCTTATATGGGCGGGCACGCAACTTGCACCTTCGGTTTTTATTTCTCGTTCAACATCACGAGACAATAATTAAATTCACGATTCGCACGAGAAAATGAAAAACTCGACATTAATTTTCTTTTTTCCTTTTCTTATTCCCTAAATTCTTCCCTTGAAAATAGATGAATATTTTTCTTTTTTTAATTAATAACTGAATATAAACGAGTGTTTACAATTCAGAAAAGTAAAAGAAAATAAGAGAAGCATTTTGAATTTCGCATATAGAGGGCGACAACGAGGTAAGTAATTTTATCAAGTGAGCTTTCTTAATGGAAAACGACTATGAATTGTTAATTTCTATACTTTACCTTTTTATCATTTATCTTCTGTAAGCTTTATCTCTTTGAATTAAATTTGAAAAGACGAATTTACGAGTTCTTTTAACGCTAGCGAGGGGGAATTCGATATTCTCTTAAATAAACGGAGAAGACATCAGTAGTCAAAATAAAATTTTGTGGTCAACCCAAAATTCTAGTTGCCAACCCCCATCATGCATCCTCACTCTCATCATCCGGGCCGTTCGCGCCGCGGTCTCATATCCTCGAACGGCCCAGATTTCTTCTCGCTCGCGCACGTAGCCAACACATGGTTCTGCCCTCTTAGTGCCTCACCGTACAACATCACACGTCGCGTTAAATACGATGCAAGACTCTAAAATCATCGTCGTGTTTGGCTTCAAACCCTAAAATCCCCGGCGATTGGCGCATCCAGCTCACTCGATGATCGCCGGAATTCGCGAGTGATTCGAGTTCTCGCCGTTCAGCTCTGGCTCTGTCGACGTCTCGCTCCGGAGGCTGCAGCGAGGGGAAGACTGCGTTTCTCGCCTCATCAATCGCTCGAGAAAGGTGAGGTGCAGTTGGCTTTCGTTTCGTCGCCTTCGGCGAAATATTCGATCGCATCGCCGTCGACCGCTCGTGCTGCGTGCGATAATTGTGCCGTTCTTTCCTCAATGGACAAACGAGGTGATGATATATATCGGAATCTCGATTCGCTCTGGTCTTAAATGACGATTTCGCTGTTCATATTACTGTTGGCCAAAGTTAGGTATGTAAGCTTGCTTCCGAATGCACTCGAAGGCCCACACGAAGTCTAAAGCAGGAAAAGAGTAGGAAAGTTTCGTCGCAGAGAAATTGCATCTTCTTCCTCTGATCTTGTCGGACGCTCCTAGTGAAGGAAGGAGACCATGTGGGCTCCTCAAATATGAAGCCCGCCGAAGCGGGCATGCATCTCTTGATCTAGCTCGGTTCCTTCAGATGCGAGGTTCGCTTCGTCATCGGGGTCCTTCGAAAACAGGTGCCTGACCACATCTGATGACCGGGGGTGGAACCTCATTGCGAGCAGGCTCTCGCTCGCTCCGGGATTCGAGACATCGGCCCCGATACCGCTCCCCGCTCGAGCTTGATCCGGACTACGGAGACGAGCAATACCATGACAAGAGTCCCACATCTTTGGAACCACCTTGTCCCTATACGACGGGAAGATACGCGTGCAGATAAAGATCAATCCAAGAAAGTGAATCATAGACTATCGACAAGTCTTCGATCTGAAGTTAGGGGAAAGAGATGAGACTTACCCTTCCAGGCATTCCTCGTTGCAGCGACGGATGAAATCGTCTGCATATGCTTTGAACTCGCTGTCGAGACGTTCTGCCAGTCTCGTTGCATCCCTTAGGGGCAACACGTCCCAGATCTTTAGGATTTGGATGTATCTCGATTTCTTCAGGATGTCGACGGTGAGCAGCACGTAGAGACCTTCGATCTCGAATTGCTTCACCATACGAGCGCAGCTTTTGGGGAGTAAATCCACATTGGTCTTCTCAGGTCTCCAGCCGGCAGCAAGTTTTGACAAGAGGTTTAGGATTGACATCTGCTTCCTAAGCGACGCCAGCTTCCTGAAAGACTTCACGAAGTTGTCGCCGAAGAGAACCTACAGTTGACAAAAGAAGGTATCGCCACTGATTCTGCAAAAGTTCAATGTTCATAATGTGGCAAAGAAAACCATCGCGCAGTGCTTTACCCTCCATCGAGCATCTCTAAATAGGACATTACTGCTATCGAGCGAATCATTGAGTTGAATAGCCTCTTCCTTCCGATCCAAAATGTCTTTGACTTCATCACTATTGGAGGAGCATTCTCGGCCCTTAGCATCAGGAAAGCATTTTGGCCTCCAACTCTCGTTTCGAAATAGTTCAGTGCTTCCATCAACCGGATCATCACGCTGTTTTTTCTTCCCGTACAAAATGGCTTTAACATCATCAATGTTGAAGAAACATCCACGGCTCTTAGCATCATGAACCAAAGCTTCCCATACAGATCTACTTCTCGTTAACGTCATCTCGTTTCCCAAAATCCAAAGAGAGTATCTACATAGAGGCAGCGAAAAGCGGGGATTAGGGATTGTTTCTAGATTAACGTCTTCGGGCAAAATTCGAATTGCCTCAGTTAAGGAGGACTAGAAAGAGACTACCTCGCCCTGGTGATTGTGACATTGGTTCTCTTAGCATCAGAAACGAAACCGATAAAGCCACGACGGTTGGATCTCACGGTGGACACTACTATGACGTCTTCTTCACCCCCTTGGAACCCATCCACTGACCTCACTTTCACTGTAAAGCCTCTGATATTTTCGTATCTTTTTCCAATTTTCTGTTGTATGGCAGCAACCTGAGCTCTATATGGAGATATCACGCCCACACCTAGATCTTCGCCTGAAGAATTGCATGCTGCAGAAAAACCAAGACGGTATACTTAGATTACAGAGAAGTTACGACCACACTAAACTGGAAAGTGTTGTGTACACATCAGATTACTGTCTTATGTGTCCTGAAAGGCTAAGTTAATGACCTAAATGACGAGAAAGCACCTCATCTCCAGTGTCAAAACGCATTTAAAGCTATGCAAATCTCTCCAAACATCCCCAGAAACTAAATGGACTTCGTGCCAAGATTGAAAAGAAGTATTCTTCTCTCGCAGCTTCGGAAGTCAACAACTACCGCCTGTGCTCTGCGGCAGTACAGCCAAAGGTGCATCCACATATATGACCAAAAATGTGCAATGATATAGTCATTACTTGCATTAGTTCATGCTATTTGGCAGAGAATTATATAATCTGGCGAAATTCTCTCATGGCGTACCTTCATATAGATTCCTCAAAATCATCGAGACGACTCTCACCTCCACATAGTTCCTGAGGCTACGTCCATCATCCCCAACTTCTTCTCTTCCGCTGGAAATATTTATAAAAGAGAAGGGGCCAAACATCGGCCACGGCAAATGACATTTTCTGTAACTTTCACTGGTAACATTCGGCCCATTTTGAATTTGATTACTGTAAAAGAATGATGTTGGAAAGCGACTTATCGCAGGATGCATTCTGTACTGGATACTGAGAAGGTGCCTCGGATGACCCAGAGAACTCAACCTTTCGAATAGACTCCTTCCAAAGCCCGCCTTGCTGGAAAGCTACGGAAATAAAAACATGCACAAACTTAAAGGTCAATTAAGCATAAAATCAACATAGTTATGTATGCTTCTGCACGTTGCTAATAAAACATTCAGCGATGACATACCTTGCTCTCAACCATTGCAGGCAGCTGACGTTCATCTCCAACTAAAATTGCGTGCCTGACGCCGGGAAGTTGTAGCGGAATCATCGACTCGCTTTCTTTTAACTGCGCAGCCTCATCAATCACCACTAAAGCGACAGGCTCCACTTTCATGGAGTAGTAGAGCTTATACGAGCTGGAGGCAGTGCAGAAAATCAACGAAGCTGCTTGATAACAGAACTCAGCTATAGTGCTCTTACTCTTAAATTTTGCAGGGTTTAGCCTTCCAAGAGACGTATTAAGAGTTCGCAAGAGAGAGAGACATTCACGTCTCTTCATTGATAATGCTGCATATGGTGGATCTGTGAGAGTTCTAGATGATGATCGACCCGATGAAAGTGCTTCCTTCAACTTTCTCGAATCCAACTTCTCTCTACATAATGAAACTTCAAAAGAATCCAGTAAGATGAGAAGGGACTCAATATCCCGGAAATTACGTTCCAAAAGGTAACTTTTGGATATATGGGTGCATAAGATAGAGAAGCATCTTCGGAGAGACTCTGCACTTGACTTGAATCTGTGCCTGAAAAATTTCAGAAACGATTTAATTTTAGGTTTGGATTCATTACGATTAGGCTTCGCTGTAATCATGCGTTTATTCTCCAGAAAAATGTGGTATTGGCCGGCACAGTCATCGAGAATATCAATCATGGACGGTAGACAACGCTGCCAGCCAGTGAGTACAGAAAAGCACTGCGCAACACAATCGATGCGATGATCCAAGAAAATTTCCTCCATATTTGAATCTACCTTCATCCGTTCCTCGTTCCCAAAACATATTATGTCTCCTACGTTATAGAGCAAGCTTCCCCCATGAGAATTTGTGCAAACCGATTGTTTCACCAGCTGCAAAACACGAGATGCCAATTCCTTGATGGCCACATTTGTTGGAGCACAAACGAGGGTTCTGTGTTTTCTTTCCAAGAGAGTAAACAGCAGCGTCGCAACAGTTTTGGTCTTCCCTGTCCCCGGAGGACCCTGTATCATTTCCACAGCTGACCTGTGCTGACACTTGATTGTGTCGAGACAGGCCAGAACGGCTTTTTTCTGGGATTCATTCAGACTGCCAAACAAGTTCTCATTGAGACTGTCATGTCCAGAGCCATGACATTGCGTCGCACAGAGATTGCAATCTCTCTCAGCCTGCAAACAACCGCGTACTCTTCTAATATTTCACACCCAAATAGCCTATTTAAAAGCAAGAAACCGCGAAAATTTCATTGATCATGTTCCATCCCCGTACAACCTGGACTGATATTGAGCACAGCAGATCTTGTGAAGTATAAACAAGGTCTATCACTATAGATTGGTCATACTACTGCAGCATTGAAATTTAATGTGATCGCGTGACTTGGGGCAATCTTCTTTTGACTGATTGAAGAAATAACGAGCTAACTCAAAGGAGAATGAAGTTTTTTACTTTTATCTAAAGTCAGAATCGAGTTTCATTGCGGCCAATGATATGCTTACCGTAAAAATGCATTGAGACAAATAAGTGCAGCAACTTAGTCCTTACCACTGAATCCGTACGGAGAACTCCCTTTTCAATCTTCAATTTCTGAAATTTGTGTAGCACGTTCCATATCCTATTGTTAGTGACTACGTTTATCACGAAAACTGCATACATTGACTCCCAGCTGCGATCATCCTTCACTTCATCTCCCAAAAATGCCTTGACTCTGAACTTTGTTGACGTTTGAGCATCCCCGTCAGCACCTCCATCGATTTCAGCAACCGATGAGAATGTCCATCTTCCTGCAAACCTTTCTAAGCTGGGAATGGAGTCCGGTTTAGCATTAGTTAACATCAAAACATCCCCAGGCAAAGTTTTGTAAGGTTCCTTGCCACGGTCAGTGGACCTATTTCTCCAGTGGTCCACTTCCACATGGTAAGCATTCTTCTGGCCTCCAACAAACCTAGTGACTTTCGCGAAAGGCAGCCTAGATACATTCTGCAAACTTGAACAGAGACTGGCTCGTGTTTCCTCAAGCAAAGGAAATGTATAAGAAGCAAGGTATTGCTTAACTGATTGAAATGACTCCGGGATGCTCTCCACCTACAAAACGGGTGCATCGAAAATCAAACACGACGGACCAACTTCGCTCGCTAGATCGAGCAACTCTGTACTCTGTCCTGTCAGAGTCACACGGATAGGAGAGCAAATATTCCACCCAACACCTAATAACTTCGCCACAAGAGACGGAGAGCAAGGTCCTTCCCCACTTTACAACAGTCCAACTTTACATAGCAAGGTTCACAAAGAAATGTCGCGAAAGAGCAACGATCCAACATCATTTAGAATATTTTCGAGCTAATACGCATTAAACTAAAGGCCAAGATAGATGATCAGAACAGCAAGCATGGCCCAGAAAAAATGAGAAAAGAAGAAAGGAAAGAGACCAAGAAAAGAGAACCTTGTCCCCGTAGAGATTCATATTGAAGATTTGTGGAAGGGACCAAGAAAAGATAATGTCAGTCAGGTCACTGGGCTTGTCTTTCTTCCTGCCAGAACCAGCTTCTGCAGAATCCACGGCCACTCCCACACCCATCTCTAAAGCCATGAAAATCCTTACTTTCCCGTTGAAGATGACGAGTACGTCTGAGAATTTCAATGCGAGAGCGCCTATGAAGAAGCGAGCAGCTTTAGCGCTTTGCTAATCGATCCCGTCCGAGACGAGCATTTGAAAAAAGACGATCGGGGAGTGAACGCGAGAAGTGTTGAAAAAAGGACGAGACAGGTTGCCGACGATGAGATGAGACTCGCGAAAAGTCTTGGTCTCGTCGTAGCTCCGCACTTTATTGGATCCCATTACCGTCGTCCCCCTACCATAATGCTAATCGAAAGTAAAGATGCAGGATCCGGATTCCCAGCTTTGTGCCTCCAGAGCAGGTATGTTTTTGTTTTAATATCAGTCGTCGGATCAAATCCGACGGCTGAGATCGTGAGCCCATAAAAAAAAGAAAATATTTTTGTGTCAATTCCGTTTTTTCACTAATTAGACCTTGTCCTTCTCTCAGTTCCCTTATTCCCGCCCCTTCGCACACGAAAAGCAGAAAAACACCCCCTCACACTTTTTTCAAAATTCACTCCCTCCCTCTCTCTCCCCGAAAAGCCTCGCCATTGCGGCTGCTCTCGAGCTTTGACCATCTCCGGTCACGACGAGTTCTCATCTACCGGGGACTCTGATTCCCTCTCCGACCTCCGCTCCGACAACCGGAGCATCATCTTCTGCGGGAAGTTCATCCCTCACCGAGAATCGCCACCGAATCATCCTCCTCCTACTCCTCCGAGGACGAAGAGGCCGCCGCTCCCGACCGGCCGCGGAAGCCGAAGGAGCTCGAGCAATAGGAATTGGTCGCCACGGTCTGGAGGAGGAAGTGCCGGTGGTCCCTGATGGCGTTCGGATTGGCAAGGTTCCCGACGGAGATGGCGCTGGGCGAGATGAGGACAAGGCAGGGCCGCAACATGGAGAAGAAGCGGTCGTGCGAGGGCGGTGGTGGCGAGATCGTGAGGAGCGGCGGTTGCGGCGACGGGAGAAGGAAAGAAACGGTCTCTCGTCACTGCCCCAACCGCCCCTCTGAACCCTTATTTTAATCTGTCTCTTTCGCCTTCGCTCCTCTCTTTTCTCTCTCTCGTCCTTCTTCCCTCGTCGTCGATCACATCCCACTCGGAATCTCTGGAGAAAGAACACGGGCAAGGAACAAGAAGAGGGCACCCAGAGCCGAACCCCAGCAGACGCCGCCATGACTGCCACCACTGAGTACCAGGGCTCCTTCCTCGGCCGCATCAGCATCAGCCGCAACCAAGTCGTGTCCCTCGCATGTGACGTGGTTTGGGCAAAATCAACACTGTATTTGATCCCATTACCATCGTCCCCCTACCATAATGCGAATCGAAAGTAAAGATGCAAGCCTTTCCGACCCAAAAAGTAAAGAAGCGAGAAAGGTACGACGTATGATCATCTCAAACCTGCGAACGACGGTTTCGCTCGGGTTAGGCTTTCTTGCATGCTAAGCCTTCATCACTGTCAACGTACACACGGTCTTTCCCTCGCCTCTGAACCATCTGGCGTCCGACATGTTTGGAGCTAGCTCGGGAAATTTGGCGAAGACACCAAACCGCGTCCCATTTTTTTACCCTGAATGCCCAGTCAATGCGTACTACACGCGTCTTGATCTTAAGGAGGGTGGTTTGACGCCGTACATGAGCACTGAAATCATTCCAGTAAGACCTAAAACCATGGCCCCCTCGATGCATCGAGCCTCCTCTACATACTCCAAAGGGAATACTCGGCATCGGACGTAAGATTGAAGTGCCTGATGCACACCGAATGAAATAAAAGTCTTCCAGAGCGTTCATGTAATTTAGGCAACTGGGTCTAATGGGTGTTCCGTAGAAAGATTTGAAGTTCAAGTTTCTCTGGAGACTTGCATGGTTTCCTGGCAATTTGGGCTGGAGAGATTTTTAATGAAAAATTACGCCCGATCCATAAGTTAATTGCCTATCGCATTACGACTTTGATTACTGTTCAACGAGGAAGAAATATAATTCGTCTTGTTGACAGATATGCCAATTTGGGATTTGCCAAATCAATTAGAGATCGAATCTACGAATTCTTTTATCTGTTTTATTATACATACAGTGTAATATAAAACCGATGTACTATACACATGTAATTATTTACAGAGAATACAAATCAGTTTCTCTTCCCTTGCTTGCGTTCCTCTTCATCTTCTGACACGTCTCCCCATCATCTGCGCTTATCAGTGTGGAATTCTTGAGAAGGACGTACTTCCTTTTTTGTCTGGTCGAAGAAAATGAAGATGGTTCGGTAGGCGGAGCCAACGGACGAGCGCCGTCGTTCTCTTCCGCTGCACCTCCGACGCGTTCAGGACCCTTCTTCGACGGTCCCGTTCCTCTCCAGTCCGCTAAAGGCCGAGATCCGTAGAGCGGAGCCCGAGTTGACGTCATCTCGTGATTTGGAAAATGGCGAAGAAATGACCGGTTGAGACGTCGGGTCAAGAAAGAGGGGCGAGGAAGGAAGCCGACGATTCTTCAAAAGTCTTTCGAGTCTCCTCGGTTCCCGAGCACGGTTTCATCTGATTTCGACGAAACTTTACGTGCTACGCTTTCAGAGGATAATCGTCCGGTCAATCTTAAATTTTAACGTGTAGATACCATTTTGATCATACATTTTTTCAGTTATGTTGATTTAATCCTAAATATTTAAATAAAATTCCAATGCGATCTTTCTAATTAATTTTCATCAAAACTTACTAACGAGATAGTGTGTCACTTAAACCGTTGGATTATAACCGGATTGCTATACTCACAATTTATGGTAAAATTTGAATGAAATGATTCTATTGAAATTTCCTACAAAAATTTGGGGTTAAATTGATAAAAATTGTAAAATTCAAAACTATATTGATATCGATGCGACACATTTAAAATTGGTTGGATAATTTTTTTAGTTTTTCGCACGATGCATCTGTCTTCTGCAAGACAGTCTACTTCACTGCTCCATGCTTTTTTCAGGCGAAGTAGTGGCACACCTCATACCAATAAGAAAAAGTTGCTTTGGGGAAAGCTTTTTTACATTTAGGCTCTTTTTGGAAAATGTTTTCGGAAATTATGATGTTCGGGAGGTGAAAAATGTTTTACTATGGAAAATATTTTTTCAATCAGTGAAAAGTTTCATTCTAAAATTAAGGAAAATGTTTTCCTTTTTTGAAAAGAGAAAAATATTTTCCAACTCTCCTCTCTCTCTTTTGTCGTGAGTTTATGAGTAATCGAATTGCCAAACCTCCGATCGTCGGACCATCGGACCGCCGCCGGTGGAAAATTTCCGGAAAAATTTTGTATAAGTATTTTTCAAAAAAATTTTAAGTTTCAAACGAACACCAGAAAATATTTTTATTCAAAAGTGCTTTATTTTTAGCAAAACGAACAGAGCCTTACCATCATTCTGTCTTCCCTGGTTTGAACTATTTCTTGTTTTGAATGTTTGAACGAGCACATGTTCCACTTTCCCATTTCAAATGACCACACGTGGACATGCGCCATTCTCTCGAGACTAGTTAGTGATCAGTGCACGAGCACTAAGGGCATGCATAAGATGGAAAAATTTTTGTTCCGGCTTTTCAATTCCATAACTTATTCTAGAACAAAAATGCATTTGATAGGAATTTTTTTAAAGATGAAATAAATTTCTATTCTAGAAATAGGTTTAACCAACAAATCAGAAATAAAAAATTTATGGTTTATCTTCCAAAATGAGAAATTAAGAAATTATTTCTCTCTCGCCCAACACCCCCAAAATCTCCCACTCACCATCACCACCGTTGTCGACGATTGTTGCCGGCCGCCAATCACCACCGCCGGCTAATCACCTCCTCTAGTCACCATAGCGGCTGATCGGTCATCACCAACACTGCTTTAACCCACTAGTTGTCAGTAATTGGTCACTGTAGCGGCCTTCCGGCTGATCACCACCACCGATGCCACCAATCAACTAGTTACCATCATCGTCCAAAAGGAAAATTTTCTTTTAAGAAATATAAATTATTTTCATTATAAAAAAAATTATTTTTGAAATGCAAATTTATATTTTATCCACGGGACCCCGTACATGGACAGCACAAAAGGGCCAGGCCCTTATAGCTGAGGGAAAACTAGCACATAACCCCAGCACCATGGTCCCTGACTATGGGTTTTGAACCCTTAACCTTGGCGATGATGAATAAGTTTTTAATCAATACAGTTACCCACCGTTGGATATGAAATATTGATTGTTTGTCTTTATCAAACATTTTTTTCTCAGAAATTCATTCTGGAATAGAAATAGAAAAATATATTTATATTTCGAAAATCAATCTAACTGCAGGCTCTAAATTTATTCAATGAGACCTAAAACCACGTTCATCCTTAATTATTTCGCAACGTACATGTGAAGACGGATAATTGTTTTTGTACATGTTTATAGGGACGGCCACACATGCTCATGTCGATTGGTTATAGCCAACTTGCTTTGCGAGACCATGGATTTGCACTCGGGGGATTCCAATATTTGGTACAATGCTTGCATGATGGGACCTAATTTATGCACGATAGCCATCGCCACTGTCGATCGACTAGCGGTCGCTGCTACTAGTCACCGTCACCATCGTTGCCGTCGCCTTCTCTAGTCGCCAGCAGACGGGTCGCCGTCGCTGTCGGTCACCATAGCAGCCACTTGATCACCATCACTGCCACAGGTTGCCAGCCCGCTGGTCACCACCAATACCGCCATGACCCGTCAATTGCCGATGGCAAGTCACTACCACCGTCGTCCACCCAATCACCGCCGTCACCGTCGACCGACCCGTCACCATGACTGTCCAAAAGGAAAAATCTATTTTAAAAAGTAGAAAATTTTTTCATCATCAAACCAATTTCTATTTCTGAAATAAAAATTATTTGTCCTTATTAAACGTATTTTTTATTCAGAAACTAATTTATGATTAAAAATTGAATCATGCAGTTAAATATTGGCCTTGAGGCGATCAAGTGGGCATTCGTGCACTGGAGAGTACTATCGTATAGTACTCTCCAGAACAAATGCTCAGCTTCGCACGTAAAATCCTTCTTTCAAAAAGAAAAATAAAAAAAAATTGAACGAAAAGGGCGTCGTTCATTTCCCAACGTCGGCACTTGTCAATATGGAATTAAAATAAAATAAAATTTTCTGGTCAACCCAAAATTCTAGTTGCCAACCCCCACCATGCATCCTCACTCTCATCATCCGGACCGTTCGCGCCGCGGTCTCATATCCTCGAACGGCCCGGATTTCTTCACGCTCGCGCACGTAGCCAACACGTGGTTCTGCCCTCTTCGTGCCTTCAAGGCAACTGTACAACATCACACGTGGCGTTAAAGACGATGCAAGACTCTAAAACCGTCGTCGTGTTTGGCTTGAAACCCTAAAATCCCCGGCGATTGGCGCATCCTGCTCACTCGATGATCGCCGGAATTCGCGAGTGATTCGAGTTTTCGCCGTTCAGCTTCTGGCTCTGTCGACGTCTCGCTCCGGAGGCTGCAGCGAGGGGAAGACTGCGTTTCTCGCCTCATCAATCGCTCGAGAAAGGTGAGGTGCAGTTGGCTTTCGTTTCGTCGCCTTCGGCGAAATTTTCGATCGCATCGCCGTCGACCGCTCGTGCTGCGTGCGATAATTGTCCCGTTCTTTCCTCAATGGACAAACGAGGTGATGATATAACTCGGAATCTCGATTCGCTCTGGTCTTAAATGACGATTTCGCTGTTCATATTACTGTTGGCCACACGAAGTCTAAAGCAGGAAAAGAGTAGGAAAGTTTCGTCGCAGAGAAATTGCATCTTCTTCCTCTGATCCTGTCGGACGCTCCTAGTGAAGGAAGGAGACGATATGGGCTCCTCAAATATGAAGCCCGCCGAAGCGGGCATTCATCTCTTGATCTAGCTCGGTTCCTTCATTTCGAAATAGTTCAGTGCTTCCATCAACCGAATCATCACGCTGTTTTTTCTTCCCGTCCAAGATGGCTTTAACATCGTCAATATTGAAGAAACATCCACGGCTCTTAGCATCATGAACCAAAGCTTCCCATGCAGATCTACTTCTCGTTAACGTCATCTCATTTCCCAAAATCCAAAGAGAGTATCTACATAGAGGCAGCAAAAAGCGGGGATTAGGGATTGTTTCTAGATTAACGTCTTCGGGCAAAATTCGAATTGCCTCAGTTAAGGAGGACTAGAAAGAGACTACCTCGCCCTGGTGATTGTGACATTGGTTCTCTTAGCATCAGAAACGAAACCGATAAAGCCACGAGGGTTGGATCTCACGGTGGACACTATTATGACGTCTTCTTCACCCCCTTGGAACCCATCCACTGACCTCACTTTCACTGTAAAGCCTCTGATATTTTCGTATCTTTTTCCAATTTCCTTTAGTATGGCAGCAACCTGAGCTCTATATGGAGATATCACGCCAACACCTAGATCTTCGCCTGAAGATTTGCATGCTGCAGAAAAACCAAGACGGTATACTTAGATTAGAGAGAAGTTACGACCACACTAAACTGGAAAGTGTAATGTACACATCAGATTACTGTCTTATGTGTCCTGAAAGGCCAAGTTAATGACCTAAATGACAAGAAAGCACCTCATCTCCAGTGTCAAAACGCATTTACAGCTATGCAAATCTCTCCATACATCCCCAGAAACTAAATGGACTTCGTGGCAAGATTGAAAAGAAATATTCTTCTCTCGCAGCTCCGGCAGTCAACCACTACCGCCTGTGCTCTGCGGCAGTACAGCCAAAGGTGCATCCACATACATGACCAAAAATGTGCAATGATATAGTCATTGCTTGCATTAGTTAATACTATTTGGCAGAGAATTATATAATCTGGCGAAATTCTCTCATGGCGTACCTTCATATAGATTCCTCAAAATCATCGAGACGACTCCCACCTCCCCATAGTTCCTGAGGCTACGTCCATCATCCCCAACTTCTTCTCTTTCGCTGGAAATATTTATAAAAGAGAAGGGGCCAAACATCGGCCACGGCAAATGACATTTTCTGTAATTTTCACTGGTAACATTCGGCCCATTTTGAATTTGATTATTGTAAAAGAATGAGGTTGGAAAGCGACTTATCGCAGGATGCATTCTGTACTGCATATTGAGAAGGTGCCTCGGATGACCCAGAGAACTCAACCTTTCGAATAGACTCCTTCCAAAGCCAGCCTTGCTGGAAAGCTACGGAAATAAAAACATGCACAAACTTAAAGGTCAATTAAGCATAAAATCAAAATAGTTACGTATGCTTCTGCACGTTGCTAATCAAACATTCAGCGATGACATACCTTGCTCTCAACCATTGCAGGCAGCTGACGTTCATCTCCAACTAAAATTGCGTGCCTGACGCCACGAAGTTGTAGCGGAATCATCGACTCGCATTCTTTTAACTGCGCAGCCTCATCAATCACCACTAAAGTGACAGGCTCCACTTTCATGGAGTAGTAGAGCTTATATGAGCTGGAGGCAGTGCAGAAAATCAAGGAAGCTGCTTGATAACAGAACTCAGCTATAGTGCTCTTACTCTTAAATTTTGCAGGGTTTAGCCTTCTAAGAGACGTATTCAGAGTTCGCAAGAGAGAGAGACATTCACGTCTCTGCATTGATAATGCTGCATATGGTGGATCTGTGAGAGTTATTGATGAAGATGGACCCGATGAAAATGCTTCCTTCAACTTTCTCGAATCCAACTCCTCTCTACATAATGAAACTTCAAAAGAGTCCAGTAAGATGAGAAGGGACTCAATATCCCGGAAATTATGTTCCAAAAGGTAACTTTTGGATATATGGGTGCATAAGATAAAGAAGCATCTTCGGAGAGACTCTGCACTTGACTTGAATACGTCCTTGAAAAATTCCAGAAACGATTTACTTTTAGGTTTGCATTCATTACGATTAGGCTTCGCTGCAATCATGCGCTCATTCTCCAGAAAAATGTGGTATTGGCCGACACAGTCATCGAGAATATCGATCATGGACGGTAGACAATCCTGCCAGCCAGTGAGTACAGAAAAGCACTGCGCAACACAATCGATGCGACGATCTAAGAATATTTCCTCCATAGTTGAATCTACTTTCATCCTTTCCTCGTTCCCGAAACATATTATGTCTCCTACGTTATAGAGCGATCTTTCCCCATAAGAATTTGTGCCAACCGATTGTTTCACCAGCTGCAAAACACGAGACGCCAAATCCTTGATGGCAACATTTGTTGGAGCACAAACAAGGGTTCTATGTTTCCTTTCCATAAGAGTAAATAGCAGCGTCGCAACAGTTTTGGTCTTCCCTGTCCCCGGAGGACCCTGAATCATTTCCACAGCTGACCGGTGCTGACACTTAATTGTGTCGAGACAGGCCAGAACGGCCTTTTTCTGGGATTCATTTAGACTGCCAAAGAAGTTCTCATTGAGACTCTCATGTCCAGAGCCATGACATTGCTTCATACAGAGATTGCAATCCGTCTCAGCCTGCAAGCGAACACATACTCTTCTAAAGTTTTCCACCCAAATAGCCTATTTAAAAGTAAGAAACCACGAAAAATTTGTTGATTATTTTCCATCATCGTACAACCTGGACTGATATTGAGCACAACAGATCTTGTGAAGTATAAACAAGGTCTATCACTATAGATTGGTCATACTACCACAGCATTGAAATTTAATGTGATCGCGTGACTTGGGGCAATCTTCTTTTGACTGATTGGAGAAATAACGAGCTAACTCAAAGGAGAATGAAGTTTTTACTTTTATCTAAAGTCAGAATCGAGTTTCGTTGCGGCCAATGATATGCTTACCGTAAAACCGTACTGAGATAAATAAGTGCAGCAACTTAGTCCTTACCACTGAATCCGCACAGAGAACTCCCTTTTCAATCTCCAACTTCTGAAATCTGTGTAGCACGTTCCATATCCTATTGTTAGTGACTATGTTTATCACGAAAACTGCATACATTGACTCCCAGGTGCGATCATCCTTCACTTCATCGCCCAAAAATGCCTTGACTCTGAACTTTGTTGACGTTTGAGCATCCCCGTCAGCACCTCCATCGATTTCATCAACCGATGAGAATGTCCATCTTCCTGCAAACCTTTCTAAGCTGGGAATGGAGTCCGGTTTAGCATTAGTTAACATCAAAACATCCCCAGGCAAAGTTTTGTAAGGTTCCTTGCCACGGTCAGTGGACCTATATCTCCAGTAGTCCACTTCCACATGGTAAGCATCCTTCTGGCCTCCAACGAACCTAGTGACTTTCGCGAAAGGCAGCCTAGATACATTCTGCAAACTTGAACAGAGACTGGCTCGTGTTTCCTCAAGCAAAGGAAAGGTATAAGAAGCAAGGTACTGCTGAACTGATTGAAATGACTCCGGGATGCTCTCCACCTGCAAAACGGGTGTATCAAAAATCAAACACGACCCCAACTTCACTTGCTAGATCGAGCAACTCCATACTCTGTCGTATTGATGTCACACGGATAGGAGAGCAAATATTCCACCCAACACCTGATAACTTTGCCACATAGAGACCGAAAGCAAGGTCCTTCCCCATTCTACAGCAGTCCAACTTTACATAGCAAGGCTCACAAAAGAAACATCGCAAAAGAGCAATGAAACAACATCATTTAGAATATTTTCGAGCTAATACGCATTAAACTAAAGGCCAAGATAGATGATCAGAACAGCAAGCATGGCCCAGAAAAATGGGAAAAGAAAGAAAGGAAGGAGACCAAGAAAAGAGAACCTTGTCCCTGTAGAGATCCATATTGAAGATTTGTGGAAAGGACCAAGAGAAGATAATATCAGTCAGGTCACTGGGCTTGTCTTTCTTCCTGCCGGAATCAGCTTCTGCAGTATCCACGGCCAGTCCCACACCCATCTCTAAAGCCATGAAAATCCTTACTTTCCCGTTGAAGATGACGAGTACGTCTGAGAATTTCAATCAACGAGTGACTGCGAGAGCGCCTACGAAGGAGCGTGCAGCTTTAGCGCTTTGCGAATCGATCCCGCCCGAGACGAGCATTTGGAAAAAGACGATCGGGGAGTGAACGCGAACAGTGTTGAAAAAAGGACGAAAAAGGAAGTCAGCGATGAGATAGATTCGTGAAAAGTCTTGGTCTCCTCGTACGTCGGCACTTTAAGATGCCTTGCTTTTATTTCGGGGAATAATTTCTTTAGAGAAATATTTTTTTTTCTATTTTTATTATTTGTAATAATTTTTAAGTAAAATAAGATGATTTGTAACTATACAAAATTTCTATTCTTGTGTTCGGAACGATCACAAATTTTTGTTATTTTTATTTCTTCTTCTTATTCACGAACGTCCGAAAGCCGCTGGCTATCGCCCGTTGCCACCCAACCCTCGTTGCCGCTGCCCTTTGGCCACCCACAATCCGCCACCGGCCACGAGAGGAGGTGGCGGGCTATAGGTGGCTGAAGGGCAGCAACGTCAAGGGTTGGGCAGCCGACGACGTTGAGTGGCAGGGCAGCAATGGCTAGTGGTGGTCGGGCGACGGTTTGGTGGCCATGGTCGGGCGGCAATCTGGTGGGGGCTTCAACGGTGGGCGGCTGGAGGTGGCCGCGGCAAGAGATAAGAACAAAATAATAATAAAAAAGAAAATTAACTTATTTTTAGAAATTGTTCCCATGAACAATAAGCTACTTTTTTTTCTTCTTGTTTCTATTCTCGGAAACAACTTTCTATTCTTGAGAACAAAAAAATAAATTAGCGTTACCAAACGGATTTTTGTTCTTTTTTAGTTCTGGAGAACAAAAGAACAGAAATTGAAGAAAATAAAAACGTTGTCATGCGCACCCTTATTTGATCCCATTACCATCGTCCCCCTACCGTTATGCAAATCGAAAGTGAAGATGCATGGCTTTCCGACCCAAAAAATAAAGAAGCGAAAAAGGTATGGCGTATGATCATCTCGAACCCGTGAGCGAACGACGGTTTTGCTCGGGTTAGGCTTTCTTGCATGCTAAGCCTTCATCATTGTCGCCGTACACACGGTATTTTCCTCGCCTCCGAACCATCTGGCGTCCGACATGTTTGGAGCTGGCTTGGGAAATTTGGCAACACCAAACCGCGTCCCTTTTTTCTACCCTGAATTCCCAGTGGATGCGTACTACACGCGTCTTGATCTTAAGGAGGCCAGCGTGGATTTGAACGATTACCTTTTTTCAGGAAAAAAAAAAAAGACAAAACAAAAGGGAGATGGGCACCTATTAAAGTGGGGGCCACCCCCTTCCCCCTTAAAATCCCCTACCTGGAATAATCAGATCCGGGCAAGGGATCTAGATTCGGGTAGGGAATCCAAATCCTACATGGATTTGACGCCATACATGAGCACTTAAATCAATTTAGTAGGACATAAACCCATGGCCCCCTCAATGCATCGAGCCTCCTCTAGATACTCCAAAGTGAAAACTTGGCATTAACGTAAGATTGAACTTCCCAATGCACACTGAATGCAAATAAAGGTTTTCTAGAGCGTCCATGTAATTTAGGCAACTGGGTCTAGTGGGTGCTCCATAGAAAGATTTGAAGTTCAAGTTTCTCTGGAGGCTTGCGCGGTTTCAAGGCAATTCGGGTTGGAGAGATTTTTAATGAAAAATTACGCGCGATCCATAAGTTAATTGCCTATCGCGTTACGACTTTGGTTACCGTTCAACGAGGAGGAAATATAATTTGTCTTGTTGACAGATATGCCAATTTGGGATTTGCCAATTCAATTAGAGATCGAATCTACGAATTCTCTTTTATTATACATATATCTCTTTTACTATACATACAATGTAATATAAACCCGATGTACTATACACATGTAATTATTTACAGAGAATACAAATCAATTTCTCTTCCCTTGCTTGCTTTCCTCTTCATCTTCTGACACGTCTCCCCATCATCTGCGCTTATCAGTATGGAATTCTTCAGAAGGACGTACTTCCTTTTTTGTCTGGTCGAAGAAAACAAAGATGGTTCGGTAGACGGAGCCAACGGACGAGCGTCCGTCGTTCTCTTCCGCTGCACCTCCGACGCGTTCAGGACCCTTCTTCGACGGTTCCCGTTCCTCTCGGGTCGGCTAAAGGCCGAGATCCGTAGAGCGGAGCCCGAGTTGACGTCGTCTCGTGATTTGGAAAATGGCGAAGAAATGACCGGTTGAGACGTCGGGTCAACAAAGAGGGGCGAGGTAGGAAGCCGACGACTCTTTAAAAGTCTTTCGAGTCTCCTCGGTTCCCGAGCACGGTTTCATCCGATTTCGCCGAAACTTTACGTGCTATGCTTTCAGAGGATAATCGACCAGTTAATCTTAAATTTTATCGTATAGATACCATTTAGATCATAAATTTTTTCAATTATGTCGATTTAATTCTAAATATTTAATTAATTTTCATCAAAACTTACGAACGAGATGGTGTGTCACGTAAACCGTTGGACTATAACCGGATTGCTATACTCACAATTTATGGTAAAATTTGAATGAAATGATTCCATTGAAATTACGTATAAAAGTTTGGGGTTAAATTGATAAAAATTGAAAAATTCAAAACTACGTTGATCTTGATGCAACACGTTTAAAATTGATTGGATAATTTTTTTTAGTTTTTTGCACGATGTATCTGACTTCTACAAGACGGTCTACTTCACTACTCCATGATTTTTTCAGGCGAAGTAGTGGCACACCTCATACCAATAAGAAAAAGTTACATTGGGAAAAGCTTTTTTGCATTTAGGCTCTGTTCGTTTCACGAAAAATATTCTTTTGGAAAGTGTTTTCGAAAATTATGATATTCGAGAGGCGAAAAATGTTTTACTATGAAAAATATTTTTCTATCGCTCCTTTCTCTCTTCTGTCGTGAGTTTATGAGCAATCCAATCGCCGGACCTTTGATCGTCGGATTGTCAGACCGCCACCGGTGGAAAATTTTTGGAAAAATTTTGTAAAAATATTTTCCATAAAATTTTTAAGTTTCAAACGAACACCGGAAAATATTGTCATTTTCTATAAAAAATGACTTTCTGAAAAATATTTTTTAAAAGTGCTTTATTTTCTACAAAATGAACGGAGCCTTACCATCGCACTGTCTTCCATGGTTTGAAGTATTTCTTGTTTTGATTGTTTGAAGTTTGGATTAAGATTAAGAAGCACATTTTCCCATTTCAAATGACCACGCATGTGGACATGCGCCATGCTCTCGAGACTGGTTAGTGATTAGTGTACGAGCACTAAGGGCATGCATAAGATCGAATAATTTTCGTTTCGGCTTTTCAATTCCAGAACTTATTATGGAACATAAATGCATTTGATAGGAATTTTTTTTTATTTTCGAAATAAATTTCTATTCTAGAAATAGGTTTAACCAACAAATTAGAAATAAAGAAAATTGTGATTTATCTTCCAAAATGAGAAATTAAGAAATTATTTCTACCTTGCCCAGCTCCCCCAAAATCCACCACTCACCCTCATCACCATTGTCGCCAATCGTCGCCGGCTGCCAATCACCACTGTCGGCTAAGCACCTCTTCTAGTCACCATAGCGGCTGATTGGTCATCACCAACACCGCCTTGAACTCGCTAGTTATCAGTGGTTGGTCGCTGCAGCCGCCTTTCGGCTGATCACCACCACTAATGCCACCAATCAACCAGTTACCATCACCGTCCAAAAGGAAAATTTTATTTTAAGAAATATAAATTCTTTTAGTTATAAAAAAATTATTTTTGAAATACAAATTTATTTTTTTATACCGAGTACTCCACCATAGGCTCCCGTACACGGACGACACAAAAGGGCCGAACCCTTATATCTCAAGGAAAATTAGCACAGGACCCTAGCACCATGGCCTCCGACTACGAGTTTCAAACCCTTAACCTTAGCGATGATGGATAAGTTTTTAACCAACATAGCTACCCACCGTTAGATCTGAAATATAGATTGTTTGTCTTTATGAAACGCATTTTTTTTTTCAAAAACTCATTTTGAAATAGAAATAGAAAAATATATTTATATTCCAAAAATCAATTTCTAACTGCAGGCTCTAAATTTATTCAATGAGACCTAAAACCACGTTCCTCTATAATTATTTCGCAATGTACATGTGAAGACGGATAATTGTTTTTGTACATGTTTATAGGGACGGCCACACATGCTCATGTCGATTGGTTATAGCCCACTTGCTTCGCGAGACCATGTATTTGCACTCGGGGGATTCCAATATTTGGTACAATGCCTGCATGATGGAACCTAATTTCTGCATGATTGCCACCACCACGGTTGGTTGACTAGCGGTCACCGCGGCTAGTCACCGTCACCACCGTTGTCGTTGCCTCCTTTGGTCGCTAGCAGACGGGTCGCCGTCGCTGCCGATCACCATAGTGGCCACTCAGTCACCATCACCGCCACAGGTCGCTAGCCGGCTGGTCACCACCAATACCACCATGACCCATCAGTTGTCGATGGCAAGTCATCACCACCACCGTCCACCCAATCACCGCTATTGTCGTCAACCGGCCGTCACCATCACTGTCCAAAGGGAAAATTCTATTTTAAAAAGTAGAAAATTTTTTCATCATCAAACGAATTCCTATTTTTGAAATAAAAATTATTTGTCCTTATTAAATGTATTTTTAATCCAGAAATTAATTTATGATTAAAAATTGAATCATGCAGTTAAAATATTAGCCCTGAGGCGATCAAAGTGGGCATTCGTGCCCTGGAGAGTACTATCGTATAGTTGTTTGGACTTTTTGGCGCCTTTACAAGCTCCAGAACAAATGCTCAGCTTCGCACGTAAAATCCTACTTTCAAAAAGAAAAATAAAAAAATTTGAACGAAAGATCTATGGGATTATAATCAGTCGACTTTGAAATTTTTCTTATAGCATAACAAGAAAAGGGCGTCGTTCATTTCCCAACGTCGGCACGAGAAAATGAAAAACTCGACATTAATTTTCTTTTTTCTTTTTCTTATTCCCTAAATTCTTCCCTTGAAAATAGATGAATATTTTACTTTTTTTAATTAATAACTGAATATAAACGAGTATTTACAATTCAGAAAAGTAAAAGAAAATAAGATAAGCATTTTGAATTTCGCATATAGAGGGCGACGGCGAGGTAAGTAATTTTATCAAGTGAGCTTTCTTAATGGAAAACGGTTATGAATTGTTAATTTCTGTAGTTTACCTTTTTATCATTTATCTTCTGTAAGCTTTATCTCTTTGAATTAAATTTGAAAAGACGAATTTACGAGTTCTTTTAACGCTAGCGAGGGGAATTCGATATTCTCTTAAATAAACGGAGAAGACAGCAGTAGTCAAAATAAAATTTTGTGGTCAACCCAAAATTCTAGTTGCCAACCCCCATCATGCATCCTCACTCTCATCATCCGGGCCGTTCGCGCCGCGGTCCCATATCCTCGAACGGCCCGGATTTCTTCTCGCTCGCGCACGTAGCCGACACATGGTTCTGCCCTCTTCGTGCCTCACCGTACAACATCACACGTCGCGTTAAAGACGATGCAAGACTCTAAAACCATCGTCGTGTTTGGGTCGAAACCCTAAAATCCCCGGCGATTGGCGCATCCTGCTCACTCGATGATCGCCGGAATTCGCGAGTGATTCGAGTTTTCGCCGTTCAGCTTCTGGCTCTTTCGACGTCTCGCTCCGGAGGCTGCAGCGAGGGGAAGACTGCGCTTCTCGCCTCATCAATCGCTCGAGAAAGGTGAGGTGCAGTTGGCTTTCGTTTGTCGCCTTCGGCGAAATGTTCGATCGCGTCGCCGTCGACCGCTCGTGCTGCGTGCGATAATTGTCCCGTTCTTTCCTCAATGGACAAACGAGGTGATGATATATCTCGGAATCTCGATTCGCTCTGGTCTTAAATGACGATTTCCCTGTTCATATTACTGTTGGCCACACGAAGTCTGAAGCAGGAAAAGAGTAGGAAAGTTTCGTCGCAGAGAAATTGCATCTTCTTCCTCTGATCTTGTCGGCCGCTCCTAGTGAAGGAAGGAGACCATGTGGGCTCCTCAAATATGAAGCCCGCCGAAGCGGGCATACATCTCTTGATCTAGCTCGGTTCCTTCAGATGCGAGGTTCGCTTCGCCATCGGGGTCCTTCGAAAACAGGTGCCTGACCACATCTGATGACCGGGGGTGGAACCTCATTGCGAGCAGGCTCTCGCTCGCTCCGGGATTCGAGACATCGGCCCCGATACCGCTCCCCGCTCGAGCTTGATCCGGACTACGGAGACGAGCAATACCATGACAAGAGTCCCACGTCTTTGGAACCACCTTGTCCCTATACGACGGGAAGATACGCGTGCAGATAAAGATCAATCCAAGAAAGTGAATCACAGACTATCGACAAGTCTTCGATCTGAAGTTAGGGGAAAGAGATGAGACTTACCCTTCCAGGCATTCCTCGTTGCAGCGACGGATGAAATCGTCTGCATATGCTTTGAACTCGCTGTCGAGACGTTCTGCCAATCTCGATGCATCCCTTAGGGGCAATACGTCCCAGATCTTTAGGATTTGGATGTATCTCGATTTCTTCAGGATGTCGACGGTGAGCAGCACGTAGAGACCTTCGATCTCGAATTGCTTCACCATACGAGCGCAGCTTTTGGGGAGTAAATCCACATTGGTCTTCTCAGGTCTCCAGCCGGCAGCAAGTTTTGACAAGAGGTTTAGGATTGACATCTGGGTCCTAAGCGACGCCAGCTTCCTGAAAGACTTCACGAAGTTGTCGCCGAAGAGAACCTACAGTTGACAAAAGAAGGTATCGCCACTGATTCTGCAAAAGTTCAATGTTCATAACGTGGCAAAGAAAACCATCGCGCAGTGGTTTACCCTCCATCGAGCATCTCTAAATAGGACATTACTGCTATCGAGCGGATCATTAAGTTGAATATCCTCTTCCTTCCCATCCAAAATGTCTTTGACTTCATCACTACTGGAGGAGCATTCTCGGCCCTTAGCATCAGGAAAGCAGTTTGGCCTCCACCTCTCGTATCGAAGTAGTTCAGTGCTTCCATCAACCGGATCATCACGCTGTTTTTTCTTCCCGTCCAAAATGGCTTTAACATCATCAATGTTGAAGAAACATCCACGGCTCTTAGCATCATGAACCAAAGCTTCCCATACAGATCTACTTCTCGTTAACGTCATCTCATTTCCCAAAATCCAAAGAGAGTATCTACACAGAGGCAGCGAAAAGCGGGGATTAGGGATTGTTTCTAGATTAACGTCTTCGGGCAAAATTCGAATTGCCTCAGTTCAGGAGGAATAGAAAGAGACTACCTCGCCCTGGTGATAGTGACATTCGTTCTCTTAGCATCAGAAACGAAACCGATAAAGCCACGACGGTTGGATCTCACGGTGGATACTATTATGACGTCTTCTTCACCCCCTTGGAACCCATCCACTGACCTCACTTTCACTGTAAAGCCTCTGATATTTTCGTATCTTTTTCCAATTTTCTGTAGTATGGCAGCAACCTGAGCTCTATATGGAGATATCACGCCGACACCTAGATCTTCGCCTGAAGATTTGCATGCTGCAGAAAAACCAAGACGGTATACTTAGATTACAGAGAAGTTACGACCACACTAAACTCGAAAGTGTAATGTACACATCAGATTACTGTCTTATGTGTCCTGAAAGGCTAAGTTAATGACCTAAATGACGAGAAAGCACCTCATCTCCAGTGTCAAAACGCATTTAAAGCTATGCAAATCTCTCCAAACATCCCCAGAAACTAAGTGGACTTCGTGGCAAGATTGAAAAGAAGTATTCTTCTCTCGCAGCTTCGGCAGTCAACAACTACCGCCTGTGCTCGGGGGCAGTACAGCCAAAGGTGCATCCACATATATGACCAAAAATGTGCAATAATATAGTCATTACTTGCATTAGTTCATACTATTTGGCAGAGAATTATATAATCTGGCGAAATTCTCTCATGGCGTACCTTCATATAGATTCCTCAAAATCATCGAGACGACTCTCACCTCCACATAGTTCCTGAGGCTACGTCCATCACCCCCAACTTCTTCTCTTCCGCTGGAAATATTTATAAAAGAGAAGGGGCCAAACATTGGCCACGGCAAATGACATTTTCTGTAACTTTCACTGGTAACATTCGGCCCATTTTGAATTTGATTACTGTAAAAGAATGATGTTGGAAAGCGACTTATCGCAGGATGCATTCTGTACTGCATATTGAGAAGGTGCCTCGGATGACCCTGAGAACTCAACCTTTCGAACAGACTCCTTCCAAAGCCCGCCTTGCTGGAAAGCTACGGAAATAAAAACATGCACAAACTTAAAGGTCAATTAAGCATAAAATCAACATAGTTATGTATGCTTCTGCACGTTGCTAATTAAATATTCAGCGATGACATACCTTGCTCTCAACCATTGCAGGCAGCTGACGTTCATCTCCAACTAAAATTGCGTGCCTGACGCCGCGAAGTTGTAGCGGAATCATCGACTCGCATTCTTTTAACTGCGCAGCCTCATCAATCACCACTAAAGTGACAGGCTCCACTTTCATGGAGTAGTACAGCTTATATGAGCTGGAGGCAGTGCAGAAAATCAAGGAAGCTGCTTGATAACAGAACTCAGCTATAGTGCTCTTACTCCTAAATTTTGCAGGGTTTAGCCTTCTAAGAGACGTATTAAGAGTTCGCAAGAGAGAGAGACATTCACGTCTCTTCATTGATAATGCTGCATATGGTGGATCTGTAAGAGTTCTTGATGAAGATGGACCCGATGAAAATGCTTCCTTCAACTTTCTCGAATCCAACTTCTCTCTACATAATGAAACTTCAAAAGAATCCAGTAAGATGAGAAGGGACTCAATATCCCGGAAATTATGTTCCAAAAGGTAACTTTTGGATATATGGGTGCATAAGATAAAGAAGCATCTTCGGAGAGACTCTGCACTTGACTTGAATCTGTGCCTGAAAAATTTCAGAAACGATTTAATTTTAGGTTTGGATTCATTACGATTAGGCTTCGCTGTAACCATGCGTTCATTCTCCAGAAAAATGTGGTATTGGCCGGCACAGTCATCGAGAATATCAATCATGAACGGTAGACAACGCTGCCAGCCTGTGAGTACAGAAAAGCACTGCGCAACACAATCGATGCGATGATCCAAGAATATTTCCTCCATATTTGAATCTACTTTCATCCGTTCCTTGTTCCCAAAACATATTATGTCTCCTACGTTATAGAGCAAGCTTCTTCCATGAGAATTTGTGCAAACCGATTGTTTCACCAGCTGCAAAACACGAGATGCCAATTCCTTGATGGCAGCATTTGTTGGAGCACAAACAAGGGTTCTGTGTTTCCTTTCCAAGAGAGTAAATAGCAGCGTCGCAACAGTTTTGGTCTTCCCTGTCCCCGGAGGACCCTGAATCATTTCCACAGCTGACCGGTGCTGACACTTGACTGTGTCGAGACAGGCCAGAACGGCTTTTTTCTGGGATTCATTCAGACTGCGAAACAAGTTCTCATTGAGTCTGTCATGTCCAGAGCCATGACATTGCGTCACACATAGATTGCAATCTCTCTCAGCCTGCAAACAACCACATAATCTTCTAAAGTTTACCACCCAAATAGCCTATTTAAAAGTAAGAAACCACGAAAAATTTGTTGATTATTTTCCATCATCGTAGAACCTGGACTGATATTGAGCACAACAGATCTTGTGAAGTATAAACAAGTTCTATCACTATAGATTGGTCATACTACCACAGCATTGAAATTTAATGTGATCGCGTGACTTGGGGCAATCTTCTTTTGACTGATTGGAGAAATAACGAGCTAACTCAAAGGAGAATGAAGTGTTTTACTTTTATCTATGATCAGAATCAAGTTTCGTTGCAGCCAATGATATGCTTACCGTAAAACCGTACTGAGATAAATAAGTGCAGCAACTTAGTCCTTACCACTGAATCCGCACAGAGAACTCCCTTTTCAATCTCCAACTTCTGAAATCTGTGTAGCACGTTCCATATCCTATTGTTAGTGACTATGTTTATCACGAAAACTGCATACATTGACTCCCAGGTGCGATCATCCTTCACTTCATCGCCCAAAAATGCCTCGACTCTGAACTTTGTTGACGTTTGACCATCCCCGTCAGCACCTCCATCGATTTCAGCAACCGATGAGAATGTCCATCTTCCTCCAAACCTTTCTAAGCTGGGAATGGAGTCCGGTTCAGCATTAGTTAACATCAAAACATCCCCAGGCAAAGTTTTGTAAGGTTCCTTGCCACGGTCAGTGGACCTATTTCTCCAGTAGTCCACTTCCACATGGTAAGCATTCTTCTGGCCTCCAACAAATCTAGTGACTTTCGCGAAAGGCAGCCTAGATACATTCTGCAAACTTGAACAGAGACTGGCTCGTGTTTCCTCAAGCAAAGGAAAGTTATAAGAAGCAAGGTACTGCTGAACTGATTGAAATGACTCCGGGAAGCTCTCCACCTGCAAAACGGGTGTATCAAAAATCAAACACGACCCCAACTTCACTTGCTAGATCGAGCAACTCCATACTCTGTCGTATTGATGTCACACGGATTAGACAAAATATAGGATATTAGTTCCGTTCATTTCACAGAAAATAACTTTCAGTAAAATATTTTCCGAATTTTTCGTCGTTCGTTTCACGGAAAATAAAATTATTAAGAAAAATATTTTTTATCAATGAAAAAAATACATTTAAAAGTGTGAAAAATATTGTTTGTTTTTTTGAAAAGTTGAGAAAATATTTTTCGTTTTTTTAAACTGGTCAAGAACGGCATTATCATTTTACAAACGAGCATAAAGGAGCAAATACACCCCACCTCAACCCCCCAAAAAATATATAGAGAGAGAGAGAGAGAGAGAGCAAAGGGGAGGGAGAGGGTGGGGGGGGGGGGGGGGGAGAAGGTCCTTCCCAATTGTACAACAGTCCAACTTTACATAGGGAGGCTCACAAAAGAAACATTGCAGAAGAGCAAGGAACTAATATCATCTAGAACATTTTCGAGCTAATATGCGTTAGACTTGTACTGATGGTAGTGCCAAAGCATGATCAGAACAACAAACATGGCCCAAAGAAGGGAAAAGGAAAATAAAGCAAAGAGATTAAGAAAAAAGAGAACCTTGTCCCTGTAGAGGTTGATATTGAAGATTTCTGGAAGAGACCAAGAGAATATAATATCAGTCAGGTCACTCGGCTTGTCTTTCCTCCGGCTCGAACCAGCCTCCTTGCCTTCTGTAGAACCCTTGACCAACCATCTTTTGCTCGTTCTCGGAGCAGTCTCTGAAGCCATAAAAATCCCTGCTTTATCGTCGAAGATGATAAGGATGATTTAAGAGTTTCAAGCAGCGAGAGATAAGAGAGCAATATGAACAAGCGAGCAGCCTTAGTGCTTTCGAATCACTCCCGTTCGAGACGAGCACTTGAAACGACGATCCGTGAGCGACTTCGGGAAAAGTGAAAAGGGCGAGAAACGAGGTTGATGACCCTCGAAATGTCTTTGGTCTCCTCGCATTCCCCCGCGCTATATGATCCAACTTCGCCAAAACTGTACACGCTAAGCTTTTTGCACGATGTATGTGGCTTTGCAAGAGGGTTTTCTTCATCGTTCCACGTACTTTTTCTCAAAGCGAAGAAGTTGCATGCCTCAAGCGAACAAACAAAGGTTACCTTGGGTAAAGCTTTCCTGCATGCTAAGCTTTCTCGCAAGTTCCATGCGTGCACACCGTTTTCCCCTTATCTGAAGTAAAAGGGTGTCGTCAATGTTTGGAGTTTGGATTCAGAATAACAAGCGCATGTTCCTTTCTTCCGTTTCAAATGACAACAGGAGTGTACGAGCGCCTTAATCTTACGACTGGTTATGGAAATCAAGAATGAGATTCGGTCGTGATTAGTACAAGATTATTAAAATTGTTCGACGAGGACTATTCACACTTAATGCATGACGATGGGACAAATTTTTGTGCGTGTTTATTGAAAGTGCTAGTATGAATATCTAGAGGGGGTGAATAGGTGTAAAAACAAGTTCACGGAACATATTATAACATTTTTACTTGATAAATTCATATTATAAAAGTTAAATAACACTATAAGCAAAAATAAATGAGTTCATGGAAGAGAATATGAATACAGAGTTTATAGTGGTTCGGCTTAGTTCAAACTTACATCAACTCTCCCGCATTGAAAGCCGACTGGTTGGATTTCACAATGTAGTAATCTTGGCTTCACAATGAAAAGTTTTCTCTACTCTCTCATGAGGCTAAATAACAAGAATATATGAGGTTTCAGACTTTGGAATTTCTCTTTCCTGCACCTTACTCGAATGATCGAAGATGTCCCTTTTAAATACTCCTTTGTACCTACTCCACCGTTGACACTTTCAAAAGGAATTCTTTTAATCTATCCATTGGACAAAATCAATTAAATAGATCTCGAGCCAATTGAGGACGTGATGAAATCATGTCAGTCATGTTCGTCCATACAATCAGAATCTTGATTTCCATAAGTAGATTTCTTCCAAAATTACTTGCATCCTATAAAATCTTGATAAGGATAGCCAATTGTGTAAATAATATTTCAAACTAAAAAGCTGTTTGTGAGTCATACAAATCAAATTCTTGAAAGAATAATAAGATCTCGCATCTTAATTTCCTTAATATGATTTTGTTTGGAGTCATCAGACTTTGTCGCTTAAATTTGATACTTGAATATGATCGTCATCAGACTTTACTACTTGAGTTTTGCCGTCATCAGACTCTACCACTTGAGTCGGGCCATCATCAGATTTTACCACTTGAGTCTAACAATTATCGGACTTTACCACTTGGGTCTGACCGTCATCAAACTTTACATGTTAGGTTTGGAAAACTTCGTTATAAACTTGGGATAAGTTTTGTCAACTTCGAAACACTAAAAGAGCTTTCTCCAACATTTATAAGGTCAGTAATACATCCTTGCGTTGATTCATTAGCCAAATTGCTTTGCGAGGCAATTCATTTGCACTTATAGGATTCCATCTTTGGTAGAATTAAGTTCCCCTAGTCTGAAACATTAGGCGATCGAGTGGGTATTTTTGCAAATTTTCTGAACTATTTTTCTTTTCTTTTTTTCCTTGTTTTCTTCTTCTTCTTCTTCTTCTTTTTTCCTTGTTTTCCTCCATCGACCAGGCCCATCGACCATTGCTGGGCCTTGGAAGGAATCGATAGAGGTCACTGCCCGCCCCTCCAAGCAACGTAGCCCAAGGCTGGTAATCTGCGCAGCCACCAAACAATGACCAGTGGAGCGAAAAAGAAAAATGAAAAGTTCATAAAAAAAAAAGGATTGTAAAAGTTATCCACGCCATAATCAATGGTGCAACGGAGGACGGTTGGCACTTACCAGACGGCCGTGTCAATATTTCCTAATCAGAATCAACCGGAATGACTATATTTGCAAATTATCAAAAAATTTAGAATTAAATTAACAAATTATCAAAAAATCGAATAATAATTGACAAACCGGAAAAAAATTATTATTAAAATAGATAAATTAAATTCTTTATAACTAAATTAGTATAAATATAGCATAGTCATACATTTTTTTTATAATTTTCCAAATAATTTTTTATGATAGACTTTGATAGCCTGTGTGTTAGAGAGATTTCGAATTTAAGTTTATAGAGATTTGAAATTATATGTTGATTCTAATTAGAAATATATTTTATTTTAAAATATCACAAGAGATTTATGGGATTATCATCCGTCGCGTTATAGTTCTGCTTATAATACAAAGAGAGAGAACTATGAATCATTTCCCATCATTTGCACTAATATTCGTGGATTTCTTTTCTCTTAGAAAAAATACAGTTTGATAAATATTTTTAAGAAAAACACTCTAATATACTTAATGTGTGGCAGAGAACTAACCTAAAATAAAATGTACACAAGCATCTATCATTCTTCTTCCAATGCACCTCCAATACATTTGACATTTTCAACAACATCCTCCCCCTTCCAGTTCACCAAAAGCCAAGAGCCGAACCAAATAAGTCAACACCCACAATTGTAATGATGATAATAATAATAATAAAGGGTTTTCACATACGCTAATAATAAGATTCGTGACTTTGATAAAAAATAAAAAAAGAATTCGACATTAATCTTTCTTTTTATTACTATATAAGTCATTTTCTAAAAAGCAAACATTATTCATAATGTTTTGCCATGAACTAAATAATATTCGTGTATAAAATAAAAGAGTAAGCTAACTATTTGTATAGATGACGGGGTTATGGTTGATTGTTTTATTATGAACAATCATATAATTTTATTAATTACATTTTCTAAGGGGAGGGGGAGAGAGAGAGAGAGAGAGAGAGAGAGAGAGAGAGAGGCTCTTTTTAAAGTAAATGAAGAATAGTGATCGAACTGAATTTCCTGGTCAACCCAAATTCGTAGCTGCCGAGCCCCATCGTACCTTCTAAAACGACAGCATCGCAGACCACGCGAACGGTCCAGATCTCTCCACGCCGACGAAAACATCTGTTCTCTTCGTGTCTTCTCGTGTCCGCTAATAATGGAGCAACTGTAAACAGTAAATCCGGTAACAAGGAAGATAAATAAATAAATAAACTCAAGAGCTTCCAATAGCAAATAATGGAAAAGTGCGGGAGCTGGAAAATGGGAGAGATTTATTAAAGAAATGATAAAAAGTCAGTGTGGTACTGCGATCTCCCCTCAACGTCGTGTTCGACTTGGAAACCCTAGGAATTCCATTCGCGCTTTGATCGTCCCTGGGATTCGCGAGTGATTCGAGGTCCTCCTCTGGCTCCGTGGATCGCTTGCTCTGGAGGTTCCAGCGAGGGGAAATCAAAATGACTTGCGCATCTCGCGTCATCAGTCAATCGAGAAAGGTGAGGCGGAAATGGTGTTTGTTTTGCTGCTTCGCGATGGATTGTTTGATTGCATCGGCTGCGCGCGCGTTATTGTTCGTTGTTGTGTGATTGGCGGACTTGATGATGGAGAGCTAATCATGGATATCTCTCGATTTGCTCTTGCTTTAGATGCGGATTTGGCTGTTCATTTTATTGTTGGGCTGGTTCCGTTCGCGAGGATTATGTCCTCGTCGTTAGTTGGTGCAATTTCATTTCACGTTTTGGTTTTCGGTAGATTGTGCCTTGATTAAGTGGCTGCGAAATTGGCTTCGGCAGGTCCTGGTCACATGTTGTCGAGGATCTCTGTTCACTGCTATCTTGTGGCGTTTTCTTTGGATTGGCTAATGGTTTGAGTTTATACTTAGAGCTCGGTAATTGCTTGGTAAAAGCTGTTTTTTTATTCTGGAATTAAACTAAATTTTCTTTTGCGCTCATGGGCAGCCGTATTATGAGGCTTTCTTTGTCCTTGACACGTCTGATGAAATGAGGTTGAAAACCTGAAATAGTTTTTCATTGAGCTTTTTCCTTTTTTTTTTTTCTCATTTTGTTTGGTTAGTTCCTGATTGTAATGGTTGTCTTTTATACCTGTATTTCTATTTCATTGTTATGTTTTAGATTTCAACCTTTTCTTTTAGCTAATTTTCCTGGCCTGTGATCTGGTATTTATTGTTTTAGATTTCAAAGTTCTACACAAATTGAGCTCCTCATGACATCTTGATTTATGCAGTTACGGAATGCCTCTGTGCTACTAAGGCAAGAGAATGCCCTTTTTGTTCGCTGGTTGTCGAACAGTTCTCATACTGTTTCCAGTAAAAGAGATGGTATGTAGTTGATTTAATCAGTTTAGAGAAGCAAGTTATTTGAATTACTTTTGTATATGACTCCTTCAGTTGACGTTTCCCATTAGCCTTGCACATGCATCCATCAGTTTGATGGTGATTATTAATTGAGGAAATTTGTTGCTTTGGCGAGGCTTTTGTGAAGAGCATATACTCAGTTCCTTTATTGTCCTACCTATGAAGCTAATTAGGTCTATTCAGTGTGCTATGTAGAATATGCTCATCCAATACATAGGCATCTAGTATACTTGAACTTGAACAAAATGTGTGATGTTAGCGCAGTTTGGGGTATATTGAAAATGTCTGCTCCTGATAAGATCGTCAGACATTTTAGCAAAGACCTGTTACAATATCTGGAGAAAAAGTAAAGCTCTTACACTATGTTTTAGATGATTTATGTATTTTGATCAAGTGATCTTATTTTTCTTGATTCTAATATTGTAAAATGTGTCTGAGTATATTCTAGAACTGTTGTCATTTCTCATCTTCGCGATATTTTCCAGTTTTATCTTTTCAATGGTCGATTTCTAAAGTCTTCCCTTTGGAATATGATAGATATGGTGCAATTGCACATGTAACACATTGCTTTCCTCTCTAAATGGGGTACCCATATAAAGTAGTACATAGATGCATGCAAACCTCGCTCTTGTTGCTTAGATTTTTTATGGCAGCATGCACCAATAGATTTTCATGTCTACCAGTGGGCTCACAATATTACTAGTGGTTTATCCCGGCTAGTCTCCATCATTAAATAAAAGAGAATTGTCACATCGTAAGGATATGTGACCTCTTTGTGATGTGAGTATAGGTCCATATTTTGTCCAGCCTTGCATTCACTCTGCTTATAGGGTTCAAATCAACCTCCATATCTGCCTCTGCGTTCTGCCTTTATTGCTTGTGAAATCTGAACTTTGAGAAGTCATTATGTGACTTCGTCTCTTGTTTGTTTATGATCAGCACGCTTATGCTATTTATTCTGTGGTAAAAAACAATTTTTTTTTATTAAACATAGAGGAAATAGTTCGTTTTTGTACTTTTTAGATGTCCACTTGAAAAAATAGTGATCTACTTTTAATGTTATTCAATAAATATTAAGCTTTACTTGCATACTTGCCTGAAAGAGTTCCCATACCCCAAGGTCCTGTTAAATTTTGGCTGTTTGTTGTCAATTTGTTCTTTTAGAGGGTGGGGGAAGGGGAGGGAAATTTGCACATACTTGTGGATCCCGTGATGTGTTAATCAAAAGATCTTGTTTTTCAGATGCTTTAGGAATTCGTCGTCATGGCTATGTACCTGCAGAAAAGCAGTGTTATTCCAAGTTTGTCAATGATGGGATGGTAAGTTAACCATTATTACGTTTTATCGATGGGCGAACATTAATTAATGTTCCCATCATCTGGAATTTTCCTTTGACAAACCCCTCTATCATGCTGTCACTGGCATGGTCATCTTTTCATTACCATCATCTCACTAATCTCCTTCCAGAATACTTTTCCTTTAAAGCACTTGCTTCTGTTTATACACAGAAATGACTAACCATCCTGATTCTGTAGATGTCATCGCCATCCACGTTGAGGAGCGGTATGCATTGGATGATGGCAAAGAAATTGGGGAGTCCACCAGCACTATCACCACAGACCAACAGATCCTCCTTGTATGTCATTCCATTCCCTTTTCTCCGAGACACATGGGAATAAATTGAATTTTAGCCACGATCTTGCCTCCATGTTGTCAAAAATCGGTGTTTATTGTCTTTGCTATATCAGGATAAATGTGCATCTGAAGAGAGGTTTTTCTTCTGACTCAGGTAATAACACAGTGGTTTCTAGAACTTTTGATTTTTCGCATAGACAGTTCATGAATTTTTGAAATATAACCTAAATTGCTGTACAAGCACAAATATGTATGTGTGGATTGTACTCACTAATTTGGGAGCAAGTCATAATTTCTGGTATGCATATTATTTTGGTTTACGGTTGTGTTGTTTTATTGTTTATTTATGTTGGTTCCTTGGAAAGCTTTTTTTTTGTTTTTTAAATCCAATCGCGGATGTGGTTCTACAATTTTCAAAATGCTCGTTTGTTCAATAATAATTGCCTCACCTTTGGCACCTCGTACTTGTGAGGCAACGTTGAAAGATGTCCTTGTAGCTTCCTTCTCTTATTTATGTTCTTGAACTTGTAACCGTTAGCCAAGCAATTTTGGCACTTCTGTCATTTGCAAGATTTTGCCCTTTTTCTTTCTATTTTGAAATAATATTCTATGGAGTAAACTCTGTATTTACTTGGAAAACTGCCGATACTTTTTCCCTTTTCATGTGATGTTTCAATCAGTAACAATTCTAAGCAACAATTTTCAGGACTTCCGCCACACCAAGAAATTGGGATGCCTTCTCTCTCACCTACAATGACCGAGGCATGTATTCTTGTTATCCATTGGCACTTATTCATAATCTGACAAACCCTTAAGCACGCTTTCCAATTGTAATGTTTTCTTTGTCTTTTTGAATGAAACTCAGGGAAACATTGCAAGATGGTTAAAAAAAGAAGGCGACAAGATGTCTCCTGGTGAAGTACTTTGTGAAGTGGAAACTGTATGTCTCATGAGCTACTAGTTTTCTGGTATCTGTCAAATAGTTAAGACATTTGTGCTCTTGCCTTTGTATCAAAATTGACACATGCCGGTATTAAAGGACAAAGCTACGGTTGAGATGGAATGCATGGAGGAAGGTTATCTTGCTAAGATAATTAAAGGAGATGGATCAAAAGAAATTAAAGTCGGTGAGGTATTGCTCTTATTTCAGGAAGTCCTTGATCATTTATGCTACAACTCTGCTAATATATTTTCTAAAGAAGTGCTTATGAATAATATTCCAAGCAGTTACTCACAAAGCTTATATGTATATATTTTTGGTGACCCATTTTTGTGTATCATTTATTCTTTTATATCTTTTCATCTAGGTAATTGCTATCACTGTCGAAGATGAGGAGGACATTGAGAAGTTCAAAGATTACAGTCCTTCAGCTTCAGGGGACAAGGTTCCTGCAGATAAATCAGAGCCTTCCACACCCAAAAATGAAGTAATTGAAGAGCCTCCTAAAGCTCCAGAGCCAAAAGTTTCCCAACCTAGTTCGGTTGCTTCTGGGGATCGCATTTTTGCTAGCCCTGTTGCAAGAAAAATGGCTGAAGATCACAAAGTCAGTTGGATGAATTAATTTGTCAACTTGATGTATGTTTAAGCATGCCTGTCACTTCATTTTCTTCTATATCAATTCAGGCTCCTCTTTCAAGCATCAAAGGAACTGGTCCCGATGGTCTTATCGTGAAGGCTGATATAGAGGATTACCTGGGTATTAAGTGGAGACGCTTTCCTCATTAATTAGTTTGGTTTAAGTCATAATTGCTTCTTCTTCTTTTTTTTAACATTCTTGAGTACACATAAGCACTGTTCTTTTATAATGCACAACTTAATTTTGTCTCTGGGTATTTTCGCTGCATTATTGGGCGGTTACTGATGTTTTACTTTGCGATGCAGCTTCCGGTAGAATGGAAGCTCCAGCTGCAGCTTCTAAGCAGAAGGTTGCTACGGCTCCAGATTTGGACTACACAGACATTCCGCATTCTCAAATAAGGAAGGTAATATTCAGTTACTCATTTTTTACATCATCATTATGGTATGGCAAGTTTATGGCCTGATGGCCATCTATGCTTTGTTTTTTCACCCTCTGCCTTAACCCTAGAGAACTTTAATAATAATGTCTTCCTTTTTGCCCCAAGTATTTCTATTTTACCCCATCCTTTTAAAATTTTGATTTTATTAATTTCCATGTATTATTACAGATCACAGCTTCACGCTTGCTATTCTCAAAGCAAACTATACCTCACTACTATTTGACAGTGGATTCATGTGTTGACAAACTAATGGAGTGAGTATAAATCTGGCGATCAATTACTGTGGAGATTCCTATTGTTTCATTTCAAGCTAAATCATCGCTCTCCTGCAGCTTGCGTAGTCAACTGAACTCATTGCAAGAGAGCTTGGGTGGAAAGAGGATATCGGTGAATGATCTTGTAATTAAGGTAATGAAGCTTTTTGCAATGTAGGAAGAATGTTAAGTTAGTCTGCTTCTTGTTGGTTAATACCCTAGATGCTGTACTTTTGCTAAGGTGCAAAGTATCAGAGGCAATGAGATTATCTTTGGCCACTATCTGTTACTTACCCCCTTAAGCTTGTAGACTGTCCTATTTACCTTCAAATTCTGAGGCACCCAAGAAAAATGGCACATTTCTTGCATGCCCCTCTCACAATTTGCTTGTGAGATGCTACGTTTGAAGTATCATCTCAATTGATTTGTAATTGTTACTATTGATTGAAATTGCCTTTTTTCCCAGGCTGCTGCACTGGCTCTTCGTAAAGTCCCACAGTGCAATAGTTCATGGACTGACGATTACATCCGTCAGTAAGTTCATGGACCTTAAGTTAACCTTAGTTTTGGTAGTTTCTGGTATATAATATCTCTTGTCATCTCTTTTCAGGTATAGAAATGTAAATATAAATGTAGCAGTGCAAACAGATAATGGGCTGTATGTCCCTGTTATAAGGGTGAGCAGTCATTTGGAATATAGAATATATTGTCTTTCCATGGTTGCCCTGTAAGTTCGAAACTGACTTCGACATAAATTTGTGTCATTTGTAATTTTGCAGGATGCAGACAGGAAAGGCCTCTCTAAGATTGCAGAAGAGGTCAAACATCTGGCCCAGAAGGCCAAAGAGAACAGCTTGAAACCAGAAGATTACGAGGCAAGCATATTAATGATGTTTCTTAATTATTGGTGGTTGATGGTTTCAGTTTGATTGTTTCTTGAAATATTTTGTCAAAATACATGCATTTTTTGTTTTCCAGGGAGGAACATTTACAGTATCCAACTTGGGTGGACCATTTGGTATCAAGCAATTCTGTGCCATCATAAATCCACCTCAGTCAGGCATTCTTGCAGTGGGGTCTGGTAAGATAGGCCCTATATCAATTCCCTTTGGTAATATTATAGTTAGTTGTTCTGACAGTGAAGCTCTAATTTTGTGTAGCGGAGAAGAGGGTTGTACCCGGCTCAAGCCCTGGCGACTACAAGTTTGCATCTTTCATGGCAGTGACTCTAAGTTGTGATCATCGTGTTATTGATGGTAAGTACTTTACCGAGGCACTAAGGCTCACAAAAACTTGCATATCTACAGCTTTAGTTAGATTTCTGCTTGAGTTTTAAATTGACAGCCACAACAAGTTTAGAACACCTTATTCGTAATCATTGTAAGTCCTCACGATGGTAATTTGGCCTTCTACCCAGGTGCTATCGGAGCTGAGTGGTTGAAAGCATTCAAGGGCTACATTGAAAATCCAGAGTCCATGCTGCTTTAAATCTCGATCACTGCATTTCCCTTTTTTCGAATTCTTTTCAGATGGCAGATCAGGGTGTCAATTGTTTCAAGTTGTTCCCCTGAGTTCAAATCCCGATTGGTCGTGTATTATTCAGTTCCTCCGATTCGTGTTTTCACCATAGTTAAATGGCCCACTTTAGCTCTCAAATAAAATATAGGCAGAGGCAGGAAAGCCGTCACTGAGTTTTGATTTTTCTTTTTCTTTTTTTTTGTTGAGTAATAATCCCTTGGATGGGGATAATATGAGGCCTGTCATTTTTGTCTTTGTTGTCCCAATGTTTCATTGCTCGCTCTCTTTTCAATTGGTCAGTTTGCTCGAATTTGTCAAGATATAACCTTTACGTAACGGGACAGCTGGTTTCTCAATATCCAAGTACGGTACCAGGAAGCGAACCTGGGGAGGGCACGATGCTTTGAGCCACTTCAACGGGATGTCTCCAATTCGAACAGATGTTAAGATTGGAACCAGATTTGTACTGGATGCCCGTAATCCTGTGGATCTACAACGCTTCTTAAAGGCTCGTCCGTCCGAGGGATTCGCAGGGGCCTAGGCTTACGAAAACTGGGAACTTTTTCCTTAACCCAAAGTCAGACTAATTTCAAGTAAGGGTGAAATGTGATAATCAATTTCAAAGAAGAATTTGATTTCACTGGCCAATAATTGTCATTTTCGTTTTTTTTATTTTATTATCCTCTTTCCCTTCTTCATTTTTGTTTTAGAAACATTTACCATGTTCGCAAGGTCAGGCCCTTATTTGAAGTTATCATAATTACTTTGAGTCTTTATTTAAAATTGTCATGGCTCATCTTTAAACAAGATCCATTTCATATCCTTGAAAAAATGACAAAGCTGTAAGTCTATTTTTGGAATTTTCCTAAACTGTGATTTCGCAACACAGCATATGCCTGTCGTGACCATTCACAGCTGTCCATTTTATGCAAAATAGATCCGCAGCAAGTCGGCGTTTTTCGCGAGATTTGCGCATCGGCTATTCAGAGTATTATGTCAAACCCGGGTACCAAGCGTTCAGTTGCCATGGTCACGTAGCTACTTTCAGTTACTTCACACTTTATGTAAAGGCCGAATGCAATCTGAATACATCACATTTTCAATTCTACAAGAAACATGGCAACATCTGCCCTCTCTGACTCACATAGGTTCAACATGAGCAATTTCGAGATTAACGCAGAATCCAAAACGTCGGGACTTACAGACGGATTATATTGCAAGGGAAGCAGGGCTGCTCGCTGTAGAACATAAAATGATAAATTTCGCTCAAATGTTTATCAGAAAGATTTAATAATTTATTTGGAAGCCAAAAGCCAGAATCAGAAGAAAAAAAGTGAGCGGTTTTGCTAATAAGTACAGGTTCGGCTCTTCATCGTGTCTTGTTTCCTCATCCACATAATGATATATGTACCTTTTTCTTTTCCACTCCTTGTCTAGCAATGTTGACGAGAGGATGCCTGGGTAACGGATGCCGTTGGGTCTTTCTTCACGGAGCAGATTTGGCACCAAACGACAGCCTACATCTTGAGTGAAAAATGATGTGTGCTTCTACAATATGCAGAGCATCAAAATGAGGGATGAATATCCAACTACTGCACAACTCAACTAATATACAACCCAATATGTTGTGCTGATGAAAGGAAATGCTAGGGATGCCAGAACAACAAGATATGGCATTTCCCATTTGAGTACTTGCCAGTCAATTCAATAAACGCTACAATGTAGATTTATAAGTCAAAATTGTGAACTGATCTTTAAACCTCCATACAAGGGGGACTGTAATGTTCCATACCGTCGCCTATTGCATAGTGACGCATGCCTGATCTTCTATCTGGCGAAGTTTCCATTTCATGACAGAACACTTTTGAGTAAATCTTGAAAGAACATAATTTCAGGTAGAACCTCTGGCAAATTCTCGACAAAGCAGTACCACAAACTAGCAATGGACATGTACTGGCTAGTATAAGAAATCAAACTCCAATGGTACAGTCAAAGCCAAACTGATGCCACTTTCATCAAAGCTTTGCTAGGCATAACATCACCTCCTTTTGTTTATTCAAACAAACCACTGCTATTATTAGCATATTGTATGTATAACAGGCACACCATTTATCAGATCATCCAAACAACTGAACATTCATCTCCATTGACATGCCAATTACTGCTGTAAGCTGGAAGTTTTCTAGTAAAACAGTGTTTTCCTGCCATATAAATGAAACTAACAAATGTAAAGTAAAGAAGCTTATGGTCACAAACTTCAGTATGTATAAATTATATCTTTGCCTTTTCTCAAAATAAATGGAGAAAACATTGAAAATTGCAGTTATGCACAAAGTGAAGTCATAATTTCCCTAAAACATTAACATGTAGGTAAAATTCCATTGACTGAAATAGAGGTCGCTCACAAACAAGAAGATCAGGCTCAACATGTTAGGAGCCCTAGACTCCTATCCAATGAGAATATAGAGAGCATAAGGAGGAGCCAGTTCTCGATCATGTAAAAGATTCAAGTCCGCTCAAATGAAATTTAAAATACTTGTCAAAATATGTAAAAATACAACCTTCCAATTCCTTCTCCAATTTTGTTTCGCTCATCACTAAGTCCTCAAGTTCTCTTCCAACAAGTTTTCTTCTTTTGTCGAGCATTTAGTAGGACAAAAACTACTTAGGACTGTCTAGATGCTGCCCAGCTAAGACCCATGACAGAAAACATCACGTGCCAAAGACTAACTTGTCCAACACAAAGGAGATGACAAAAAAAAATCAGCTGAATTTGTATTTTAGGAACTTGCAGGTGGCAAATCTCTATTTTGTCAGTGCAGAAACAAGTTTGAGCATTCTGACCTGGACCACAGTTTAGAATGCTCACACTCTACAACTAAGGACGCCCAACCTTGATTAGTCTTTGAAAGTGTCTGACCAGAATGGAGGTCCAAATTATCTAATATTTCACACATGCTGACCTCACCGAATAACCAAAAAGTTTGATATTCCTAGACAGCAATAAGTACCACACAACTAAGTGGCTCATCAGGCAAATTTTACATGTAAGATATAACCCAGACCTCAACCTTGCATTGCGGGCATCACACAAGAAGAAAGGTGAATGTCTGGACGTGCACTCTATCACCTTATAAGGTTATAAAAAGATTGACTTTATTGCAACTTCTACTCTCATTTTACTATCATGCACGGAGTTTAACAGTATCTAACTTCGGAACTTATCAAAAGGTATGTAAGACCATTATTAAGTCCACACTGAAAGGCAACACTTCCTAATGCTTTACCTCACCCTAAACCAAAGCAGCTTTTCAAGCGCACGGTATACTAGGTTACTTCAGCTGCCACCATTCTCTTCAGTAACCTCTCTATCTGTCTTGCACAAAAGATAGACGAGTATAAAACAACACCCACAAAATGAAAAATCGTATGAAAAAAGCCCTTTTTTAATATGATGCGTAAAAGTTTTTCAAAATGATGCCTTTTGTTTGGGCATGAACACTGGTAAAAATTGCGTCTAACAAAAGAAGGCCTTCTGCCTTCATTAGGCATTCACAGACTACAAATTGCAGCAACATAGATCGATACACTTTTCTGGCACAACAACAAAAATGCATACCTTTGTACTAACCATCATTATTGATGGAATCGTGATTGATACAGTATAATAGCTCTTTAACTAATACTAGAACTCAGCAACCATCTTTCTCACGTGAATCATCGCTAACTCAATAAAACAATCCAGAACTTCCTCAGATAACAAAGGCGTAGCAAACTCACGCTCAAAACCCTAGACTGGCACGTATCGCTTCAGCGCCTGCTTCCCAGCAACTGCTGCAGCAGCCGCCAAACCCCCAACGGCACCTGCCACTGCGGCCGACCTTACCCCCCTCGCCGCCCTGTAAATCGCCCCCGTCCCAAGCCCCGCCCCGACGCTACTCCACAAATCATCCTCGTCTCTCACAGCCACAATCCCGCTCTCCAATCCGGCGTACATCAGCGCAATCACTCCCAGCCGGTTCCCCCAAGTGCGTCCAGAGTGCCCCGAGGCGTTGAGCAACCGGTTGATCTTGAGCTTCAGGGTGTCGGAGGACTCAATGGCCCTGACGCCGGAGACGAGGCCGTAGGAGGCGCCGGCGATGGAGCCGGAGAGATAGCCGATGCCGGTATAGAAGGTGAGGTTCTCGCCCCAGGAGCGACGTTGGCGGAGGGACTCCTCGGCGAAGAGGAACTCCGGGGAGGTGGGGAGCTTGTAGAGGGACTGGATCGGGACCTGGAGGTCCTTGTAGGGGTTATAGAGGCGGTCCTGCTCGGGGTGGTCGGGCGATTCGGAGGTGCGATCGGAGCTCCGGAAGGACATCGTCTCGGCTGCGCGTAAAGCTCCAAAATTTAGGGCTTCGATTTCTTCGCGCGCGGCGGAGAGGGGTGGAGAGGTGGCGATGCTGGTGGTGGGGAGGAATAAAAATCGGAGCGACTTCTTCCTCTCTCGTTTGGCTATGGCTGGCGGCGACTTCGACTTTCTTCCTGGGGTTCAAGTAACTAATATTTTCAGACCAAAAAAAAAAAGTAACTAATATTTACAATAATAGTAATAATAATGACGAGAATTCCTAATAATTTTATTTTTATTGTTACGGCGCTAATTTCATCCCCATTTTTAGCTAAAACATTCCTTTTTACTTGCCGAAATACACTCCTCCCCCTCCTCCCCCTCCCTCCCACCCACCCAAATTACTATTTTTTATTTTTATCATTTTATCATCTCTTAACTTATCAATTTCACAATATGAATTTCAAATTACACATAACGATATGTTATTTATTCTTGTATCTTGTTATCGTTATGCCTAGAGAAGGCCGTTAATTTTAATTTATATTCTCATATTTTCAATGATAAGAGTTACATAGGAGGTTAAATATTTTATAGTTATGACCAGTTATTATGAATACATAATTAATTGCCTATTTTTATCAAATATTTTGAGGGGAATTTTATTACAAAAAATCAATTCAATTATTTAGCCATTTTTGACATCCTCGATTTTTTTTCGACATCGGTTTATAGATTTTTAAAGCTAAACATCATTGGTTTGTGCTTTCTTTTGAGCTTTTTATGTTTTAACATGGGTCCGCAATATAGGGGTCGAAAATTTATTTATGCCTTCTTCACTTTCAAGCTCATATCAAATTTTTTCAGAGAAAATTTTTAAACATATTTTTAAATTTTATTCCCCTTGACATGAGATTGAATCTACAATCTATAGAGATTACTTTCTTCATAATAAGAGTAGAAAAGTGTGTTTTTTTTTCCTTTATGCGATTATCTTGCTTTAATCTTTAGACGTGATTGAAGTATAAATAATTGCGACATTTGGTCATGTTTTTGATAACTTAACCTTTTTCTTATTTTGATCAATATTATTTTCCACCCTTTTAAAGATTGGCTAGATAATTCGTTTGAATATTAATTTTCCACATTGAAGTATAATTTCACTCGTACTATATGATAAAAATGGGATATGAATTATATGTTTATAAGTTGTCATAAATAAAAAAATCTCATGATTTAAAATATAATACCTTAAGTTAAAATTGTCAACATTGTAAAGGCAAAGTTATAATAAGATGCACAATGGAATGATATATTTAATTGGGCGTGATGAAGCATTTATATTATAAAACTGATGAGAGGTGTGATAAAAATAAAAGTAGCTCTACGGATTGATCTAATAAAAAATAATAATAATTTGAAGAGAGATCAGAGAACATCCTAGTAAGTTTATTAAAAAAAAAAAGGAATCGTCTTAACCAAAGGGAATGGGTGATTATTTTACCGATGAAGAGAGAGTAATTTGTAGATTTATTTTTATATGTTTTTATACTAAAATTACAATAAAATATTAAAAAAAGGAAAAATCTCACTTTTGGCTTAAATAAATAGAAGTAAACGTCAATGAATTACCTCAACCGAACATAAAAGTGTGATAAATACTTTAGTTGACGCCAAATGAAAACAACAATGCTTATTTTGATAAAATCATTATTATTATTTATAGAAACAATCAACATCTACATTTACACGAAAAGAAAAGGCAACAAAAAATAATAATAATATGTATTTCTCAAGTATACCCCTTCTCAGACGGTTCCTCGCTCGCTGGAGGGCGGAGATTGAGATGAGCAGTCCTCTTGCTCTTCTGCACAATCTACCGCGCCCCTCGCTCTTCCGCTCCATCTTCGCCGTCCGCCGTCGCCACCACCGCTCTCATCCGACTGCCGTCCGGCCTTCCATACACTTCCCCAACAATGCCCTCAAGTACTGGGACAACTTCTACAGGCGTCACCAAGACAAGGTTATATCACTCGCTCAGCTCATAAAGCCTTCTCTTTGTTCTTTTCTTTTTTTGTCCCCAGGTTATGGGAACTTCCACTGAAAAAGGAATGTTGATGCTATTGGAATTTTGCAGTTTTTCAAGGATAGGCATTACCTGGAGAAGGATTGGGGTCAATACTTCTCTGGTGAGATTGGGTCGTCAAATGGCAAGAAGATCGTTCTAGAGGTAATGATTTTGTCAAACTTTTTTTGAGTTTCATTTGAAAGAAGAAATAACGAGCGAATTGTTGGGTCGTAATAAGTATGTTTTGGACAAAAAAAAAAGTATATTTGTTGAGCTCCCTTGCTGCATTTGAAGCAAATAATGAGGAGGCGATAGGATTGATGATTGTACTCGAAGAGCATTTTCAGTTTTGTTATTAGAATGCAGTGTTATCAACGGAAAATCGTGATTAGATGTCATCCTTTAATTTTTGTGGCAACCCATGTGATCATAAGACATTCTTATGGCAGGTTGGTTGTGGAGCTGGCAATACTACATTTCCTCTCTTGGCTTCATTCCCTGAACTTTATATTCATGCCTGCGATTTGTCACCTCATGCGATTAAATCCTCAAGGTGGTTCTGGGTTGTCATTCATTCATGTCGATCTGCTTGTCTTCGACTGTATGGCCCCCTAAGACCGTAAAGAATAATATGGATAGATTTGGGCGTTCTTCTATTTGCAGTCTCATGTAAATCACAAAGAAACCCAGGTGAATGCATTTGTGTGCGATGCCACAGATGAAGCTCTATGTGACAGACTTGGTCCTTCTTCAGTTGACATTGTCACCTTGGTAAGAATGTGCGCGTCTGTCTTTTATATCCTCTTGTTTTCTCAATGTTTATGATTTTCACCTGCAACATATTATTGATGAACTTATTCAGCTCCTAACTTATTAAGCAGATTTTCATGCTATCTGCAGTACTACCAAGTGAAATGCCCAAGATATTGCAGAATATCAGAGGCGTGCTGAAGGTATAGTATGGGCAATTCTTGTACTAATCTTTACATTCTTATTTATTTACTTCATTATTTTGTTCTTGTTAGATTGACATAACTTTTATCTGACGCTTGCAGCCAGATGGTTATGTCTTGTTTCGAGACTATGCCTTTGGAGATTTTGCGCAAGTAAGTCACTTGGTGCTTAGTCTAACAATACTTTCCACTTCAAAGTTTTGTGTAGTAATGACAAATCCATGACAATCTTCTCCTTCATAGTCTGATCACACTTGTCAAGTTCTTGCGAGTTTTAAAGAGTCTCAAATATTGTCTCCAATAAGGAGCAAGCCCGTGTTGATAATCCGAACAGCATGTATTTTGGATGATGAGACTATCATGCTATAGTGGGAAGGACGGACTGGGACATCTATATGTAATATTGATTTACAAACCTAACAAAATGAATGAGGTTCACTCTTCACTCTGCTACATGCCTTCAAGGTGGTCATATGTCGTGGAAATCTGTCATAAGGGACAACCTGGATGTCTTATTGTAGAGAGAAAAGCATGTATAAAAGGGGAATTTACCTCATTGTATGTACGATGGGCTCTATCATGGAAAGCCAGTTGATGAATGGTGAAAGAGTATCATCCAGATGGAAAAGCTAGTGGAAGTCTTGTGGTATTGGCAGAAATCAAATGACACGTGCTGCTGCATTGAAGTTTGTTTAGGGTGGAAAGACAGTATCAAACATTATCTCGAACAATATGTTTCAAAGAAGTTTATAGACAAAAGAAAAGTAACAGATTGGAAAATGGAAGTGTAGAAAAAGAAGGAGAAGAAAATGCCTTCCATCCCTTCTTGGTGGGGGAAGGCAGCAAGTGAAGATCAAGAAAAGGGAATGCTAGTAGTATCCCTTGTTTGGAAAGAAGGGGGAAAATGGAGGGGAAAAATATTTGGACTTGTATTTGCTTATTTTCCTTTTACTTTGTTAGTGGGAATTAAATAAAATGTTGTCCAATACAAACAATTAAATGCTTGATAATTTTAAGCAGCGTGGACTGAAGTGGTCCCAAACAGTTCATGGCATGAGACTCAAGTTCTATTTGCTAAGTACTTCATATTCTGTTTCAACACTTCAAACCGGCTCCTAGATATAAAGTCTTGATGCATTACGAGACCAGTCATGAAATCAATGGTTGTGTCTTGCTTCTTGAAGGATTAAGTTTTGGTAGGTTCTCTGAGCACTGTGGACTCATTGCTCCTTCTATGTATAGGTGAAGTTACAAGAGAAAGATCGGATGATCACCGAGAACTTTTATGTACGAGGAGATGGTACTGTAAGTACTAACTATTGTTTGTTTCTTGCTTGACAGCCACTGTTTTCAAGGCCTGATGGTAGGGGCATTATTTTGGAATTTTTTTTTTTTTCCAGTGTTCATTTTACTTCACTGAAGATTTCCTTTCCAACCTGTTTCTGGGAGCTGGATTTTTGACAGCAGATATGAGCATATATCAGAAACAAATTGAGAATCGCTCGCGGAGTGTAACTATGGATAGGTACTTTTTATTACTCTTCTTTATTTGACCAACAATTGTTCATATATTATTTTTGGGGATAATATCTAGAAAAAGGCTCAATTGGACGTGGGGATTGGGGAACCCTGAGTGAATGCGGTGACTACAACTGGGAAAGACAAGAATTACAGGGACAGGATATGTATGAGCCTGGACATAAAATAACTTTACCACATTTGATGACTTTTAAAGAATATGTATGACTCTGAAAAAATACAAATCTTCAATCTTTCCTGAATGGATGCTTGAGCAGAACTGAAGTTCCATGTTAATTGTTTTGTTTTGTTTGAACAATCTTCATCTGAACAAATAAGAAAAGCTTTTCTATCCTTTTGAGAAGTTGATATGATAGACGAAGGGAAGAAACATGTTAGTCCAAAATCCAAGAGATTCTAACAAGCGCACAATGCTGATTCGAATTCCTGATGCTCCAGAATGTAATGAGACTATTGAGTTGGAGTTAGTTGATATGGCCTGCTTTTTCTATTCTGCATCCAATTACAGTACCTAACATCTGCTGCTTATTCATTCTGAATTTCAACTTTAGGTGCTGGATTCGTGGCATATTTACTAAGCAAGATTGCAGACTTCCTGATTCTGTTCTAGCTTCTAAATAATTGCTGATTTATGCGCTCTATAAATTGTTTGGTCAGGTTTGTCAGCTAGACTTCCCTGATGATTTCTAGTCTCTGACATATGGTTGTGTCATTATCATTGAGATTTGCTTAACTTTCTTCCCATGAACAGGGCAGGTTTCGTTGCCAAAAGGTTATATGCTTTCGATGCTTAGAATCATGACTTGCAAAAATTAACTCAACTGAAATGGCCAGCAGTCCATCAAGTCAATTGTTTGTGCCAGAGCCATAAACAGGAGATAGAAGCACAAAAGGCTTGGCGGACATGTTACTTCCCTAAGTGGTCATCAGCATCCGCACACACTATGGACATTAACCTGCAGTACTTATGAACGTTTTGTTTGTTTCACTATGATCAACTTAATTTATCAAATCGTCATGGACATTCTGTCTGGCGCTGACATGATGTTTTCAAGCTGATTTTGGCACTTTTGTGGAGTTTGTGTGGAATCAAGTAGTGCCGTGTGATCTTTTGGGGCCAGATGAGAGAGAGAGAGAGAGAGAGAGAGAGAGAGAGAGAGCATTACATTGCAGTGGATGCTTCTGAAGAACAATATGATGAAATGAACAGTGGATGCTTCTGAAGAAGCAACTGCTTAAGAGGTATATTGCACCGTGACACTGCCAGGATAGAGCATTATAACGAAATGTGCAGTGCGGACTGAATCTATTCAATCACCATGTCTCTCTTGGAGCATCTTGAGTGTTAGTGGTCTCTGTTATGCCTGGAAAAAGGCTTACGAAGATTACTCCACTGATAAAGACAGGAACACAACATGGAAGATCTGCTCGCAATTTATGGGCTTAGAGCAACCTGTAGGGATAAGAAGACAGAGAACCTGGAATGCGTCGGTTTTAGTTGGTTGCTACCTCGCGGGAAAAGCACTCAAACTAGACAGACTACAGAGATGAACTCTGGTATTTCATAGGCTTCAGAGTCACTCCGTCTGGTGAAGATGTCGAGATGCGAGCAATGTGAGAACTGCTAGGCCTTAAGCCATCTTTTAGCTGTCTATCTGAAATGAGAAAATTAATGTCTTGGACATAGAACTTTTGGAGATGTTGCACTTTTTTCAAGTCAAGCTGCTTTCTTCGCTAAATTTAAGAACAAAAACACTATTCTGTCTGCATACATAGATCCCTCAACAGGCCTGAAGGAAATCTTTGCCCAAAGCAGATGGTGGGCATTGATGCTGTTTCTTCCATTGCAACAGGGAAAGGAAGGAGAAACTGCGAACCGGATAATTGATCTTCAGAGTCGGTTCTCTTTCCAGTCTCACGAACCATGTCAACGAATTTGCTTCTGTCAAGTGCGAAGAATAGATGCCATGGAAGAAATTTACCTTAGTATATTTATAGTTTATATTTACAACACCACCCCAGAAATCCTCTCTCAACGTAACTTTTTCCTAAATCGTCAAAAGCTGTTCTGTGAAATGACACCAAAAAACAACTCAGTAACATTTGTTAGCAGAGGAAATCTGATGTTGAGATGGATCTAAAAAATAGGCTCAAGTCAAATGAACGGATCAAGAAGGAGAAAATTGTGGCGATGAATACTAAGGCAAAGGAAAAGAACAAAATGGAAATAGTCCAAAAGATCCTTAATTTGGCCATAGTGAAACTACGAAAAAGCTTTCCGAAATTGGACTGTGACCCAAACATTTCTACCTGAATCCAAAGCTGTGGCCTCCTAAGCAGTGCTTGAGTTCCGTTTCCTGCCCACTTTTTTCTTTTCTTTTCTTTTCTTTTCTTTTTCATTTTTGCTTGTCGTCATACTCCAGATGGCCAGCAGCAACTCCGTCGGCATTGTAGTACAACTCAACACATGAAAATGAGACAAACAACTTAGAGAAACAATAATCTAACAAAACAAAATAAGAATTGATTCACGTGTTATGACTTGGCATGTTTCGCCTTGAGTAATAAGAAAAACAATTGCTCTTAAATTGTATGTTATTCTAACATATACCATTAACTACCCATTTCATACCACTCGAATTGTCAATCAAGTATGAAACGTGAAATGCACTTATCAGATTAAGTCATGCATCTTCAGGTCCAAACGTACAATGATGAGTAAAGAAAAATTTGTGATGAGACACCGAGATGATGCCAACTCAATTGGAGAACTTAAAGCCAAAGAGGGGCTCATTGACGAGACAATGGATCTACAATTTCAATCCAAGTATTTACAACACAAACTCTTCCCCCCGGAAGCTCTGGTTTTCCACCTACCAAAAAAATGAAAGAGAAACTGATGATATCCACTTCATCCTAGGGTGAGGGATATTAATGCCTTCCCGGTGCCTATAGTTCTTTCTCGACGGATTAATCCAACATAGTGGCATAGAGGCAAGACAAGTTCCCAAAGCATCACCTTTGGGAAGATGATGCTATAGCAAGGACAACGAAGGCAAAGATGCAACATAGTTTCTTCCCCTTTTTGCCATTAAACATCTATTGGCCAGTATTTTACCTTTCTTCTCGAGATTGTCCAAAGCAAGACCGCATTCCCAAAAAGCTTCCCAACCAAAGAAAGAAACATGCTGAAACCTTTTCTTTCCAAACAGTTTTAAGAGGAAAAGCTGCGCTACCACAACCTTCTCCTCCATGACATCAAAAGGATCTTATGGGGAATTTACCATCTTTGACACTATACCAAACGACACACAAGCTGGAAGCGGTGCAAAAATCATCCGACAAATTAAAGAAGTAAGCAATACTTTCCACTCCCAATCTTGGGCTTCTCTGGGGGAAAAAGAATGGTCTCCACTACAGCCGGTTAGGATTGGTTGGGAAGCTCATTGAGAATGCAATCTTTCTTTGGACAAATTGATCCGATATATATAGTCAAGATTTCAACTCCTTTAGATGAATCTGCATTTTTCTGTACTCTTGCTTCCCAAGCAAGCACCCTGATAACATATATATAGCCATTTCTAGAGAAGCGTGTTTAGGATATTCAATAAATTTTCAAAGAAATTTGCTAGGGAATAGTTTTAAGTAGATTCCCTTGCCTTACTTTTATTTGGTTCCTGCAAAAATATGATAAATTTCGAGCAAACTCACCAGGTAGTTTTTTTGGGTTCAGACTTAAAAATCTGCTGACTGAACATCCACGTCAGCTTTAGAGAATGAAGCAGAGAGTGCACCTCAAAATGTCACTAAGAACAGCCAAGTGAGTATCCATATCTGAATTACCAGTAGTCCTTACAAGAACACAGTCCATCCTGGAACTTGTGAAATCTATTAGCATCTCTAACCATGAATGTCATATTCAAAACCTTAGATAAACATTTAATATATTCATGACAGTCTCCACAAATCCTCAAGTTCTTAAAGATACGGATTACACCCTCCTTGCGTTCCAGTCCACCAGAAACCAAAGCCAACCCAATTGCCAACTTTTCGCTATGAACTCTCAAGCTCTCGACCTTTGACTCATCCTCCACATCATGCAATGCAAATCTCACCTGATTCACATAACCGAGCTCTTCTTTCATCCGATTTTCCATTTGTTCCAAGGTATCATGGATGCTATCTGTAAGAGGGTGTGTGTTCTCTCCACTGTAAAAATAGTGAATTTTTTTGTCAATTTCTACCCAGCTGCATCCTCCCACTTTTGTTAACCTCTTTTCTTTCACCGCTTCTCTTATTTTTTGGCTCTCCCTCCAATATCCTGCCTCGAGGTAAATATTTGACATCATCACATAGTTCACCGGATTAAACTCATCCATTTTCATAAGGATCTCTCCCACTTCTTGACTCGTCTCTAGATCTCCATGAACCCGACATGCACTAAGCAAAGTCTGCCATATTCCCACGGTGGGCTTCACCTGCATACTTTCAATTAGAATCTTTGCTTCTCTAATGCGTCCAGCTCGACTGAGAACATCAACCATGCAAGAATAGTGCTCTACTTGCCGTTTCATTCGCCTGTCGGCACACAAGCTTGAGAAGATCTCTTGACTTTCATCAATGAGTCCGGAGTGGCTACAGGCTGAAAGAACAGCCAAATAAGTTACACTGTCCGGTTCAAGCTTTTCCAACCGCATCTCTTTAAAGAGACTAACGGCTTCTTTACCCAAGCCATGCTTTCCAAAGCCAGTGATCATGACTGTCCAAGAAACCACATTTTTTGTGGGCATTTCACTGAAAAATTTCTCTGCCTCATTCGTTAATCCACACTTGAGATACATATCCAGAATTGAATTGGCAACAGATATGTCCCGACCGCATGACAGCTTGATGGTGTATGCATGCATTTGCTTGCCTTGCTCCAAGAATGCAAAATCAGCAAATACTCCAATCAAGCTGGATAAAACAAACCCATCGACTTGGACACTGCTTTCCTCAAGTTGCCTAAATAATTCCATGGCATGTCTTAAATTTTCTTCTCGAGCATAACCGAGAATAAGTGCACTCCAGGAGATGACATTCTTATCCTCCATTCGATCAAAAACTTTCTGAGCTTCAGACATATTCTGACATTTAACATATAGATCAACAAGAGAACCAGCAACTGCAGGCCTGCCAGAAACTCCAAACCCACTTGTAATTAAGAAAGCATGAATTTGGCTCCCTCTTTTTATGTCCCCAAGACGGTTACATGCCTTTAGAGTACTTGAGAATGTGTACTCATCCGGAACTTCCCCTGCTTCTTGCATTTCCCTGAACAAAATGAGAGCCTTCTCAGCATTATTATTTTCGAGTACGTGTCCAGCAATCATCACGTTCCAGCTAATGAGATTCATAGACGGCATTGTGTTACACATCTGGGAAGCTTCGTCAATCCTGCCGCATTTGGCATACATGTCAATTATACAATTGCCAACCACGCACATGGTATCATATCCAGTCTTGATAGATAGTCCATGAATTTGCATCCCGTGATCAAGAACACCCATGACTCCACATGCCTTGACACTGGTTGACAAAGTGAACTCATTCGGCTCGACCGTGGACCTTCTCATTTGACAGAAGCACATCAGCAAAGCTTCGGCATTTCCACTGTGCAAATAACCGCACATAAGAGCTGTCCATGAAACGACATTTCTTTTGGGCATTCTGTCGAATACGTTGCGGGACATACCCACCTGGCCACATTTCCCATACAGATCGATCAAGTCGTTGTTAAGCATCACATCGAAAGCGAAACCCACCTTCGTTATCACCCCGTGGACCTGCAGTCCCTGTTTGAGCAATCTGTTTCTCGAACAGTTTCTCAAAAGATTCGCCAATCTCTGCCGTTCAATCATTGAAACTAGTGCCTTGTGAGGCAAATTTTATCTGCAAAAGTCCTCCCAAAATAAAGAGAAGAAAAAACAAACACAGCAGCACTGTGCATTGCATTGGTTTCTTATGGCAACATCCGACATGTTTGTGCTCGACGATGAAGTCACACTAACTTACGAGGAGCCAACTACCTGCGAGTCCATTTAACTTCCCTCGGCTATCCATTGCAGACTTTTGCAATCTTTTTCGTTGCAGGTAAAATGATTTGAAAACTTTTATTTGACTTAGTTGTAATACTTATTTGACTAATTGCTTACTTATAGTTTATTATGTCATGTCATAAATTAATCTTTATAAACGTGAGAATACTCCATTTTGATTCTTCTAATTTTTTATAGTAGCTTTTTATTAAGATTTTTTTTTCTCATCTCGTGTGTTAAAAGAACTTATTCATTTATCTCTTTTAATGTTTCGCAATGTTTCTTTTATCTTAAAATCATTGCCTTTCCTCGAATATAGAGATATCCAAGTTCATATTAATTTAGTCAAAGACCCTTGACTATAAATTTATGAGTGCCCTCAAAGCATCAATTAACTAATAAGAGAAAGGAAAAAAGACTACTTAAGACTTTTTGAAAATTTTAAAAGCACATGATTTAAAGTATATAATATATATTTTCAGAGCCTGTTTAATGAGATTCAATAAATGCCTCATAGATATTTTTCAACATTTTTGTTCATAAAATTATTTTGCGATGGGCGAGTTTTTTTTGTCTCCACACGTATTATATATATTCATTTTCTTAGCCCAAAGACATGACATTTTATTTTTTTGAACCCTTTCCTATTAGGAAGCGCCACCTTACATGTGCTAAAAAGCACGGATTAAATATAATTAAGTGAATGACACGACATGTGCTAATCGGCTAATCAAATAAACTCATGGATTTTAGAATCTAATCTTAAGAAACCGCTTTAATTCCACCAATGAGTCGTGCTGTGTGATTTAGTAAAGAAATTATATTAATACTCGTATATCTCCCGTTCCAATCAATAACTATACCAACCTAATACATCAATCTCAAGTTTTCACAAAACCGCTAGTTTCATGCTTTTGCCAAATTTTTAACAGTGGCAAGTACTATTGAGCTCAGTCAAAAGCAAGTGATATGATGGTTACAATCCCCATCATGTATGAAACTATGACGGATGCGACGGCAAACCTCATAAGTGTCGTGAAGGTTGAAAGCTCCTCCATGGCCGGTTCTCTTGACTAACAGGTAGCTCAAGACCAGTTCGTTTCAAAGTTGAGACATTTAAGAAAGAGCTGAGGCAGTCATTTTACAGGACGGACAACGAGTCATGGCAAAACCATGGCTAGTGATCTACATAGCTTTCGAGTAGTTACATAGTAGGAACTGTCTGCCCCTTTAGGATCATTTGACAGCCGTTTTTTATGAGAATGACATGAATCTCTTCATCTGAGGACTGGGGGTGGAACAATTCGCGAATGACCAGCAACCTTCGACTGGCATCTTCCCTCGATTGCTCGCTTGCTTTTGGCTAGGCGGGAGAGGTTTCGATTTCCTGAAGCTATTCTTTAGACTCCATGCCTCGGCCTTCGACTTAAGGCGCTCCCACCTTCCTCTCACATTGATCTGAGTTGAATTGCCACGTTAGGTTTGTTTTCTCATTCCTTCCTGATTATACATAATACAGATATGATTGGAACGTGCACCAGGGAAAGAACTTTTGCCATTTTTTAAGTTGTTGATTTTGACTTACCAGCCAAAACTTTATGGGCATAACATTGATGCAAAGTTTGGAAGAAATGATTGTCATTCCTTGGAGAAAATTTGCAGGGAGATTTTGCTTTGGGGATTTAGGGTGATCAGAAGCGAATGTTTTTTAATGTGGACGAATGATGGTTTTGTTCATCTAACGCTTTTAGTTCCTTGGAATGCCAAAGACCGTGCAGTTCTATATGTAAAATAAGCAACTATTTTGTCAAAACAATCACTTCCTAAGTAACTTCAAATACTAACCTGAGGGCCTTGTAATTCCAACTCAGGCACTGAACTGTATGGATGCGGGTTATAAAATGAAGTCCTCTTGATAGTGGCTTCGTCATTCATCCCAAAGTCCTTCAGCCGGCTCAGCTCCGGTAGTACCTCTGAACCGAGATCTGGCCTATCCCTTCTCCTCAGCTCACAGCATCTTAAGGCCATCTTCGCCAATGATAAGGCTTGTTCCACTGGCCAATCATTTATGGCTGGATCGAGCACCTGAGGAAATGTTCCCCCATCGATAGCATCTTCAACTTGCATTGCCAGCCCCATCGGAGGCTTTGCCGTAATAATCTGCAGCAGCATCACGCCAAAAGAATACACATCTGATTTTACACCAAGCATTCCTGTTTGTTGATACTCCGGGTCAATATAACAGAACGTTCCGGCTGCTGCCGTCATATGGTACTCGGTCACTCTATTGGCTACTGATGGCGGCACCAGCCGTGCTAGACCCACGTCACTGATTTTGCTCATATAGTGGCTATCCAAGAGGATATTTGAGGGCTTGATATCACGGTGCACCAAGGGTTCTGGTTTTGTCTGGTGCAGGAAAAGAAGACCTGTAGCAATTTCGGCTGCTATCTTGAAACGGCTTCTCCAAGAAAGCGGAGGAGTGTTGTCTTTGCAGAAGATTCGGTCTTCTAAGCTGCCATTGTCCATGTATTCGTACACTAGACATCCGTACTCGGGGCATGCACCCAAAAGAAGGACCATGTTTGGATGTCTCATGAGGCTGAGTACCTCAACCTGTATTATTGGGAGACCATAAAAGAGGAAAAGTAATTATGAAGGTTTTGGTCAATCATTGGGATGCAGACTTATCAAAATCCCAACGCGTTTCTTATGCTAAAGCCATTCAGTATTCATTGTCATTGCCTTTTTTAAAGAGAATGGTCTTGTTGCCCATTAAAGATTCATCTGTCCTTCGGGAGTTCTCTTGTGTCTTCTTTTTTTTTTTTTGGACATTTTTTGAACAAGCACTCTGTAAAACAGGTCCCAAGCTTTAACTGAGAAGACCTCATTCAAAGAAAAGTAGCTTTAACTGAGAAACTACGAATCAGAGCAGGCCCTGTAGAACAAACAACGCTCACCTCCTTTTGGAATTGTTGCAGCCCTTGGGAAACATCAGGTCTCAAGACCTTGATGGCCACAGGAGTGTGATTAAGGCAGGCTTTAAAAACAGGTCCGTATCCTCCTTCACCAATCTTAAGAGAATTCGAGAAGTATTCAGTGGCCTTTTCAATCTCTTCGATCGTGTACTTTCTGTACCAAACATTCTTCTGGTCCAAAGCATCAATTGCTCTCTTCCTCCTTCCTGACTCCCCATTTGTCATATCTTCTGCATTATGTCCCTTTTTGGCCTCCAACAACTGTCGCCGTTCTCTAATTTCAGTCACTTCCTTTGCCACTGCTGTCTCCTTCTTCTCAACTATAGGGGAAGTCCAACAAACCTCCTTACGAAGCTTCGGTTCCATAAACTTTATTACTTCTGCTGTCTTCATTCGCTGAAGCTCCTTAGCCTTCAAAAAGATGAGGAAAAAAAATCGGCTCCATCAAATTCACAATAATGAACACAGTTATGATTCATTTTCTGTGATAGATTGATCATGATCCCAGAGCTATAGTATTACCTTTTCTTCTGCAGCAGATACTTCTTTGCATGCCATATTGTAAGTAGATAACGACTGCTTAAACTCGAGTTTTAGTTTTTCGATTTCTGCTTCCAGGCCATGCTGTCAAAAAACTCAGGAAATGAGAGCAGTCGTTTCATTTGGTTGTCTAAGGATGAACATTCTTTAACAGTTCAGTTTAGTATTATCTTGAGCAACAACACATTTAGTGGAATCACAAATATTTCATACGGCTTCTGCCATAAATGACAGGCAACAACAAAAGCAACGACCAACATGCCTTTTCCGACCAAGTGGCTTTGGTTAGCATGAAGAACCAAAATAAAGTAAATAGCTGAGAAGAAAATTTTGACTTTCGTGATATGTTACATCTCTAAGACAACGAGAAGTGCAAGATGAACCTGACTCATCAAGTGGCATAAACTTCTTTATCCACATTTCATCTCAAAAAATGCATCCACTTTTTTACCACTTCCTTGACGTCCTACACATAAACAAGTCCGCAATGATCAAAAGACGTGCAAGACCATGTTGTGCATTGTACTCACGGAGGCATGTGAGGAGAAAGAGCCTATGGAATTCTCTGGCACTGAGGATCCTTGTACATTATCTGAAGACGAACGATAACTTAATTGTTCGGAAAAATCGGTGGCATCTGATGAAGAACTCTGACTAGATAAAGTCTCCATTATGTATGCTTCCAATGGCCGTACCAAGGGTGACCTATTTTCCCTCAAGCTGTCGAAGTTCATCTGCCTAACATCAGTCCTTTTTTCGGAGCCTGAACTATCAGAGCTCTGACTTCTCAAACTGCCAACACTATATGTACTTCTGTGCAGCAAGAAATTATCAATAATCAATATGTAAATTTTCATGGCAGAATTGCATGAACATCATACTCTCCAGAATCAGGTCAATCATAAACTTTGGATTAAGTTTGTCAAGCATAACATCACAAGGCATCTTCTTACTTTGGTACCTAGTGCTATGATCTAATAAGTATAGCTGCAATCCCTGCGATTTCTTATACCGTCAATAACTAATACACATTACCATGATCTCCGATGAGCACTGTTAAAACTTATCAACAAGCTGTATTGGCTATTTCCTTTTGGACGTTAAGGAGTTTTCTGAAGTGCTACCTGTCAATATCAAAAGAGTCCGGGATCTTTGGTTGGATGTTAGGGTGAATTCCCCCAGGATAACTCTGATTGGGCTTTTCTTTGATAGAAGTTAGTGTAGAAGAGAGTGTGGGACGCCTAGTTGCGGCTCTGACAGTTTGAAGTTTATCCTTGGATATAACATAAACAGAACATGTTGGCGGAGCAGATTTCACCAAGCTTGATGGCACATCGGGAGACTTGAATTTTCTGCATACGATCAGATATACTTAAACTCCTCAGTTGTCACTAGGGGAGAACTATTTAAAACACACAAAAACACAAGCACTCTCGTTTCTTTTTCCTTTTCTTCCTTCTTTTTTTTTGGGGGGGGGGGGGGGGGGGGTGGTGTTGGGGATTGTGGGGTTTGAAGTGAGAGACCTTGTAAGCGCATTGCGACTGGAAGCACCAACCACAATGTTGCTGATGGAGTTATTAACTACATAATCAAGTAGTGCACTGGGGACATCAATGTCAGGGAGGATGATTTCCTTTGCTGCAATCTGAAATAACCATTTTCCTGGAAAATCAGATCCAAATAATTGAAATGCAAACCTCGGCAAGCCACTAAATGGCATCTTCCCCTCAAGCTTTTGACTTACACTTTCATACTTAAAAGTGATCTCATGCAGGGGAAGTTCCTAACTTCCTAATTTATCTCAGGGAAGAGAAATAGGTCGAGCCCAACTTACCCCTCTTCGAGCACAGAATCCACGGTAGGGAAGAAAAAACTGCTGCAGCTCCGCTTCAGTTGGCATCCGGCCTCCGCTAGGAACCAATTCGGCGTCACCTGCAACAGCTTATGGTTTTATCAATCAGACATGTTGTTGGTGAAGCCATATTTGGTGCAATTACTACGCATCATCATGATCATCACCACCCGATTCATGTCCAAGTACAGTTGTTCATCAGGACTGAACGCAGGCAGGCGTAATGTACTAATGCAACAAGGTCCGGTACCTAATGTCGTAGTAAATTCACTCGAGAACAAATATGGCTTGCTAGACCGATCTCACAAAGCTTGTCATGATAATTGTTCAATGAAAACACCAATCAATAGTCTTCAGATTGACAAGCTAGTCCGAATCTGTTATATCTCAGTACTTGTAGTTTGAGCTAATACAATCTCTTGGAAGTCTCATATCACACCTCTCGTCCATCATGGTGAAAACTCCGATCATTCAATCACGGTTCGGGGAAACTAACGGCCCACGTTACCGAAATAATCAAAGTAAGTCCATGACAAGCTACGAAAACAGAGTAGAGCTTGATACGAAAGAAGAACCTGCCTGAATATAAGCCTTGGGTCCTGACGTGAAGCAGAATACACTGGGAGCTCTTATTCTTGAGCAGATTATCCACCGCCCATTTGACGGCAGATTGGCTGCTCTTGTCTCTGTCGATCGCGATCGCCGTCACGATCGCGCCAGCGGCTTCCTCCTCCACCGCCGAGAATCGCGAATGAGAGAGCGCCATGCAAGAGTTCCGCTGGACTCGCTAGCAAAAGCAATCCGCGGCCACGCATTCAGCACATTCAGTCGATTCGATCAAACTCCGGCCCTCCGCGACATCTCCCTCTGGATGAGGATGAGAACGAGAATGAGGAAGACGACTGAGGGAAGAGAGCGGGACCGTCGAACGCTCCTCTCTCTCTCTCTCTCTCTCTCTCTCTCTCTCTCTCTCTGTGCTGAAGCTATAACGAGCGGGAAGGCGTTGCAACCTTCTAACAGAAGTCGAGTGAAAAATGGTTTCTTTGACCCTTCCGGCCATTGGCCTATTTTGGACTGTTTGGCACCTCGTTCTCGTGCCCGCACGAACGACTTAACCGCCTTCTTCTTCTTCGTCTTCTGTCTTCTTCTTCACAACGGACATCATCCGAACGAAACGAACCAACGTTGAACGAGCTAGTCGAGTTATTTCCACATCATCACTCCTTCTAGAATGCGTCTCTCTCTCTCTCTCTCTCTCTCTCTCTCTCTCTCTCTCTCTCTCTCTCTCTCTCTCTCTCTCTCTCTCTTCAAAGTTAACTACTAGAAAATAATAATTGTAGTATACATAATTAATCGCGGACAAGAGCTTTTGTTACTTCAGGATTATGATAAGTCAATAGATGCAAATTTTCGGAAGAATTGTCGATAAAGCCATTCACCTTTTACAACTTTACTGATTCAATCCTAAACATTTTTTTTTGTTAATTCAGTTTTAATTTTTTTGAAATATTGCTAATTCAGTTATAAACCTTTTGAAATCTCACCAATTCGACCTTGAAAATTTCAAGTCAAGACTATACTGGCAAAAAAAAATTTATTTATAACTGAATCGACAAAATTGCAAAAGGTTTATGACTAAATTGGCCAAAAAAAAAGGTTTATGACTATTTTGACAACTCCCTTTAAATTTTATGTGTGGCTGATGTTTGTTTCCCTTATTTCTCCTCCTCCTCTTCTTTTGTGTTGCTCAAAATTGACTGTTGTGAAATTTCAAATGCACGAATTAATATCGATATTGACTTGAAAGCTATGTAATTTAATCGACTTCGACAATGGTATATTGGAGGAAAAGGGCTAATGATACCCCTACAATCAAGGTATTATCTTCGCATTTGAACATATCATTTTTCCATCGTCTTACTTCTGAATAAACGGTTTTATCAAATTTTGTAGCAAAGAAAAAAGAAATTGCCAAGCAGAAAAGTTTTGGGTTCCTTTTTCACATCAACAGGAAAAATAGTTAGGTGGAAAGGGAATATAATGCATGAACCTTGTTTTATGAATATTGCATTGCTTCATTTCTCATGCAATCTAGGGAAAATGACATCAATGTGCAATATAATCCCTGTATATTCAATTTGTTCAACATGTTTCGTAAATTTTAGCACAACATTCCATATCATCCTGAACTTTAAATTATTGAATGTGGTCCTTAACCCATATATGTTTAATTTAATCTCCAAACTATATAAAAATAGTCAATTTTACCCTTAAACATGAATTGATGAAATAACAATAATGAATATTTTCATATAGTTCGCGAACTAAGATCGGTGATTATATTAAATAATTTAAAAATTCAATAATTAGATTCTATATTGAGTTAAAATTTAGAAATCATATTGCATGTTGGGCAAAAGTTCAAGGATTATTTATATTATTATTCCCAACTTTTATACATCCTTGTTAAGTGTGTATATGTGAGTAGCAAAATGCACCTCTTGATCCATAAGGTTAGGCCGCCGTGGGTGTATTATATCAACTCAAAAATGACTATTATTTAAAGTTATTTCCAAATAATCATGAGTTTTCCCTAGACTCAAATATAAGTATTGAAATCCAATCACTTCAAGAACATACAAATATAGAAACTATATGATCGCTTTATATACTCATTCCCGACAGGGAAATTATGATAGAACTTGCAATACTTATGTTTTGAATTGTGAAAGTATATTGCTTGTCATCACAGAATATGCTTTCATTCTTCTAATAATGGTAAAATATCAAACTGAGGCATTATGAAGTACCCAAAATATACATGACATGCCACATGCTAAAAGGGAAAAATATAGAAGAAAGACTCAAGTTCGATAGACAAATCCGTCAACTTCTCATTTACATAATCATATCACCAACCAAATATGTAATATCACCTATATCTAAATTGGTCGATTCCATCGAAATATAAAACCTCCGAAAATCAAAGGCTGTCCATAGATTCCGGCCATAAATTTTCTTGAAACAGTGCTGAACTGTACAGTGAACCTTTCCTTCTTTTTGTTTCGTCCTAAAAAATATAAATGAGTAAAGGTGAGATGTACTGCAAAGCTCGCACTCACATGCATGAACATTCGCAAGGAGAGATAAGAGGACATGGTCGGTGCTGCTCTGTTTCGCGACAGTTTCTCTTTTCCTGTTTGCTTTCTGGTTTACACGGGGGAGTCCAGTACAGAGAGACACGTGCCACTCTTCCAAGGGTCTGAACTACGAAGGACCCATGAGCGTTTGTCTTTGTGGGAGCCATTTCGTGGTCCAAGCGCATTGAATGGTGTAAGATGATTTCATTGTATACGTGTCCCCAAAGGGCGTGCATGAGGTAAATTAATAGCAAATACCGAGGGAGATTAAAAAAAAGAAACAGAATAGGAAAATCTTTTCTAGGTGCGAGGTTTCACTAATGATCTTTTCGTGCTCCTACCTTATTTTATCCATTTTTTGGGTCCTCCTTCAAGTCTTTTCTGTTGCTTCAGCGGGTGAGCACCCTTCAATCACTTCTGAAATTTTACGTTCTTGATTGAAAGGTTAGTTTGGCTGAAATAGTTAGTCTTTCCAATACAATACCCAGTTGATAGTTCATTACAGCATATGGGGATTTTTGTCTGCTGATTTTCTGGCTTCTTGCTGGGTACTCGGAAGAAGAAAATCGAGAAAGCGATAGAAGGAACCCTTTTTTAAGGGTGGCCTTGATGGGTTGCTTCAGATCCAGGAAAATCATTTTTTTTTGTGGAAAAGGTTCCACCTTTTTAGGGTTAACCTGTGATCCTTGTGTGCAATTTTCTACCTTTTCACGCTCTTTATCGTGACAATCCATTGTTTCCTCTTCCTGGCTTTGGATTTGGATAAGAGCTTGAATCAGGTCGCTGACACATCATGTTGTATATTTAAGGTTTGGTGGTAAGTTAGGAATTGTTTTGTCCGTTGTGGAGCTGGAGGAAGAATCGGGAAGAACTTAATGGACTATATAAGGCCTTGACGGCATCTGGGAAACAAACTACCAACTTGTTTGATTTTTCTGGAGCTGAAGGCGTTGATCTGTTCTCAGTCGTCAGATCCGATTTCCCTTTTGATACATTCTTCAGTTTCTCCGCATGGCTATCTTCTCATCTTAATCTTGAATTCACTTCCTGTTAGTTGCAAGACTGAGTCAACGATACAAGAATGAGATGGTGTTGCTCAGTCTTGGAACTTTTATGCCGGTCTTCTTGTTGGTTGATGGAAATTGAGGAGAGTTGAAGATGACCATTAATGACATGGCAGAGAGCATATATAAGAACATAAGATTGAGGTGATGTTGCTCAGTATTGCAATCATCCGTGCCCATCTCCTTGTTGAGTGATGGAAATTGAGGGAGTTGAAGATAGCTGTCAATAATACCAAAGAGAGCATCTATATGGAAGAAATGTCTTCAGCCGTTGCAGTAACTCTTAGTGTAGGTAATTCGGTGTGCGATAACGCTGGAATTTCAACATCTGCGGAAATCACGCGGCTCAAGCTTGTGACGAACGCAGCCAGCTTATTAGTGAATCCTTCAAATCTGGTGTTGTCCGCTGATTCTGTATTGTGTTGCCGTGTGGATACTGCTGATTCGACTCATGTAAGCAATTCGGCCATGGAGATGGCACGCGATGGTGGTGGTAAAGCTAAAGAGTTGGTGATGGTGACCGAGAATGGAGATAGTTTGGTTCTTAACGATAACTTGATGCACGAAAACGACGAGGATGAGATTGTGCCAGTCAAGGAAGACACCAGCTTGGTTATCGCCGATGAGTTAATAGTGGCAGGCCAAGTGGAAATAAAAGCTATAGAAAATGATGAAGTTCTGGTTGAGACCATAATTTTGGGAAATCCAGAGGTTCCTGCAAGTGAACTTATAGCAGCAGTGAGTTTACCAGCTGAAGGCACTGATATTTCAGTTCTGAAGGCTGCTGCTGTGGTTTCTCAGCTTCCAAAGGAGAAGAGTCTCGCCAAAGGAGGTGTGAGGAGTGTTTTTGAGCTAGATTGTTTGCCTCTTTGGGGCTCGGTGTCTATATGTGGGAAAAGACCAGAGATGGAAGACACTGTTACAACAGCGCCACAGTTCATCAAAATTCCTATCAAAATGCTTGTTGGGGAACACATGATTGATGGGATTTGCCAAAGTTTAACTCACGTAACCAGTCACTTCTTTGGTGTTTACGATGGCCACGGAGGTTCTCGGGTACATCCTCTATATTATTGAAATTTATTTGGCTTTTCTAAAGTAACTAGTCAAACCTTCCTGGAGACTTTTTCTTTTTTATAATGACCAAGGAATCCACTACGGGCCCCCCATATGCGTGGACGGCAACTGGAAACCTTTTTTTCAGCTTTCAAGTTTGGATTATTTTGATTGCTGCTTTAGTTCTACATGCTGAGAATTAATTCATGTAAACGTTTTTGTATCGTGTTCGTGACTTATCGCCAACAACTTGTTTTGTTGAGATGTCTGCTTTATAGTATCATAAGCATTGTTGAAAATTTGCAAGGCAGGTTGCTGAGTATTGTTGTGAGCGGATCCACCCGGCTTTGGCTGAAGAAATAGGACAGGTCAAAGATCACATAGGAAACGGGAGTGTTGGGGAAGCTAGGCAAGTAATGTGGGAAAGAGCCTTCACTAATTGCTTTCAAAGAGTTGATGATGAGATAGGAGGAAAAGTAAGCAGAGGCATCACCTCTGATCATGGAGATGCTTCAGCTGCTAGTTTTGAGCCAGTTGCCCCGGAAACAGTCGGTTCAACAGCTGTTGTTGCTTTAGTATGCTCTTCCCACATTATAGTTGCAAATTGTGGTGACTCGAGAGCAGTCCTCTTGCGGGGCAAAGAAGCCATGCCCTTGTCAGTGGATCACAAGGTAAGCCAAACTTCTGGTTTTTCATGCCTAAAAGTTAGAGAAACACAGTTTATTGCAGGAGATGGTAATTTTTCTTGGTGGCCACTACTTCTCCAGCCAGATACAGAAAATGAGTACGCTCGAATTGATGCAGCAGGGGGCAAAGTCATACAGTGGAATGGCTACCGTGTTTTTGGTGTTCTTGCAATGTCAAGGTCAATTGGTAGGTGTCTTGTGCAATTAATTGTGCCCGTTTTTTGTTTTTGCACCATCAAATATTTACCTGTTTTGCGGAGTAATATGGTTCTGCTGCTGAACGTCACGTCACTTAAAGGAGCCTTTGGCTCGTACATGTTTGGATTATGGCTCTCTGTTTTCCCTTTTCCAAATTTCTTCGCCTTTCCAAATAGCAGATTAAGCTACTCCATGAGGGGATATGGTTTTAATAGCTGATCTGTGAGTGATCCTCTAGGTGGCTGCTCTAGATTTACTCTGGATATGTTCAATTGAGTTTTTTTCACTTCAGAACCATATCTACTCAAACTTAACTAGTACAGTTCCCTCGTCTCATTGCACTTATTTGAGTTCGACCTTCCCAACAGGCGATAGGTACTTGAAACCCTGGATAATCCCTGAACCCGAGGTGATGTTTGTCCCTCGAGCTCGGGAGGATGAGTGCCTTATACTAGCAAGTGATGGGTTGTGGGATGTGATGACCAATGAAGAAGCATGCGAGGTAGCGCGGAGGAGGATTTTGCTATGGCACAAGAAGAATGGGGTTCCTTTGTCGCCCTTGGACAGGGGCAAAGGGATTGACCCTGCGGCACAAGCCGCTGCTGAATACCTCTCGATGCTGGCAATCGAGAAGGGAAGTAAGGACAACATCTCGGTGATTGTGGTCGACTTGAAGGCTCAAAGGAAGTTCAAGAGCAAGACAGTGATGGGGACAACATTCTCCGACCAGGGCCAGCCATCTGAGGGAAGAGTAACTAATAAAAATATTAGAGAACCGAGTGATTATAAGGGGACATAAACTTTGGTCCATCTATTTTTCTCATGGGCTTAAATGTTTGTGCGAGAAAAGAGTAGTGGGTTGTCATCATACTAAGGTAACAGCAGCAAGCGCATCTCCAACGCCAATCACTAGGTGGACATGCTGAGGCCTGTTTTCAGCGGGGTTCGACTGCTGCTGCTGTGTACTGCTAATTAATAGAAGTTCATTACCTTTCAGTGCTTATGTAAATTCTGTGGAGGTCTCGTCCTGATGGTTGAATCCTTACGTAGTAAGCCCGACGTATTTTGATAAGAATAGGATGGAGAGATATACACAAAGGAAGTAGAACTGTCTGCAGGAACAACATACATAAAATTGACGCCATAATCTTTACACAGTATTGACAACAACAGGTAACTACCACAGCCCACTAACTTAACACGTACAGCAACAAACCCACAAAATAGGAGTGCTTAACATACTACTAACACATGAAAAACAAACTAAAAGAAATTGACTCGTTCAACGTTTCCTCCCTTAAACTGACATTGAAAACAATTAGTTTAAAGGAACTTCTCTCAATTTGGAATATCCAACAAACAGATACCAAGGAGATTTCTCAGTTTCTGAAACATTGGCAACTTTAGGGGCTTCGTAAATATATCAGTCACTTGATCTTCACTTTTACAGAAAACTAGCTCAACTACTTCATTCTTTGTAAGATCTTTTAAGAAGTGATACTTCACATCTATATGCTTGCTCCTCCCATGTAGAACTAGATTTTTGAACAGCTTGATAGCTGAACTGTTGTCACAATAGATTGTAGTTGCTTCTTGTTGTTTAAACTGAAGCTCTCCAAGAATCTTCCGTAACCATATGGTTTGACAAGTGCATGAAGTTGCAACAACGAATTCTGCTTTAGTTGTTGATAAAGTAACAATTGATTGCTTCTTTGAAGACCACGAAACCGCCCCTGAGCCAAGCATGAAGACATACCCTAAAGTACTTCTTCTATCATCAATATCTCCAGCATAATCGCTATCTGTAAATCCAAACAAATCTGAATTTTCCCCCATTTTATAGAACAACCCAAAATTTTTAGTTCCTTACAAATAGCTAAAAATTCTTGTTGCAGCTTGTAGTTGTAACTCTATTGGGTGCTCCATATACCTGCTTATAAGGCTCATAGCATGTATGATATCATGTCTTGTCCCTGTCAAATACATACATAAGGCTTCCAACAATTTGCTTGTAAAGAGTGATGTTCACCTTGCTTCCGTCACGATCTTTCAAGAGTTTCAATCCAACTTCGGTTGGAGTAGTTATGGGGTTACAATTCTTCATCCGAAACCTGTAAAAAAAATCCCTTGAACATACTTCTTTTGAGACATAAAGATTTCAGCTACAGATTGAATCACTTCTATGCTCAGAAAATAATGCATTAATCCAAGATCAGTCATCTCAAATTTATCCATCATAGACTCCTTAAATTTGTCAAACATGGCACTATCATTCCCAGTAAAAATAAGATTGTCCACATATAAGCATATAAGAAGCAACTTTCCACCATCATCAATTTTAATAAATAGTGTATGCTCATGGACATTTACTAAAACCTTTCTTCAAAAAATAGGCATCAATGCGATTGTACCAAGCTCGGGGAGTTTGTTTTAACTCATACGATGCCTTTTTTAATCTATAAACTTTATGTTCACTACCGAGCTTCACATAACCAAAAGGATGATCAATAAATACCTCTTCTTAAAGATCCCCATGCAAGAAAGCTTGACTTCACATCCAATTGGAAGATAAGCCATGAATTTTGCGCTGCTAATGTAATTACCAATTTGATTGTGTCAAGTCTTGCTACTAGTGCAAATACTTCTTTGTAATTCACTCCAAATTCTTGCTTGTAATCCTTTGCGACCAATGTGCCTTGTACTTGTCAACTTCGCCATCTTTGTTCAACTTCGCCTTGGATACCCACTTGACCCCAATTGTTTGTGTCCTCTTGGAAGATCTATCAACTCTCGAGTGCTATTCCTCTCAATAGCTACGTTTCTTCATCCATTGCTATCCTCCAACTTGCTTTTTATACTGCTTCATCAAAGTTTGTTGGGTCACAATATGAAAACAAAGCAAAATGGACAAGTGGATCTTCATATTCATCAAATCTTGTTACTTCATAGTCACTCATCCATGCAGGCCTCCGTCACACATGATGAGGCCAATCTTCAGGTTCTGCAGCTGCTTCTGTATTTTGGACACTGCCTTCGGTGATTTGAGTTGTCGGGGGTTGCTGCACCAGCTCATCTTCATCTTCAAAGTTCGTTGGAATTTGCTTACCAACGCTTTGCTCACCCCATGGCCAAGTTTGTTCTTCAACAAAAATCACATCACAACTGATAATTATTTTATTAGTTATAAGATCATAAAGTTTATAAGCTTTTGATTGATCACTAATGCCAAGAAAAACACATTTGACTCCCATATTATCTAGCTTCTTCCTCTTCTGGTCAAGAACATGTGCGTAAGCAATACACCCAAAAATTTTGAAGTGGTCTACTGCAAGTCTTTGGCCGCTCCAAGCTTCTTCCGGTGTCATATTTTGAACAGCTAGCATGAGACTTCTATTCAAAATATGAATGCTCCAATTGACTACTTCAGGCCAGAAAGTTTTTGGAGTTCTACTTCCCCTCAAGAGACTTCGCACCATATTCAGAATGGTACGATCCTTCCTCTCACATACACTATTTTGTTGCAGTGTGTAGGATGCAGTAAGTTGTCTCTTAATTATATGCTTCACACAAAAATCTATAAACTCAAGTGAGTTGTACTCTCCATCAAGATTCATGCGCAAGACCTTTATTTGATTTCCTCTATCTTTTTCAACAAGTGCTTTGAAGTTCTTGAAAGCTGCAAAAATTTTAGATTTTTCTTGCAAGAAATATACCCAAATCTTCCGGCTAAAATCATCGATGAAGGTAATGATATTCCGTTTACCTTCATTGGAAATCGGAGATATTGGTCCACAAATATCAAAATGAACCAACGCCAACGGGCTCTTTGCTCTCCATGATTTTACTTGTGGAAATTGAGCACGATGTTGCTCACTAACAACACAATCTGCACAAATCTCCAACGGAGCAAAGATTTGAGGAAGACCCTCCACTTCTTCTTTTTTTAAATAGTGTTCGCAATCCACTGAAATTTAGATGACCAAAGCGAAAATGACATAGCCAAGCTTCCTCCTTCAATCTTACAGAGAAATATGAGTTTGTAGCATTGTGGAGATACAGTGGAAACATCCGATTGTTCGTCATTTTGACTTCGGCAATTAAACCCAACTTCTCATCTTGGATTTTGCAAATCCCACCTTTAATAGAGATTTCATATCCCTTCTCTTGCAGCTGACGAGCACTTAATAGATTACTCTTTAGTTCAAGGACATACAATACATTTGAAATGGTTTGTACCAAAATCCCCTTTGGATGAATTGCCACCGTTCCTTTCCCCATCACCGACACAATAGAATTGTCACCAAATTTCACAGAATCATGGTACGATTAATTTAGATCGGAAAACATCTTTTTATCTCCACACGTGGTTGCTACAACCAGTGTCGAGATACCACATGTTTGGCTAAGTTTCTTCCTTCTCATGGCACACTATCAAAAGAGATACTTCTTCTTCTTCTTCTTCTTCAACAAAGTTAGTTTTTTCTATACTTTGTCTATTCAAATTAGTTCGACATTCAAATTTGTAATGCCCATATCTATGACATCTCCACTTTGGATTTGTCTGCTGACCTTGGCCTAAAACCAGTTGAATGTCGTCCTCCACGACCTCTTCCTCTTCCTTGGAAATCACAATAGGAATGGCTTTCAGACTTTTGTTCAAAGTTGAAACTGCTGCGATCATTGTTCCCTCTTCTTCTACCTCTTCCTCTATTCACCCTTGCTGTTGTTAAAGAGTGATCTCCAGTTGAGGCCTTCAAAGCTTGCCCTTCTGTCACTTTCTGTAGGAGTTTTTGTTCGTGAACTAACAAGGATCCTTGCAACTCATCAATGGAAATTTCTTCAATATCCTTGGCTTCTCTATAGTTCAAACAACAAAGTTGAAATTTGGTGTCAAAGATCGAAGAATCTTTTCAACGATGGTGACATCCTCTGTCTTGTCGCCATGAATCCGCATCTTATTAACTATTGCCATTGTCCGAGAGAAGAAATTTGTAATTGTCTGTCTCGACTTCATTCATATTCAAACTCCGAATGAAGCACTTGAAGCTGCTGCCTCTTTGCTCTTGCTGAGCCTTTATACTTTCTCGTCATGGAATCCCATATTTGCCTAGAGGTATCCTTGCAAAGAATTGTCTCCAATATAGATCTGTCAATTGCTTGGAAAAGGTAGTTTTTGGCCTTGAGATCCTTCAATTTCAATGCATCGAAAGTTGTTTTTTGCGCTGCTGTTAACACAGCTCCTTCTTCAGGTTCGGCAACTCCCGAGGAAACAACATCCCAATACTCCTTCAACTTGAGAAAATGAGGCATGCTAAGCTTGGCATAAGTACTTCTACTCTCATGAAAACTTGGAGTCAAAACATTTGTAATGCAGTCCTACGGTAACTGCCCTTGTCCGCAGATCCTTAGCATATTAGTCTGGAAATCTTGCACAAACAAAGTGAGCACTGGGACACAGCTAAATTAGTAGATCAATCTTCAGTCCTGTATCAGAGAACATGGTTGAGGATTTTGACGCGGTATGCTTGGGTTCCTGTGGTTCTTTGCAGGGGAAGCACCAGCTTCAGCATGTATGTTCAGAACAAATTGAGGATTAGCATCTTCTGCGGTCAAGATTTGCTCACATGCGTAGTAATCAATTTAAGATGTTTAGTCCCCGTCAAATAAGCAAATGCCATTGAACCAGATAATGGCCAAGGAAAGCAAGTACAAACATAAGATAAAGTATATAGCTGCAGCACTCTCGAACTGAATATTTAAGACCTAACAGCTGGCGGAAACTATTTGACTGAGAATGTTTGCTTTAGTCAAATGACCCTTCTTCCACTGAATTCACATTGCTTTTCATTTTGGAATACAGATTCGAGTCCAGCAATACATCTTGATGAATTAGCTAGGACAAAATCATAGAAGGAAAATGAATTGATTAGATGCTAAAGTATACAGGCACTGAGAGTGTAATTTTGACACCCCAAGTCTTTATCAAACGTAAGTCTTGTGAAATAATTTATAAGACGGATCTCAAAATGGTAACCATCTCAAGTGCTCCTCTCAATAGCTTAGCCAATATGGATAGGTCGGGACATCAAATCAATGTAGAGTCCCCTCTGGTAAGTGTGCTCTTAGGGCGAACTAGGCCCGGAACCGATCTGATGAGAGTGACGATTGATCTTCAAGGCAGGAGGGTTTGGATAAGGTGTGCCAACGCCAATGAGGTACGGTTATATGCCAACGCCAATGAGGACATCAAGAACTGCTTGGTCAACCTACTGGAACACCTGCACAATATGAAGAGCTCACTGTCGAGGACTGCCAGGTCATCTTGAGCAGAGTGATCTGCAGAGGTTCTTCTAAGTACAAGAACGTTGGCTTTCTCCCGGAGTTGAAGAAGATATCCCTCATCTTGTCATCCAAACTGGTTAGCACAGCCAGCAGCCTCCACGTCGGCTTCAAATTGGAGAGTCTAATTATATGCGATTGCCCGAATCTCAAGAGCCCATCAACTAAGGATAAGGCTCTAATGACAGTTCGACTCAAGAAACTGAGAGAAAAAAGATCATATCAGATTCCAGCAAGGATTTAATGAGAGATAGAAGGTTCAGACGGTGAAAATCCCATTCATAAACAGAAGAATCATGCTAAAGGAGAAAAGGGAAGTGTTTTAGAACTTGATCAGGAAACACTAATTACTCAGATTGGGAAAAAGATCATACATGATACATCAACTGGTCCTACGCATTTATATCCAGTATAGAAATGTTCTCTTGCACAAACGCGTACAAACTAAACTGACTACCTTCCTGTTCAGCATGTCCCGCTCTGCTTTCTTTTCCTTCTAGTGCTTCAGGTCAGGAAGCTACATGCTTTCAGAGCATCAAAAGACAGATAATAGAGCTTCGTGAGAGAGAGAGAGGTGCGCCTTCCACTGTTTTTTCTTCCAAATATGAATTTCCCGTAAACCAAACGGCCTCTGATCCTGCCTTTTCAGTAGCAACTAGCTGAAGATTTTGTTAGAACAATTGCGCAGCTTTCTACTGACGATTTTGTTTGTTTGAGTTCTGTGTGATGAATGTTGACTCGTATGTGTTCTCCTTGCTCATGGCTTGGAGCACAACTCATGTCATGATTAAGATCTCCCACATTCCAAATTAATAAGCATAGCCCCAATGGAACGTGAGTCTTCAAAATTCAAATCAAAATCGATTAAGATGCGTACGACATGGGCAAATTGATTGACTGGATGTATCGTTGAAATTTTTACACCAAATACTGTCTCCTCTTATAGGACCAATAGAAGTATACGTTCTCGCTGTAAGCAGAGAATACACGAGCTGGTCAGCGGGATTTGCTTCGTCAAGACATCAGCACGCGCTACGACGAGAACAAAGTTCATTGTCAACTAGGCTTCAAAGAGATGCAAAGGAGCCACCAAAACTATACCAAAAGAATGGTGCTTGCAACAAAATCGCTTCCAATGCAGGCGTTCTCACATTTTAAAAGAAGTACATCATGCAAAGTTGATTAAGTAGACTCGCTGTGGATTGCTTCCAATGAAGCACAAACATGCTCCATCACCATAGCATGCTGAAGGCTAAAAGAAATAGATACAAACTGGAACTCCCGCCGAGACGTATTCCACTTCTTGATCCAAAGTGGCTCTCTCTTAACAAACTGTTGCAAGGACATGAAAATCCGTTGATCTATCTACCTTCGGCGCCTCTTTCTCAACTCCGGGAACTTCAGAGGCACAGGAAGCTTGGCATACAACACATTTCTCTCTCGTGAGAACTTGCACCCTAAATGCTCGAAATGCTGTCTTATGGTTACTGAACTCATCCTCAGATCTTTAGCAATATCTGTTGGATCTGTCTGGAAATTATCCGCAAACAGGGTGAGCACTAAGACATAGCTGATTAGAAGATCAATCTTCTCAGAAGGCAGCCATTTAGATTCGGTGTTGGTGAACATGGTTGAGAATTTCTGACGCAATATGCTTGGGGTCTTGTGGTTCTTCGCAGAGGACGCACCGTCAGCAGAATGCTGATCTTTGAACTTAATAAGGTGGTTGATATACGACAATACGCAACCAAGCGTTTCCTTCTCCATCTCATCCTGCAGGTGTCATGAAACATTCAAAAGCTATATAACTGAAGGAGGAAAGAAACTTGAGAGAGATGAAAAGGAAAAAAAAGGTCTTGAGAATTTAAGAGTTTGTGTTCAATTAACAAACTGAGGATTAGATCCTGCCAGTCAGAGTAGCCTAAATAGTTATGCAACTTCAAGATGCTACAAGCAAGTGCTGTTTGATCCGCAGATATCGACCAAAGAAAACCAGTACAAACATCAAACAAAGAATTTTGCCAAGCAGCCTTAAAGTGAATGTATAAAAGCTACTGCAGGCGAAAATTGCTTTATGAATTTGTTTGCTCAAGTCAATTGACAGACACTTCCTCCACTGCCTGCAGCTGTATCTTCCTATTTTTGTCAATTCCAGCAATGGATCGTGATAAATTAAATAAGCATCCCTTCATCACCAATTGCAACTGCAATTTTCCTTTTTCATTTTAATCATATTTTGCCTGACAGAATGAATTTTGATGCATTAGGTAGCATCAACCGACGCATGGCAAATTAAAATTAAAAATTACAACTTATAGATGGCCTTGATAGAAGGAAAGCCATTACTTTCTTGAACCAGGAAGGCATCTGCATGATTTTGTCCAACAAACAATTGAAGCATTGTATTTTCCCAGTTTAATCAATAGCTAATAAAACTATTTTCCACAAGAACCGGGCATCTGCATGATTTTGTCCAACAAACAATTGAAGCATTGTATTTTCCCAGTTTAATCAATAGCTAATACAACTATTTTCCACAAGCACCGGTGGGAAATAATGTCACGCTCACAAAAAAATGCAAAGGCAATCACCTGTTTCTCCCCCATCTTATGTATCCTATTGCAAACAAACGTTGGGTAAGCATCAGGTGATACTTCCTCTCCAGCTTCAAGAAGTTGAACAATATCCCTGATGTAATCCCACTCTCCTTTGAGAATAATTTTCTCTATGGGGTAGGCATCCTTTGGGACAGCAGCAGCCAAGTTGTAAGGGGGAATATTGCGAGCTGTATGAGAACCTGTACTTTCAAGAGCTTCCTTGTTTATGGCAACTTCCTTAATCTTCCTACCCAAATCCTCTTGAGATTTGGGATCATCTTCTTGCCTTAGAGATTGCATTTTTTTATCCTGCAATCATAAAAATACTTTTCACGTTGCATATACTTCCACAAAGGTCCATGCAATTACTATCAAGCACAAGATTCTCCAAATTCCTATGGCAGGGTTACTCAAACTTTATCTTCCTTCAGTGTTTGGCTCAGCCCAGAGCTTCACTGTACTTACAAACAATAAATGCACCAGATGTAATTTATGCAAGCTAATCACACAAAATGGCCTTATAAGCTCATAATTTGCAAGGCTCCAGTGGATAGACAGTATGCAGCAAAACTTTATGAATGAATAAATATCCATGCACACTAACACATCTGCACACATAACCATGTGAAAATGCCCAAATGCACATAGAAAGACAAAAAATCAAGCGCATCTAGCATGCACAGGGAGACATGAAGCATGCACACCTGCAGATTAACTCCTACACAGATGCACACATGCCAAAGCATGGACCACTGCTCATAAGCAATCCAGCAAAGTACCAACCGATTCCTATGCATGCTCAGAGGAACAAATAAAAGCCCTTTATCTTTCAGAACAAAGAGCTTCCAAAGAAGATCAATATGAAGCAGCCTTAATGGAAAGAAACTCAACAAAATCATCTTGAACGAATTAATAGAACAACAGATAATATCATCCACTGCCCAGGTTACCATGGATCATACCTGTGTTACCGACCGCTTAGTTCCAAAGAGCAAATTAAGCTCTCTAACTTTATCAGCCTTCTCTTTCACTGAAAGCTCTCCCCTAACCAACTCAGAAGGCTCTTCGTTAGCGAAATCTGATCCTACTCTTGGTTCCAACCTGAATATCTGAAGCCACATGAAATTTGAAGGACTTAAATCACAGAAAGCATTATGTAGAAGCAACATGTACAATGTGTATCTTTGAGTGCAAATGGTGTTCTGTGACCATGTGAGCCGTCAAATATCCAGGGAACTCTACTTCTGACATGCTTAGATGAAACTTATTGATACAATTTGTAACACAGTAAAGTAACTGCAAGGAAATATTTCCCTCAATTTCCATCGTTTCACGAAATAAGGAACAAATGCAAACTGAAGATGTACTCTTAATAAAATTGAAAACGACAGCCAACTTGGAACTGCCATCACCATCATTTAGACACATCCGTTGTGCATCAAACAGTTCATTCTTGCAATGATCTCGGACTTGATTGATAGCTGACTCGGTGGCTCTAACACGCCACAAAACTGGTTGGCATTGCTTCGTCACTGCCACCGTTTAGTCTACTCAGCTGAAGCTTGGCCAACGAGATTCACCCTCCAAAGTTCCAACTTTCTTTCCAAGAGAAACCCAAAATGCTCGGGACCAAACAGACAGAAACGTTGCGCTAATTTTTTCTCTAGATGAAATTGCTCCGAAGTAAAACACCTTTTTTCTGTCTCTTTGAAACATATTAACTTCAAATCGCTTCCAGTACTTTGCGCAACGCAACTGATATTTCATAAGCATAACTTCTCCTCTCTTATCCATTTCTAACCAACCGAACCATATCAGCCAACAATACAACCGAACGAAGTCGCATCAAAGAAACAAGAAACGAACACCCACCACGTAAAAACCCTAAAACAATCTTCCGCACTCACCTTATTACCGGCTATAGGGACGATTTTAAGCGTCTGCGACTCCTTATCGAGCACGCCGAGGGCGTAGGCGCAGGACTGGACGCCGCTGGACTCCGCGGAGGAGCTGGAGCCGACGAAGGCTACGTCGGACTCCGGCGGTCTAACGACGAGCTGGAGCCGATTGGGCCACTTGCTGCTGCTGTGGCGGTATACCCCAACGCCGGGCTCCGCGGAGCCGCCGCGGAGGCGGGAGGAAGGGTCGAAGCCGGAGGGGAAGTAACCGACGAGGGGAGGGGTCTTGTCGGGGTCGTCGGGGAGGGCATGGATGATGGCGCTGAGCTTCTCCCTCGGCCGCTTCTTGGGCTTGGTGGGTGAAGCTCCGGCTTTGTCCATGGATGGAGCCGGAGTGGAGGGTGCGCGCGGTCTAGGAGCGAAACCAAGACTCAGTAGGGATGGGTTTCGTTTTATAGCGTAAGTCACAGGAGAACAAACCCATGGCAAATAATTTTCATTTTATTAGCTTAACAAAAATCTACGCTGATTTTGACGTTGATACCCTCACGGCCATCCTATTCCACGTGGCCGCCGTTAAGAGTGTTAAAAAAAACAAGAAGGAGATTTTTTTTAAAAGAAATTAATTCGAGATCATTGGGATTATTATTATCCCGATGTAAATTGCATTAAAATTAATTTGATCAAGTAACGAAATCCGTATAAATTCATATTTTAAAGAATGAAGGTATTGCTACTTAGGCGATTTGTCCCTTTTTATCGTAAGTGATCGTGTGAATTAAATATGAAACTCCCGCTTTTGTGGGGCTCGGTGTGGGCTTTAGGGCCGACACTTGGGCCTAAAGTTTTCATAAAGGTCTGCGCAGAGCCCACCCTCTTTTGCATATGTTGCGACCGTACAGAGAGCACGTCGTTGACGAATTCATTAAGGGCCCGTTTGGTTCAACATTTAGGAAAAGTCATTGAGAAAATGCAAACGTCTTAACCTGAAAGCCATTTGGGAAATGCAAATACTATTTGGTAAATTGAAATTGACAAGTGCCTTGAAATGCAACTTTGAGAAAATGTTGTTTGGTAAACTTTTATTTTGGAAAGTTGTTTGCTGTAATTATTTTTAAGTTTTTTTTTATTTTAATTTGTTTAAAATTGAAAAAAAAAATGATCTCACGTTTAGAGTATTGTAAAAAAAGCACATTAACAAAAAAGATAAAAATAAAGAAGAGAGTCATTTTTTAATAAAAAAATGTCACATTAACAATTTTATAAATAAAATATTCACATAAAAAAATTCAATTAAAAAAAGAATCATTCCATTATAATAAACATGAGTCCCCTCAAACTTTCTTTTGAAAATTTGTCCTCAGGAAAAATATTTGGACTAAAAAGTTCATATTACATTTTCCTATGCTGTGCAAAACAATCACAAATTAAGCGACAAAAAGTCCTTCAAATTTTGACTTTCCATCGATCACCATCGTCATCAATTCAAATTAACAAGCTTGGCCTAGCATCCAATCTCTCTCTCTCTCTCTCTCTCTCTCTCTCTCTCTCTCTCTCTCTCTCTCTCTCACGAGATTCACCTTCACATGTCCCGAAACTTGCTCAACCGAAGTGCTATATCTAATTTTATAGATTATTGTAAAGCACCAAAATTTTACAAGTCAATAAAACTAGATGTTTATTGAACAATTATCGATTACACAACCATTGCATTGACCGCAAGGATCGACTTTCACAAAAAAAAAAAAATGCACATCTTCGATGTTTCTGTCTCAAGGAAACCATTACCAAATCCCTAGGGGACCGACCTATATTCAACAGACCGTTGTCTTCAGTGCAAATGCAGCACTTGCGCCCGCTGAGCTTGTGCTTCTCAAACTGAACCAATCCTTCTTTCCTTGCAAAGAGGGTGTGATCTTTCCCCATTCAAACGTGGTTTCCAGGGTGAAACTGAGTGCCCCGCTGTAGAAAAATTATATTTCCTGGGATGACTTTCTGCATATTTATCAAAAAGACAATTTCATTAAAGAAAAAATAAGAAAGACGAATAGGCTAGATTCACTTCTTCACCACTGGCTTTTCAAATACATCTTGCTTCTTCCAATTCTTATGGTGGTCCTGCAATTGCTGAATCATTAGAAAATTACCTCCCCACCAAAACTTCTTCACTCCAAAATTCTTTGGTTTCAAGTCTCTACATTCTTTGTTGATCCAGCCATTTTCTTAAAACTAGATCAACCGAAGTGCTATATCTAATTAACTCTCCTATAAAGTGATGCCACAAAATTCATACTCTTGAACCCCACAAAGTTCCAATTAAACCTGGAAGTTCCTACAACAGCATGAACATGTTAACTGACAATTGTTGTTCAAACAAATATGCCCAAGGATGAAAGAAACAAGATAGAGAAGATGACTATGATGCAACTATTTTCTGATTAACAATCTTACTAAACGACTAACACGTCATCTTTTATGTTCTTGCACGAAATCTAGTAGCACCTAAATTTCAACCATGGTTAAATGCATATACCTATTAAAGACCAAAGATCTAAATGCTAACTTACTCAAGGCAAAAAATCTGCACCTACAAAACCAAACTTCTGCATGGCTTCCACATAATATCTCTCTCTCCAACACAAGCACATCACACAAATTCACAAGAGCACCATTTGGAAGGGAGAGGAGAACTCTCAACGTCATACAGATAATGAAAGAGCACAATATAAAGTGAGAATTTTGTAAACAAGACCTTCAACTTCATACCAAGAACACATCTAATATTTTAATTCATACCAAGAACACATCTAATATTTTAACTTTCCCACTCTAATGCATTAATAAATATTCTGCTCATTGCTTCAGGCAATCTAATTAAACAAAAGTAAGACAGTGAACAGCATGGGACATAATTCAAGTTGAAATGCCTCATAATGAGAGATCTAAAGAGGAAGCGAAAAGTCCATGCCCATTGAAAACAAATAGTTTCATAGTTCTACCCTAAGGCTTAAGCGAGCGAGTTATGAGCCAAGGAAGCATATGTACCAATCAGAACAACTCTAACAGCAAAGGATGGGGAATCCCTTGACACTTGTATGCGGCTAACATTCACTCCAATAGCCTAAAGGACAACGTGATTCAGGATTACAAAGAAATGTCCAGCAAATTACTCAACAAGAGAAAAAGAATGCACAATAACTTAAAACAAACACAGAGCAAGGAAAAACCTCACAAACTCTCGTCTTAGCTTCATCCTAGAAAAACCCAAACAACTTCTTCGGTCTAGAATACGGTACAGCCGCAGACAAAACAAGGCCAAGTAAAAAAAATTGCAATTTGACAATTGAAACTGTCCACATTAAGCAGCATGTTCATCAATCCCGAATCGGCGACCTCGAGTACCCACATCTCCATCACAATTCGAGTCAACACAGGGCATAAAATCAAATTACCAACAAAAAAAGTTGTTGATTAAGCGGGCTATCTCAAACCCGAATAGGTAGCACAGAGCATCCAATGCAGAACAGATCGAGCATGCCTCATTCACATAGCGAAGAATCAATCAATCCAAAGCAGAACAAAAGCAGAATATCGCTTGCAAAACTTACCAAAAGAGCGGGAGCGGGAGACGCGAGCGGAAGGCGGAGCGCGAGCGGGAGCGGGAGCGGGAGGCGGAGCGCGAACGGCTGGAGTGGGAGTCGGAGGGGGAGGAGACCAGCGATGCGAGGTGGCGTAGGAGAGTTGGAAGAATGACGGGAGGGAGAGGCGACGGGATGGAGAGGCGCGAGGGAGAGGCAACGAGAGGGAGATGCAACGGGAGGAGAGTCGCAGGGAGGGAGAGTCAGGAGGGAGAGGCGCAGAGGATTGCAGGGGTGGAAGAAAAGTCAAAACTAGGGTTAAGGGGGGTAAAAGTGGAATTATTGTAATAAATGGGGGTAAACTTGTCGGACCCAGCTATTTTCATTAAAGAGTCAAGAGAGCATGCCGAGAAAGCTCTAAGCCGCGTTTCTCTACTGCAGCTCAGACCTGCAGTGGCCAAAGGATCCTTTTAGCGCTTTACAAATGCCATTGTATTGGGGGAATGCTGTCCAAAATATTTGCCAAACAAGAATGCATTTGCCCAAAGGCCTTTAGAGCCCCAAAGAGCATTTTCAATGCTGAACCAAACGGGCCCTAAATTGGTCAACGTTTTATCCGCCGCACATGCAAAAACCCTAGCCCGAACCGAGGCCCTTACATTCGTCCCGGCGAAGCACTCCTCTTAAAAGGAGGACAGTTCTCTGATCTTCAACTGGGCCGTTGCTTTAAAGCGGCCCATACGGTTGCAGATTGGGTAGTTAAGGTCCAAAGAGAAAATATGCTTACCGCGAAATTAACTCTCTCCAATCCCTAGGGGCGCCGCTTTGTGATGACGCCCCTTCGATGGGCTGATCCATAGCAAATCCAATCACGTGGTAAATAAATCGAGTCCGTCGCGCTAATCCACTTATCCCCAACCGAGAACCCTCTTCTCGATTCTCCGTCGAAATTATGAACATACATCACTTTCTCCGTGATTGATAAAGATTTTGGGACGATCGAGGCGTTATAATTTACGACTCCGTAAAAACTCGAGACGTCGAATAACCGGCCTTGCAATTCTCGAACTCGTATGACAACTTCGAAGCTGGTTGGGCATTGACCATGAATATGACGTAAGGTGGGCATGGTCGGTCACCTAAGTCATATTTAATCAATAACCAGGGAAAGGTCGTCGATTTTTCCTTCCACAAAGGCATGATTTTAATCCCGGATCTATCGCCAGCTTAAATATTGTAGCGGACACAGGAGTCTTCGTTACCATCCTTTGCGCGTGGCGATTCTACTTGTCACGTGTTTTGAATGCAAATAATCGCCAAAGAATTAGGCCGAGGAAATTAATCCGTGTCTCGATCTTTGCAGCACCCGAGCCCAGAGGACCCGTCGCAGCACGGGGTGGCCGCGGTCGTCCCCCGTTCGTGGTCGCCGACGTTGCACTTTGCAAGCATTAATTTCTTCAAAGACGCCGCACAAACTTAGCTGGGAAAAATCTTGATTTTTATTCACGAAATTACGTCCCGTCTTTCCAAATGTTAGGCCCCATCGAAAGGATCACGCTCATGCTAATTTAATCGATATGAAAAAATTATTATTTTTCCTCCTGGCAAGTTCAAATAATAATTGGGATGGAAGCAAAGCAATAAATGGATTTAGGTTATGCTAAACAACCACTCCGTGAGAGATTTAAGAGAAAATATTAGATGGTTCTAGGCTACCAAATCAGCGTTGTCCCGGACCACTCAAGAAGAGACATGTGTATCCATGTGGACTCATCTTACTTTGAAAACCAATAAAAAAATTTAGAAAAAAGAAGTCGAAAAACGCGTTGGAGAAAAACAATGGGATGGCGTGAGAAATTGGGAATTGTCATGGCTAATAGACCAAGTTTTCTTCCGTCCAGTTATGGCCTTGCTTACTCAACTCCAGCTAGCCAATAGCTAGGAGTTGGGCTTGGGATACCACAAGATGCAAGATTTGACTTTAACTACACTTCAATTTGGACTAATTGAAGAAACTTCGATATAAGCCAGATACATCGGTCCCGCGACTCCTCGCGATGCCATCGCATCACACATTGCTGGGTTGTCCCGCCGCATCCCGACGGGGCGACCATGCCCGAACCTCGCCAAACGCCGTCGAGTTCCGAAACAAAAAGCATTTTATTACAGTTACCCGCGTCGGGCGAAAAATCCCAAAAGAAAAAAGAAAGAATTTCCTGCGATCAAGACCTCGACGCGCTTCGCAGGCACCCCGTTCCGCTCGCCGAGGCCACGCCGCGCGTCGCGGCCATGCGATGCGCTCCCCCGGCGCTCGTTCCTTAATCGCCAAGTTGTCTCAGAAGAAATTAGGGGGCGGGGTGGCGTACGACTTGGGAGACGAAACACGCGCTGGTCGAAGTTGATAACGTTATGCGATTATATATTGGAGGGGGCACTATTCCGCAGCAAAAGCAACCGATGGTAATACAACAATCGATTCTCGAATTGTTTATGTTTTTGTTTTTTAGCTTTCGAGGAGAACAAGAATTTTGACCAAAAAAAAAAAAAAAAGAGGAGAACAAGAACGCCAAAGGTGGGGACAATAAGGATTGGTAACAAATGAAGGACGCTCAACCATGACCATTCGGTGCTAATTATTTTTAATGCATTACATAAGATCTGTCCGAAGACGACACTCAAAACCTGAAAAAGCAGCGTAGGCCGCGTGAGGGTAGCGTGACTTTTTCCACGACCACGACCATTCAATGCCAACCCTCGTTGCGGAATTTTTTTTTTCCGTATGAGAAACGGATTACGGAAAACGTTTCTTGAAAGCCATTCTGGATAAAATGACCGGGTGGGTAGCAGCGTATCGCATAACTATGTGTCGTGCCGCTACAATTACAACATTCGCGAAGAATTTCTTCTAGTACGAACGAAATTTGTCGGTAGGACTATTGTGCGTGTCCAAACTTTTTCACAATGCCGAACGAGAGAACATAGTTCGGGGCAGGAGGTGAAGAGGGGTCGTTAATTCAAATATTGTGCGGTCGGTGGGTCAGTGGCCGCGGGAACCTCCTCCATGTTTCAGAAAAAAAGAACGGGGGAAGAGAATTGGACTACGACTTTACGAAATTCATATGATCTTTGATGATTATTGATTGGTCCGACTTCGCAAGCCCAGTCTTCGCTTGAGGCAAACATAGCAAAAGCTTTACGCACGTGGCTCCAGAGCTGATGAGACCGGACAGTCATTTCGGTCATGCGACAGCAAAGAAGCTTGGCGAGCACACCACCACCACTGGTCCCGTGCCTGAATTTACCTACGAATGTCCCTCGTTACACGTGTCCTCGGATAACTTTAGCTCATGAAAACGTCCCCGCTTAACTTTTATAAATCGTTATCGTTAATGTTAATAATAATAATAATTATTATTATTATAAGATAATGAGCCCTTACTTCACGGCTTAATGATTGCCACCCCGCTCCACCCATTTTTCCTGCCCCGCGCACGTATAAATGCAATCCTCTTTCGTCCCCTCTTTCTAATCTTAAAGCCCGAGGCACGGGCAGAAAAGCTCGGCCTAAAAGCTGATCCCCACAAGCCATAGAAGAAGTTCGACGACGGCCATGGAAGGAGACGAAGCCGACACGCCACCCTCCTGGCCCCACGCCTCCGGCAACCTCCGCCGGGGCCGCCGCGACTCGTCCAGCTCCGCCCTCCTCCTCCTGCTCTTCCTCGCCGCCTCCGTGGCCTTCGTCGTCTTCGTCGTCCCGCCCTTCCTCAACCTCTCTTCGCGGATCTTCAGACCCCATTCCGTCAAGAGGAGCTGGGACTCTCTCAACCTCGTCCTCGTCCTCTTCGCCATCGTCTGCGGGTTCCTCGGCAGATCCAACCCCGGCGGAGACGGGGGATCGCCGGGTTCGTACCCGAGGTCGGACTCGCGGAAGTCGTCGTCCTCGAACCCGGCGACGCCGTACAAGTGGTATGACAACTACGACCGTCGGAGCTCCGATCGGAGCGAATATGGGTTCTCCTCGAGTTCGTTTGGGAGGATGAGAAGCAGCAGCTCGTACCCGGATCTGAGGGCGCAGGATTCGCCGGGGACTTATGCCGAAGAACGGCGGAGATTCTACGACGATACCCATCTTCTCGCCGGTCGGGGTTTCGGGTCGGAACCGGTCTATTCCAGGAGAAGACGGAACGAAGAAGAGAAGAAGTCCAAGACCAAGCGTGTAGTTGTCGATGATAGTCGCGATCGTGCTGCTGCACTCGAGGAAATGGAAGTTCCAGTCACACCTCGGCCGTCTGCTCCGCCGCCTCCCCCGGTGGAGACTCCGGAGCCTTCGCCGCCAGCGCAGGCAGCTGGAAATAAACGGAAGAAGAAGAGGACGTATGAGACTGTTGCTCACAAGCCTAAGTATGAAACTGAGAAACCGCCAGCGGCGCCTTCGCCTCCTCCGCCGCCGCCATCCGTGTTTCACCCGGTGGAGGAGAAGATTGGGAAGAAGAGAGATGGATCGGCGACCAGGGACTTCTTGAGCTCGCTGAAGATGAAGAGGAAGAAGCAGAGACAAAAGAGCATCGAGAACTTCGAGTCCCTCCTCGCCTCCCAGCCGCTGCCGTCATCTTCCCGCCGTCCGCCCCCGCCCCCGCCGCCGCCGCCACCTCCTTCTGTGCTCCGCACTCTGTTCACATCCAAAAAGGGCAAGACGAGGAAAGCTCTCCCGGCTCCGCCTCCTCCGCCGCCAGTTCCGCCGCCGCCGCCGCCGGCAGCTCAGCGCAAGACCGAAGCAAGACCATCTGCATTTTCTCAGTCGACCGCAAATCTGGTCACCATCAACAAATCTCGTCCTTCCGTGACAACGACACTAAACTACGAGTCTTCAGATGACAACATCAACAGCGGAGGCCTGTCGCCATTGATCCCGATCCCTCCGCCACCTCCGCCGCCACCATTCAAGGTGCAGCCATGGAAGTTTGCCGTGCGCGGCGACTATGTGAGGATCAAGAGCCCGAACTCCCGGCGCCATCATTCGCCAGATACCGAGGACGATGAGGGCAACGATGAGGCCAGCTTCTCAGGGATGACTGAGAGTCCGTCGAATGCGTCGTCAGGAGCCACGTCGCCAGCCTTCTGTCCGAGCCCGGATGTAGACACAAAGGCCGACAATTTCATAGCGAGATTCAGAGCTGAGTTGAGCCTCCAGAAGATGAATTCCATGAAGCAGAGAAGGTCCAATCTGGGCCCGGAAAGAACAATATGAGAAACCAGGGCGGTTTCTGGCTACATGGAAGAGGTTTTGTTTAAGGATGAAGATCTGTTCTTTTCTTCAGTTCCGAGTTTTTTGATTTATTTGTTCATAGATGTTCAGATTGATTGCCCGATTTTGGAGGTGAGATTGTTATTTGTGTCAGGTCATCTCCATGCAAATGGAGATTCCTTTTGAAACACTTTACTCTGTATGAGAATCGAGTCTTACATTTACGGTGAAATGCCGCCGTGTTCGCTCTTGAGGAAGGAACACGGTCATCCTGGGAAGTCAATGCAGAAGTGCATAGATAGTCCATGGACGAGCTGGGAATGCGTACTGAGCACAATTCCGTGAGCACTCCCAATGTTCATTTTCGTTTGCATGGACTAGGGAGATTTGATGTGATGTGATGTGATAGTGCCTGATATGCGATCGGTCTCACCTCCCCCTTCCCTCTTGATGGTGAATGCTAACAGTCCATTGATTGAACATGATACCGTAAATATGGTATTCAGTTTCACCAAAAGGAGAAGAAGAAAGAGAGTTCTGGGTGAGTTCTTAGATAAAGAGAAACGTAGAAATCGACGTGATGTTTGGCAGAGAAGACGAGCAATGAGCGTGCCCTCGTGCTGTTATGGATTTCTAGTCGTCCGCCTTGCAGCTTGGGAACGTCCACTCTGTTTTTTTATTCTTCTTCTTTTTATCCCGAGTTCCATGAGCTTGCTACTGTTCAAATGGACCGGGGCCTTTCACATGCCCAAGCCCATCCATGCTTAACAACTTGCAATCCGTGTAATCTATTTAAGACATGGATCGAGTCTGTCAGGCTTGGGCTGACGACCCGAACAGCCCAAAAGGACAACATCAAACATGATCAGGCAAACGTAGTATAAAAGGGTCATCTTCCCCTTTTTTGTAGTCAAACACAGACGAAGAAGCTTCTCTTCACTCGAGAAAAGTGCTGACCCAAAGAGCACGCAACTAAAATTTGGAGAACGATCAGGCAAACATCTCACACGCTTAGCATTATAATATCTGCTCCACACTTTCAGTTCCAATATTGAGGCATGCGTTTTTGTGCTTGACAAGCTTATGTATGATGGCAGTTCAGTAACAGAGACAGCGATCAGCAGGTTTGGTATGTTTTGACAAGCCCGGCAGTTAAGTAGTTTTGATAAAGATAGCAAATAAGAAGCAACACTAACAGAGCCAAGGATGACTTCCCTTTGAAAACCAGCAGCTGTACTTTCTCCACTTGAGCACCCAATTCACACAGCCGCCAACTGCGACTGTTGTTCTGACTCGACTGATGGATCGAGAGAAAAAAGATCGTGGAGGAACGGAAGTGTGCTGCCGGACGACTCGAGGGCGGCAATCTCGCCGGCGGTTCAACGCGCGTTTCTAGGAGGCCTGCCGGAGGGAGGCAACGAGGGCCGTGGCGGACTCGAAGCTCCAAGAGGAGATGAGAGCATCGCTAGAGAAGATGTTGGTTCCGGCGCACGAGGTGTTCTACGACGCGCATTGGCTCACCGTCGGAGGCGAACTCGGCGGGGTGGCTTCCATCAAGTATACCCGGAAGACGTGGCGTATCACCTAGCCAGTCTCTTTTTAGGAACGGCGCGCGAGTCGTCGTCATCGCCGTCGCCGACGGCCACGGCTGCTTCGTCGCCTGTTGTTGAGGTACGCTTGCTGAGAGAGGAGGAGGCGAGGTTGGTGGAGGAGAAGAGGAACGGAGGAAGACGTGATGAGAGAGAGAGTTTTTTTTTAAAAACTGGCGCGCACTGGGATTAGATTTCTCTTCCCGAGAGAAGTCCTGCTCCGCATTAAATGCAATTGCTCGACTATTTAAAAATAGTCTCACTTGGCCATTTTTCGCGTTACGACTTGGTCAAAGTGGATAGCGTCGTGTGATTGTGGTTATATTGGAGGGGGCAATTCGCGCAGCGAAAAGCAACCGATGTTAATATTACAAGAAGGCCAAAGGTGGGGACGATAAGGACTCATGGCAAATGAAGGACGCGGGTTTCTTTGAATTTCATTAACGGCATATAAGTAATACAAACTTGTTCGATGTCTCTTTTTTTTTGTTTTTTAATACACATAAGATATGTCCGAAGGCGACACTCGGAAACGCCCAAAAGCAGCGTAGGTTGCGGGAGGGTAGCGTAGCGTTTCCCCAAACCATTCTAGATAAAATGCCATTCTAGATAACGACTTCGCAAGCCCCAGTCTTCGCCTGGGGCGAACGTTCATTAGCGAAAGCTTTGCACACGTGGCTCCTACGTGGACGAGACCCGACGGTCGTTCTGTCGCGCGACAGCCCAAAGCTTGGGGAGCACTCCATTGCGGGGTGCCTGAATTTAACCTCCCCACTTAACTTTTATAAATCGTTATTGTTAATGCTAATAATGATATTTTTATTATAAGATAATGAGCCCTTACGTCACGAATCGAACGAGAAGATGACGTACCCATTTAATAGGAATTTTCTTGGAAAATCTTATTCTTTTTCAATTTTTCGATCTAAATCGGACGGCACGTCATGGCTTAATGATTACCCACCTGCTCCGCGATTTTTGGTTCCCCGCGCGCGCAAGTATTCCTATAAATACGATCCTGTTTCGTCTCCTCTTCCTAATCTTAGAGCCCGAGACACGAGTAGAAAAGCCTCGGCCTGAAAGCTGATCCCCACAAGCCATAGAAGAAGTTCGACGATGGCCATGGAAGGAGACGAAGCCGACACGCCACCCTCCTGGCCCCACGCCTCTGGCAACCTGCGCCAGGGCCGCCGCGACTCGTCCAGCTTCGCCATCCCCCTTGTGCTCTTCCTCGCCGCCTCCGTCGCCTTCGCCATCTTCGTCGTCCCGCCCGTCCTCTGCCTCTCTACCAGGATCTTCAGACCCCATTCCGTCAAGGGGAGCTGGGACTCTCTCAACCTCGTCCTCGTCCTCTTCGCCATCGTCTGCGGGTTACTCAGCAGATCCAACCCCGGCGGAGACGGGGGGTCGCCGGGTTCCTACCAGAGGTCGGGCTCGCGGAAGTCGTCGTCCTTGAACCCGGCGACGCCGTACAAGTGGTATGACAACGACGACCTTCGGAGCCCCGATCGGAGCGAATATGGGTTCTCCTCGAGTTCGTTTGGGAGGATGAGAAGCAGCAGCTCGTACCCGGATCTGAGGACGCAGGATTCGCCGTGGGCTTACGCCGAAGAAAGGTGGAGATTCTACGACGATATCCATCTTCTCGCCGGTCCAGGTTTCGGGTCGGAACCGGTCTATTCCAGGAGAAGACGGAACGAAGAAGAAAAGAAGTCCGAGACCAAGCGTGCAGTTGTCGATGATAGTCGCGATCGTACTGCTGCAGTAGAGGAAATGGAAGTTCCAGTCAAGCCTTCGCCGTCAGCTCGGCCGCCGCCCCCGCCGCCACCGGTGGAGACTCCGGAGCCTTCGCCGCCAGCGCGGTCAGCTGGAAATAAACGGAAGAAGAAGAGGACGTATGAGACTGTTACTCACAAGCCTAAGTATGAAACCGACAAACCGCCAGCGGCGCCTTCGCCTCCTCCTCCTCCGCCGCCGTCGGTGTTTCAGCCGATGGAGGAGAAGAGTGGGAAGAAGAGAGGTGGATCGGCGACCAAGGACTTCTTGAGCTCGCTGAAGATGGATAGGAAGAAGCAGAGACAAAAGAGCATCGAGAACCTCGAGTCCCTCCTCGTCTCCCAGCCACTGCCGTCATCTTCCCACCGTCCGCCCCCGGCCCCGCCGCCGCCGCCACCTCCGTCTTTGCTCCGCACTCTGTTCCCATCCAAAAAGGGCAAGACGACGAAAGCTCCGCCTCCTCCGCCGCCACTTCCGCCGCCGCCTCCGTCTGTGCTCCACACTCTGTTCCCATCCAAAAAGGGCAAGACGAGGAAAGCTCCGCCTCCTCCGCCACCACTTCCGCCGCCGCCGGCAGCTCAGCGCAAGACCGAAGCAAGGCCATCTGCATTTTCTCAGTCGACCGCAAATCCGATCACCATCAACAAATCTCATACTTCTGTGACAACGACACTAAACTACGAGTCTTCAGATGACAGCATCAACAGCGGAGGTCTGTCGCCATTGATCACGAACCCTCCGCCACCTCCGCCGCCACCATTCAAGGTGCAGCCATGGAAGTTTTCCGTGCACGGCGACTACGTGAGGATCAATAGCACGAACTCCTGGCGCCATCATTCGCCAGATACCGAGGACGATGAGGGCAACGATGAGGCCAGCTTCTCAGGGAAGACTGAGAGTCCATCAAATGCGTCGTCAGGAGACACGTTGCCAGCCTTCTGTCCGAGCCCGGATATAGACACAAAGGCCGACGATTTCATTGCGAAGTCCAAAGCTGGGTGGAGACTGGAGAAGATGAACTCCGTGAAGCAGAGAAGGTCCAATTTGGCCTCGGAAAGAACAGGATGAGAAACCGGGATGGTTTTTGGCTACATGGAAGAGGTTTTGTTTAAGGATAAAGATCTGTTCTTTTCTTCTGTTCGAGATCTTTGATTTATTTGTTCATAGATGTTCAGATTGATTGCCCGATTTTGGAGGTGAGATTGTTATTTGGGTCGAGAGTCGAGTCGTGTCGCATCATCAGACACTGTTTATACACATTGAAGATTGAATCGTACACAGTAAACTTGGAATAAAACGCATCTGCCACAACTCCAAATGTTCAGCCTCCTCTCTTTCCCAGACTTGTCCTTTTCCCCGAAAGAACAAGATCATCTCCATGCAAATGGAGGTTTCTTTTGAAACATTTTGCTCTGTATGAGAATTGAGTCTTACTTTTACGGGCGAAATGCCGCCGTGTTCGCTCTTGAGGAAGGAACACGGTCATCCCGCGAAGTCAATGCAGAAGTGCATAGATAGTCCATGGACGAGCTCGGAATGCGTACTGAGCACAGTTCCGCAAGCACTCGCAATCCATTTTCGTTTGCATGGACTAGGGAGATCTGATGTGATGTGATAGTGCCTGATACGCGATCGGTCTCACCTCCCCCTTCCCTCTTGATGAGTGCTAACAGTCCAATGATTGAACATGATACCATAAATATGGTATTCAGTTCAGTTTCACCAAAAGGAGAAGAAGAAAGAGAGTTCTGGGTGAGTTCTTAGATAAGGAGAAACGTAGAAATTGATGTGATGTTTGGCAGAGAAAACGAGCGATGAGCGTGCCCTTGTGCTGTTTTGGATTTCTAGTCGGCAGCCTTGCAGCTTGGGAACGTCCACTCTGTTTTTTTGTTCTTCTTTTTTATCTCGAGTTCCATGAGCTTGCTACTGTTCAAATGGACCGGGACCTTTCACATGCCCAAGCCCATCCATGCTTAACAACTTGCAATCCGTGTAATCTATTTAAGACATAAATCTAGTCTGTGAGGCTTGGGCTGACCAGAACAGCCCAAACGGACAACATCAAACATGATCAGGCAAACATAGTATAAAAGGGTCATCTTCCCCTTTTTTGGAGTCAAACATAGATAAAGAGGCTTCTCTTCACTGGAGAAAAGTGCTGACCCAAAGAGCATGCAAACTAAAATTGGGAGAACGATCAGGCAAACATCTCACATGCTTAGCATTATAACATCTGCTCTACACTTTCAGTTCCAATATTGAGGCATGTGTTTTTGTGCTTGACAAGCTTATGTATGATGACATTTCAGTAACAGAGTCCGCGATCAGCAGGTTTTGTATGTTTTGACAAGCCCGGCAGTTAAATAGTTTTGAAAAAGCTAGCAAATAAGAAGCAACACTAACAGAGCCAAGGATGACTTCCCATTGAAAACCAGCAGCTGTACTTTCTCCACTTGAGCACCCAATTCACACAGCCGCCGACTGTGACTGTTGTTCTGACTCATCCTTCACCTGGCAAAGAAAGATGGCAAATATCCCCACTATAATGAATGTCGCAAGAAGGATCACAAGTGGTCCTTACATGCCAAGGTTGACCAAAGAACCTGAATTTTGATACTGGGATGGCATCACTACTGGTGGCAGTATGTGTCGTTTCAGGGCAAGAGGTGGTGGAGCCTATGTCTTTGTTATCTTTCAGCTGATGCACCTCCGAACTCGGTAAATCACTGGCTGAAGACACCTTTGTGGCGCTTTTGAAATTTGATTTATCATTAAGGGAGGTAAATTTGGATTCTTTCTGATTCTTTGAGAGAAAACGCCCGCTGGATCCTCTTGCTCTTCTTAATGCATGATGATGCCGAGATTCATGAAGGTAAGGCTGCATACAATGTAATAGATCAATTCTAAACTTCATTCTTATGAGATATGCCTAGAACTTAGATTGGGTGCATAAGATTTCATTGGACCAGCACCAGTGTAGAAGCTTGCACAAGTAAACAGAAGTGTAATCAAAGTGCCTCGACAGTTAATATCTCCCCTAAATGTGCTAGCTAGCAATAGCTCAACATAAGTAATTATTCATATAAAAGGGCATCCCAGTGCTCAAGGCTCCCAGCATTGTGGAGGTAGATTCTATGTACGTGATTAGGGAAGTTAAAGGAAAAAATGAGCAGTTTAACTAAGAAGTGAGATTCTACTTCATTATAACGTCAAATTATGCGAAACCATCATATATCCATCCACAAGCAGGCCAATAGAAGGAAAAGCTATCTTGTGCTTTTGCAAGTGTGTACCTTTCTATCCTTGATGAGCTTGTCTTCAGCCTCAAGCTTCGCACGGTATCGTCTTCTCCTAAGAATAGCATGATACTGTTTTGCATTCACATAGATCGGTTCTTCTCGTGTCATGTCAAAGGGCAGAGGCAGTCGAGAAGGTATTGTTCCTGCCATTCGAGGGTAAGAGATCTGCCAACATTTCAGAGGCAAATAGCTTATGAGAGCGTCGCAGAGACGACACATGCTTGCCTTGTTTTCAAGTTGGACAAATGGTGTTTAAACAGAGTTCCACTTGAACACGACCAAAAAAAAAAGATCAGAATCAATGTGAAAACCACCACAATTGGAAAAACCACAGAGTTTAAGACATAAAGCATTCCAGTTAAAGAAAAGGTTGCTAAAAAATAAGCTTTGCAATATGCTTTTGATCTTGGGACACTATACCAAAGAAGAAGTACCAACAAAAAGAATCATTAATTAAAGAAAGCAGAGAGATAAGAGCAAAGGAGATGCAAAGCTAGAAGAAAAGGCAAAAATATACATATAATATGTGGCCTAGGATTTCATAGACCCACTTTACAAATGCTAGGGTTAGTTTTTTCGGCACACTCATAATCGCATAGCATGGATGCTTTGGTGGTGCTTATTAAGGAAAAAGGATGGTCTAGGTTATAGATCTGAGGAATAATATGAGAGCACCATCAAGGAGGCCCTTCACTCAATAAACTCAAAAGAGAAAAGAGACACAATATGGAAGGCAAAGGGAATATCCATTGCACTGAAATAGTTGAAGCGAATGAAATCTCTCCCAGATGAAATTTTTGGTGGCTCTGTGATTTTTATAGGTACTCAGACTCTAATCTGCATTATGCCTTTTGACATTTGAATTATGGCAGACAGTACAGAGATCAAGCAGAAAGCATGATCAACTGCGTAACACTACATTTATGACATGGCCATGGTGGAAATATTGCCATTTAGATCTAGAAATGCTAAGCCAACTCTTTCTCATAGTCGATGAATGCACTGTCTTTCATGACTACACTGCAAAATTTGGTTATGTAGGAATCCAAACAGTTGGAAGTACTAGCTGACTACTAGCATTAAAAGCAACAAGACAAACAATGAAATGTAGAATTATAGTCGACACATTCCACAATGAGTGAAACTGATGTCCTCTCAATACCCCAAGCACACATAAATATAGACAGCGTAAAAAGCTTAATTTGGAATGACAGTGAGAATATGATTGTTTTTCATCTGGAAATGCTTTCTAGACTCACAATACCAATTGATGCCTTCAAACTTTAAAAGTGCTTGACTTCTGATGACTTACTAATCGACGCCTTCAAATTTTTGAATTGTAGTTGGAAGTCTGACACAAAGTAATTGGTGACACGGCAAAGCCAATGTTCAACTTGCGGTCAAAAGGACAATGTGTTAGTTTCTTAGATTGATCTGACCACACAAAATCTTACAAGAAAATACAGGGTCCATCATGAGAACACTAAATTTCACAATTAATCAATAACAAGCGCATTATCAAGACAATGAGGATGAGTAGAAAGTTTGTGCACACCATTTCCAGATTAACTGGACAATTGTACGTGTTCATCATTTGCACAGCTTTTAACCAGTCTAAAGTCTCAAAATTCTTTTTGCAAAAAGAGAAGGGAAAAAAAGAAGAGAAAAAGGTATTATGCATCGGCTACTAACCATAGCATGTGGCCCATAAGCAGCAGGCATAAAACCACCCAAGGATGGTTCAGCATAGTGGAGGGGGACGCACACCTGCATTGAGAACTTGTTATACTCTGCCATGTAAACTTACCCTAGAGCTTCAACTTAAAGTAGACTGCCTGTAATCCACCTCTAAAGGGTGGATGATTAAACCCTGAGTTCCCATTGACAAGTCTGATTTAGCTTGTCCTCCCACAGATTGCCCTTCAGTTTTACCATGTTCTGAGCAAGAAGAAGAAGAAGCAATTTTCAGTTCAATCATTGCTGAGAAATTGCGTAGCTTTGAGTAGATTGAGATCATGCTATCTTGATACCAGCTCCAGCAAAAGGTAATGGAAAATAATGACTACACTTGGTTAAGGGCACTACTAGTAGCTATTTCCCTTGAGTTTATCAGAACTGCATCAAGTTACCAAAAATGCTTAACAAAGTTCAGAAAGAAGATCCTAAATCCAACTTTCCATACTTTGCTCTCCTCTTACGTGACAAAACCTTCCTACGAAACAGGCTGAAATCTGACAAAAAGGAGAGAGAACGAGATTATGGGGAAATGACCTGTCTGTTCTAAAACTGTGGCTTGGCTATAGTCATTTCTTCCTCCTATATTAGGCACTTCACTATATGATTGACCAGTTGATTGAGGAGAACACAAGTCCTTCACTTGAAAACGAACATTCAATTGTTCGAAGCTACAAGAATGTTGTGATGTGACTCCCATCTCTGTGCTTGAACCTTTGGGCATTGGTGCAAGTTCCGACTGTGATATGGTGGAAGACTTCCAAGATGGGCTGCTAGCAACATACCAGGACATTGAATTGATAGAACTAACGTACCAACCATGCTAAGAATTATTTTGCATTGCTGAAATATCCATCAATTCTTCGAATGGCATAGTGAAAGACATTTTTCCTGATCATTGGCCCAACATCAGAATCCCTCTTCAAACTGAATGGCTGCCGGAAGGGGTCATAGTATGTTGAATAGACCCACACTCTGAAAACAGCAAAAAGTTGCAGCAAGGAAACTAAGATAAATAAATACCAGTACTTAGTATATTTTCATCCCCAAGAAACCAATTTCTAGAACACATTCTATCAAACATTAACCACAACATAAGATCGTCTTCATGCTTAAGCCCTTCAAAAAACCGAGAAGACACTAAATGAACCTGATTCATCAAGACCATCCATTGTCCTTTGCAAGGAGTATCACAAGCAGTGAAAGGTCTCAGATCATCTTGCAAGCCTGCAATAGCAAACAGGATTCAACTCATGATTGATTACTCTGAGAGACTACATCCAATTCCAAACATTTAATCACAAAACAAAAAGATAAAAGTCCAGAAGAAAAGCAGGAAGGACAACATGAAGAAATGGGTCCATTCATCCAAGTGAAGAGTGCATCATGAACCATAAAATTAAACTCTGCAGCGAAACTCTCCAGTAAAATCTTGAAGTCTCTCAAGCTTACCTTCCTCTATCTAGACCCAGAAATCAAGCATAAAATATTTTCACTAACATGTGAGTTTTCGACGGGTCATGCTAAAATCAGAGGAGCAGGTCACTCATCCCGTGGAAAGAGTCGTCGCTTTTTCTCTCGACTAGTAAAAGAGACTCCATTCCGATTCTTATAAGTTATCATCCAGGAACAACATCTTCGATACATGCATTCTGACTGCACAGCTTGTTTATCTTCATAAGGCATGCAAGGCAACTCACTATGTAATGTCGATGAACAATACTATTAAAAAGCGAACATAGAGATGGACACTAGTTCTAAGTACTCAGAAAAAAATGAATAATCACATCCTGAAGCAGGCAAAAGAAGCAGAGCACGAGAAAATGGCGAAGCGTGGTACACGAGAAACTGGTTCTAGTCTCGCCTCACGAAGCTTTGTCTCGTTCTTCCATCTCTAAAAGAAAAGGCAAAAGGAAAACGAAAACGATGGCTTCGAAACTATAAAATGACTATTAGCACTAGCGCATATTCTGATTCGAGTCTCCGACAGCATCTGGAAGAACGAGATCGAGTTCCAAATCCATGAGTGTGAGCTCCCCTGCACACAAATTCTCGGTCTGTGCATGCGTTTGCTTGTAGACAACGGCGCGTGGGTGAGTGTGAACTGACCAACAGTGAAGAGGAAGACCGCATCGCCAAGACGATCGATGCTTGCGTTAAAGATAGGAACTTTCAGTGCTTGACCATTGACTGTGAAGACTCTTACCTCATCCTCTTCTTCTTCTTCTTCTTCTTCTTCTTCTTCTTCACCACGAAGGTAACTAGTCAACCATCTCCTCCATTTTCAATTTTAGTTGTCGTATTTAAATAATTCATTCCACCCTTCTTTTCCCGCTTTATATTTTCCTTTTCTAGCATTCTTTTGAGAGATTTTCGCTATTATTAGTATTATTATCATCATCGTGATTATATATTCAGCTATGTTTTACCTATTAACATTACTAGTGATGGAATAGAGAAATAAAAGGTATAGTTTTTCATTATTAGTTATTTAAAAATAAATTGAAAATCTAAATTTCATTTAAATTGCGCCTTCTATTGAAGATGTCTCTAATTTATAAAGATAAGTCAAAATTTCTGCGATTAGATTTTCAATTTCCCCCCTGAAATGCTTTTGTTCAACTTTATTTCGATTTGGCAATTCAAAGCCAATTTCTTCGCACTTCAAAGGTTCGATTTCCAAAAATCCGACCAAAAAAAGCCATCCACATTGGAATCAAGAGAACTTTATCTAAATTCACTTTACGAAAATAATAGGTCTAGACTTTTAAGCCGTCGCAACATGTATTGCTGTGCATTCGAGATTATTTACTTTTCTCAAATTGAGATATGTCATTGGATTTCAAGAAAATGTACCTCATGATCATTCAATGTTCTGATTATTTGGGGCGCCCTTCATCTTCTATATGGAAAAACGCAACTCATTGTGGTGATTCATGATTAATTTTCTGCTTTACTTTTGTGATTAATATAACGTTACTTACCTCTTGAATTGGCTTGGTGGTCAGGTGACGGGCGTAGATTCAATTCATCCCTATTATGAAACCAAGCGATCTAAGTTCAGGGTGTTCGATTAGTTTTGCTAGCGCATTACTTCGTTTGCTTCTCACGGTGATTGCTCGACGGTTCCGAACGTTTACCAATCTAGGCAGGCTCATTTGTCGTTTGAAAAACATAGCGATGAGTCACGGGTAAGAACCAGTCTATCATCTTCCCAAAAAGATGTTCGAGTGGTCACTTTCATTGCAAATCATGATTAATGCGACAAAGATTGGATTAAGTCGAGCATGTGTTCACTCCCGTCAACCTTTTTGGCATTTGCACTCCACTTAGAAAATTCATACCGACTATGCGCAAGATAATCGAACGGCCTGATGATCTCATGAGGTAATTTAATAATTGGAGTTTGGTAAGCTGCCGATTAACTCCGATTTTGTCACAATCGGGACTCCTCTTGTACTATATGATATTCAATTTTTTCTTCTTTTCAACTAAGCAATTCCCAGCCTGTACTAGGATTAGTGCCGGCCGATGATAGGACCTTGTATGGATTACAGCTAAAGATAAGATTGCATTGCCAATGATGCGATCCATGTCCTGTACCGAAAACGATGTTCGAATTGCAATTTCTCTAGGAGGGCCCGTGGATTTATCGCGATTAGCGTCCTCACGTTTTACATCGCACATTAAATACCATCCTCAGTTTTCAAAATCTACTATCCCCGTCTTGACTTTTTATATCGGATTTCGAATTGCTTCTTCCACCCATCCCTTACGTACCAAATTACCACTTTTCCCCCCAAATTACCCCCACCCAAAATATCCTTCCATCACCCATCACCGCATCGCCATTGCATGTGCTACCTTCACTCTTCTGGAGGACGTCGCAATCATCGCCGGCCTCAAATTTAAGGCCGGCATCAGTCATTGATCAGGCCATAGCGGCCTCAATCCATGCACAAGTTCCTGTTACCGAGCTAGCACAGCTCATAAGCTCCGTTGCGGATGCTTGTGATGACCTAGAGCGAGCTTGGACAAGCTGAGAAGGGGACGCAGAGCGATCACAGTTGAGCTGTGAATGCGTTGTCGGCATCAACAGTGCCTGGGAGGAAAGAGGAAACATAGGAGAATAGATATGGCGAAGACAGACAAAAGACCAGAAAATTAGCACTAATGCTTCCATCGCCGGATCCGATTCAAGAAACTAATGAAGTACCGCCTATAAACAAATAATGGCTAAGACAGACAAAAGACTAGACATTTCTTGTGGTTCTTGCCACGACCGGATCAAGAGGGTAAAAAGCAAAAGACGGTCTCAACTGAATCCTCCTCTATAAATCAAGGGCTCAATTAAGGACACGTTTATTTCCCGGAACAACAACAGCTCAAGGTTTATTTACCACTTAACGAGTTTAGTTCACTAAACATGTTATTAATAAAAGGGACCCACGCACAACTGTTCCTACCTGCGCCTCGACTTCTACGTAGTTGTGGTTGCAATTGATCTTATAGTCGAGTTTCATAGCAACTTATGAGACAGACACTCCTTTTAACACCTACACTAAATTTCCGAAAAACCATCATGTCTGAAAAGGTTCAACAAGTATGTCAAAGTGAATACTGAAGTCCCGATCGATCGAAGCCCAGCAAACCCCCGGCACCATCTGATGGTATAAGAGAGAACATACAATGGTTGGCCATGGAAATAAGGTTATAATTAGGGGATCATCACTGAAGGCCAAGCTCTTTAAAAAACAAGAACTTTCTTTCTTTCCCAAGCAGATCTATGAAGAAGGTTTATTCATGTGAGCAGAACTCCCAAGAATCTAAGTCGCCCAAATTATTGGTCAGCAAAAACCTCCAAGAACGCGAACCTTCAATGGAACTGGCTAAAAGTCTCGTCCTTTATATGGCATGTCCTGAGAGAGGGGAGAAAAAGTGTCAACGGCTCACAATGTATGCTCTTAACAAGCACAGCGGAGAGCACAGATCATTTCCTCTGACCAGCAAAGCAGAAAAAAAAGCATTCACTATATCTTTAAAGCTGTAATACATTATAAAATACAATAACATAATGCCATTGAGGACATTTTGAACTTGCATTGACACAAGATGGAGGTGGAGCATGAGCATTGTTTGCAAACTCATTGAACTTATCCTTTGTGTGAGTTGGTATAGAGAAAATAAGAAGGAAAAAACAAACACAACTTAGCTACTACTTGTATCCAAGACAGGTGGAACTTAGCCGAATAGTTTCACTATTTCATCCTCTACTTAGAAAAACTCAGATGAATTACGATGTATCTTACCGGTGGAAAGCCTGGCATGTAAGGCATCTGTCTTGGATGGGCAACAAGCATATGCTGTCCGTACTGCAAGCGAGGAACATTGAAAATGCATACTATTAATTCAAAAAAACAACAAATGTATAGACTCCAATAAAAACTCGAGGAATGCAAAAGTAACCCATACATGAGGACCGTTTGGGTGTAAATATGCTGGCGGTGATTGCACAGGGGGAACTTGTGTATTAAAAATTACGGGCTGATGACCCACAAAATGCCCTATCTGCATTTATTGAAGCAAGCCAGCAAATCAGGCAAAGATCAGTAACTTCAACAAGGAAAGAGAAATGATTTAATAGACCGGATGTAACTAGCAAGTATAATTCTAACTCGTGCATGGAACATAAAGCACATAACATATAGAGGTAAAGAAAGACAACTTACTCCAACAGGTATGCTGTGCATTTGGGGTACCCCAGATGCATTAGCTGGATAGTAAAAGGAGCCATCTGCAACAGGGGACAGAGGTCTAATGGGTGTCTGAGAAGGAACAAAACTCTTTGCATTGGGATTCAGCTTAAATTCCTGCCAACGATGACATAATAAGAATCAGATAACCCACGTATCTCATCAGCAAACCATGAGAACAACTACATAAAAAGCAGCAAGGATAACTAAAACCAAATGGAAGCTTTCCAACCTTAGCATAGGGGTTCAAGTTGGATTTTTCAGAGGATAAGGAACCTAGTGATGAACTGGGCGTCAACCTAGTACCAGAAGTAGATGATGTAGAGCTACCAGGCCGTCCATGAAAATCCATGGATTGTGTTTCTCCACTTTTTGCCAAAGTAGGTGTCTCCAATAGATCACCATGAGAATTTATCTTATCATGATCCTTCAAGGCAACAGTAGAAGCAGGAGCTGCAGACTTTGACAATATACCCCCTTTAAGAGAGGAACCGCTCTTTCCTTTCACCGATGAGATGCACTCTGAGCAAAAGAAAATGCTATAACATTGGTCCATCAAAAAACAATTGAACAAAAAAATAAAATGGCCGACCTCACTAAAACATAAATTCTTATTTCATTCTAGTCTACATTATCATATCAACATTTTTCAAAGTAAACAGGAAGATAGGAAAGGAAGTTGCAGAAGTCACTATCCAGAGCAATTGCCTTTATTATACTGCTTGAAAGAAAAATTTCATTCAATTACTCCCTTTATTGTTTTTTCATTTCAAATATACGATATAAGAATGTTACTCACCCTCAGCTTTTGATATCCTGGTGTCCTTTGCAGGCTGCATTTGCACAATTAGAGAGATAACATGTCAACATCACTGAGGATTTATTGAAGGCAATGACAGACAGCATTCAAATTCCAAGAAGGATGCATAGAGCTAAATGTTTCACTTACTGGCAGCTTTCCAGCATCATCTAACTCAGTATGTCCTCTTCGTTCACTCAATGATCTCTCTTGTAACCTACATAAGTAAAAGAAAAACCATGACTGCTTCTGCAATTCTTTTCTAACAAACAATCAAAAAGACATTTAAATCCCCTTATTCCCAATAGAAGTAATATGCATGTTGAGGACCTGTTATCATCATCTGATGCAAGAACACTTTTGCAGGTAAACTCAGATGACAACCGACCAGCATGATCAGCACCAGTCTGAGATAAATCGGCACTAACACTAGATTGAGAAGTTTCAGGCCCATCCTGCAATGTCACAGAAAAAGATGACTATGACGGGAAAAGGAAAAGAAACACTGTAAAATCTTACAGAAAGCTGTAAAATAAGTGCTATAGTTCAGAGCTATTACACGAATAAAGAATAACTCAACCACATCTTACGATAGGACTATAAGTAGAAAAACTAGCATAACTACGTCATAAAGGAATGCAGAACACAAATATGTCAGTCTGTCATGGAGGATGACTTGACATGGATTGAGAAAACTGTACTGGTTGAGGATGTAAACATGGGTTCAGTCATCCCAAAATATGTTAATGCACATTGTATTCACCGATGAAAAACCCTTCTGGATGAGCTATGGACACAAATGAACCACGATAGCAATGTTGAATTAAAAGAACCTGAAGAAAGATCAAACATGAGGCATATGAAGCAGGATAGTATTGCCAGTATACAGATTCCCAACCAGGTAAATTGTCTTTGTTATGCAAAAAGCCACAAAAGAAGGATTTATTAGCACTATATTAGCAGGAATCCCTCAAGGCAATAAGAGAATCATGTGCATATAAAGATCATGCAATATAGAAACAATATAATATGGAAAATATACCGAGGATGAAGATCTTGCTGATAGTTGAGTAGCATCAGCGTCCATCCCGTCAAGTAAACCAATCGTTCCAGAAGCAGGGGCACTGCCAAATGTTTCGGTATTCCATGAATCCAAAAGAATATCCTCCTCTTCACAACCACTATCATCAACCACCCCACCTCTATAGACTGCAGAAAATCTCGTCTCCTCATCAACATCGAAACTTTCGGGAAAGTGAACTCCTCTTTCCTGCCAATCAGAAAATAAGTAAAACACTCACTCTAGAAAAAAAAATACATACATACATATCTATATATGTATGTATGTATGTATGTATGTATGTATGTATGTATGAGAAACTTAAAAACTAAAACGCAGAAAACAACTAAAAAAATGCTCACCTCAGCCAGATGAGGATCTTGAGTCTCCTCACCTTCTATTTCCTTTGCAATTCTTAGAGCCTCTCTCTCCACCTCTCGCATCTGAGGGCCTTTCTCTAGTTTGGTTGTGTACAGATCCTCATTAAAAGTGCTTTTCACTCCAAATAAAGCTGCATTCACCTCAAACTGATCCCATCCCCTTAAAAATGACAAAAACAATAGCGCTAGTTAATACATTTTCAAGATACACTTCTCTTGGAATATAAACCATGGTTTGATCATTCTGTAACACACCTAAAACGCCTAACAGGTTTAAAATTGACATCAGCTATTTAACACAAAAGAGCTCAAGAAAGCTTGACATCGAATTCAAACTAGTTTTATGAAGCCTTCCCATCACATGTCAGCCAGCAGAAAGAGAACAAGACAGTGTTTTCCAATATAACAAGCCGTAGTCTCTACCCTTCAAGTTCAGAATCCAGAGTTCACGAGCAAAAAAAGGGGTTAGGCTCAAGTCAAAACACAATTTATGGAATGCATTAATGCTAATGGAGCTGCTGCCCGCTGGCTTTAGGAAAAACCAACTTTTCCAGCACCTACACCATGCTCTGACCCCAAAACCATGTCAACTCCTTTGCACAAACAAAGCACAAGAGCTCCTGATAAATGTGTTGTGAAAAAAATGAGAAATAAGGAGACACTTAGAATGTCAAGGTGAACATAAAACATGATTAATCATGCATTTATGCTGTGATATTCTAAATAAATTAGGAAAGCATGCATGGATCCAGGAGCTAACCCTTTTGGTGATAACAACAAGACCACTAAATAAGGAATGACATTATAAAAGCCGATAAAGTGTTTTGAGTTCTAGGTTTCCTTCCACTATTCTCTTATTACACTCATAGCCAATGTGGAGGTAAGGAACAGTTAATTGTTTATCTAACTAAAGATTAGCATGCAAAGGTTGCTAACAGCAATACGACATACAACATTTTCCAAAGAAGTGAAAAGTAACTCATCACAACCTTTCCCATGGGCCATCAAAGACATTCTCCAGTCCAGCACACTGGGGAACATCTTCATCAGGGATCCAAGGTTTTAGTTCTCTCTCCAAAGCAGCGGGACGCGATTGAGATATACAGGAGTCAATCAAGATCTCCTGCTGTTTCTCAGATTGAAGCTCATTTGACAATCCATCTCCAGCTAGAGAGAAGTCCTGGCATCACCCATGAAGATACTGAAATCAGATTCAGACGTCAACCGTTGCTTCGCTACTACACTAATCGAGACAGAATTTATTCCCTAGCATACACATAGCTATGCATGACTAGCTTACCCAGTTCAATTTGTCAAACTGCATGTAAAAGGAGACTACAAAAAAAGGGAATAGATAGTTACCTTTGCAATGACTTGGACAAGTTCTTTGGCAGGTATTACCAAAGTCTTTATAAAAGCCTTGCTAAAGGACTCAGTGTTAGCCCTATGCAACTGGACAGACCCATCATTTATCATGCGAGCCATTTTCAAGATTATACCTGCGAGCAATGAAATAAATGTTTATAATCACAAGAATAGGTCATTCACTTTAACCACATTAGCATTAAGAAAAACTTACCCATTTCTTTATCAACATTCGCCGCATTATAAATTCCAGAATATATGGATCCATTTTTCACCTGGACTTCCACATGATGACCAATGAGGTGTGTTGAGCAGTACACTAATCTATCGTGGGATGGGCTCAAATTGCCTACAGCTTTGCTGTCAGCCATGGAACCTACAATAACCACCATTAGAGAAAGCCCATATAAAGAGTCCATACATATTTTGGAATTATCGTACCTGTGCTCCCAGTTTTGCTGATGCCAGATTTTCCAGAATGCAGCCTATTGTCCAGCCTCACTCCTCCTTCTCTTTCACCTTTACGACGGCCAATTCCATTAGCAGAAGTCTTGGGATGCACAACTGGTTGGAAGTTCATCCTTGGCTGCCGAGTCTGGAAGACAGTAGAAGGTAGTAATACCATGAACAAGTAATCAATAGGTCTTTTGGCAGAACTCACTAAACAAAAAAAAGAATGAAAAGACAAAGATGTATGAAGTTCAGCAAAAAGATGCATAGTATGCCCACTAAAAAAGTGAAGCAGGAACATGGCGCATAGGCACGGTGACCAAAGAGGCACTATTAACATAGAATGAAAGCAGTTAATCATAGTTAGGGAATTAGATGCAGTTATAGAAAAAAGGTTCACTTTCACATTAATCGATCAACAAGAAGAAATAAACGAATAGCATATGATTTCAACTCTTCAATGCAGAATCACCACAAGCATTGCAATAACGCAGAGAACCGTCCTTGTACTTATAGGCTCGAGATAAACAATACAACTTTGTCTCAGGAAAACAGAAGCTATCTCAACCATATAACAAGTAGCAGGTTTACGAAACCCCAAGATGCACATTCCAAAATGGGAAACAAGGTATTACATAATCACAAGCAGATAACCTTTCAGATATTTTAGGAACAACAAAGCAACAGAGAACTTTTCCCAGAAAAGGTAACATGTTGTTACTTCCCACGACTCGTCGAGGAAAAAGGATCAGACTCATATTGCATAACCTATTACTTAGGTGGCTAATCTGTCAACTATCAAAAATCATATATATTGGAAGAATACATATGTTATAATGTTTCTTATTCACAAATTTGCAGCAGAGGTTTATTAAAAGTGGCTCCGTTTTCAGATAAACTTCAGAGAGTATAATTCTCGAGACTGAGCGTGGAAGAACCTCACGCATCAATTATGTCAATTGTCCATTGCTGCAGTTTACTGTAACAAAACGTTCTTTGAAGCCTTTTAATGAGGATGACGATGGCGAAAAATTTGAAAGATACTATAAATTACTAAATTACAGTAAACAGAAGCTATAGAAGCTCCATTTGGCGGCGTCAACTCTCACAGGTCGCATCCCTCTTAAAACACACACCAAATGCCTCAAGTAAAGAGAAGAAAGCACTATGCCAAAAGCCCACTCTAGATCATGCATCGTCATTGCATAGTCTTCTACATTCTTCGTGAAAGATAACTTTTTGAAATTTTTCCTCAACAAGGCTAAACTGGGTCGAGCATAGCCCCTCACAAAAGTCTACAATGAATATCCTAAGTTCACGCTTTGGTTTCTGTTGGTCAGGAAACAATAGAAATAGACAGTTTTTAGAGGAGAGGTCTTACTAAGGCACTTAATATTGTCCAGGAGGCAATCCACTGAATGCAAGAAACCGATGGCTATCACGGTCATTTTGCACAAAGGTTACAACAGGTTTTCTAGATGATTTTTTCAACAGGTTTTCTATGAGCTGGGAATCCCCCAATTCTGTTCCAGTAAAACTGATTTATTCTGGGATGTAGATGATTTTATTGACCGTAGATTCCTTTTTGTCAATGAGCGTTCTTTGCAAATAGGCCAGTAACCACAGCTACTAACTCGGTGTGAATTTTTCTAAAACCCAAAAGATGATCACGGATAAACTACTTGGAGCAATTCTTCCACAAGCAATGAACAATTCAATCACGCGTTTCCTGACAATAGCAATGATTTTAAGAATGTTGATCTTCAAATATAACCAGAACTACTCTCAGAATACCACTGCTGATTTAGGAAACTCCACTTTAAAAGAACAGTCAATATTAGTCAAAGCTCTATTTGTTCATGGACAAGTGCATCTGCAGGAAACGACTAGGTAACAAAAGTAATGTAGATAAAGGCTTTATGATGCCGATGACTAACCTTTGAATTTTGAAATATCTTACCAATAGGTGGTATCGTTATCAACAATGGTAACAGCAATATAAAATCATCCCACAAGACCCAAAGGACGATCACAGGAGATGCCTCAATGTACACCACAAGTGGAAACAGATGTTCAGAAATAAAATAACATCTGACGATGGGAACTATTGGGTTACTATCCACAGTTACTGCCTGCGTTAACATCGCAAAATAATTAATGCACGCTTGCAGAGTCAGGAGTATAAAAGCAGGCTGCAGAAGGAAAGAAGGCACGATGTATGTATCGGTTGATAGTCCACTCTATCAACTAAGAACATTACATTGAACTAACTGCACGACCAATCGCTCGTACTTCCTCTGTATCGATCACAAACCGGAGAGAGAGAGAGAGAGAGAGAGAGAGAGAGAGAGAGAGAGAGCTCGTATGCAGGCAAAATCCTCGAGAAGAAAATAAGTAACGCATCAGAAGCAACCACATATTCATTTCATTTCAATCCCGCACGAAATGCAGAACAAAAGCGAATGCACCAACGAGCACCTGTCCACATGAACGTCCAAGTAAAGAGCGACTGCGATCGCGGACACCGATCAAAACATCCCCTCCCCCCGAGCGAGCCAAAAAAAGCCCTAAGCACCCCACCATCCGAGCATCGAAGGCGTCGCGGAACAACCAAACGACTGACTTACCTAAGCAAGCAGCCACAACCGCGACGAAGCCAAGCATTCCGCAAAGAAAGAAACCCTCGAAACCGCAAATCCGTACCTGATCAGGCTCGAGCCACGCCGGATTGCCGATTGGAAGAGGGCCGGAAGGAGGAAGAGGACTTTCCTAGGCCACGCGGGAAATCGAGGGTTAGGGCTTCCTCGAAGCGGACGAGGAACGCCACTATGGAGCCGCGAATTGGGAGAGAGAGAGGGAGAGAGAGAGATCGAGGTTGAAGACGGAGGAGGGTCGATGGAGGAAGCGGGGTCTGATCGAGAGGGAGAGGGCGGGTGGTGATCTGCAAATTGGTGACGATCAGTTGCCGTGCGAGGCGAGAAACAGCGCCCCCGAGACGGCGAGGTCGCCTATTAATAAGCGTGAACTAGATTTTCGCACTGCGACCCCCTCCCCCAACTCCCCCCCAAAATAATAAAAATAAAAAATAGATTCGTAGAATCTTGTTACATTTTCTCGTTATCATAGGAGCCTACATGGCTTCTATTTTCTTGACGTGGATCTCTCTTCCCATTTTCTTATTTATTTCAATTTCACGCATCCCGAAATCTTGGCTAATGTTGAATTTTGAAAAGCGATTTTCGAATCTTGTTAAGAACACTTGATGGCTAAAATCTTAATCACACTAATGATACGATGTAAAGGATTATAACATATCCTTAATTGCATGTTTGGTCGATCAGATAAAAATTAATATATGATATGTTTTATCCTATCACGTGTTTGGTAACTGTTTATGATAAGATAAGATCAGACAAAAAAAAAATCCAATAGAGATGGTGGGCTAAGGTTATATAATATTTTTTTTTCTGAAATATAAAATCTTGCGTTTTTTTTTTCTTTTTTCGTCGTTCACCCACAAATTACTCAAACTCCTTTGTTGGATCCGAGTCAGAGAGTCAGACCAAGTTTCCCCAACCTAGTCCAAATTTTATTTTTTTAATTTTAAAAATAATAAATAATAATACCATAAAATAAAATAAAAATTTTAATATTTCATTCTTATTAAAAAATATATAGGTGTTTGACCACGATTTATTTCGTATGGTATTAATTTTATAAGTCTTAAATCAATATTTTATTTTTTATTTTGAACAAACATTTTTAGTTTAGTATAAAAAATGAGAAAACCCTTATAAAGTTGTAAACTCAATTAAATAAGCTACTATCCAAAGTATCGACGTCAAAACTTTCTCCTCAATAACTCTTCGATCCACATCGCAATTTTACGAATGCGATGAACTATGATGTATTTTATAAGTGTAAATTATTCAAATATCGTTCATTGACGTGATTAATTGTCATTATATTCTCATGATATCTGAAAAAAAAAAAAGAACGAATGAACTTTTAACTTTATGCTTTGTTTTAATTGGATATCTGTTTGATTTGGTATTACACTTGTGATAAAATATAAATAAATGAAAAACTTGCAAGAAATAAAAAAAATCACGTTTTAAAGTGAATATATTGAAATTAAAGTTATTATAAAAACGTTCGATGTTGAATAGAATAACCAAAAGATTATTTCAAAAGAACATAAATGAACAATGCATAATATGAAATTCGATGAGAATTTGTTAATTTGAAAAAAAATAATATTATTTTTGATGATTTTTTGAACATTAAACCTACAATTTCGTAAATACCTAACATTATTTTTCTTTAAATATTTGAATTTAGAACCATTGTTTACCAAATGACAAAATTTTGCTAAGATATGAATATATTCGACTTTCAATCCATAATTCACTAAACGGTAGATTGAATAGAACACGATAATATATGATTTTAAATCCGAAGTTTACAAAACAATGAATATGATATGAAGAAATATAATATCCAGTCTTATTCCATTTAGAAATTTAAGTAACTAAATGCAGCCTGAGAGTTTTTATTGAGGTAGATTGGTGGAGGTGTGAAAAGAATTACGTAAATACAAAAAGGAAAAATATATAGAGGGAGAGTTGAAAGAATATCGAGTTAAACTAAAAAAATTATTGATTTTTTTATTTTGTTTTCAGAAAATAAAGAACGAAGAAGTAAGTAGGAGAAAGTGGCCAGGAGAGAACGAAAAGGAGACGGTACAGAGTTTATGATGACTCCTCTGATGTGCACGGAAAGAAATACGATGTGTCGAAATTATTTTAATAAATCTTCTTAATTTGGTCGAATTTCAAGAAATTCAACTAGACTGTATAGTTGGTGTGAGATTGTTTTTGGTATATATATCCTCTAACCAAAGTACATCTAAAATATTACCTAAAATATCCTTACTCATTTAATTAATTTTATAAACCAAGTTCCACGGTATTATTACGTTTTCATTTTTTCAATCGCATATTTCATCAAACTCAATCGCAGTTTGATCGTTTCCTCTTGCTTGCAAACTATGTCTTTTCTTCATAGTCCGTTATATGTTTTTAGCTCGTGCATCATTATATTCAGCAGAGTCCACTTATTATAAAAAAGTGTCGCGGATTATTGATTATATTCATACTTGTCATTCGAAATTCATTAAAAAATATAAAACACATCGACCGAATATGCGAGAGTCGACTTCAGTTCATCATTTGGATTTATTTATAATATTTATAACTTGTGGAATTATAATTTAAACAGTAAACGTCGATTTGTAAAGTAAAGAGCGCGACTGAAAAAAAAAAAGTTATGGCAATAAGCATTTTTGCGGGAAAATTGAAGTATCAGAAGACACGCCAAATTGAGGCTTGGCACGGCATCATGTACTTCTTCGGAGGTAAAATTTCATCTTTGTCCACGTGACCTTCAGAATCGGAAAAATAAATGTAAAAAAACAAAAACAAAAACAAAAACCTTCATTTTTTCTTCCACCAAGTGCTGCCGTTTTGGCGGCCATTCTTTTCTTCAATGTAGCAGATACGTGCATGTTGGGCTGGTCGATAGAAATAAGAAAGTCCGCTATTTTCGCGAAATTCCACGATTTGCCTCGTGCAATTTGGGCTGTTCAAATTAAATAGCCATCCACAAAATTATTTTTCCTAAATAACCAAAATTAATTATTAAGTATCTTCTGGCATTGTGCGGCGCCAATTGCTTAGTTGTGCTTCGATGTATTGTGATTTTAGACGTACAACGGTTGAAAATTTGGATCGAATCGCATCGGCTTCACATGTCCAGGAGGATAACTTATTATTTTCTTTTTGTAAATTCAGCGAGGTACCGAAATAGCTCATCATGAAATTAGCTAGTAATTTCTTTTTACGCGTATCTTTCTCTTCTATGCTCGCTTCTTCTTTATGCTGTTTGCGGTATAGTTCTCTTACTGTTGTAATCGAGGACAAAGTGGTATCGGAATAAGTCTCTTGCCGTGAATGGAGAGGAAGATCATCAATGGATATTACGATGATCGGAAAACACTGACGTAACTTTGTAAAAATATCGACACTTTTTTCTGAATAGGAGATTTCTCGAGTTGAATCGGATTTTTTCATCATCGGATCATCGATTATTATTAATTTCGCGATATGCAGAAGAGATCTATCTTTCTTAGATGTTTATTTCCTTTTTGCTTTCCCCGCGATGTACGCGCGTCTGCGATTTCGCGACCGGCGCCAGGAAGAGTAACGTAATGCCAAGTTCACGCAAATGTAATAACCCCATCATCGCACGATTAAATGGATAAATCACGGGAACGATTTATGCTTATAGGGACGTGAAAGGGATTTCACATAATTTCCGATGCCAATTCCCGAAAACGCCCCTGAATTCATCAATCGACAATCATCGCCATCTAAAGTCCCTCTCTAAAATTGAAACCGTACTCAAAAACCCTCGTCGCCCTCGCTCGCAAAGCCCCCTCTCCAAAAAGCCGTTCGCTCCCACCATCTCCCCCATTTTTCAATGCGACCCCTCGCACCCCTCGCCACCCCTCTCTCCTAGGGTTTTTCGTCGCCCTCCCCACCGCCCCTCCTCCTCCTCCACCGCTTTCCGCCGTCGAGCCCGCCCCCTTCCATTCCGTCCTGCCCCCTTCTCCTTTCACTCGCTCTGATTTCGACATCGCCGAACGCTTGCGATGGTCACTGCTTCCAAGGTCGAAGGCGGCACTCAGGCACTCTCTGCTCGCGTCCGCAGCACCATCCAGACGATCAAGGAGATCGTCAAGAACCACTCCGATGCCGACATCTATGCCGCCCTCAAGGAGAGCAATATGGATCCCAACGAGACCGCCCAGAAATTGCTCAATCAAGGTCCGTCCTTGGCGTTGCCCCCGCTCCCCCGCATTGCCTCGGTTCTCTTGTGTTTCCTGTCGTGTTCGAGTCTCGTTTCCATGCCTTGGTGCGGTAGGAGTTTGAGTTATTGACTGTGAGTTTGACTGAAGACGTGGAGCATTGACTTGATTTTCTTTGGGTCCTGGTAGCAGTCAATCTAACAGGTGGGCAGAGAGTGCTTAAAATGTGATATTGATCAGGAGTCTTAGCTCGTAAAATTTTATCTATTTAATCTCTGAATTGGTATTGGGGCCATTTTAATCCCTGAGCATTCACCAGTTAACAAAACCTTTTTTTTTCCTGGCGAAGTGATTGCTTTGCTTTAGATGCGCGAGATGAGGTCCTTGTTCCGGCAAACTTTATTTGAAACTGGTTTGAGGTAATGCCATGAGCTAGAGACTTGGGAACTGTGTTGTTCTGTTTCGGCGTTGATTAATTTTATTGCACAGATATATTCAAAGTAGAGGCTATTGAGGGAATTTAGCAAACTTAGCAGCGGAAATCCCCTTAGTGCAAGAAATAAGTACTCCACTCATCCATTAACGTCCATAAATTCTGTAGAGAGGATGCTTAAACTCTAGATACAGCTCCTTTGCTTTGAAAGAAGGTTTTAAAAGGGTTATTAAAATCCTGGATGTAAATCCATGTTTATGGATGTTCAATAAATGCATATCTAGTGGATGGGCGGATGCTGTCTTAGATAGAAAGCATTCTGAATGAGGTAATGCTGGAAATAGCTGAGGGATTTTGGTCATGAGTGAAAGGACATGAGTGTTTTTCCTGTTCATGGGTTTGTTTAATTTCTCATCTTCTGGGTTCCAACGGCAATTTCAAAGTGTCACCCTAGTGTTACTCAGACAGCCACTAACTGTTGTGTGATGGCACTGCCTAAGTATATATATGCTGTCTATTAGCTGGAAACTGTTGATCGGGTAATTGGATGTCAGTAGCATTTCTTTTAACTGGCATCGAGTTCTTAAAGACATATTGATGTAAGCTAGAAGCTGTTGACTTATAAAATGGGGCGCGAGGTGCATATTTCAACTGATTTGATTCTCTTTTGATTGCTCGACTCCTTTTGGCAAGTTGTGGTCATATATTTCTTTTAGTGTTTGAACCTCCCAGTTATGATTTCCTTTTCTTCTAAAGCTTTTCTTAACATATTCTTTAGACTGCAACAACTGTGCAATGCTGATGTTAGGGATTTTGTCTTTTTTCTTTTTTTAATGCAGATCCATTTCATGAGGTGAAGAGAAGAAGGGATAGGAAGAAGGAGGTAATATTCCTGAAGTCTTACCTTTTTATGGCTATTCTGGGTAGTGGATCATTTCCCTTAAAGTGCAGTTTTCCAGAGTGATATTAGGTTAATTGCCAAACGTTTAATGGCCAAGGAACATAAAATTTACTGTGCCTCTTTTTGGAATTGTTTTTATAAAAGTTGGGAAGACTTGAACCAAAATATGTATCCTGTCCGTTAAGTTGGCCAGGGAGATATTTCTGTCTGTCTCATGTGTTTACTTTTGGTAATATATCTGAGACTTTCTTCCTAATTTGGAAATGCTTGATGCATTTTGTAATTCTGCACATCAGTGGATGTTTGACATAATGGATGGTATTGTTGGAGTCTTGAGAGCATACACATGCCTCCACAGGGTCCACATTTGCTGCGGTTCTATAAGATACCCGAGAAACATATTTTTTGTAAATAAAAATGTTTTAAGTCATTTTGTTCTTTGGTGACCATTGAAAATTGGATATTTTTTTGCCCGTTTTCCTCCTTTTTGACTGTTAGTGAGTTTTGGTGCTCTTGGACTTTTCGTTGATAATTTATGCATTTGTTCTCAGAGTACAGCACAGACAGGTTCTACCGATCAAAGAAAACATTTCGAAAATGTTGGACAGGGTAGGAAGTTCTCTGCACAAATTGATCATGTCATTCGAAAAGGCTATACCCGGAACGCTTTGCCCAGTAATTCTGGACAGGCAAGGAAGTCTTTACCTGGTAACGGAAGTATGTGAATTTTTATTATCTTCATTATAGTTGATGCTTTCATTGCTTAAACACATTCTCTTGGGCCAGCCATTGCAATACGGAGGCTGTTCCACTATTAATTTGAAATATGAAGGGGGGTATTGACACATAGATTTGGTTATTTTGCTCTAGACATTACCTCACGAGGTGTATTCAATTGCTGTTTCCTTTTTTTTGTTTGGCTGATGGGCAAATTCACTCAATGCAGCAAGAAGCAAAGCGTTTCGAGTTGTGCGGGACAACAGGGTTAATCACAGTGCAAATGGAGAAACAGGGGCTGCCTCCCAGGAGGAACAGCCACAACCCTCCACAGACCCGATATCATTAACTTCTGATAGAGGGTAGGCTGACTAAATCATTCTGTTAGTCTGCTCATTGTGTTGCTTTATGTATCTATTTCTGAATAGCACATGATATTGTGAACAAATCCCTTATCTTCCTGGCTGACGATTTAATTATCCTCTATTGAAAGATTATTTTCCGATGTTAATTTTTGGTCAATTTTGTACTGAATATAGCAATATTAATGGCCTTTGGTTGCCTTTTGCACAGATTGAAGGGAAGTTCATCTATTCTAAAGCCTTTTAGTGGGCAGAGTTATTCTCCAGCTTTTAAGATTGCTGGCTCGCTAGATCGACAAGCTTTACCAGCCAAATCAAGTGGCTCTTCAGAGAAGCAAACGTTAGAGCAAGAAAGGGTCGCTGATTCAAGCTCAGTTTCACGGGTAGAGGCCGTGAAGCCAGCCAATCCCCAGTCGCATTCTACAAGTTTAGCATCAAGCAATTCTGTGGTGGGGCTTTATTCATCTTCAACAGACCCTGTTCATGTTCCCTCTCCCGATTCCAGGTCGTCTTCTGTGGTTGGGGCTATTAAGCGTGAAGTAGGGGTTGTAGGTGTGCGGCGACAGTCTTCTGAGGATTCTGTCAAGCATTTATCAGAACCAGGTGTTTCTTTTTCTAATTCTCCATCGAGAAGGGACTATTCTGCTTCAGAATCCTTCCAGTCTGTGACTGCTGTCCCTAAGACTGACCAAATCGGTCGGACTGCTGTGAGTCAGTCTGCTTCAACCTCAACATCAAGCATCCGATCATCCGTAAGCAATCAGTTCAGTGGCAAGCCACATCAAGCTGTGGGCCATCAGAAAGGTATATGGTCTCTTGTGCTGTAATTTTTTTGGGCGGCTTTTCTTTGGATCATCGTCTTGTTATCTTTTAAGTAAATTAGTGAATGGCCAGTCATCAGCGATGTTTTGATCTCAGTGCTATGTGTTATTTGCTAGCGGGCCACCCACATGTTCCCTTGGGGAGAATTCTATCACATTTGAATTTTGGGTATGTGATTGGAAGAGACCAAATTAGTGTATATAAGTGCAAGTACGATTATTTTATTTACTTATCGAGTAATGACTATTGATTGCAGATCCTATATGAGCTTTACTCGAATGGATTCCTTAGGTTGACCTTGAAAGTTGATTTATGCTGGGTTGATTTACACAAATTTTGTACCAACACGGCAAATTCACTATTTCTTGTCAGGATCAAGAGGCATTTGTTGGTTGGCTTGTGTCATAGTAAAAACTAATCTCTTGTACTACCCTTAAAGAATTCTTTTAGACAACTTTTCATTTTTCTATATCACCTATGTGAATCTGAAACTAATCCGTGCACCTGATTCAGCCGCTTGAATAACGGGTCTGCCTGTGAGTGTTCCTTTGAATTTATGGACTGATGGGGAAGATGGAACCACTAGATGTGATATGCTAAAAAAGAGGTAGGGAGGCCTTATGCCGAGACCCATATGTTGTGCTGTGCATTACCTCATACATCCCTTATGGAAGTTTACTTTAAATGCGGAATTACACAAATAGAACTTTGATTTCATCGCAGGATCAATTGTGTTTCTGTTGCTGTATATTGTCATGTCGATATTGTCAACGTTTGACGAAGCAAGGAGGTTGATTCAAAATGAACTAACTGGTCGAAATACTTAGGACTAAATTGCTTATTTTGTGAAACATAATTGAAGCGGCTCTTTTGCGGCTTATTGTATGTGGTGTTCTGTGAACCGTTTATTGTGTGTGAATGATTTAATTAGGGGGGTGGCACCTCCTTGTTTCCTTATTATTTCCTTTATTTGTGAACAAGCTGATAAACAACTGCTTGAATCTTGATCCTTGCTTCAGCAGATGACTAACTTGAGATGTTTATGCAGCTTCCCAGCCAATCAAAGAATGGAAAATAAAGTCCAGCCAGAGGCCAAGCAATAGCAATCCAGGGATAATTGGAACACCTCCAAAATCTGCTGCTCCTACTGATAAAATTTTTAAAAGAGTTGATTCGCAAGTAGCTAGCATACCAGAAAAGTTTGCACATCTTAACATTCACGAGGCTCAGAATGTAATCATTGCGCAGCATATAAGAGTCCCGGATGCTGATCGCTGTCAGCTAACTTTTGGCAGCTTTGGTGTTGACTTTGATACATCTAGGAATTTTGCTCCAGGAGGTGCTAGAGAAGAATTAAATGGGGAGTCAGCCGCAAGGTCAGTCAAATACAGTTTGGCGGCTCTTCTATCTTTAACTGCTTGGCTGGGTGAGGTGGTCATGAATCAAAACTTGGATTTTTGAAACTTGCAATAGTCATACGGCCATCATTTCTAAATGCAGTTACATTTCTGGACTGTTTGGCCTTAATCATTATCTGGTCCATGTGCATGACTTGTATCAAAAAATTAGAGTTTGCGAATTTTTGGTAGATGGTACTCCTGATGCACAGGCCTTTGCAGTTTTCCCCTTATTGGAGAAAAGTACTTGCTTTGTAAAATTGAGTTAAGCATGTTTCATTCATTCAAAGAAAAGGATCATTAGCTCTTTGATTAGTTGTTGTCTGATTGGTTTGCTGATGGTAGTTTGTCAGAATCGGTCCCGGCATATTCTAGCGGTGCTTCTGAATGCAAACAGGCGGACATGGTTGAAGAGCGTGTTAGAAATTCGAGATCAAATTCTCCGACATCACCTGCAACTTCTGATAATCAGTTGACAGACAAAGAAGAAGCAGATGCCCAGGATTTAGACAGTTATGATGCCATTGGATTGGTCACAGATCACACCCGAGTCAATGCCCCTTCAGAGTCACAACAGCAGCAAGATCCGCCTGAACTTCCCAGCTTTTCGGTGAGTGCCGGTCAATGAATTAAGTTTGCCTTCGTCCAATGTGTCAAAATTTCTTGTGGTTCCTGATGCTTCTTTTTGATTGTGGGTTTTCTCTTTTCTTAGCATTGTGGTGCTTTTCATTATGCAGGCTTATGATCCTCGAACTGGGTACGACATATCATACTTCAGAACCACTATGGAGGAAGCTGTCCGTGGACAGGGCCTTCCATCTCCTCAAGAGGTCAATCTATTTATCATGTTTATATGTTTAAGCTGCATGCATTCTTTTGCCATCGACTTGCTGGCACACCTAGTTTTCTTCTGGATGCGAGAAATACTGTTTCCTGCATACTGCAATGAAGTTTTTTTCCCCGTTTCAATGCTGTTATTTTTGTTCCTTGTTTGATCAGGAAGGAGATAGTATAGTATATTTCATCACCCTGCATATTCCTTGGCTATCTTTAGATTCTTTCAATATGTTTGCCAGATACTGATTGGAATTACTTATATTGGTATTTATAGGCCTTAAGTTCACATGCAGCTAACAGCATGTCGGTGTCAGCTGTAGCCATGGGAGGACAGCAGCAACACCAGCAACCACCGCCAGTGGCTCAAATGTACCCTCAAGTTCATGTTTCCCATTTTCCAAACCTAATGTCATATCGACAGTTTCTCCCACCTGTTTATGTTCCCCCTATGGCCATGCCTGGCTACTCTAGTAACCCTGCGTATCCTCATCCATCTAGTGGCAACAGCTACATGTTGATGCCTGGAGGTGCTTCTCATCTTAACACAGGTGGCCTCAAGTATGGAGTTCAACAGTTTAAGCCTGTTCCTGCTGGCAGTCCTACTGGTTTTGGCAATTTCACTAGTCCTGCAGGGTATGCTGTGAATCCTCCTGGCGTTGTTGGTAGTGCAACCGGGCTTGATGATTCATCTCGGATGAAATATAAGGATAACAATCTGTATGTTCCCACTCCACAGGTAAATTTTCATAATCGTCCTGGTGGCTACTGCATGGTAGCTTATGGTTTTATGAGGTTATGTCAGTGGTGACAATGGATGGAATCAGAAAATCCCAGTAGCTGATAAGTCATTTGTTGACAGAAATAATACGAGTTCTTGGGAAGTGTTGTATCTATGATTTTTATGTTGGTCTCGATCCTCTCAGATTTGACCGAACTCTGATTCTGGGACTCTTGGAAATAGTAGAATTCTGTACTGGAGAATTTTTTATGGTCATGAAATGGGATTGGCTTGTGTTTCTAATCGCAAATCCAGCCTTCTTTTATGATTCATCATGAAATCAACAACTTGGGCAGATTCAATGGTTGGTTGACTAACCGGAACATTTTGTTTTCGAGTTTACTGATAGTCATGATACTCCTTTTTGATTGCAGCCACCTGATCACTGTCTCTTTTTTTTTTTTGGTACTGTCACTGACATGTTTTGGGATCTTTTTTATATTGTAGGCGGAGACATCTGAAATGTGGATGCAGAACCCTCGAGATATCCCAGGAATGCAGTCCGCCCCCTATTACAATATGACGGGGCAAACACCTCATGCTACTTATCTGCCATCCCACACTGGGCATGCTTCCTTCAATGTGGCTGCCGCACAATCTTCCCACATGCAATTCTCAGGCTTGTACCATCCGTCTCCGCAAGCTGCTGCAATCGCAAATCCACACCATTTGAGCCCATCTATAGGTGCGAGCCTGGGAGTGGGGGTGGCTGCGCCTGCTCCTGTGGCTCAAGTCGGCGCTTATCAGCAACCACAATTGGGGCATCTTAATTGGACAACAAATTTCTGAAAGGAAACGTTAATCTGACCCTCTGCTTGCCAGCAATGGAGGTGGCCTTTGCAAAGTTTCGAGTATTTTTATCAAACGAATAACATCTGTAATCAATTTTCGATCAATCCATCTTGTGTTTAATCAAATCTAATTTCTCTGTCGATCTTTGCTTTCTAGTATATTCTTACTGGAGACAAGGATAGTAGATGGTGAATCCTTCTGAGGATCCAGAGGCCTTGTAAATTGAAGAGCTGCAATCTTCACCTACTACTTTATTGATTGACGATAGCTATGTTGGTCTGATCATGGGTTGAAGAGTTCGATAGCTTCAAATTGAAGAGTTCCCGCTAACAGGAGCCTTGAACTTTGTCGAGATTTGTGGTGGTTCAGATCGAATGACCAGGAGCGACTGTGAGGAAAATCTGGGGAAAGGGCCGATGTGCCGATGCGTTCGAGTCTTCCACCGCTTGCTTTCTCTTAGCCACCCCTGGTGTCTGTATTGTTGGCTTCGTGGCTCCGCAGGTTCGGTGCGAGTGGGACCTATTTGTCTGACGGTGATAAAAGTTCGATTCCCTCCAACGGAGAAAAATTGGCGAAAGCGGGGTACGTTCGACACCGTCTTTGATTGCCCTATTCGTGTGGTTACGTAGCTCCCTACGAGCCGCATTAGTTGACTGTGGAAACGGGGTAGAGCTGCACTCTGGAGAGTGACTGAGGAGTAGAAAAGCTGCGGAGACATCTTTCTTTCTTTCTATTCTTTCTGTTTTCTTTTTCGTCCCCCCGCGAGATTTCAGGGAGGATGAGATGCTGAAATTTCCCGAATCTGATGCTCCAAAAGTTGTGGGAGAGTTTAAGGGACGATTTTATAAGTCCACAGAAAATGATCCCTCGTGCTTTTTGGTACTGAGGTTCCGTGTTCTAAAAGAGCTGTCTGCTGATGTCTATACACAAAAATGTACCGTCCCTTTCCTCCTCAACTGAAGCTGCTGAGATGCAGCGAAGGTTTCAAATATTAAGGGGCCCATGCACTGCCACCTGGGGTTTTCTCCTCTTTTATTGAAAAACTTCCCCCTCCTCTTCTCTCCTCCAAATACCTTTGTTTTCTATCAACCGGGTGTGTTCAAAATGTTTGGAGCCTCTTATCAATCTTATCACTAGATGCGACGACTCCCAAATTTCATATACATCAATGAGTTGTCGGAAAGAAAATCGATTTTTGCTCGGAGAGATCCCGAGTCCTTTAAATATTGCTATCCGAAATAAGTAATAGGTGAGAAAGAAAAACGTGCTCACTACCTGAATAATTATTTTTTTTTAGGATTTTCCATGGTAGACCTTATAATAAGATAATCACTGTAAAGATTTTGGTTGCGGGATAGCGAATTTTATTCCTTTAAAAATGATAAACGTCCCTCGTGGTCCAATCTCTGCTCTGCGGGCAGACGATTCGGATCCCCAATCTCGTCACTGACACCCCCACCCCACAATAAAGCAAGTCCAAACATTTCCTACTTCTCTTCATTCATTGATTGGCTATCCTTACGCGAGAGAGAGAGAGAGAGAGAGAGAGAGAGAGAGAGAGAGAGCTCTTTAGCTCTTTAGCCTGCTGAAAACTTCTCCGTCCGTCTTCCCTGCGCTCATTCCGATTCCTCCAACCCACCCTCCATTTCAACCCTTCTTCTTCTTCTTCTTCTTCTTCTTCTTGGAGAGATGCAGACACGCGAACAATCTCTTCGAGAGCATTATTCCAGCAGACAAAGTGCCGATCCCCACCCTTCCTTCTCCGCCACTCTTCTCGACTCCATCTGCCGCTCCATCGACGAACCACATCCCCGCGCAGGTTCATCCCGTCCCTCCACGCTCTTCCGCGACCTCCGCACCCTCCGAAACAAACACCCTGCCGCTGCTCCCGCTGAAGAAGAGGAAGAAGAAGAGGGCGAGTACTTCGTCCCTCGTCGAAGGAACCGCGTGACGCTCGGGAGATCGATGGAGAAGAAAATGTGCGATGAAAGAGTCGTCCTCCACAGGAATTCTGTCGCAGCCACCGATGCGCGGTCGCGGAGCGATCCTGAGAATCGTTCGGTGTTCGTCCTGAGCTCGAGCTCGAGCTCCTCGAATTCGAGCTCCGGAGGGAGATTCTCGTCGTCCGAGTCAGAGTCGACTTCGACTAGGGGTGGCGCGAAAACGCGGTCTCTCTGCTGCGACGCGCCATGGCCAAAGCCAATTCGCACGCGCCTCTCCGTGCGGTCAGATACTTCTCCTCCGAAGCATCCTCCGTCGTCGTCGTCGTCGGACGTGAGATTCTCTCTGGTCAAGACGAAGGCGAAGGCCCTCAGAATCTACGACGACCTGAAGAAGGTTAAACAGCCAATCTCGCCGGGTAATCGGCTCGCGAGCTTTCTCAATTCTCTTCTAGCTTCAAAGAATTCTAAGAAATCGAAGATTTCGAGCTCATTGAAGCAGTGCGACGAAAACGCGGAGGTTTCGACCTCGGGCGATGGCGGTGTGTACCACGATGGCGCTCCAGAGAAGAAATCGCAATCCCGCGACTCGTCGAAGAACGCGAAGGCCTCTCGCGTCGTAGTCTTAGAGAAATCAAAATATGGCCGCGAGAACAAGAGCCAGAAGATATCGGCCTCCATTAACGAAGGTGTATACAAGGATGCAACCTTATTTTCACAGAGTAAACTAATATCCAGCGATGCACTGAAGAACGCGAAGATTTCGAGCCCCGTAGGACTTCTAGACGACGGCGTCTTCGAGAGGAAGTCGAATTCCGTATGCGGTTATCAACCGGCTGGTCCTCCGCTCTCTCGGTCGCGCTCAGGCCCTAGTGGCTCCGTACCTTCGCTAGGCGATAGGTCAGCGGGCAGCTTCGCGAAGATCAGGTCAGTGAGGTTCAACTTACCGGAAGAAGACGAAGCAGCAGCGGCTCCGACGAGAGCTCGCGGCGACGGCGTGGCGGAGGCCGTTCGGGAGACGACGAGGTTGAGGAAGAGCGATCACAACGAGAGCGGCGGTTCCGCTGCGAGGGACCGAAATGCGGAGGAAGATGACGGTTATTCGAGTTCTGATCTCTTCGAGCTGGACCATCTCACGGACATTGGACGTCGCTGATGAATTCTGGTCTCGCGAAGGGCATTTTAGGAATTTAGGTAACGATTTCTATCATTTTGGGATGGTTTGGAAACTCGCGGACGTGACGGTGGGGCACTAGCGAATTTTCCTTTCGAGATTCTCGTGCATTTTCATGATAGCTAAAATTACTTTTTCGCCATCATCAGCAAAAGATGCGACCCGCTTGATGAGCTCTCGTCAGCAACGACGCCCGATGTGAGGGTACATTTTGAATGAAATATGAAAGGCGAGACTGTCTATACCATATGGATGTTGGTTTCCTCGGTCTCGACGCTTGCTCAAAGGACGGTACGTTTGTAAAGTAGACAAATTCTTCTCTAAAGTTACGCTATGAATCAAGCGATCCCAGCCGTCCGATGATGCACGGGCTCTGCCGTGGGCTCGCAAAGATTCATCCGTCTCAAGTCACGGGCAACTGATTTTGTTCGTTTCGTGGAAAGTATTCTTCGGAAATTGAGGTGTTCGGGAGCGGAAAATATTTTGCCAAGGAAAATATTTTTCCGATCAATTAAGAATGTCATTCTAAAAACGGAGAAAATGTTTTCCTTTCCGGAAAATAATGAAAATATCTTCCAATTATGTAGCAACCTCCCTCTCCTCTCTCCTCCCGATCTCTTTTCCCTCCCTACCCGAACTCCGCTCTCCTTTTTCTTTTCTCGATGTACTGACATTTTTCTCTTTTTACCCTTTTTTTCTCTCTTTGTGACCACGCGAAGGGGGCATGCTAGCTAGCTTTCCTCCAATCTCTCTTTGTTATCATTTTTCGGGAAAATAATTTCTTCAAAAGTATTTTTAAAATGTTATATTTTTCGCGAAACGAACGGATTAATGGAAATGCAACGTGAGGGCTAAGCCCGCTTTCTCCGTCGGTCGTCCGTGATCAGGGCAAAAAGTGTCGAGCTTTCTGTCACTCTTTTCTTCATTCGCACGTGACTTCCTCACACGCCTCCACAAAAGCATCAAAACGCACTCCCTGCGGGTTCCCTTTTGAGGAAAAAGTATACAACATGTGTCTCTCCCTTCTGTTTCTTTTTTTTCCCCTTCACCCGATGTGATTCGACTTCCGCGTAACCTTAAGAATGATTAGGGTAAGTCTCCGGAACATATATATTCTCCAGCATCATTGATCTTCGGTCTGCGTTCCGGAGTCGTTTGTCCTAAAGTCTTCCCGATCGACGAGGCATTCCCGTCTTCATAATTCCTCCTTTTGAAACCGGGTGATCCAAAAGGGAGCTGACAGAGAAATATAAAAACAAGAAAAGGGTACAGATCTTCAGCGACCGAGGCTTGAGAAGAGACAAAGACGAAGACGAATTATCGCCTTGTCTGACGAATGATGGACATGGACAGCGAGATCTTTGATCCTTTTGAGCTTCCTCCGTCCATGTCAACATCGGCTGGCTTCAATCCTGAGAGCGCATCTTCAATGTATATTCGAGATCTAACGGCGCTCTTCATTTCCCCTTTCAACTGCACTTCGAAATCTAGATCTTTGATCTTCACTGTGGACATGTTTGTTATCAACCCAAGCTATCATGCGATTTTGTTTTCGCAATTCAGAAATTTGTAATTACATCATCGAATGGTTGGTACGTTTTTTGATGGAGCCCTTTTTCATGAACCATGGCTCGTCTAAAATGCCAAATTTGGAGATGATGTCTGAGCATATATTAATGCGTTCAGTACCCCACTGGAAGCAAAGATTTCTCTTTCTGGGTCTCACCAAACAATGGTTTCTCACCACGACGACCTCTAACAAGCAATGATACGTTATGGGGGTTGCTGTCCCATCAACTTCAACTTGGGATCCTTCTTCAATCATAGCCATGAGTTGAATGGCTTTTGATTAATTGCTGGTATAATTAGCATCATCAATACGACTTTATCGATGTAAAGCATATCGTGTGATCATTTCTGAACGACAACTACATTGCAAGGTGGATGATTCAGCGACTCTTTTAACTTTTCTATCCTTGACCTAATCTGACAATTTAATCTTTGCTGTCAAGATAAGGTGCTCATGTCGCCGACCCTAAGCTATATAGTAAGATGGGCTTAGGCCAAGGCCAAGGGGTCGGTCCTGCAATTTGTCACTCAACAACCAAGCATAGATCATGTCCATCCTACCCGTCTACCTAGTACACTATATAACACTCCATTGGACCACTCTTGCTGAGGTCTCTAGTCAACTAATGGTTTCATCTATAGACTTGACATGTTGGGGTGTTGGCACTCTGTCATCCACAGTGCCCCATCACATCCACTCTCATCAAAGCGATTCTCCCGTAAAAGCAGAGACCAGAGTCTCATATCTCGATAATCCCAAGAAGAGTTTAGCTAAGGCTTGAAAATTGCAGGCTATTTTATCCTATCTTGAAAAACTCAGATGGTTGTCAATCACAAAACGATGTAAAAAGACTATAATGACGGGATCATACTAAAAGTGGCGACTCTGAATAATTGGTATTGCACGGGTCCCTGGGAATGTCTGTCCTATGATCAATGACACCTACATAGAGGAGCAAATTTCAAACATACCGACGTACGGCGGATCGGGCAGTTTGGGCAGTCGGAGTTGAGTAGAGCAACCTGTCGATACAAGAGGAGTGGAAGAAGTGCTTGCACGGCTGGAGCCGCTTGACACTTTCGCTTTCCTCGAACCTCGTCAGGCACACAACGTACTCAGGCCTGACGGTCCGCCTCACTGGCGTACTTCGCCGTGGACACTGAGTACACAACGGAATGCTGGGTTCCCCAGAAACAGAAACTGTAGACTGGCGGTCCTAAGACTGCGGCGATATAGGTGGCTATTGCAACTGCAATGGCTATGATAGTGCAATGCCAAAGTAGCATATTGACATGGTCTGGTGGCATGGTGGTGAGGAGTTGATTGTTAGGGCGTGAACTGGATTGGGGAAATTTTCAACGACTGAGAGTAGGACGTTTGATAGTTGATGGAGATTATAATGGTGTTTCTCCCGGTGACATCAGTGAGATCCCAACTTTGTGTCTTCAGGTGCTAAACCTTACCAAGGAATAGCATACATTAGCCGCATATCACTCTCCTTAACAAATTTATAGGGGAGAAAAATGGGAAAAAAAACATTCTTTCTCTGCATTTTGATTAAGTTTGTGTAATTGTTTCTGATGTGTTATGAGTGTCGAATATGCACACCGATATGAAGATATGTTTTACGTTACTTCACAAGCTTTGCTTGATTGCTTTTTGTATCTTACTTGAACCTCGCAGCCAATGAAGTTTAGCGGCATGATGAGAACTGAGACAATGAGATGGGTAATGTGGGAAAGCGAGACCATGATCCTAGTGCTTTTTCGTAACGAGAACAGCTTGCCTTCATTCTTGTTGCTATTGGAACTTAAAAGGCAACATGAAATCACTATCCTGGGTGGGTTGATGCCCGAATTGGATAATGGTCGGTTGTACGTTACTTTTTGCAAAATTGGGCCAGATGGGAATTGAAGGCAAAGCTACGGAAGTAAGCAAATACTAGAATACCAATTGCATAGATCATTGATGCGCTCTCAACTAGAGCAAGACGTGAGCACTTTCTATCTGACAGGACAAACATATAGGAAGGGATCAGTCCTGCAGGTTCTTTCGTTCACGGAGTCTGCTATGATATCTGCAGGAGGAAAATGTACTAATATCGATGCAGGTACTGGTAGAAACATCTTTCAAATGCTAAATGTTATCATCATAAACGCAGATAGACTTTCAGAGAGCAAGGTCATGTATTCAATTGGATGCTGTGCCTAACAATTTGAGCACTTTGATACTGGTTCCATGAGCTGTTGCTTGGTTATTGTTTCCAGCAGACGTGGGTTGTGTTGCAGTCCCAATCTGCTATAACAAGAATGCTCTGAAACGATTTGTCTTACCCTGAATTAGGGACAGCGTACGAAAATTTTACTGTTGCACTCATAACTCACAAGTTATGCAGCATGTCTGTGCATCGGCAATGCGTCAGTGTGTTGAAGCATGTCCTTGTAGACTTCTCTGTCATCTGTGATCACACATTGGGGCTCCAAAGAAGTGAGGATAAACACTGGCTGCGTTCACTTGTTCTAGGAAATTAGGGTCCACGCTTCCTGTCAAAGCCGAGACAAATATATATTTTTTTTTTGGGTCTGAAAAGCATAGATAGGTTCAGTCGTGGCCTGTTCATGTCAAATGCTTTCCGACAGTCAGTAATTCGTTTACCTCTGTAAGCTACTTATAAGCTACTTGGTCACCACGATTCTTAGGATTCCTACACGATCTGGGGCCATTGCACTCACGTTGGCCCAGTAATTTTCTAAATTCAGAATGGTTCAATGGTCAGGATCAGGATCCAATCGCATGGTCAAATGGTTATACTCATCGAAAACTCTGACTTAGATCTGTTGCCTAGAGGCAGGAGAAACGGTCGCAACATATTCCTTGCCATAAACATATCCTCTTTCAGTCGTCCGATGTTGATCGGATGGCTGAAAAAAAGAATTCCCAAAAAAAATTCCTATTAAATGGTGTTGGACCGTCTGACTTTATGTTAGACGATCCAGATCCGCAACAATAGGCGACGAAGAAACTTGCATTGTCTTTGAAGTCGACTATACTCATCTCAAACGCCAAAGGTGAAATTCCTAGTTCTAGCGTGTTAAAAGTACTCTGCCTTGGAGTTTAAATTAATAGATCATCGTTGTGCAGGTAAAGCATTCCGCCTGGGATACAGAGGGGTTTGCTGATGTTCACAGCCAGACATTCCTATAAAAAGGCATGAAATTTTAGCTTTCTAGAACTTTTCAAAGACTTTTTCAAATAGTCATGGCAATAAGATCCAGAATTATAGGGCACTTGCTGTGTAAAACCTGCATATGCTATGAGAACTCCTTGATTTTTCACTTTCTAGCATCCTCTCACTTGATGCGACTGATGATCGCATCGTGCATTCCGGATTAGGATGATTATATTCATCTGGCTGTGTCACAAAGGGAAGCGAGGACTCCGATTCATAAGAGCTTATGATGTCTTCGAGGAGGTCAGGTCTCGTCTTTCCTTTATTCACCAAGATTGGGGAACTAATGACATCGGGAAGGGTCTTGAACTTATATTAAGTCACCCAATATTTTAGAGGAATGAGGAATTCCGTCAAGTTTGCAGCAAGATTAAGCTTACAAAACCATCAAATTCAAGTTGCCGTCTGAGAGTTTGATTCACATGGCGAACGATCTTCGAAATGGCTCGTGCTGGATAAGGGCATATCTTGCGTAGAGGAACTTCTGAAGCTTAACAACTTGATGAGCTCGTGGATATCGGCTCGCCAAACCTTCATTTTGCAGATGAACATAAAAGCTCCAAAAAAGAAATATCAATAGGCCAAAGCATCAAATTTACAAGTGTGCAGAAAGGAAAAGCAAAAAGCAAACAAGGAAGCAAATTTAACAGCAATAAGATTTGCCTTATGAACCACTCTGGAAAGAAAGTCCAAAAAGAACAAGAAACGGAATGAGAACTGGGTTGCTACATCAGTCAAATGTGGGAGCTTCCTAAACTCCAAGAACTGGGAGAAAACAACAGTTCCAAGAGCCTTAACAAACTCCCAAACCTCACTTTCTTTAAGCACTGTTGAACATCCCCCGATCCCACAAAGAAAAAGGGAAGGGCGACAGTCAAAACGACCAATGCTTGATGTTGTCCTCCTTTCAAGAAAGAGTTGCAAAAGGAGCTTTTTGAAATTAGAGAAACACAAACTATCTCAAGCAGATCACTTACTCACAGATGAAAATCATGATCTGGGTCTTCCTGGGAAGCATGAAATCATTCTCTATCCGGCAAAGGAAAAAAGAAGAAGAAAAAATCTGTGCTTCAGCTGAATAACTTCATCATCGCCTAGCAGAAGAACAGTAGAAACAAGAAAGCAGCTAACGGAAAACCTGATCATCAATCAAAATTTGCACAGGCAGCAAAAAGAGGCAAGCGAATGAAAAAAGAAGCCAGGGTTGTTCTGCATATTTTGATCTTGAAATGGATCATGCTCGGAGCCTCTGATCATGAGAGAGTGAAGGCAATTTGACGGTGACCACGGAGGCAGAAAACGGGGAAGTCAGAGGTCCCTCTCTTCGGTGCCGTGTGTGGAATTTACTGGAACGAGGGAGAGATTGGTGTTTTACTTCTCCCTTGTCCTTTCTCATGGGACAATCTTTTCTTGAGAAAAAATATTTTAAGTCATTCTTCGTTGTCCTCAGTCTGCCTTGCATGTAGGAGTGTCAATACTGAACCGGAAAATCGAACCGAAACCAAAATCGAATTGAACCAGAATTTCCTGCATTTTCTGTTTGGTTTGGATAATAAAAAAAATTAAAGTTTATTTTTTCCGACGGCAGACGGTGACATATTCGATCATTGACTATTCGATTCGTGGTGCGAATTTGCTCTGTGAATCTCTAGAAACTTGATCTCTCAAATATTGTATTATTTTTCCTTGATAACAACGCATTATTGAAGGTCTTTATTGCTAGTGATCGTTGATTGTCCTATTCTTGCTCTTTCAAGCATTATGCAATTGTAATCTTGTCATACGTTTCTGTATTTTCTTGGGCTGGTGTTAGATCAGGCAACTTATTTCCCAAACAATTATGGTGTTCTCGCATTGTGCAATCAAAATCAATGAAATTGCCTCATAGAATCATTGACTGATTGAACTGATTGTCATGAAATTTGCCATGCTAGATGAAAAAATTGCTAACATTAAGACGTCGATAAATGAGAGAAATATAGGTAAAGAAAATGCATTTATGATGAGTTAATACTTGTTTTGTCGAAGAATTTGGAGAAAATATCGGGATCGGAAGTGTTTGCGAGAGCAAAGTTTTAAGAAACAACATTTTTGCCTGAAAATTGAATATAATTGAGAAGATTGAACGAGTTTAATTTTAAATGATCATCGTCATCCATATAGGAATGACCCACTTTGGTTTGGCCAAATAGCCAACTCATTCCTTCTTAGATCATGAAAAGAATGTGCTGCTTCAAATGTAATTATCGGATGACATATCTATGCCGTTTCCTACTCATGGTTTCTATAGCTTCTGTGTGCTTGACTTTGAGTGGCATCTTTCATTAAGAGATTATACTTCAAGAACAAAAGCCTTAATTGCTGCATTGACTTGTTAGGAGATGTTTGACATCTTACCTTCTGCTTTTACTTCCTGCCTTATGCACTTTCTTGTTTCTTGTCTCTCTTTCGCCATTTCTTGACAATGTTGAATGTCGCTCGTTCCAATTATAGCTTGCTTCAGTGGCTGCCCTTTTCTCTTATACTCTTATTGAAATTAAGTATTTGCTTGTGATATAGAAGTGTCGATAACTCGACATAGTCACTTGAATCATATATATTAATTCGACACATTATTCTCATTGTAATTATAAGAATTTCAGGTTCCATGTCTTAGATAAAAGGGTTGTACGAGTGAATTTATGGCGACGGATAGGAGGTGGATGAGATCTTTAGTGGGGGAGAAAAGGCAAAAAAGTGCCTCAGGTCAATTTATTACACCATGTACTTCTAATTTATATGGTCCATGGAAATTCGATTTGCCAGTTGATATTTAGTTCCATTCCCCAGATTAGTTCATTTTAATCTTATTATGTTGAATTATACAAATATTTTTTTTTGTGCATGAGTATATCCTTTTGTTTTACATCAATTTTTGTTCATTATTGTAATTTATATCGAATTAGAGGTAAATCATTTTAGCTGTCGCATCTAATACAATATGAAAGAGAAATACTTATATTTTATAGAGATATGTAGATTAACTTTAGTGTCTAGAAAATGTTTTTTTTGTAACTAGCTAAATAAATATTTTAATGTGCTTTGTTGACCCATAATCTATTTAGAATGCATGGCATGAGATACATGTTTTTCATATAATTAACATATGTTAGATCATTATTTTTTCATATTAAATTTCACAAAAACTGATTCAATATACAGAGAAGAATAGTGATAATAAAGTAATTTTTTACTAAAAGAAGAAATATAGGGAAAATGTAAATTTTTTCTGCAAGCAGACCGTTCAACTATCATACGTAAGGAGTTGGTTGACTTTTAAAAAACTGAAGTATACAAACGATTCATAAATTTTGGTCTGATATAAATTGTTGTCCTTAAATTTTTAATTTATTCAATATACAATGTTGTCCATTAACTTTTAATTTATTTAATAAGATTCTTGAATTTTTTAATTTTTTTTAAATTATTCTTTAAACTATATTAAAATATGCAATGTTATCCTTTCACCAATTTAAATTCACAAAATTTGCTGATTTAACTTTTAATTCGTAAGTTTGAACGATAGACAAAAGTATAATGTTACACGTGGATTTCCACCTGAAAAATTCAATTCAAATTACAATATGGTAATTCACATTATCAAATAACATGGATAATAATTTTTTGAGATTGAACCGATCAAATTAATTAAAAGGGATTATTATGTTTGAATATTTTACGTGGATAGTCCATATGTAACTTTTTTTTTTGTCCACCTTTCAAACTTACTAAGCTCAAAGTCAAATTATAAATTTCACGAATTTGAATTGATAGAAGGATAACATAAAATAATTTCATATGATATATAGAATATATTAAATATAGACTCAAAGTTAATAGTTCACTTTGCATATATAAAAAATTAAGATAGCATGTCGGACTAAAGATTATAATATTGTATGTGAAGTTGAATTTGACGGATGGTCTTGTTGAGTGTGGTTTAGCTCATCGTAATCACAAATCCGACTCGTGGGCCGCCGGGACATGGTCCCGGTTCACCATCCCTTTTTCCTTTCTGTCTTCCCGCGGGAATAAAAACGGTTGGATGAGAGAAAAGAGAGAGCTTTATCCATGGCGTCTGCTCTTCTCCCTTCAACACTCTCTTCCCGAGGCTCGTTAATCGGAGAAGTCAACCACTCCTCGTCCGTTTTCGTCAACACCCAGAAGCGGGTCTTCGTTGGTTGCTCTGCCAAGAAGAAAATCGGCTTTTTTGATCAGATTCTCGATTACATCGAGGGTAGCACTGCTCCCCCTCTCGCCTGCGCTTTTTTTTTTTTTATAATCATTTTGGCATCGATTTCCGTGTTTTGAATGCGGTCCTGTCTATGTTCCCTAATCGGATTCATTCTTTGAATCAGTGTGTGCGCGTCTTTAAGATGGAGTCGCTTTCGTCTGTGATTGAAATTATTTAGTTTATTAGATGCTTTGAAATGTGCTTAAGAAGTAAAATTAAAACCTCAACATTTGATTCACTGCTTGCCATTACATTAATTTCAGGAGGTCCTAAGTTGAGGAAATGGTATGGAGCGCCTGATCTTCTTCCCAAGGATGGGTCTGGTGTGGATGAAGAGGATGAGAAACAAGGTTCCGCTTTTGTTTCTTTCAGTTTTCGTTCTTTCTAGTCCTTAAAGTATGTGTTCCGCGTGGGATGATGAACAAATGCAAGCATAGCTAGTTGCACGAAGAGTGCGGAATACGTTAGTCAAAATAACTAAAGTATGAAGAGTGTTAATTTTTATTGCGGTGATTCTCTAGCTTTATTCTACTCATGTATGTGCTGTGGGTTTGCTGATGCATTTTGCCCTTCCGTTTTCTACTCATCATCATCAGAAGAAGAAGAAGTGAGGGATGCTGTTTTAGTCACAGACGGAGATAGTGAAATGGGTCAGGTTCGTTTCAAACTTAACGTAAGAGCCATCGCAGGTGGTATAGAAAGCAGAAGCTCTCGTCATTTCTGTTCTTTTTGCACATATGCACTCCAGAAAATCTGGGTGTGTCTTCTGTCCGAAAGTATTTTCTCTAACTAAGTCAAGCCCGTGGAGTATCCCTGCGTTTAAATTTTTGAAATGTTTTCTTTGCTCCTGTGGCATCCTTTCCTGAGTTCACTTATTGACTCTCCGTCAATGTCCCATCTACTCAATTTCTTTCCCTCTAAAGTATGTTCCAAATTTTTTCAGTTTAACAGTATTATAGTATCTGATTCATGTGATTTCTAGCTTCTGTAGATGATTATTCTTTCACTGATTGTTAAAAGAACTCGAGTGAAAGCATTGGTCAAAGACAAGAGGATGGCCAATGAGGCCTTTGGAGAGTATGTTGAGGTAAGCAAATATGTGCATACTCATAGCATCTCTTTTCAGTCTACTTCCACTGCTCCTCTTTAATCTATGTTAATTTATTTTAGGGTTGAATGTCCGATTAAGTAGTAATGGTTTTCCTTGCAAAGTCAGTGGCTGGAGACATGAATAGCAAGCAATTCCTCAATAGAGCTTTCAGAGGAGTTCGGGCCATCATATGTCCAACCGTATGTTGATGTGCTTTCTTTCATCCCGTCCTTACCATTGTGCCCTCACCTTTTACTGTCTTTCCTGCATGATAATAGAAATAATTTGCATGACAAGTTAAATAACTAGGAATAAAATTACCTGCTCTACACTTCATTTTTCACTTTTGGCTAGTTCCATCTAGAATTGTTGGTACCCTTTTGTTTCTTCTTTTACAGGAAGGTTTCTTATCTAATGTTGGTAGCCTGAAGGGAGTCGAGCACGTAATTCTCTTATCCCAGGTATCTCTCTCTTAAAAAGTATAAATAGACACATTGTGGGTAATATATGCATGTCAAATGTCATTGTTTAATGAGGCTGCAGTTGTCCATTTATGAAGGTTCAAGCGGCATTCAAGCTATGATGAGAGGCTCTTCTAAAAAATTGGCCGAGCAAGATGAATCGAAGCTGATGGCTGCAGGACTACCTTACACCATTATCAGGGCTGGCACGTTGCAGGACACCCCAGGTGGAGAACAAGGCTTTTGTTTCGACGAGGTGCTGCTATAGTCTTGCTCTGGTGTTATTGATATTAAATTCTCAGTTGATCTAAAGGTGGATGAAATTGGTATTGTTTAAGCTAAGTTCATGTGATGAGATATTCTTGATTTGGCGAACGAATTGCCCCTCTCCTGTGATGGCCTGCCACTAGAGGGATGGATATTTCTGGATTTAAAGGATCAATGTCAATTGAGTGGATTTGCTGGGAAAAAAATTCAGGAGGCACACATGAGTAGCGTCTGTAAATTGTTCTAATCTTGCAACTTATGTCGTATGCTTCGCTTACAGGGTTGTTCGGTGAAGGGAAGTCTCAGCAAGGAAGATGCAGCTATGATTTGTGTGGAAGCACTCAGCGCAGTCCCTCAAGGAGGATTTGCATTTGAGGTAGCAATCTCCTTTTGCCTCTTTTATATCGCAGAGGTTTCTGTAAATGGATTAACTGTCTGCGAATATCGGTATCTACCTTATTCAGTGTGGAACGTTCTAAAATATAGATTGGACAAACTGAAGTGTTTCTGTTGCCTCATTGGAGTTTTATGGTTTGCCCTGGTAATAGGTTGTTAATGGAGAAGAGAAGGTACCAGATTGGAAGCAGTGCTTAGTCAAATTGATGGAGAAGGCTGATTAGCTGCTGGGACGATCGATTCTCCTCCTCGTGCCATTTTTCTATTTTACAGTTCTTTCTGTTGGTCCTTCTCAGCAACTGCAAGACATAAATTCTCAGGAAGGAGATTTGGTCCTGGGAGATCTGACACTGTAAAACATTCTCTTCTGCTGTTACTTATCATGGGATCTGTTAGAAAATCGATTTATCAGACAGTCTCGAGCCATCTGGAAATTGATCGGCGATGATCGTGTTACACGCGAAACACGGGACGTGCGAGTAACTGTGAATAGACGATCAGAGATGGGAAGGCAAGAGAACGTATGGTGCAGTACTAGAAGGGAGTGCCCGGAGTCTGATTCATTGACCTTTGCTTGCATATTTGCACTAGAAAGTTGCTTACGCGACGATCTTAGAATGAAAACTCGTTCAACCATGCGGGCATCTGATGTTTTTGTCAACAAGGCGAGTAATATTATCGATTATGGTTCTCATCTCTTTGGCAAACGCTTGAAAATGACGTCTTCATTCTATGTGACGGTATGTGTTCTCGTATTTGTAAAATTAAGAGACAATGAAATAAATGATCCATTTGAACCTAACGTGCAACGTGATCTTTAATTTATAATTTGTCCCATGTAAATTTTCAAAATTTAATTTATGTTTATTGTAATCTTTAAATTATTAGAAAAACGTTTAATGTTATCCGTAGTTTGAATTAATAGAAGGATAATATTAAATATCGAACATAATTTAAGGATTTAGTTAATTAAATAAATTAAAAGTTTAGAAATTATGTTATATAGATCATATTGAATAAATTTAAAATTTTAAGTGCTGTTTGTGTTATTATTGTTAAAATTAATTGCCAAGAAAATCCAAAAAATGCCCTCGTGCCCCGGGCTTGGCCTAGACTGTATGCTGAAAACTACGCCCGATGCGCCACCCCCATGACGGTTGAGTTGACCCCCTCGTTGACTTAAGGGTTGACTGGGGCTGACAACTAAACTCCCATGTGTGGGGCCCCACTCTCCTTCCGCTCTGTCCGACGTGTACGGCCACGATTCCACCTCTCCGTCTTCTCTCTTCCTCTCTTCTCTATTGGGTATCTATCTTCCTCCTCCCTCCCTCCCTCTTTCTCTCTCTTCTATGAGTTCGAAGCTGGAAAAAGAGATTTCAAACCCCCGATCGCGATGGAAATAGCGTCGCGGTGAGCCGCCGCCGATACGTCCGAACGATGGCAGACAACCCGACCTCGTCGCCGAAACCTCAATCTTCGAACCCGATGGATCCGGCGGCCTCGGCGGCGTCGAATCCCCAAAATCCATCGCCGAACCCCCAAATCCCGTCCCCGTCGCCCCTCTCTCACTCCTCTCCTTCGATCGACCCCGCTCAGATCAATTCTCAGATCTCTTCCCCTCCCCTGCCTCATTTCCCTCAGCAGCAACAGCAGCAGACGCAGTCGCAGCCACAACCGCAACCTCAATCGCTCGTCCATCAACAGACCCAACAATCATTAGTGCAGCAGCAGCAGCAGCAGCAACAACAGCAGCAACAGGCTCAGAATGTTTCCGCCATGAACAATTTCCAAATTCAGCCGAATCTTCAGAGATCTTCATCAATTTCTAGGTTAAATCAAATGCAGCAGCACATGGGTTTGCTGAGGCAACAGCAGCAGCAGCAAGGTGGAGTGTATGGGCAGGTCAATTTCGGCGGGTCCCAGCAGAACCAGCCGCAGAATCAGCAGAACCAGATGGTGACTGGGAATCTCACGCGGTCGGGCTTGATGGGGCAGAGCGGCCATTTGCCGATGCTGTCTAATACGGCCGCTGCAGCTGCTGCTCAGATGAATTTGCAGTCTCAGATGTTGAATTCGGTGCGTCTTTTCTCGATATTTCGTTCATCGCTATTCAGTTTTGTTGATTATCTTCGGTTGGCAATTTAGTTGGGAGCAGTGTGAGGAGGTTTTACTGCCTTTCTAAAAAGTTTGACTTGTTTTATCTTATAAAGCAACAGAGGTGGTCATCAGTGAAGGAGGTGATCATTAAATCGAAATGACATGCTTCAACGTTCTTCTGAGTTGGTTTTGTAGAGGATTGTTAGTAAAACAATTTTTTCCCTTCATTTGACTCTCTTGATTGGATGAGGTTTTTGAAGACTGATCAGCTAATTAATATTATTTTGTGATGTTTTATGTTGCGAAGGTCTTTAAAACTGTAAATTTTGTGGGTGTAGCCAAGGCAAAAGGCAGGATTAGTACCAGGGAGCCAATTCCACTCCGGTAATTTAGCTGGACAACCATTGCAAGGGATTCAAGCAATGGGGTCGATGGGCTCCTATAACTTGAGCTCACCTTTAAGGGTTAATGGTGGTCTAAGTTATGGGCAAACGAGAATGACCACAGGGCAGATGCGGCAGCAATTGTCACAACAGGCTCAAATCGCATCTCCTCAAGTATATTTTCTTTTTTTCCATTTTTTTTACAAATTTATCTACTGATATCATGATATAAATAGTTGGACCTCAATTTTCTGTTGTTGAAGTTCGGATATTTTTTGACCCACTAAATGTCCTATTGTTGGTGCAGATTGGTAAACCTATTATGTTTTTTTGAACTGCAAAGGCAGTTGTAGATTTATTTTTTCTAAACAAAGCAAGTGCTCCTACTTTTGACATCATATTGCAGTATACTCTGTTCAAAATTGAGATACTTAATATATTTTTTCAGCTTGCTAAAAATTCGTATGTTTTGATGCATATGTCAAACTACAGGTTCAAAACCTGCAAAGGACATCATCCCTGTTCATGAATTCCTCAATGTCTGGATTGACACCAAATGGACAGTCAGCTATGATGCAGAACAATTTGTCACAACAGCAGTGGTTGAAGCAAATACCAGCAATATCTGGTCCTGGTTCACCTTCATATCGCCTTCAGAGGCAACAGACTCTGTTGCAGCAGCATCTAGCTTCATCCCCTCAGTTTTCACAGAACCCAATGGCCCTGAATCCACAACATTTATCACAGCTGGTGCAGCAACAGCCATCAATGGGACATCCACAGCCACATCAGCAGCCGCAGCAGCAGCAGCAGCAACAACTGCAACAACCACAAATGCATCCGCAGCTGCAGCAGCAGCCTTCTCCTAGGATGCAGGGACCAGCAGGCCAGAAATCTCTTAGTTTGACTGGATCACAGCCAGATGCTACGGCTTCTGGTACAACACAAGGAGGAAGTTCAAGCCAAGGAACTGAGGCAACTAATCAACTTCTTGGGAAAAGGAAGATACAGGATTTGGTTTCACAGGTTTTTTTCGACATTTCCGTTATTTGTTGTTGTTTCCCTTTTCTCTTACCTTTATGAGGTAGTTGTCAAGAACACTCTGTCTATTGGTATGTTTAAGGGAGGTTAAAAATTTTCTGTGCAGGTGGATCCACAGGGAGTGCTGGATCCTAATGTTGAGGATCTTCTTTTAGAATTTGCTGATGACTTTATTGATCAGGTGAGTTTTGCTGTCATCCAATTTGTTGGCTTTATCTTTAATCCAGTTGCTAACTTGGATTATGAACTGGCAATTCTATATTCCAATTGCTAAAATTGGGGCAAATTGGTAATATTATCTTTTAATCTATTTTGGCCTGTTTGCTGATCATTCACAATCTGACTTAGTTTTAAAATTAATCTCAGATCTGTGGGTATCTGTTGCATATGCTTAGCCAGTGAGAGTACTGGTTATAAAGTTTCTATAGGCAGCAGCATGCTTAATCTATATGTGGGATGCTCTTTTCTTTTCTAAAGTTCGCTTCTTGCTTAAGTGATGAAGGTCAATGCAACATCTCTGGGTGTGCAAGCAACCTCAGCGGCAATTTAGCCTGAAATTGGCTTTCTTTGAGCTTAATATAACTTGCAAGTTGTAAATACAGTCATGTCATGCTTTAACTCAGTTTGCTCCTTTGAACCTAGTGACCTTTTGTTAAAATGATGGTGAATTGCAAATTTGCGAATGATCGATCTCAATTCATAGTTGTACTCAAGCTTATAATGCTCTTATGCTTGTGCCTGAACCATCTTTGTGCTTTGGCTTTTAATCAACCTACTGTTTTTGTTTGCAGGTAACTACTTTTGCCTGCAGTTTGGCTAAACATCGCAAGTCGTCGACGTTGGAGTCCAAAGATGTATTACTGCACCTAGGTTTGCATCCCGCTTGTCTCAGATTACATTATATTTCAATGACAAATCTATTGCAATAGATAGAAAAATAACCCGTAGAGTTCAATCTTTGTGGTTGGTAGCTGCTGCATAGTTAAGAACTTAGGGAGGAGATGATATTGCATGATTTGATTAAATTAGGAGTGCCTTTCCTAATATAATCTATCAACTTGCTGAATTTAAGGATGTGCATGTTAACCACCGTCATTATCAGTGCATCCCCTCGACAACACCAGGAACTTGTCAGTTTCTATCATGATGCAAGGTTAATAATCTAATGCGAATTTTCTTTTTTCCGCTGCCATCTTTCTCCTTCGCTAAAAATTGTTGCGTTTGCTCCTATGTGCACATGACATTTTGGCTGTGCGCAAGCTTTTATCATGTAGATTTAACTAGTCTTCCTTTTCTTTATTTGGATGACTTAGCCAACTTGAGCTAATTTTGTGTTGTTGAAGTTGTAAGGCGTCATGAACTACATACTATTTGGTCTGGGCAGCTGTAGATGCTATTCTAGGTGATTTCTATTTGCATTGTTTCTAAAAGTAGTTTTCATTGTTCTTCCTCCCCTTTAGAATGCATACATGCACACGCTTGCAGTTTCTGTCAAATTTAGGTATCTTGAGTCTCGAAAATTATCTTGCAGAAAAAAATTGGGGTTTGACAATTCCTGGATTTTCAAGTGAAGGGCAGAAGCACCTAAAGAGACCTGTAAGTATTATGTTTAGGACTTTAAGTTTCTTCTGGATAAGCATATAATGTTTTACAAAATGCCTTGGTTTTCCCTGTACGCAAATTATGCCATCGCTCTTATGATCAGAGTCACATTATCGTGGACACCATTTTCTTGAAAAATATACTAACGATATTCCTTCATAGCCTATCATGTATGCGCAGTTTCAAATTTAAACTGTTGGCACAATCATTGAAGTGGTTTTGCTTTGTCATTCTATTTGATCCAATTCTAAAGTCTTAATGAGTCTATGAATTTGGGGGGTCCTTGCAGTTCATTTTTCATTATGGTGGAAGAAGTTCTACTTATTTATCTTTGCTATGAAAATGTCATCCTAGAAGTGTGTTTTTAATGCTTTCCTGGTGAGTTCTTTGTGTTGATTTGATTTTGAATTTTGCTCTATGAAATGTCGTCACTATTTCTGACATATCATATTTTAAATAACTGCAGTTAGCTAGTGACGTTCACAAAAAGCGTCTCGACATGGTAAGTTCGAGTTAATCTTAATACAAGCTTGCTCCCTTATTGTCACAAGGAACTGAGATACTTTTTTCTCGTATCTCTTGTTGTTTGCCAGGTTCGTGCATTGAGGGATTCTTCGTTCACGGAAGGAAGTTCAGATATCTCTAAAGAAATAACGAGACAGGGGTCTGACAACATAATTGGGCCCAACCACTTAATAAGGCCTTCGCCAAGTTCTGACCATTTGGTCACACAACCGACTGGTTCTCAGGTGCTGCAGCAACTAACACGGTTTTAATGTAGCTGAAATTCCCTTGCTTCAGTCAACTTGAAGATGAGGTTATTTATCACCTGATATCTGGTAATTATTTGAGCGTTTAAGGTTGTAATCTTGCAGCTCCAGTCTATCTCTTGAAATTGTCTATCTCCTTGAATGTATCAGTAAGGATCATACTAATTCTGTTGATCTGACCTAATAATGAACTGCAGGTTGGGCGTGGAGGACACGCAGTGTACAGTTGTTTGGCATCTGATACATGAATTATTTGGTCAAAGATCACAGTGACTGACCACGCTCATTAGATTCTTCCTGGAGTTCGACTCTCTGATTTGGGAGAATAAAGCATTTACCGCTGGGGCAACTGGGTTTTTGTTCTAAATGTTATTGCTTTAACATAGTGTTATGTGTTCGATATGAACTTGTGTTACCTTCAGATGCAGATATATGTTCCTGCTTGAAGAGAAGTGCTGATTTCTTTTTTTCTGCTTTTTTAAGTTAAGGTTGCTGTTCAATCTTAGTCACAACATTAAAGTGCTTGTTCTAATGGATGAATATTCTAGAGGGCATACTTTACATCCCTTTGGATGTAATGTTATACATAAGGTGAGCATCGAGATATGTTCAGTTATTCATTGTTCTACTTTGTTACCCATTGAGGTCATGGACAATGAGATGAACTCCCCAGAAATTGCAAGATTAGATTGTTCGAAAATTCATACGGATCCTAACCCATGTTTTCATGTTTGTAAGGGCAGTTACAAACAAGAATACAAGCCAATATATTCGGCCAAATATGGTTGCGCTTTCGTGGTGGTGGCGGTGGTCCTAGTTGAGGGAGCACCATCTGTCGCTTTTCTCTTATTTTATGTCTTGTCTTTCGTGGATGGTCCATCTTTCGTGGACGGACCCCTCTCTTGATTGTGATGAACTTCATAAATTCAGGCTGGTCTTTTTAACTTTTGCCGAGAAACGCACGTCAACTGTCCCCTTCTCCCTCGTCCTGAGTCCTGACCGCGACGCGACACTCAAGTCTTGGCATCGATTGATAATTTCTCTTTCTTCCTATCTTTATGCTCTTCGTATGATTGTGAAAGGTAGTAACGACGCTCAACCAGCGCATTATTTGGTGCCCCAAATAATGCCGAAAAAAGAGAAGGAAACATGCACATCACTTACAACCAAAGTGGAGAAAATTACCCAAAAAAATCTTTAATTTATTGTACTTTGTCGTGTCAATTGAATTTTGAACTTTTTCAGGTTTTGCTAAGTTTAATCAGCCAATTTTGATGGCAACTGTTGAAGCGGACGTGGCATGGCCGACATTGAAGTAAACATATTTGAAATTTTCTTTTCTTTTCTTCTCTTTCCCTTCCTTTTCTTTTTCTTCCCCCTTGTGACTGGTAAGGGTTGTCAGAGCTTGTCAGCCATTGTGCGAGGGCAACAAAGCCGGTGCCTTACCAACCAATGACGAGACGAAAATTGAGGCCCTTGCTCAGCCTTGCCCGCGGCTGTACCTTGCGATTACGAGAGGTGCGAGGGAAATGCTCATGCTTGTTCTGATGGTGAGGGTTCGGAGGAGGAGGTGGCCATGGGGAAATTCGTACTGCTGCCCAGGCGTTGGCGAGGGTCGGCTAACCCTCATGTAACGCTGCGTGCAAGGCCCAGTGGTCCCTTCGCTGGGTCGACAACTTTCAATCATTCACTGAGTGCCTCGTGCTATTGCCTACATTGAGCCCTTCCCCAATAGATTTGGGCGAGGAAGGAAGGTGCAGCCATTAGCGAGGGGCCTTTGCCTGCAACACGCAAGGCCATGGGGAAGCAACCTTGCCTAGACCTGGGCGACGCCGGGGGAGGGCCGTGACCCTAGCCAGCCACAGTGGGAAGGAAAAAAAGAAGGAAGGAAGGAAGGAAGGAGAAGAGAAGAGAAGAGAAGAAAACGACAAGTTGTTCCACATACGGTGTTTAGCATCTACAGCACTGATTTCCGCTCAAAGGTAATCGGATCGACTCAATCAACAAAAAAGTAAAAATTTTTAGAACTAAATTAATAAAAAGTATAATATGTTTCGATTTTTTTTTTTTGATAATCTTCAACCAAAATATAATAAGTCTCCGTTTTGATCTAAAGATTCTGAAAGATGAATTTACGGTTGGAATGGTCTCTGGTCCCATCATCCCCATGTCACTTCTCCAAATGCAGATTCTCAAAGGGCACTCGTCCCCTGCCCACAGACATCCAATGATAATATTTTTGAATCTCATACGTTATGAACAAAACAGAAGTACGACTTTTGAAATCACAAGTAGTTTTGGCATCCTTTCGAGATGGAACAGAAAGGAGCGGTCAAGAGGGGTCTCGTGGCAACCATCAAATTTTTCCTAGGAGTGCGTCCGATTCATTTAGAGGGACGGTAAATTAGATGGTAAAAAAAATGATTTCAAAAAGTATTTATTCAAAGAATTATTGTTGATATCACTCTCGAAAGTAAATGAACAAAAATATCTTTAAGATACGAAAAAATATCCATGAATTTTTTTTATCAACTAACTAATTATTTGGAGCGACACAAGTGATTACTTTTCAGGAAACGTTCTTCGAATTTCTTAAAATGATCGCTTATATTATTTGAAATAATTAATAGATGAAAAATGTTTCATCATTAATAATAATTTATATCTAAAAATATTTTTTGGATGATAATTTTTTTTTGTTGATTTTATTTTAGAAGTGATGTGAACGATTTTTTTTTTTATAAAGATGCTTCTAAATCATTCTACTTTCGAGGAATAAACGGATGGCCAACATCAAAAGAAAAAGTTCTTTCATGAGTACTATAGCACATGTCAAATTTTGAACGAGGGCCCTTCGATTAGTATGGTCCCCAAGCTATTGTCGTGCATGGGCCACGTGCGCCCAGTTCTCTGGAGACATGTCATCGTCATGAATCTAAAGCCCAAAAATTATCTTCAATCGACTGCCGATTCTGCTTCCCATGCACCCGAATTCTACCTCCACATGTTCCCTCCGCAAGCGATTCTTTGGCCACCGCACGGCCCTTCGTTATTTATTGCCCCTGGACCCTCGTCACTGTCCTTCACATGTAAACCGCTCTGCAGAACCAGCTACTGGAGCTCTGCAACAAGAGGCTCCGTCGTGGCCCTTATGTTTTTGAAATGGTTGTAAAATGGTGATTCGAAAGTAGGAAGGGAAGAGAAGAAAGGAGAAAAGGTCAATGCATACTTATGGGTAGGAGTCCATGTTGTGCAAAGCAAGGGGTGAATAGAGGAGCTTGGTCCAATGATGAAGACCAAATCCTCAACAACTACGTCTCCCTCCACGGAGAAGGGAGATGGAGGAAAGTTGCCCAGGAGGCAGGTACACAGTATGTCAGGTTTCGCATTGATTTAGTCGTTGAGGGTTTGGCGAGAAGGCGAGACACAGTACTTCTTCCACGCAAACCCTACTTGCTTCTAGTTTTGTCACGTTCTGACGATAGGATCTTTAACTGCAAAGTCTGCGTAACCCTTGTGCTTGTTTGTTTCTTCTTGAGAAGGTCTGAACAGATGCTCCAAGAGTTGTAGGCTCAGGTGGGTAAATTACTTGAGACCTGGCATTAAGAGGGGTGCCATCTCCCCTGATGAGGAAGACCTCATTATCAGGCTTCATCGTCTTCTGGGTAATAGGTATTCTTATATCTACCTCATTCATACTCCTAATCTTTCGTTTTTAATGTGTTTTATTAAACCACTCTTTACTTTCTAGATAGCATATGCATTCTTCAATAAATGAGGAATCCCCCTACGTAAAAGAGAGATTTCTTGAACACCAAATTTAACTTGGATAAGTAGGACCTTGTTTTGAGCAAGTGTACTTCAGAGCATCCCATCACAGTGATCCTACAGGGTTCACATACACATAATAATAGATATGAAAAGCATTTGTTTCAAAACTAGAGGGCGCAGAAAGTACTCAGTTAGAGGAAAATTAGGATGCTTTCTGTAATTTACTTACCCAAAACATTGCCTTCTTCATCACCAAGCGTGGTGAGCTTTCTAGTTAGATCTCTTTACAGATGTATCACAACTTTCATTAATATTTACAAAAAACACTAGAATGCAAAAGTTCATGGTTTTTTCCCTTGGCTTTATGGAAGGACATGACAACAGCGATCGGCATACATAGGTTTCTGTATACCAATCTCTCCTTGCAAATGTTATACTACTTCTAGCACCGCTTTTTTCCGTTACATAAACTTCATCAGTAGTCTAATATCCACAATGTATTTTTGCTGAGCTTATTTTCCAATCCTCCTAGTTGACATGACAACTCAAATGAAATCTTATGTAAAACGGCTCACGTTTTTTAAAATTGTACCGACAGACACTATCCATTATGGTCGTGATTTCATAGTACTCTGATATAATTAAGTTTCAAATCTAAGACCTTTTCATTGCTGATTAAATTGCGTTACACAGGTGGGCGTTGATAGCTGCAAGGCTTCCCGGACGAACTGACAACGAAATTAAGAATTATTGGAATACCTATTTGGTCAAAAAGTTTCAGGCTGCAAGGCCAGACAACAAGCATCTTCTCAACTATGAAGAGAAGAATGGGACGTTTGCGAGTAATCAAGGAGTCTTAAATCCTCAGGTGAACTCACATGATAAGGTCCTTGCTTCCACTGAGTTCTCTGCTTCAAAAGAACTAGACAAGGACTTGGTGAATATGATCAGCAACGGCGCAAAGAATAATGATGCCAAGAACCTAATTCCTTTTCGAGCAGAGGATAGAGATGATAGTGATATGAACTTCTTGACTGCCGGTGATGAAGATTTTGTTTTTGGCGTTCCAGAATCGAATTTGACATCGCATGATGAGAAGATAGAGATGGGAGAGCAGAATGATTTACCAGGTGTGAGCAACGGGTGGATTCCTCGGTTAGAGGCTTGTGCTTCTTCATGTTTAATAGATGAAAACAAGGTTGAAACTCAGACGACGAATAACCACGATTCTTGTGATCAACCCACTTTATCCATGGAGTTGAAGAAGTTGGCTCTTTTTCTAGAATTGGAAGACTGAGTTCTTTAGAAGCTGATTTGAAGCAATGATTGGTGCTTTGCTGGGCTAGTTTCTTGATTAATCACGACGTCCATTAAGTTGTGATATGTCATCTCGGATTATTGTCTCACTCATGTTATCAGATTTTCAATGGGAATAATATGACAGAATAAGTAAAATATGACTACGGGGTTTGCACAGATAATTCTGGAGCAGGACCATGAAATCTCTTTCTTCTACTTCGCTAGAAAAAGCTGATGAAAATTGGTCACATTCAAATATGACTTCTACTCTTTCCTCCATATTTTGTCCGATATAAATAGCATATGATCACTTCAAATATGCAATTTTAGTACTACACGGACTACGTTTATGTGTTCCATGCAGTGCCTGAGTCTTATTTATACCTGAAAATGTTGAGGGAGATTCGAGCATAAGAATGCTGATCCTAAAGATCATCACTTAGTATATTCTTCTGGAAAAATTGACCAAGGAGTTTTGGAACTTCGATGACCTAAGGAGTAACAATAGGGAATATTACCCAAAAAAAGTCATAGATATATTCCACTTATATTAAGTCAATCTTAAACATTTCAATTTGGCCAATTTAGTTCTAAACATCTTGACGATTTACCAATTTAGTTTTTTCAATCAATTTTGATAGAAAATCATCAGTGTGTATATTTTATGCGGCATGGTCGGAGCTGAAGTGGACAATTTTTATAACTTTTAAGAAAATCCTGAATATTCCTTATCAACTCACATAGGTGATTTCCAACTGAAATGACAAATTTGGAAAATCTTTAAAAAAATTTAAAGATTAATTCAATTAAATTGAAATACTCGAAGTTAAGTCGACACAAATCTATTAAATTTATGACTTTTCGATAAAATTCCCCACAACATTAATAGGCGGGCCATTCACATCACCTGGGTTTTTGATTATCTAGCAACACAGTAGCGCAAATATACAACTACTTGAAGAACTGACACCTGACAAACCCATAACAAAAGGAAAAATAAAAACAAAAAAAATTCAAGAGATTTCATTTGTGCATATGGATCAGATCCATAGCAGTTGCATATACCTTAACTGTAGATGATCTTATTTTTTGAACCGTCCGATCTAGAATTAGACGGCTCACATTAATAGGGGATTTGTTTTTGTTTTTATTTTTAAAAAGCCATAACCATTCGATCCGAATCGAACGGATGTGACCAAAAGGTGAGGAATTCGAATCAGTTGCTTACAACGCATTTCATATGACCATGTCGTTTTTCTGAGGTCCACGTCTCACACGTGGAGTGAAAATGAAAGCACCATTCTCTTCTTAACCAGAAATGTCACGTCCGAAGGTGTCCCTTCTGCAATCTCTCTCTCTTTAATTTCACGTGGATTTCGAGCGCCAAGGACGGATTGCATCGGAAGAGCAATCGATCGGTAGACGCTTGTGAAGAGTCATGGTCGGTCGCCTTTAATTCTAACAAATTTGGAATTGTTAGATTTTTTGTTGTTGCGCTTGCACGAATGGTTCCTTACTTGATTCATGACCATTATGATTCTCATTTGATTTGATCGTAGGGATTGGGTTCGGCCAGCTCAATTAATACGCCGGCACGATCATGCCGGTCATTTTGCCTTGTGTCATAAGTACGGGATAATTGTCCAAAAAAATTCTAAAATTATTACACGGCTAGCCGGCTCAATTATAAACTTTTCAATCTGGCCGTTTTTGAAGAAATTGTGCAAATCATTCATTTTTCATTAAATAAATGAAACCTAGAATATATCTCGTGTTGATCTTCATTATTCACCCTCACCATAAATCGATTTTTCTCTTTGTGAATTTAACTGTTAGTCATGAGGTCACTTGCGCCCTCGTCATACATTGAGGGCTGCTTGAAGCTTTTCTATGGGAGTGCATACCCTTTACTTTCAAACCTACTAATTTTAACCCAATAACATTTATTTCTTTACTCTGGTTAATTATCCCATCCTTATAACCTTTGTCTTCGTCTAATATATTGATTTTGGGGAGCTTGCAAATTTCCAAAGATGTCCCCACTTCATTAAGTACCAACTTCAATCTCTGAATTTTGTTTTCAATTCTCGCAAGTAAAAATGAAGGCCTGACACTCATTATTAAAAGTTTCTCTCTCAATCATCTTAGTGTCGACAATATGACTAAAGCCTTTTCTTTTTGGTAAATAATATGACTAAAGCTTTGATTCGTCTAGTCTGCGAAAAAAATATAAGCTTAAAATCACATAAGAAGAATTATATGACAATCTATGTTTCGATATTTTGGAAAAAAAATTGAAGTTTAAAATCATAAAGAATCATGAGTAAATTTAAATCTCCGGAGGATTGGAGTAGGCCCCTCCCTTGGCAAATAAGAAATCACTAATCTCGAATTCCTACTGTAGCTTGTCAGAGTATACTTGACGCAAAAAAGTTTTGAGACCACCCATGTCTTAGCATTTCAAGATACAAAGAAGTGAGGTTTATGCTTGAGTTGGTCAAGTGATGTTTATATCCTCTTATATTGTAGTTCCATTGTATATCTATTGAGTGAATATTTTATCTAATCTCTCTTGTTTCTTAGATATTTACTGTCATAATGAGGAGATTATTGGCGATAAACAGAGTTTGCAAGTTGAAGTGGAATGAATATATATGGTGAGGCTTTCTAATAATTATTTTAGCTTGATTAATAGCAATTTTAATTTAAAACTATTTTTAAGCGATTACCCTGTGTTTATTGCTTCTTTTTATTTTCAAATGGTTAGAATTTGAAACAATTTTTACATAGATGATTGAGGACTGAAGTTCTATAATTTAAATATTATCTGATGTGTTTTAATAATTTTATTTTTTACTTTTATTTTACGAGTTCAGCTTCTAAGTATGTTGCTATTGGCAAATGGAAACTTTCATATTTTTTTTTGTTGCATTTAATTTCATATTGCTTAACTAAAAATGAAACGGAAAAATAAAGCAAAAAAAAAAAGACTAGTTCTAGGGTAGACCCTGGAATCTATGATATGGCAAGTTCTAGGTTCCATGACATGCTAGGTAAATTTAGATTTTAGGTGGAATCTAAGTCGCCCACCCCCAAGATAGACCCATCACATTATTCTAGCTCTCCTTGGAATTTTCTAGATGGTCGACATTTTTTAACCCCCTCCTCCCTGTCACTCTCTCTAGTATAATCAATATCTCAAGTTGAACTAATCTCAAAGGATTGCACCCCCCAACCCCCGTTCAAAACCTTATGATTCGAAAATCGCATGAAACTAATGTATTCATATGACCAGCTAATTGTAAGAATACCTATAGATTTTTACAGAAGATGTTCCAACATACCACATCTGGTGTCGACAGACTAAAAAACGTAAGCGTTGACCTTCTTTAATCAGAAAATTACGAGATGCGATTATTAGCTAATGAAACTTTGCCTATCAAGCCTTCGCATGAGCATTTGCATGTAAATGACGATAATCTTCAAAGAACTTCCGGTCGCACCTCTTGCGTCCATTGAGACTTTTCCGGCGTGCGTGGACGGTAGGACGCACACGTCTAATAAGAAACAGTTGAGCGTACAGAGAGTCGTGAATGCTCTAATTATGACCTGGAAAACGATTGATGTTCAACGATTTGCTTCGTGCTCCTCCATCCAGATCAACCTCGAAGGACATTCTGGGAGATCTTCTCGTGGCTGCCTTTCAATTCATTTTGTGTGGAGTCAATTGTTCCAGTTGATATTTGAATCGAAACTAGACTCTTATGCTCGGTTCGTTTCAAGGAATTGACAATATTTTTTATGTTCGTTTGAAACTTAGGAAAAAATTATAAATAAAAATCAATTTTTTAATGTTTTTTTTCCTTTACTCTCATTTTTTTGTTATATATAAATTAGCAGTTGGTCACAAGTCACTTTTGAAAGAAGATGAAAATTTTTTAAAAATGAAGAAAGATGATGGAAAATGTTCTCCACTTTTTAAAAAGCGAAAAACAATTTCTCTACTTTTAAAGATGTTTGTTTCATCGGGAGAAAGTATTTTCATTGATTATTTTGTTTTCTATGAAACTAATGCCGGAAAATCTGAATATTTTCCCGAAAATTATTTTCCGTAAAACGAACGGAGCCTCAGAAGTATCTCTTTATATGGGTGCCATCCCATCATTAAATTAAATAAATGAATCGTGGGGTCTCATGGTTCAAATTCACCCTCTTCACCTGATAAATCATGCGGGACAAAAATACCACGTGACCTTCCTACTCGTCAAACAAAATTATATGAAGTTTTTTTTTTTTGGTTGACGAACTTGAAACCTACCCATCACCCTTTGCACCAAAATTTGACCACTTATTTCCTAACCCAACTTGAAGGACACAATCCAAAGGAGAAGTTATAAAACTCTCTTATGATCAATATGATAATCATAAGTGATAATAAAGATATAAGAACAATTATTTAAAAAGTCATAAAAATTTTGCAGCATTGCCGATTTAGTCCAAAACTTTTTTTTTCAGTTCAGTCAGTTCTAAACCTTGAAATTTTCAATGTTTTGAATTGGAAAGATTTTAAAAGATTTAGGACTGAATTGACAAGATTTCAAAATGTGTAGGATTTAATTGGCAAAAAAAAAAAATTAGGACTGAATCGACAAAATTGCAAAAGGTTTCGGATTTTTTCGACAATTATTCCTAAAAAAAATATGATCTATACACTTTGACCCAATATATAATGTGGTCCTTAAACTTTGATCCAATATATAAATCATCTCTCAACAAATTCAACATGTTCGAAATTTCATGGACCGCATTGAATAATAAATCAAAATTCAGGAATTGCATCAAATAAATTAAAAGGGCACATGCAATATTATGCATTAGATTAAAGTTAAAAAAATCATTTGTCATTTTCTCCAATCATAACAAATCACAACGTAACTGTCATGCATGCATAGCTAATAATCTAACAATGCTTGCAATTCCCTTGCACCATGAACAATTTTCCGCAATACAAACACGGCAATCCCCGAGGATGATGATTCTCGTCCATTGGAGACAGGAGACGGTCCCAAATGATCAAATCTTCTCCTTGATTTGATTTAGAGCGACCGAAAGATCTGCCGAAGCATTTCCTTGTCGAACGGTATTTGTGGGGCAAAGACAACAAAAGGAACAAAAGAAAAAAAAAACATTGTGGATCACGTCTCATCGAGGAAAAAATTAGGACATGCGACATCGCGTCTTACAACGAGTGCGGCTCACCTGCCAGCGAGGGGTACTGGCTGTGAGCTAGCAAATGTGTGGATTTTATTTTTAACTTTTTCAATTTAGTTATAAATCTTTAGCTAATATATCAATTTGTATCCAAATGTTTTTATTTTTTTCTCTCTTTTCTTTCTTTCTTTCTTTTTCATTTTGGTTGACTAGGGTGAGCAAGCCCTCACCGGCTGCGGGCGACGCCTTTGTGGCCGACAACCCTCACCAACCACAATGAAAAGAAAATGAAAAAATTATAAAAATTGTTCTCGTTAGTATTGGTCGCGTTACATAAAATGATTGGTGTCCATGTCATTAATTTTAGACAAATAATTGACATTCAAAAAGTTTAAGAAAACTAACCAAATTAAAAGGTTTATGATTGAATTGGTATATATGGTATAGGTTTAAGATTTTTTTAGTAGTTTTCCCAAACTCAAACATATGAAAAAAAAAACCACAAAAAATGGAGATAAATTTTATTAAGGCGATAATATCTCATTGAGCTCACGTACTGCTTGAGAAAGGTCCCGTTCAATCTCTCTCTCTCTCTCTCTCTCCATATTAAAATTATGAACAGAAATGCTAAAACGATCTTCTTTTTATCCTTCGGATGGAACTGTTGGAACTTGGAAGTAATAGCTTAATTACTCACGACATAATTTTACTTTTATTTTTTCTCCTCGTATTTGACATGCAAGTTGGCCTTTCAAATTTGTCCTTACCCGGCGATTTGAAAATACGCTTGAATCTGCCATGTACAACAGAAGCAAGTCTGCTCGATGATCGAGACATGTAAAGCCGTACTCTCATCTTTTAACCTGTTTCCGCCTGTTTCTGGTCGTTGACGATCGCACCTAGCTTCTGAGTCAATAATCTCAGATCGATGTGGTCATCTGTCGCATAGGCTGAGCCAGTCAGGGGTACTGTCTGTGAGCAAGCAAAACCTGGGTGGCAGTTTAACCTGAGATTGGCATTCTCTGAGCTCAATCCACGCTTTGCAGATAGTGAATGCTGTCATGTCATGTTTTCACTCAGTCTGCTACTTCGGAACCTGGTAACCCTTTGTTAAAACGATGGTCAATCGCAAGCTTGCGAATGATCAATCATGTTTTTATCAGTTGCGCTCAAGCTTCCTTATGCTCTCATTCTCATGCCTGGAATGTCTTTGTGCACACGAGAAGCAGAATAACCCAGAAATTTGAAATCTTGTGGTTGGTGGCTGCTGCATGATTAAGAGCCTAGGAAGGAGACAATGTTGCAGGATTTTGAATAGATGCGGATATGCATGATTCTCGTGATCAGTCGACTTTACCGATGGAGTTGAAGAAGTTGGCTCTTTTTCGACCATTGGAAGATGCGTTTTTCAGAAGCTGATTTCAAGCATGGAACAGTGCTTTGCAGGGCTAGTTTCTTAAATTAATCACGTACATTGAGTTGGAGAAAATTACAAAAAAGTTTTTAAAACTTATTATACATGTGCTTGTTCGGTCCAAAACCTTTTAATTCCGAAACCAATTCCCTTCCAACCAATTTTGATCAGAAAACGCTAACACGTTACAATCCAATCAGTGTCAACCGTCTCATGACCCGAACCGACGCCGATGTAGATAATTTTTAAAAAATATCTGATTTTAAAAATCTTTTCCTTATCTTATTTTTTTTTCTGTTTTTTCATTTCCTTTTCATCGGTAGCTAGATAGTCCACACACACACACACACACACACATATATAGGTATTTCTTCCACAATTGATTTTATCGTTGTTACTCGAAAAGCAGTTCATTTATATGAATGTGTGGTAATAGTTGTGGAGAGAGAGAGAGAGTTAAACTTCTTTCAAGAGGTAGAAGCCCTGTACAAACTTGATAAGATCATTAAATTCGAGGAACTCGTCAAACAAAAACGACGAAGTCATCGATCCCTTCCCTCCGTATTTCGTCCGATATAAGCAGCAAATAATCAATTCAGGTATGCCATTTTAATAGTATAGACTACCCTTTTATGCGTTCCATGTATGCAGTGCATGAGCTTTATATATACATAAAATTTGTCGAGGGAGATGCAAATATAAGAATGCTTGACCCTAAGGATCATCACTTAGTATGTTCTTCTGGAAACGTTGACCATGGATCTTTGGACTTCAATGACCTAAGGAGCAGAGGTAGGTGGCCACTCACGTCCCCCGGAGTTCTGATAATCTATAAAAAGTTGAGCGTAGATACCCGACTGCTCGGGCGTTCGACGGTTGAGTTTGGGTACTTGGCATGTGCGGACATTGCTGATTCAGAGCATATGCGTCTGATACCATGTCATAGACCGTAATACTTACAACAGGTCACTGTCTTGAATGAATTATGTAGGGTTGCAATTATCGGGCTGTAGCATTGAATTGAATGATGACGGATGCCAATACAGTCTGAAACTTTTTCATTTGGCCAATGTAGTATTAAATTATTGTGTCAAATTCCAATGTAGTACTTCTGGCCAATTTTTGATAGGAATGACCGACATTGTGGTTTAATCATCACCGCCCATCCTACATGACATACTATCACATTAGCGATTTTCGATGAAAATCGACCGTAAGAATTGTATTAAGAGTTTTCCACATGAATTCAAAAAATAAATCAATGAAGTTAAGAATTATTTGGAACAATTTTCCAGCATTAAATGCTTCCATATGTTCCGCCAAGCCATTTTGTTTCTTTTGCCCCTTCTGTGACTTATTCTCGACGGTACTGTTCTCCAATTTGTCCTAACGAATTCTTACTTGTTCGATCTTGTTATGGCTGGCACTTGTGTGATGGGTGGTCCATTGATAGATTCATGACAATTCCCTGTATAAATTGATCATTTGGCCCACCCAATTAATCTGTCGGCACCATTGTGTTGGCCATTTTGCTTATGCAATAATTGCCATCGGAATTTGAATAAATACTCTTTACTTGTTGAATTGGTCTTGTTAATTGATTTTGTTGGAACACCCGTTCAATATTTGTTTGATTTTCAATATATTAATTACGCGTGAAATGAAAAATTATAAACCCATAGTCTGATTGCTTAGGGAATACCTAATGCGACTCGTTAACGAAATCCCGACGGTGGATTCGTAATTTTGCGGTCCAAATTTGTTTGAATATTTCGGGTTGGGAAAAAGGCCACGTGACGAATTTGATCGCGTCGGGGTCGGGCATTGGGAAGAACTCACCTACGTGTCAGTATTAGCCAGGCTGTCATCCCTGTGACCATCTCAGACAACTCGAAGCGCGTGGGCCCAGATAGGAGAAAACAAGAGTGCACGTGGTTCATGTTGGAAGGGGCACAATTGTCAATTTAGATTCCGGGGGAGACGGTTGCCCAATCATTGGAACGGCGTGGTCCATGGTTTTCGATGATTGGCCTCGTACAACCTGTCGTCGGTCTTGTCGGAGGGCCCACTCTGATGGTCCGGTCATGCTTGGGTTCGAGTGATATCTTTACGTTTAACTTCGTGATTCTAAATTAAGGTATTAAAAGATAATATTTTCGAAATTTTATTTTTTAATATATAGATGATGAAAAGCTAATCGTTATGCGGAAAACGTTTTCAGTGAACTAATGATAACATTGTCAAACTGGGAGAAAATAACTTCCGATGATAAGAAGGAAACTCGTTTTTTCTAAATTGTTTAAACAAATCAATCTAGTGAAATAAAAGTAATTTTCTTTTCGCTTTTTTCTTGAAAATGATTTCCATACAAAATATTTTCCTTTGTTACAAGGGTCCGAGTGAAATAGATGCAACTTAAGAATGCATGATGCTCGCCTTCCTTGTTGACTCTCATGAGTGGTAGAGTTCGATTTTTACTTCTTCTTTTTTTCTTTTGAGAAAATGATACATATAGTCCTTGATTTTTAACCTAGTGTATAATGTGGTGCGTGAACTTTTATTTTTTTAATGCCATCCCTAAATTTTGGCTCAAAATGTGGTCCTAAGAATTTTAAATTGTTCATTGTATCCATAGACTTTTAACATGTTCAATTTAGTTACTGATATATATAAAAATTCTAAGAGCCTGCATGATTCCCACATATTTCTCTTCCAAAATGAGATATGGACCAAAAAAACACATTCTGAAAGAGAAACCTGTTCGTTTCAACATTTTGTTAAAACTCATTTTGAACCAATTTTCTTGGCCAGAACCGGTTTTTGCCCTAGAATGAGAAACTGAAAAAAACCAATTTCTGGTTTTCCAGCCCCTTCAGAGAACCGTTCTGTCCCCTCCCCCATTTTCCAGCCCCTTCCCTTTCCCTTCGTGTGATCCCCTCCCCGCTTTCACAGAAGCTCGTGCCCACCCCTTTCCTTTCATGCGATTGCCGCTCTAGCCGTCTCTCGTCGACCGCCAACTGCCACTCGCCTAAGCCTCTGCCTCTGCCCGACGCGACTGCTAGCCTCCACCTCGTTCGCCCCTGACGCCTCGGCCTCCACCTAGCGTGATTGCACTCCTCAGCTCCAGCCTCCAGCTCGCCTTCGACGCCTCAACCTCCAGCTCGCCTCCAACACCCCAACCCTCAGCTCCAGCTCCTCTGCTGGCCTCCAGCTCGTCGGCTTCAGATCCAGCTCGTCCGACGGCCTCTAGCTCCAGCTCATCCTCCTCAGCTCTAGGAGCTCCTCCAACTCCAGATCCGATCCGCCTCCAGCTTGTCACCTCAGCTCGCCCCCTCAACTCACCGCCCTCTCAGCTTGCCCTCAGCTTGCCCCTTCAACTCACCGCCGCCTCATCTCACCTCAGTTGGCCTCAGCTCGCCCCCTCACCTCGCCGCCGCCGCCTTAGCTCGCCTCAGCTGCATCTTAGCTCACCGCCTCAGCTTGCTAAGGCGAGCTGATTACAATATTAAATGTGCAAAAGAATTTCATTTTTTTGCTCTAATTAGTTAAGTATGTGATTTTTATTAATATGAACATCTTGCAATATCCAAAACTATATGTTTTAGAAAATGAAATAGAATCAAAAAAAAATTGTCATATCAAACGGCTTTCTCTTTTTGGCATAGAAATTGTACGTTCATATCAAACGCGTTTCTTTCGTCAGAAACTCATTTTGAACCAGAAAATAGAAAAATCTATTTCTGAACAGAAATAGGTTTCTGAAACAGAAATTGTATCATGCGGACCCTAAATGTTATCCCCAAACTTAAATTAATAGAAGGACAATATTGAAGACTTTTACATAGTTTGGAGAGTAAATTGAATATGTACCAACAATTCAGAGACTACATGAAATGTATCACATTACATATTGGGATAAAAATATTTGAACACTTCACACATATTAAAAGTTCAAATATCACATTAGACATTAATCAAAAGTTTATGAACCGGTTCAATAACTGATTTAGCTCGGGAGTCACCACATTATACATTGGATCGAAATTCCGCAACCTTTGGATCTATTTCTCAATCCGTTTGCTTGGAAAATGACCGGGTATATAAATCATACATGTAAAACATGTAGAAAGAATTTAGCAAAATTTAGAGGGCTATCATCGTCCATTCCCGTACTGATTACATGCATAAATCAATGTTCGTCTCCATGAATTCGGAGGCAACTATTGAGGTCCACAATCCTTTTGTAATGATTGTCAAAGAACGCGATCGCTTCGCTGGGGTCACCTTTGTCTGCACCTCGAGGGGGGTGCGTGAGAGACAGCCATCACAGACAACTCTACCTCGCACGAGATGCCGTTGTCGGAATCGAGGACCAAAGCATTTAATTGGAAATAGTCAAGTGGTCAAAAAGTTCCGCATATTTCAATCGTGACAAAAAAAATTTATGTCGACGCTTGAGAAAATTACATGTTTTTATTTATTTGTTTGTTCGTGCATAGGCAGTTGTTCTTGTCACTCTCGAAGTAGCTCCATCCTCTCCGCTAAGCTAAATGATACGAGACAAAAATACAACGCCAACTTCATGCAACATGCATTGTAATTTACAGAGGAAATCTGGAAAGTCCTCTTTCTCGACGGACTTGACAAGCAACCGTGGCCGCATGCATCATGGCTCATAACCTAACGACGTGTGCTGCTTGCCTGAACGGCGAACGATTTTGCACGACACAAACGCGGGGACGGTCCAAAATGATCGGAAACTCTTCTTGTCGATTTGATTTAGAGCGACCGACAAATCTGCACTAGCAATCTCCTTCACGAACAGTATTAAGAAAAAGACTTCATTGATGTTGTCTAATAAACGAAAAACGGGACGTGCTGGAGAGGCTCTCATTGATTGAACGAAAGCGATTTACTTTACGATGGGGTTAATGTAGTATGGCTTCGTGCCGCTATTTGCGCGAGATATATAAGGTGGGACAAGATAAATTTTGCGTCATCCTAGTTTTTGGATTACATTGTAATCATGAGCTTGGCGAAGCACCGGGGTTGGAAGCACATATGTTCAATCTTTTCAAAACTTTTTTTTTCCCTAGAACACTTCGCTCCAAAACCTAGACATCGATATTTGAATCTATGGAGATGTCTCGAGCACTTCATATTGGAACGAGAATGAAATTGAGAGAACCGCAATGAAAAATCTTAACCGAATGAGAGATGATCGATGTTTTTTGGTTGCCATCTTGGTGCCTTCGATCTGCACAGGCCCATTATCTCGATTTGTACGGGCCCAGGTTGCTCTTCATCGTTCACCCGCGGCTTTGCCTCGTTCCTAGGGCTAACAATGCGTGCATAGATAGATGTGTGCTCTGGTATCGTCCGATGCAAATGTCTTTATCACGGCTGCCAAATAGTCCTCCTCTTGTGTAGGAGGACTGGAAGAACAAACGCTGTGGAAGGTCTCCGTTTGGGCCATGGATAGACCCATCAAATGGGCGAGTCGAGTCGAGTGGACAATGGTCCCATAGACTCGATTAACTTATTTAGACCATGCAATGCAAGTCTAACGATCCATCTTTTCAAAATCCAGTGACTCATACCTGACCCAACTCCTGCACAAACCATATATGTCTCGTTCTTACCCGGCCCATATTGTTAGTATGTTTCTATATTTAACACAATATACCAAAGCTATTACCCAAATTGAGATAAGAGTGTAGACCGAGCAAACACAATATATACATGAGTTGGGTTTAAGTAAATTTAAATTCATTTATGACCTATTTATTGAATATAACTAACTCATATAATAATTCATCCCATCATATGTTGATTCATGACCTATTTTGACAAGTCTAGTCATAAACAGTATAATTCATCATCAAGTTTCACTTAACATACTATAAATTGTTTAACAATGTAAAATTTTATAAGGCCATCGCTAACCAATCTAAAAATTAATTGTTTATGAATTTATTCGAGTATTCAAACACTCTCTCATGAGTAGAATGGAATTGGCCTAAAACTTGACATGGATATTATAACAAGGTAAGTTATTAAAGGTCCTAATGAAAATATCGAACTCGTGATCAACTTGCTTTGAAACCATGTAAAATTTTATGGAAATACAATCAATTGCTCTAAGAGTTTAAGCAGTTTGAAGAAGGAGTAATTCGGTATATAAATATATTAACCAACAACTCAATTGACCCATTCCTTGCGTGCAAGGTACATATAATTGTAAACCTTACGTTTGAATTTCTAGCCGGACAAGCACGAAATTGAAAATATGCACAAGAAAAAGAAAAAATCCCCCAAAAAACTGGGGAGAAAGAGAGGGGGACAGAGAAATATTCTTAAGGTTATGACATCTCATGGAGCTCATCTCTCTCTCTCTCTCTCTCTCTCTCTATTGAGTTTACAAAATGAAATGTTAAAACCATCCTCTTTTTCTGCTTTGAATAGACTGTTGGAACTTGGAGATAATACGCCATATACTCATGACATAATCTTCTGCATTTAATTTTTTTCTCCTCGCATCTGAAATGGAAGTTTGCCCATTAAATTTCTGGTGATTTGGAAAATGCTTGAATTTGGTGATGTATCCGCTGGAGAGTCCAGTCGATGATCAAGAGAAGCAAAAGGGAACGAAAGACCAACCTCGTGGTTCCAACTACTAATGTCAGAGGCATAACAACCGACTCCGATACCAACTAACCAATCCCCAATACTTTAGGACTTAGGGTATTCCTTCTCCCTCCGCTAGTTAGCCAGACACGTCAAGGAATCATGATTGGGGCAGCTCCACCTAACCAGTTAGTTAACGTCCAACCACCAAACCTAAGACGACTTTTCAATCTTGTCTAGAGTCCGTTCCTTCCATCCCGAGGTGAACGCGACTCGTGAATTCGGAAAAAGGACGAAGAAAATCCTTCTTTCACCGTGTCTGCTCTTGATTAACATGATGTCGCCCTGAATGGTACTGCAACCTTCCTTTCTGGGACGAGACTTTTCTGCAACGTCGTTTGCCTTCGTATGCGCGAGAGAAGGATCCGAGGGACAAATATCTTGTATTTCTTATCTATAAGCGATAGAGAACCACCACTTAGGCTGTCATCTGAAACCACTAAGGTAAGGGTAACGAAAGAAAGACCTAAAGTGCCGTCTCCCAAACATTGCCTGGCTGTTAATTTCATGTCACGGGCCCATTTCTGCAGATCCACTGAGGAGCATGAGGTTGTGGGTCATGTTCTGGCTCTTTTGTACCCACACGAACGCTTTTCCCCAAGAAAGTTGGTTGGGTTTCTTGAAGTCCCTCTGTTTTTCCATAATGTGCACCTGATCCTCCCTCCTTCCTTTTATGATATTCTACAAATGCGAGATCACAAGAGGCCAAATTCGCCGATGGCAACAGCAGTCCTACTTCGCTTTGGATGTGATATAATCAGGTTGAGAATGTGAAGATTTTGTAAAACTACTGCCAACTGTCCTAAAAACTTAAGCCGTTAGATGAAAACGTGAATTAATATTTAAATACTTTCACACTTCTCATCACGCTTAGTTTCGTCTTTTTGAATGGAAACATTTGAGGAGAAGATTTGAACTCATGACATCCTGCTCTGATATCATATGAAACTTTTATAGAATCACTGACAATTGTCCTAAAAACTTAAGTCATTAGGCGAAGGCGCGGACTAATAGTTAAGTACTTTCACTAGGAAGAAGTAGAGTAGAGAGGAGCGTGGATGGAGCACAACCATTGGCAAAAGTTGATTTGACACCTTTAATTTCCAGAAACCTAATTCCCAGCTAAAAGTGACATCAATTTAATAATGCTGATTAGTGCAAGGTTCACACCGCATTTCTTAATATTTGATTAGAGAACGCCTATCCCGCCGAGCCTTGTCGTTGCTTTCGATTTCGTAAGAATCGGTTGAGTAAAGCATCCAATCACAACATAGCTTGCTCACACCACATTTGTTTTCATCTTAGCCTTGTTAAATATTTACTTAATCACCTATTTCTTGATATCATATGCCAGTGCCCATCAAAAATTGTTGGAAGATGGCCTAGCGGTTGGTACTTACTTTGCGTACGCTCATCTCTCTTTCCAATAACTGACGTATAGGAATTGATTTATAGAAGCTAAGGTCATGACCTGGTTTTGGGACATAATAAAACTATGTTATCATTTCGATGCCGTGAAGTTGGGACCACGCGACAATTGGGAGTACATTGACAAAGATACTTGATCATAAAAAAATGAAAATAAAAAAACGAGTGAATAAGTTGTGCTACTTTAATTAGGAGACGCAGGTCGTCTTAATTAGGACAACATCCTAATTGTGATTTAAAATGACCCAATATTGCCTTTAATAAATGATCGGCTTTACTTTCCACAGACAAAAGAATAGTCATGTACGATCATGTTTGATGTTCTCCTTAGTGCTTGAACGTAATCCTGCATGTTCTCAATCAATAATACTTAGAAATGAAATGGCCCGTGCCAAGATAATGCAGGCACCTGCATACACACGTGCACCTGCGTGTACAGTTGAAAATCGATTCCTTGGTGGTTTAAAAGAAGATGGGAATCTGATGAGCGAGGTGACTGAACCCCCCAAAGAGCATACATAAGATCTAATGTTCAGTCTCATCCGATGCCAACCGTATCTATTTTCTAATTTATTTGTACTTTTTTATGAGTTAAAGGCCAAGCAAGTCGGGCATTGTGTACATTTGGAGATCAGGAGAGGCAGATTCCCAACCGGTAACACGCGAACATGTGAGGCATGACAGCACATGGTTTGTCGCTTTTCATGGATGCCATCGGTGATAAACTCCCTAAACTGGCAAAGCGAGAAGTCCTAGAAGAAACTCCTATGCAATTATGTCCCGGCCCCACTTCACGGGCAAAAGTCTAGATGCCCACTTTGCTCGTGGGCGTACATTTTCCAACCGGATTGCGCGTGTTATCGGATGATACAATGGATTTTACGCTAATCGACTTGATCAAAAACAGAACCTCCACGTTATTCGAGCCGTCTGTATCTGAGTCAAACAAGTGTTACTCGCCCATTTCATTCATGAATCTTCAATCGCCTTGCCATCTCAAACCAACACATAATAGCAAGCAAATGATGAGAAGCAAAGGCAAAATGAAACTAACCCATCTTAATCATCAAGCCGATTGATCTGCAAAGCGACTTAGGCCGAGTTATAGAGAGTGCTTGGGTTGATCAGGACGCGAGACAAGAAAGGTTTCATTTGCCACCATGACCCAAAAAACCTGAGGCTGCTGGAGCACCAGCAGATCCGAGACGCGCAACAAGCTCTTGTTCCTCATCACTCAGTTACTAACTTTAGTCAATATAAAGAAAGACGAATATTACATTTGACTCGAGCTCCTGCTATCTTCTGTACAGTACCAGAGGGCTTGACGCGAGGGCTCTTGATGGGTGGCCTCGTAATTACCGCCAAGGACACGTAGCACGCGGAGAGAGATCTTTAGGGTTTTCAAAAACATCTAGATCTGGTTGTGGCGTGCGACTTTGATGGCCATCTTCCCGATGATTACGGGATATATGAGTTTCTCTTAGATATTCAAGCAAATCGCCTCGCTCACACACATCGAATGGGGTTTTGCCAAAAGATCGGCGGGCTCAGTATGTAAGGTTAACTATTTGAGCGGGAGACACGTGCTGCGGTTCAAACACATACAAGACATCCATTTTTGAATCAAGAACGATAATTGTTTACTATAATCAATCAAGAATTGATGTAGCTTCGTTTTAAAAGAAAAAAAAAAGCCGGTGTTTTAGCAACTATTCCCACGTCATTCGTTTAAATCCGACCAGCCGCATATACACTACATAAAGTTAGGATCATCTGCATAGTTTAAATCACTTGAACTTAATATAGTTCATGATGCTTTCTCTATGTCCATGGATGACTCCGGATAGCTGGGCCACTTCGTTTGTTGCGGAGCATTGTCTACTTTAGGGGTGAGCATAACTGCCAGGACCAGCTAGGTTGGTCCGGTTTTTTAGAGTTTTGATCCGGTCCACGGTTAAAAAAAAATGGAACCGATTTTAGGGTGGTCCGGTTCCAGGTTTCTAGGAGGGTGGGACTGGATTTAGAACCGGTCTAGTTGAAAGTTTCTTTTCTCTGACTTTGAGTTATCTCTCTCATTTTTCCCTCCCTTGGCCCTTTTCATAAGAACTAAACAACCGTAATTGGCCTCCTCCTCCTTTCTTCATGCTCAAGACTCTCTCTCTCTCTCTCTCTCTCTCTCTCTCTCTCTCTCTCTCTCTCTCTCTCTCTCTCTCTCTCTCTCTCTCTCTCTCTCTCTCTCTCTCTCTCTCTGTGAGTACCTCCATCTCACCGAGCTCCCTCATTGAGTATCTCCATCTCCTTTGCTTCGTCTTACTTTATTGACTAGGTACTTTCGACCCCTTTGTGACACCATGTTATGAGTCCAAGGTCCATGAATAAGCATATGAGAAAATAACTTGGGATCTTAGATAATATATGATGATTTGTGCAGTCATGTTGTTGATGTATGGATTTTGGATAAGAAAATTGTATTGCTTTTATGAATTCTTTTATTATTGTAGTATACATAATTTGTTCGCTTGTGAGCTTCCTTTTGTAAGACTCTACAAGGGAGACGATGTCCTTATTTTTGTTTGAATTTTCCCAGTCCCATTGGACCACCTGGGACCTGAACCGGACAGGTCAGTCCGGTCTGGTTCTAGGATTTGTCGGTCCGATCCCCAATTCTAAAGAATGCGAACTGGTGCCATTTTTCTGATTCCCAATTCCGAGGGAAATCGAACCGCTCGAAAGAACTTATTATCCCTAGTCTCCTTCTTCTGTCGAGGAGTCTTCTATTATCATCGTCAACGAACTTTCAAGAGCGTGCGAGAAAGGTAGCTGCCGGGGAGAACAGAAAGCAGCCATGCACGAGGAAGAAAGGCAGGTGAAATATGCAATTTTGTCGTCTTTTTGAGCTTTTCAGTCGATGGGCATTCTCCGTTACTCAGAATATACAATGCCCGAAGAATAATTCCCACAGATGAAGTGAAGATTTAGGCAGGCATGCGTACGGTTTACAGCCTAATCATTTCGTAAATATATTTTAAACTGCGCGCACAGTCGAACCGTAATCTCGCTTGTGCGCAAATAGTCAACTCTTAACCCCGCGATGTAAAATTGACAATTCCACGTCGGGGTGGCCTAATTGAGATGTGCATCTCTCTTCCACATTCAATGTTCAGGACAAACATATCATTATCTTTTGTATCATTGTCACCCTCGTGTTCATCGTCACGACCACGAATTTTTTTTTACTATTTGTTGACTTGGGTTTTTTCTTTTCTTTTTCCATATCTACAAAATTAGATGAAATGAGGGTTTCTTCGAACGTTCTTGGGAAGAGTAGTGACAGTATTGACTAGGTGGGTGTGGACTTGGGCTCACTCATCATCATCATCATCATTTTTGGTGTTCTCTAAACTAAAGATATATGAATCAAAGTATCTAGCAAAATAATTTCCGTTTATAAGCTTTTTGAGTGATTAAAAAAGTTGGTGTTTATAATATATGAGTATACAAATTTTATTTACTGCAGTGAATAAAACATGTTCACCTCATTGAATTGTGATTTTCAAAATGTTTGCAATGATTGCATCCACAAAGAAGATCCTATAACTGATGGACTCGCTGTTATTATCAAGGGCAACATAAGGTGCATCTATATATCTCTAAAGTTGGAAATCTTAAATCCTCAGTTTAAAGGCTTCAAGACTCTCCATTTTTATGAGGATATTATTACAAAAAGTGCTAAACCCATTATAAGGCAGTTAGTTTTGCCTTAAACATTTAAATTATTCCAATCTAGTCTTAAATCTTTTGACGATTCGCCGAGTTAGACCTAAACCTTTGATCATGTTAATTTAGTCATAGAATAGTTTCAAAAATTTTCCAATTCAATTCTAAATATTTTATCTAGATAATTGGCTGAAAAAAAATATGTCGATAAATTTTCAAATGGTTTAAGATTAAATTAGAACAATTAAAATATTTAGGACTGAATTAGCCATCATACAATAAGTTTATGACTTTTTGGACAATTTTCCGTTTTTTAATACTATTGTGCCTTCACTCTCAATTTGACATATGTTCTATATATAGAATAACTAAGTAGGGTTCTTTTTTTAGAAAGTTAAAATATAGGCACTAATAATGTGTTTAAGTACCAAAGGTATTACTCCCGATAGCTCTTTGTCTATAATTGACAAAAATTTATAGATTTTAATCTTTAAGACGGCATCTTAGGCAGATATTCCCAAATTTATGAAGTACCTCGCTTATATCATGAATTTAACAAGAGACAAGTCATAAATTAGACTGATGACTAGAGACAGATCTACAACTTTTTCTTAACTGGGGCAAATATGACCATAATGTCAAGAAATCGAGTATTTTGCTTGACAATGAAAAGCAGGTTCTTACACCTGAAGAGTCAACTATAAATTGATGTCAGTTTACGATATTGTTTATTAACTTTTGCCGATTTGCGGGCAATTTGCCTCTTGGTGTGACTTGTCTATATTTATTTCGAGAAGATCTAATGGGGGCAAAACTCAATTTTAAGGTCACAAGTGATCGCATTACCTAAAGACATTCGCAATGAAGTATTTCGCAACAGCTCAAATAAGTGAGCAAGGGCAAGAGCCGCTACTATGCAAAACATAAATCCATCTCCCTAAATATGGAATTATTCGTATTTAATGATGTTGGGATATTGAGCCCATGTCATGCGCGTAATTTAAGCCCCAAAGCATTACATAATTTTCATGATTAATATAAGTATATGAATTTGAAGGTATATATTTATTTCTAATTGACAATTATGATCACATTAAAAGCATCTATTCTCAATCGTGGCGCGGCTGGCACTCCTAGTTGTCCTTCTAAAACACGGTTCTTGTGGGTACTAGGCACGGTTGGACAGGAAAGATGGTCCCCTACTCCACACTCTCCCTCATGTTAAAACTCTCTATATATGCATAAAAAGTGTATGGGTGACTAAGTGCACTAGCAACCAACTTCAAGATTCATAAGACACAGATCCAAGAGGGTCTCTCTCTCTCTCTCTCTCTCTCTCTCTCTCTCTCTCTCTCTCTCTCTCTCTCTCTCTCTCTCTCTCAGAACCAATAACGGGTATCACTCGCCCCAACGAGAGAGCGAGAGAGAATGGGAAGAAGCCCGTGCTGTGCGAAGGAAGGAGTGAATAGGGGAGCATGGACAGCGGTGGAGGACAAGATTCTGACCGACTACATCAAAGTAAACGGTGAAGGCAAATGGAGAAACCTTCCAAAGAAAGCAGGTCATGTTCACTCGTAACACTGGTCTCGCGCGCGCGCAGAGGATTCAGAGTGTATTTTGCAGGACATATGGTTAATATTGAGTAATCTGGATAATTATCTTTGATTCTTTTTTGGGGGGTCACTCGTGCAGGTCTGAGAAGATGTGGGAAGAGTTGCAGGCTGAGGTGGTTGAATTATCTGAGGCCTGACATAAAGAGAGGGAACATCACTCTCGACGAAGAAGAGCTCATTATCCGGCTGCACAATCTTCTGGGAAACAGGTGTTTATTCCTTCTATGAAAATATGTGAGCAATACGTGCACAATAACGAAACGAAGAATTATGGTAACTGTGTGAATTATCGCAGATGGTCGTTAATTGCGGGGAGGCTTCCGGGACGGACGGACAACGAAATAAAGAATTACTGGAACACCACCATCGGAAAGAAACTCCAGTCCAGCTCTAGCCACTCGAGCTTCGTTTCCACTTGTCCGTCGTTGTCTTCATCCCCACGAAGCCCCATGTCGGCCCTCGAAAAACCGACCATTAATGACACTATCGTGCCCGTACAAACATGTGTTTCTCGCGCCAAGGCAACGAGATGGCCAAAAGTGCTTTTCTCTCCCGAATCCTGTCAAGATAGAGAAGCACAAGCGCCTGACATGGTGGACGACAAAGATCAAAGCTCTAACCACCATGAAGATCAAGCTACAACAGTTCGTTTATCAGACGGAGATCCAAATGTTTCGTGCAACTTCATGGTGGATTTCGAGCTGGACGCGAATTTCCTGGAAGCTTTCTTGGAGTCAGAACTCGCCACTAATCCTCAGCAGCCGTGTTTCGTTAATGGAGGATTCGACGATAGTGACAAGAGAGAGTGGCCGTCCTCGTCTTCGTCGTCACAGAACTCCGAAGGAACCCTAGCATTCACTAATCCTGAAGGGATGATTCTGAGCGAACCAGAGTTGCAATGCGTGGCATCTTTACTCGAGGACGAGAGCGACTGGCTTCATCATACTAGCTAAAGAGCTCTAGGAGGTGACTACGTACAGACTATCCTACTGTACGAATAATGTATGAATAGCTCTTTCCTTCCGGTTCTCGTCTGTGAATGAGTATCGAAAAGTTATTACAAAGCGTCAAGAGGGGAAAACATTCGATGACCATCAATCATGCACTGTGATAGATCAACCATTAGACCCGATCGACGACGAGTCTCGTCTAGCTCGATTTAACCGCGCCTACGGGGAAACATCAGGATGAACGACGGAGCTCGGCTCGACGCTGGACCTCAGCAGTCTTGCCTGAGCCCGTTCGCGACTCGCATACCTCGGTGATTACAGATGCATAGTCGGACACCTCCTAGAGGGAGATTGTCATTTGCCTAAGTGTCAGCCATCCACGTGAAAAATATTTTCGGATTGGGTCCCACCCGACTGTCCACGTCTGCCCAAACAAGTGGGGCCCTCGTCGACTTGATAATACAGCCACAATCAAAGGGCTCGTTACTATAGCCAGTCTCTCGCTTTCGTCGAAGGTCATTTTCCGTCATGGGTCTCACGTCCATCATGTATATGTACGCTCGCGAAGTGCACTATAGTATTATTGATTTTTTTAAAAAAAATTTACGTCATCACAATTCCACTTCGTTGATACGAATTCATAATTGCTTTCGTGGGAATGAAACCTTGAAGTTAAGTGAAAAGGATTCAACATGCCCTGACAATTAAGTTTCACAATTTCGCGTCGCTCCCATGTCCACATATTAATATACATGAAGAAGATTGCGAATTAATTTTATGGCGAAAGTGACGGAGAGGACCCAAATTTCATTCATCTTGCTTGTCCGCATACGCATTGGATCATTGAAGAATCTTCGAGCTGTGGTAGTCAAAATTATGCGGTTGCGTTGGTTTTTAAGTGAAAGGTTTAGATGTCTTTTTTATGCATTCTAGAGAAGCATTACTCAATTACCACGGCATGCATGGAACTAAGGTTTATGACTAAAGGAGTTTTAGTCATCCCGGACACAACTTCTTAGAGTTATATGTTCGCTTAAAATGTAATGACCCTCAAAATGCAATTTCCTACTACACATTTGTCACGTTTTATGTATCTTTGCAGTATTGGGGAATCGCGTCACGAGTTGCTATAGACATGTACTATGACTCAATCTAATGAGGCTGGGAAATAAGTCATGGGGCTTTTGGCAACAAAGTTTAATGCTATATTTGTTGGGAGAACAATAACAACCCGAATGATATCTGATTAACGCAACGGAAAAAAGTAAACTTCCTTCCTATGTCAACCTAATAGAAAACAATACAATAGAATAATATAAATATCAAGCACGCACAAACACAAGGCGATTTTTATGTGGAAAACCTCCTCGATATGATGAGATAAAAAATCACAAGACCAAAGTACACCCAAAAATAGGGAAAATTGCCAAAAAAGTTCTAAACATTTACCACTTATGCCGATTCAATCCTAAACATTTTTCACTTTTACCATTTAAGTCCTTCCGGCGGATTTTGACTGGAAAATGCCTACGTGAACCTCGTTGGCGATGACCAAACCTCGCCGGTGACGACATTGCGATACGCGTGGCGACAAATTTCTTTCTTCTTTTCTTCCTCTTCTCTGACCGCTCCAAAGGGCGGCGAAACCCTTGCCGGCAATAGGCAAGGGCGGTGGGGGTTAGGGAGGCCGCCGCTGCCCTTGCCCATCGTCAGCAAGGGCGGGGCGAGGCTGCCCTCGCCCAAATCTGGGTGGGGCAACCCCGCCCAACCCAGATCTAGGTAGGGGTGAGCCCAGATCTGGGCAGGGGTGGGGCAGCCCCGCCCAGCCCAGATCTGGGGGAGGGCGGCCTCGCCCGGGCCCCGCCAACCACTGCAGAGGCCGATTAGCGACAAGCGAGGGCCGAGTGAGGCCGCCCTCGCCTAGATTTGGGCTATCCTATCCGCCCTTGCCTAAATCTGGGTGGGGGCGGCCCCCGCTAGCCTCGCTAGTGGCTAGTGAGGGCCAAGCGAGGCTGCGTCTGCCCAGATCTAAGTTGCCCTACGGGCTAGGGTGGCAGCGGCCTCCCCAACCCCTGCCACCCTTACCCGTCGCTAGCGAGGGTTTCGCCACCCTTTGAAGCGACCGAAGAAGAAAAAAATTTGTCACCCTGTTGTCGCCGGCGAGGTTCATGTAGGCATTTTCCGGTCAAAATCCGTCGAAAGAACTTAAATGACAAAAGTAGAAAAGGTTTAAGACTGAATCAATATAATTGGTAAATATTTAGGACTTTATCAGCAATTTTCCCCCAAAAAAATGTTCACTATCAATAAAATTGGGTGAACAATATTCTTCTAGTTAACATTAGAGGTACATGGTGGCAACAACATCAAGAACACAATACTTGGCAATACACATAAATTTCATGAGAAATCAAAGATAAATCTCACCAGAAACATAGATTCGGTTCAACCCATGAAAAATTGACCTAGGGAGTTTCGAGTAAAAGTCAAACTAATCATTATCGAGAAAAATGTGTCATGAACACGTTAACGAAATTTTAGCTCAATCGAACCATGTATTGATCTCCAACGTCAGCTTGATGATAATCAAATGCTGTCCTCTTTCTAGATTTTCTATTTTCTTTTTCTTTTGCTATTTGCTTATCAACCAACGTTCTTTTTTTTTTTTTGTGGCTACAACCTAAAGATAGTGAGAAACCCTATTTCTTCATATGCATTATCATATGGGCTTGAGATTTTGGGCTTGCAATTAATTGAGTTTCCTTTACATGAGAGTGAATCTAGTCAACAACATTATTATAGGTTGATCGCATAATTTAAGCCAAAACTTTGAAAATAAAAACAGAAACAGACGCGTGCTTTGTTCTTTGAAAAATGTTAGCTAAGTCATTCTAAATATTAGAAGTCAGCTTTCTAGAAGTTTATTGAATGCGGTCCAAGAAAATATCAAAAGTCAAACGTTTTAAAGTTATTGTCAAAATAAAAACACATTCCAAATTTTAGGGTATATTTGTGAAAACAGAAAAAAAAATTATTTTTTACAGGATATTTTTGCAATAACTGTAAAAAAATGATTCCTACTCTTATTTTAATTTTTATATATTTAAATTTCTAATTTTGGTTATGATTTTGTTTATTATGCGAAAATACATTTAGAAGAAGTATTTTTTATCTTTCCACCGAGTCCTTCAAAATGAATGGGCTCATCCTCCGAAAGGCCTCGCATGAAGCCCAGGCAATAAGCCCATAAGCAACCAAATCCATCAAGAATAAGAAACTATAAAAAAGGCTTGGATTTGAAATTAGGGTTAATCATTAGTCAAATCAAACTCCGCGACTCGTTTCAGCAATCTCTGAAGTCCCTCTGCTGCGATGTTTTCTTGAAGTGATTCCAGCTTTTTGACAGCAACATGGCGTCCGATTCTCCATATTCAGATCGCAAAAGTGAGTCCCTGAACAAACTTGAGAGAAGAAAGCCATCATTTTCCGTCGATTCCTTCATATTGGACATCGAATTGATCGCCCGATTTGCCAGATTTTGATTCGCCAGCTATTTTCTCACGGGGTGTTGTTTGGGGGTTCTTGTGATTCTGCAGTTGTCGTCCACTTGAGGGCCACTGGCGATGCTCCTATTATGAAGCAAGCGAAATTCAAGGTTAGTGGTTGTACTCCTCAATTTCTTAACGTCATCGCTTATTGGATTCGTGGGCATGTTTCTGCGTCCGGTTGCTGACTCTTTTAGCGGTGTTTGGTTCATAAGGCCGGTATTTCGAATTTTTGAAAGCGTGATCCCACGGTTTGTTGACATCGCTCAGTGGTGATGAACGATTCATTCGTCCAATTAGTTGCACTGCAATGGAAGTTAATTTTTCACCGGGAAATCGAGGCTGCACTACGTGTGCTTGATCAAATGCTTCTTGTAAATTTCCAAGTTCTTTTTTTCCCTTTATGCAGCCATAATGCGACATTAAAAAGACAGAGGAATGCAAAAATGGTGGTAGTTTGAGCCGGGTGTCAAGGTTCATTGGTTAGTTAAACTTCTGTGACAAGGGCTCTGGATTATCCAATATAGAGGACATTAGTAGATGGTAACAGGAGTATTCGCTAATTCATTGGTGGCATTAAACTGTAAAATCCCAACTTATCTATTTCAGATGGCTTATTTTAGATAATCTAAACGACGGTAAAGAAAGGACTTTGATTTCGAGGAAATTTGTACCATTCCAAATTTCAGTGCTTTGGACCTAGCAATGCCTCGAGTGTTGAAACTTATTCCTATCAATTTGAGTCATGCCTCCTTTTTGGTATTAAGTTGTGGATGATGAGCTATTTTGAGTCAATAGATTGGATATCAGACACCTACTGTGATTAAAATGCTTCCGCCATTGATCTAGGTTAGGTTATAGCTGTTACATAGCTGATTCAGGTCAGAGTTCATGCATCTTTGTAGGCAATTCTGGTTTGAACTAACTTTACTTTGGGTAAGATGTCTCACGTCAGGAGTAGAGGTTCAGTTTGCATGTAAGTTAATAAGCACCATTTAACAGTGAAAGTTGGGGGTTCATTTACATGATCTTTATTTAGTCTCTATTCTATAAATGAACCAAGATTTGAAAAGCAAAATCTCGCGCTCTTGGTCAAATGTCTATGGATTTACACCAGATATTACCGGATTGTTGTTATCGACCACGTACCGCCCATGATCTTGAAACTTAATAGATTAAATGCTTGGCGAGGCCATTCTCATACCTAACTCCATTTTAAAAGGGTTTTTTCCTTGGAGACCAGCATTAGTCAGATTTGCATGAATGTGTTTTAACATTAAAGCTTTGGTGGCATAAGTTGATCTATCTATTTTCCATGACAAAGTTGTTGGGTGTGGTGATATATTAAACTCTTGAATCTTTGATATTCACGCGATGATCACAATGATAACAACAGATATCTGGGGCAGAAAAATTTGCCAAAGTGATTGATTTTCTTTGCCGACAACTTCACCGGGAGACTTTGGTAGGTAGCTGCTACTGGTGTTTTTCCATTTTTTAGAAGGCATAGATTGTACCTTTAATAAATAACCCTTTTTTCCTGCTTTTTTTGGGCAGTTTGTCTATGTAAACAGTGCCTTCTCGCCCAACCCAGATGAACTAGTGAATGATCTGTACAAGGCAAGTGCTTTCAATATCACATATTTTACACTGCTGTTCCTCTCAATTTTGTGAGTGGAATACTGCTTGCTGCAGTTTCTCTCCTTCTGTTATATTTATTCAATTAGCTAAATATGAAATGACTCCGAGATAATGATTTAACGTAGGTAACTAAGAACAGGATTTGGTGTTGTCATTGTAGAAGTGGGCATGGGAGGTCGACGTAGTGTTATATAATTATTAGACCATTCAGGGACATTTGCCTCTTTGTTTGTGGTTTTTAGTTGTTGATTTATGCCCTTTGAAATCCATGAATTGTACTACTTGGGGGCAGAAGCTTCTTAATGGGGTACCCCTTTCTCAAAGATCTTGGCCCAACTAGTTAGGGATATTGTGTAGCAATCATACCAACAATCATCTGCTATTCTGGTCAGTTTGCTAGTGGTGTGATTATGGAAGATTGTTCATTTCTGTGGAAATCATGGAAAGTTTTGAAAACCTGGAACTGAGTTAATCTCTTATATATTGTGTAAATTGAATTCATTGCTGACTGTATCGGTCTCTCCTTTTAAAAGGCTTTACCTACTTACGGTCTTACATAAATAACTACTTCTAACTGTATTTCTGACCTAATTTATGGCAATCTGAATGATGCAGAATTTTGGCTTTGACGGTAAGCTCGTTGTTAATTATGCTTGTTCTATGGCATGGGGCTAAACATCAGTAACATCTGCCAATGTATCTGTACATGTAAGTAACTTCTTCATAGCATATGATCAGTCCTGTTCTCCTTTATATAATATTGGATGTAGGGGAAAAATTATTAATGATGCGTTTCCTTGATCTTGTGCCAATTTAGCTAATAAGTATGGCCTTTTTCATAATTTACATAAGTTTAGCAGTGTCACTGCAGATCTTTGACATGGCAAAACTCTTGTTGAGTCGCTTAATCTATGCTTTCAGTGGTGGCAGATCTGTTGGTTATTGAATTAATACCATTTTGGAAAGTGTTAAGTGTCCTCATTAAAATTCTAAAACATTGCCCATCAAGAGCTGTCAATTTCTTCGTAGGTTTTTTGTATAGAGGAACTCGCTGGACATTTGCCACTGCTTTAGAAACGTATTTGTACATTTTCTAGGATAAGGTTCACCTTGTATTCGTTGAGCAATGCGTTTGAATAATGAGCTGAACTGGTTAAAGCTAGTTGTACATCTTCACTTACTCAATTTTGTCTTCTTCTGCAGAAATTCAAGTGTACACTTCATTACACCATCTGCTTTAGACTCAGGATTCCCATTGAAAAACCCTAGTCAAAATACAGAACCTTCATGTTTCTTACATATTTTTATCTGTTTTTCATCACTTGGCTGATGAACAAAGCTAGGTGGGGATATTTCATACAAGGATCCAAACAAGAATGTGATTTGAGTCGACAGGAGTTGTACTGGTTCGCATTATTTTGTTATTGATGTTATTTCATGTTAGCTGCCCTCTCCTTTTGATATCGTGTTGGTCACGATTCCTAGTGTTTAGTTCTATCACCTTTTGAACTTTGACTGTCACTGAGTTGACATTGTGAGATATCTTTTTAGCTCTTACCCTACCAGCTTATATTACAGGGAAAAGAGAGGCAAATAGTTCTGTTCTATAAGACTTGCTCTGGAAGTTGTTTTCATTGTGGTATACCATGACGAATAAGTTTTATCGATCCATTTCAAAGCTAACTGACCAGGGGAGATCAGCAATCTTCAGGAAAAGCTGGAGATTGTTCCTTAAGACTATGTGAAGTTGGAGCGAATAATGTGGCAAGCATGCGTGATTGATGGTTCAGTGATGAGTTATACGAGATCGCTGCCAACTCATTTTCACATCTATGAGCTCAACTTGAATATCGGGGTCTGAGATGAGCACACTGTCCACTTCAGAAGTTTATATTTCGTACCGAAATGGACGCAACATGAATTTAAAGCTGAGTTATCACTTTCAATAGACTCTGCAGTATACGTGTAATATGGTATCTTGATCGGTCCTCTCCCTTCTTAAGATAGCATGAACTGGTGAACATGGTTTTCAATTGGTTTCATCTTCTGGTTCGCAAAGAATGGCGTCCATATGCTAAACATGTTAGTCACGCGAGCCAGTCAGCCATAGTCGTCTAAAGACGCATTGTGCTCGTGTTTGTAGTTGAAAAGACTTAAAAGTGAGAAGACAAAGCTCGTTTTCAGTGAATGATATTGAGTTGAGCATCTAGTTTTTTAATGTCCCTTTCTTTCGGTCATTTTGCCACTTTGCCGAACCCATTCATGCAGACTCACCTAACAAATAATGTCTTCCGAAGTGCTGATTAGTGATAAGACTCGAGGTCGGAGGGGCGCGATTTCCTGGAAGGAAACAAGGAACAAGAGAGAAGCTATAACAACCGTTCGATGGCTTTGGTTCTTGTGTTGCGTGCACAACGATTTCCTTAACTGAGATCGCTTTCGTCGAACAAGTCGTGCTTGGTGCGGATGATAGCACTAGAAGTTACATTATGAATGTTCACTATATCAATACCCCACCAAGAAAATAGCTTCTGGACAGGCGGTGACAGATTCACGTTTGGGTGTTTAACTTCTTTATGAAGCTATCGCATGAATTTCAATTAACATATTTTCAATCACTCCAAATCGTACTGTTGTCTCTCTTCTTCTCAATTGGATACGACTTGTGTCCATTGATAACTAAAACTCTGTTGCCTGGCAAAGTATTGCCACACTAAAGCGTCAGTCCATGCAAGACTCGAGCGATAGAATGAGGGAGGAGGATTATTTTTTACGGCCAAGACAGCGAATATTTTTTTTTCCGCGCCTGATATCACAAACTGATCGCACATCCTCGATCCTTACGACTTTCGCACTAAGTTGTGCTCATCCATCTCCTTGGGGAGACATATGTGAGTGATCAAATCTTCGATATCAGGTCAATGTTGAAGATTGCATGACAATGCTTTTTTCGGATGGAACACATTGGGTATTGCAGCCCCACCTAACGGGATATGCTGTGAGACATGATAAAAAGTCCCGAAACATGGAGATAAAAGTGGTAGTGGAAGAAGCTGATGTTTACACTTAGCACCCGTCGAAACGTTATCCGCCATTACACCTGAAAATACAAAACTGGAATTTATTCGCAAGTACAGTCTCCTTTTCGTCTGACTTTAATATTTTTCTCCCTTTTTCTGTTTCCTTTTTTATTCCCCTGCTTTCGCTGGATCCTCCATAGTGGGGTGGGAGTTACTTTCTCTGATTTGAATTCTGCAACATCCGATGTCACTATCCCTCGACACCCATCACTCCTAGTTGCAAATCTCCCGTAAAGCAGACTCATCGCAGGTTCCTTGAAATTCCCACGTCGAAAAAGAGGGATTCCTTGTGCTGTGAAAAGAATTGCAACAATGGTCATGATTTCTAGGCGAGCATCGGTTTCTTCTCTCCTACTTTTGGCAGGTTTATGGATTCTCGTTTATATAAACTTGACCCATCATCACCCCACTCGACTTTTCTTTTTCTTCTTTTAAGGATATAGCAGCCCACTCACGAAGCTAGCGAGGGAAAAGAAAAGCAAAAGGGGACTCATTTGGAAAAAGGATAATGGTTCCATTCATTCTACCACTGTAAAGTAGTGGTAAAGTTGTATGCAGACCCGATGTGGAGTTCGTTTTCTTATCCCTCGAGGATGGATTGATTTGCCGACCTCGAGAGCTTCGACGTGGAGGAGAGCTGTGATGCGCACGACTCTTGAAATGTCCATCCGATGCGTAAGGGCCTCGATTCCGAATTCGACCTGCCTGCCCGGTGGTCCAATCAGTACTGGTGAGATGGGTGGTCGCCGGTGGGGTCGTTCGTTAAAGGAGGGGAACATAAAAATCAGCAGGGAAGCAAGAGAAAGCAACGAGAATTATCAAAGCTTTCCCGGAGAGTGATGGAACATTGATTGACGACTGCCCCTTTTCACAAGGAGAAAGGCTAAAAGAAAACAAAGCAGAAAAAAAAAAAAAAAGAACTTGGGGGGAGCGGGGCGGGCTCCACAGCATGGCACTTCGCCATCCCTTTGCTTCCCTCTCGACGACTTCGATCGGATCCATATTCTCGATGCATACAATAATGTGCTCTCTACTGTCCATTTACTCCGGTGGCCCCGCCTCAAGCTGAGAGATTTGGAGCATATATGGTACTCAATGCACGGGTCTCGTGTCACTTTAAAGTGGGCGACTTATGTGATGCCCATTTCCACCCATCAACGCCATGTCCCCACTGCCCAAACAGTGTAGTTCTTGATGAGCAGGAGCAGCTCTTCTTCTAGACTCGATCTACTTACTGGAGAGGGCCATCATAGTTTGCGGACGCGAACTGGATCCATTCTGGCAATTCCAACGTGTCTCGATGGCTGCCAATCCTTTCAATTCATCCGTCAATCCACGCGAGAACGACACCTATCGGGGAGAACAAAGGAAATCAAAAAGGAGAGGGTAGATTGAGCAAAGGGCAGATCTCGGCCTCATGCGATTTTAACTGCTCGGCGTGGTGTCTAATCGTGTGGGTACTTGCAAAAGCTTGCGCCTTTAGATGTCTAGAGGCTCCACTGTGAATGATCAAAGTTTATTTGTCTAGGCACGGTCGGGTGCGTACATGATTCGCGAGTCATCGCCCGCGTACGGCTTCTTTAATCTTTCTCGATTGCATGTTGGATACGCCTCGACATTACATGTAGAGAGAGGGAGGGCAAGGTGTGCATGTGGATTGGACCCACGTGAAATGGACGTGTGATTTTTATGTGTGAATGGGAGCAAAGCATCGAAGTTGGTGTTAGTTTAATTCACACGTCCTTTTCAGGGCATTTCACGAACAGAGAGAGAGAGAGAGAGAGAGAGGGAAGGGTTGCCTTTATGTTGGCTTTTGTTTGGTTGGTGACATGAGGATTCCAATGTGCAATTCCCGGCTCTACTAAGATACCTCTTTTGCGCGAGATCAAATACGATATCATTATAATACGAGACATAATCAAAAGGTGGGGACACCTCGCGTTGAGAATAGCCACTTTGACAAGTGGTTTTAATACACCTTTTGACAATCCCAAAAATCATGTTCTCCCGCCCGAGATGCCATCCTTCAAGCAGCAGCAGCAGCAGGCATTGGAATCAAATCATCGCACGTTTCCTTTAAAATACAACGAGATGTTGTACGGTCGCAATCCAATGTGTAATGATGACCGCGGAACCCGGGGCCCGCCATCGTGGGTAAGCATGATGAGTCCGAGTTTAGTGCTCAAAGCTCGAGCCTTTATCTCATCTCCAAGGGAATCATGTGATATTAATAATGGTCCTTCCGCCCGGTCGTGATCGGTTGCTCCTAGCCATACGTAATTCAGAAAACCCCCCTTTGGGAGATTAAGGAATTCGAGTCAATGCCTCGGCCGCGCTCGAGTAAATAACGCATGATGACGGGCACGGGCGGAAGAGGAATTCGAGCCATGCACCATCTCCGACCGACGTGTAAAATAATCACGTACAAATCGTGTGTTAAAGTACATGCTTAGAAGTCAGAAAGATGTGGATCTCGAGTGGTCCCGTCCCATCCGGGATAACTCCAATCGATAGCTTCGCCACTCCGCAAGGATCACGTCAGGCAGCGTCGAATCGGACACAAGGATCACGGGAGTTTTCCCCGGATTAAACTAGCCGACGCCATTCGATTGACCCGGACGCGTGCCCGAGATGCACTGCGATTTAATCAAAGGGTCGAGTCAATTAGGCGGGGGGGGGGGGGGGGGGGGGGAGATGGGTCAGTCCCCAGTGGAACCCTGCCTAATGCGAACCAACAACGTCGTTCTCAATCAAGGGCGAGGCGCATCCGCTCCCCGATTTTACAGGTCAATGGTTTTTGAATCACGGCCGGGGGCCAGGAGCTAAAATACACACGCGATAACGACGACATGCCCATCTCCAACATGGACAGCCCGGTCGGCATCGCCATCGATGACTTCACCCTACCCAAAATGCGAAACCGCACAAGCGACGAAAGGAGGCGGGGGATATGAACCGTCGGGAGGCGAGGACAAGGAGGAGCTGTCAAGATCAGAGGATTGCGGGGTAAATTTGTGTGAATCAGGAGTTTAGAGAAAGGTGTGGTGGGGAACACGTGAGTGGGACAATTGCGTGGGCGATGGTTTGTGATGGTTGCCCCATCATCTCGGCCATGACTTTTGTGCTATCTGCGTAGGGGAAGATCAAGATCAACCACCATACTCATCGTCAAAAGCCCACTTAACTTCAACGCCTAAAGAAAGAACAACAGAAGAATCCCACCCAAACCCAAGAAGAAAGAGAAAAACCTCCACGACCGACGCCGCACAGGAACCATTTTTTCTCGTCACCATTACGGGCAGGAAAGAGGTGGTGGAAAAGTTGGTCTCGAGCCTTTTTAGGACATTAATGATGACGAAAGGGTCGAGATGATTGTTCAATTCAGCAGCGCGCACAATAATGGCGGAGCCTTGAACGGTGAACGCACGAATCGTCAATCGGAGGTGACCCTGCCTTAGTGGGTAATGATGTCGAAAGCGCCGAGCTTCCTTTTATTGGAACAACGTCTGGGATCGTCCTAAATACTAAAGATGTGGAGTTTTTAAAATAAGATTCGAGGAAGTGGGTGGGATCACCCCCTTTTTCTTATGCGGACACTTCTCCGAACTACTCCGGAACAGAATAGATTATTGACAAATCAACCAAAGGCGAAGAACCCCACCTCTTTCCTCCTCCTCCTCCTAGGCTCCTCCTCTTCCTTTTCTCGATTGCCCCACCGATGAAGGATAAAAGTACGTTTTCTCGTGGTCAATTATTGCGGATGGATCGTTATCAAAACTTCCCCGACCTAAAGATGGGTTATGTCCTGGATTTGTTTTTGGCCGCTAATGGAGGTGATGTCTAATTAATCTAATCCAACCGATCCACGAATTAAACGAATGAATGAATGAATAAAGAAAGGAAGGAAGAAAAAGAGAGGGGGGGGGGGGGGGGGAGAGGACGAGGACAGGAAAGGGACTGGGAATCGGATTCAGAGAGAGAGAGAGAGGGAGGGGAAGGAGGAGGGGCACGCCTTGTTGGTCAGAAAAGGGACAGACGGTCCCTGATCTGGCGGGGCCCACGGACACCTCCCCCCACCACCGATGATCCGTTCCACCGCAGACATCATTAAAGATCCGCTGTTCCCCCACTCATTATTGTCTCCGTGTTCCCCCCCTCCCACCACCTTCTCGTTGTTCGTTTTTTGCCCTTTGCACTTCACCGTCCCCATTCAATGCTGACTTTCGTCCTTTCCTGGGCCCCTCCCCCATGTCACCTCCTTATTCAATGCTAATATTTCCCCTTCTTCTCGATTTTCTTGAGTGCCAAATCGATTTGGTTTATGAGATTATTAAACGACGAGCAACATTTAGGGGCCAAGAAAGAGATAAGGAAAAGTTGGAGGGCGGTGGATTATATGTAGAAAGCAAGAGACCCTTTTGCCATCGATGACTCGTACTGTCTATCGATCGCTACCGTTATACAAAAGCCGAAAGGAAATCACCGATCTGTAAGATGGAGTCGGAGAGAACGGTGGCGGGCATGATTAGTAAAAATATATCGAATTTCAAATCATTAACCACGTCAATGTGTCCGAAGCTGTTCTGAGATAAGCGATTTAGATGGCAGCGAAATCCTTCGCGGATAGGAGATTCCGCTTCGACTCTTCGGACGAAACGTTGATCCTGAATTTCCCCCAAAAACTTGGCCCGGCTGTAAAAATCGGACAGCATTGCTGAGTAAAATCACGAGCGGCCCGAACCGCAACCGGACCCCTATTTGAATATCAGGGGAGATGCTGATTCCGAGGCGACCCCGCACAATGCTTGGGAAATTGGACTCCTGACCTCTGACCCTAAAATAAACCCCTTCCTTCGCAAAGGGAGGATCCTTCATCTCTCTCTCTCTCTCTTTTCCTTGTAATTTTTCCCGTAGGTCATGGTCAACTTGCAACCACGCTGAAATGTCGGATCATCTAAAGTATTAATAAACCTTTGCTCTCAATTTTTCGATCTATGTCCTCGGACTAAGGAACTCGCGATCCACCGTGACCCGGATGCCTATATCTCGGGACGAGTACGGGATGCACACTCAGCACGTCGGAGTCGAGCTCGTGAGCTCCGGCATTAGGGATTCCTCCGTTTCTTTGCGGGGATCGGGAGAATTGGAACGCCTCCCCCCCTCCCCCCCTCCAAGTGTCCCGAGTCCTTAAAGGATCCGGAACTAATTATGGTTGAAACCACGTCCTTGTATCGCCGAAAACGACGGGTCGTCTATGTATTATTGGTGGGGGGGACTTTTTTTTTTCCTCTCGTATGTCGGGACGGTTTTCAACGACAGAGAACCGTGGCTAAGGATGCCTAGAGCCGATTAGGTTGGACGTTGATTGCTTTTGGGGTTTTCCAGCATCTCTCGTGAGCGTCCGTTATCATCATCCAGTAAGGGATGCGCAAGCCGAAGATGTCCCGATCGAAATTAGCCAAAGAGTCTTCCCCTCCCCCTCCGGTAGTCTCGAGCGCCTCACCTGCGAACACGCTATTGCCCTTCTCTCTCCCTCTCTCTTGCTGTCCTCTCTCAATTTCTGCAGGCCGCTTCCGAGGAAAACGACGTGACGACGCTGTCCGAGAGACCCACGTCCCGTCCGTCCGTTGGTTTCTTCTGTCGCGTCCTTTGTTCGGGGCATAGGAGGAGTAGTTTGTTCCTCTCTTTTCAATTGGGATAAAACCGGTTGCCAAGTCCAGCTCCGAACGAGGCCACCGCTCGTTCACGGACGTGTACAACGTGCTGCATCTCCCACGGAAAATCCTTTCTTTTGCGGTGGCACTGACGAGAGTCGAATGGCTAGGAGCAAAATGACGGGGTCCCTGATGACCCCCTTCGGATGGCTAGGAGCACTAGTCCACGAGACGTTCGTTTTGCGAAAGGGAACTGCTAATAAGTGCTCTTTGGGGGAATCGCGTGGTTTGTCATAGAAGGGAAGTTTCGATTTCTCAACGCGCCTCTATCGATAATCAATGCACCGAAAACTATGACGTTTCCCGTGTCGGTGGCTAACCCAAGTGCCCCGTCCGTCGGTGCATTCACGACAGGGTTCTCGATCGGCTCGCGCTAATGCAAGTGCGCTCAAAAGAAACTCGGTAACTCGCCGTTGATGGGCCAGAAGATGAGCATTGAACCTGGCGTCGGCTTAGTTTAACGAGTCGTCTATGGAAACGAGGCGAGAGAGAGCGGCGTCTTCACGACGTCCGTAAGCAGATGACTCGTCGGATAACGAGGCTATCGCCTCCATTGATTGACGAGCTCGAATAAGATAAGGCCTCGGGGCTGGACAATCGACCGAAGCGGCTCCGGAGGGGAGGGTTCAACCTGACAGCAACGTGCGATGGACGACGCTCCACCTCGTTCGAGGCGTTCGACCGGTCAATTCCCCTTCATATTTTTTTACGAAAGGAAATAGAAAGGAAGAACGGAGGAAGGAAGTCGAGGGCGAGTGGCCCCGTTCCAACAATGCTGACCGGCTACTGACTCGCCCTAACGTCGGGAAACCGCCTCGCCCGGTGCGACGGTGCACGGCGTTCGGAACATGTGAGCATGTCAAAGCGTCGGAATCAATTCATTCATTGAAGGGATCCGTTTGCGTCCGGGAACTCTGCCTCGCGTCCACGACACTGGTCGAGGGCGAATCGACCCGAGGGACCGGCGATAGCGAGATCATGATTAGAGACCGTAGAATACACGGGATACGTGGCACGCCGAAAGGGAGAGTATAGACGGACCAAAGCAATGGAGAGAGTTTGCCTAATCGCAGCCACCCGTACCCGAAAGTTATTTATTTATTTGAAAAAAGAAAGAGGGAAAAGAGCAGAATAATCCAATATTAACGAGTATAAAATAGTCAAGTCAGAAAAGCACGAGGGGCAGTTCTGACAATGCACACGCTGAATTGACAAGCCCCCGAACTATATAAGAGGAGGGTATAAAGTCGCATAATATTAATATCAGTAATTAGATTCTCACAAATCCTGACAGTGCCCCCCCCGCCACCTATAATTTGGACTGCATGCACTTCCTCCCTTTCCACTAGTCCTTGCAGCCTCTCTCTCTCTCTCTCTCTCTCTCTCTCTGTCTCCTTCTCCCTCCGCAGCCTCAGAAAAGCTCGAACGAGAGCAAGCGCAGCGACGGACCTCCCTCTGTCTCTCTCTTTTTCTCATGGCGGTGGAATCTCGGCATCTCCATCTTTTCCCTCCGCAGCTCCTCGGCAACAGGTGGGTACCCTCTCTCCTTCCCTCCTTTTCTTGACCTCGCGTGTCTTCGTGTCCGGGGGTTTTTGCTGACGGCGATGGATTGCCATCTTTTCGTGGGTTGGATGCAGGGAAGGGGGGATGATGATGACGAGCACCCACCCCACTGTGGAAGCGAACGCCAGCATGTACAGCTCGCAGCCGGTGTACGGGCTGCCCCTGTCGGGAAGCTCCACCGCTAATTCTCTCCTGTTCCCCCTGTACAATCACCATCTCAGTACCCAACTCTCCGGCGCTCGCGCCCTCGATGATTCCCCGCATCTTAAGACGACGACGACGCCACTGAAGTCGGAGAGCGGAATCACCTACATCAACAACAACACCACCCTTCCTTCGCTATCGTCGTCCTCTAGAAAGCGCCCCAGAGACTCTAATCAAGCCCTGTCATTCTCGACGACGGAAATTCAGCCCGACGGCAGGGGTAGTTGCGGCCGCTTCGCCTTCCTCGGGGAGGATGTTTCTCTCCACGTCCACCACCAGTTGCTCGACGTCGACCGCCTCATTTCTCAACACGTGAGTATCGACCCCATCGCTATGTTCGGGGATCTCCTCGTTCGGCCGTTACTTTTTTATGAGCTTCTTCTGGCCGTTGGTTGATTTCCAACTGTAATCGACGAATCAACAGATGGAGAAGCTGCGAGCGGAGATGGACGAGCAGAGAAAGAGCCAAGCGAGGAGGCTCGCGGAATCGATCGGACAAGGCCTCGCGAAGAGGCTGCGAGCGCGTGAGGAGGAGATCGACAAGATCGGGAAGCTGAACTACGCGCTGGAAGAGAGGATCAAGTCGCTGTGCATCGAGAACCAGATATGGCGAGACCTGGCGCAGACAAACGAGGCGACCGCGAACGCGCTGAGGACCAACTTGGAACAAGTGCTCGCGCAAGTCAAGACGGCGGCGGACGACGCGGTCGACACGGCCGACCTCGACGACGCAGGGAACCGCCGCCGCAACGGCGGCGTCGACGACAACGCTCTGTTGGAGGACGCGCAATCGTGCTGCGGGAGCAGCGGCGAGGAGGAGGGCCGCGAGGGGAGGCTGGGGTCGGCGGAGGAGGGAAGTCGGCGGTGGTGGTGCAGGGAGTGCGGGAAGGAGGAGGCGCGCGTGCTGATACTGCCGTGCAGGCATTTGTGCCTGTGCCCCGCCTGCGAGCCGTCGTGTCGTGCATGTCCGGTGTGCAAGTCGGCCAACAACGCCAGTTTCGTCGTTAACGTGGCGTGAACGTGAACGTGAACGATGGAGATGGGAAAAATCCCAAAGAAATGTGGAATTGAAAAGTTAAAAAAAAAAACAAGGTGGAAAATATCTGCACAGTTGTTGATTACTACGAGACTATTTCTTCCCTTTTTTAATTTATTTTTTATATTTTTTCGGGGGGCAATTTGGTCCCTCTACTCAGCTAGAAATTGGGCCGCGGGTATCGACGTGACGGAAGGGGGGAGTACCATACACTCGTCACGTATAAAATGTGGCGATTAGGTGCGCTTAAGTTGGTGGGCAAATGTGTTGGTGTGTCGACAAAAAGTTCAATCTCGTGAAGCCACTCGGGGGGAGATTCAAATCTCTTCTTCTTCTTTTTTGAGCTTTTTTTTTTTACCCAATCTTGATTCTTAGACTTGCTTTAAAAAATAAAAGAGGCGAAAGTGGAGGATAAAATTTCGCGAGGATGAGCGGACGAGAAGAAAGAAAGGGCGAAGACAGGCGGAGCGTGGGAGGTACGCGCCGCTAGAGAGCGACAGAAAAGCTGACAGGCGAAGGGGTGGGGGGGGAGGGGCGCGCGCAAATGTCGCTGTTCCTCTGCATTTAAATCTTTCTCTCTCCTCTGTTCTCTCCCTTTTTCTCTTTTCTTTCAAATATTTTTGGGGTCCTGTCGCCACTGAGTTCGCCAGTATTCTGCCGCTCTGCAGCAGATCGCCAGCGACCGTAGTCGTGGTGGGGCGCCATCTCTCTCTCTCTCTCTCTCTCTTCATTTGGCAGAAAATAAAATTTAAAAAAAAAGGAGGAGAAGAAACCCCAATAAAAAATAAATGAATAATCATGCAGCGATCGAGATTTGCGAGCGGAGTTCTATTTTAAGTTAAGTAGAACGTATGTATATATATATATATAGATATATATATTTACAAAAAGACCCCCAACAAAAAAATAAATAAGAGAAAAAAAGAAAACCACCTGACATGCAATATTTGCATGGGTTCGTTCGCACATTACGATTTGCGGACTCCGAGGCCGCCACGTCATCCTCCATGCATCGCGACAAAGGGAGGAGGAAACCCTCCCTCACTTCCCCAATTGGTCGGCCCCGTTTTACCGAGCCGTTTGATTAGGGGCCGGTGCTTCGACATGGTTGGGGGGGCCGGAACAGCACTCGCCCAACAGTGTCCTGCTGCTCCTCTCGTCAGAACGTGTTATGATTCCAACGGCTCGCCATCTATCCTCCCACCTCCACTGCGCTAACGGAGGGTCCTTCTTTCCGACCTACCTGATGCGTCGGCGGAGCCCGTTTCCGTGACTGAGCTCCCGAGGGGCACGAAAGTCGCCGGGCGTCGACGTCGGAGCAGCACTGCAGCGGTGGAACCGGCGAGCGAAACGGCGTCAAAGGCTGGCCCAAGAGCCTAATCCACCATTGGCGGGACGGCGGAGCTGTTATTCATTTGACTAACTCCGAACGCTCCCCAAGATCTGCCGGAAGAAACTAAAATAAAAATGCAGAGGTTGGCTTAGGTGAACTCACGACAACGGGTGACCGAGGCCGACATGACGCCCGGCCTGACCCGACCCGATAATTTTCAATGCTTTTGTTTGACCGGGGTTTAGTGTATATGCACAGATGAGGGTGTCGACAAACGTCTCGCTCGTCCATCTGTTGAATTCGGAAATTTCTCGTCGCGTCACATTCCGAATACGAATGAAAACGTTCATTACAAAATAACTGTCATTCTTCTTGTCTGGATGTTTAACAAGCGCGCCCGAGGACAATGGCTAAAGACACTCTGTTTTATTTAGCCATTGTCCTCGTAGCTCAGCAAGAATTTATATTCCTTAATCTCAGAATTAGAGCAGTTGGTTATTGCAGTTACCTTCCCTCCCCCAAAAAATTTCAGTAATCAATTCTCCGTTACCACATCTAATCCACACAGCTCGAAATTAAATTCATAGGGAGAATATATGATTCTTACGCTTTAATGTCATCTTTAAACTTTTATTTTGTTTCGTATGGTCCTTAAATTTTGGCCAAACATGTAATGTCTTCTCTATACTTTAATTTGTCTAATGTAGTCCCCTATCTTTTGGTACATGTTTAATTTAATTCCCAAGTTACATAAAAATATTTGGTTTAATTTAATTCCAATATGGAGTAATGTTGATATTATATTGTGATTTGAGTGGATTATCTCATATGGATAATTCAGTATAAACGTTATTTTTGTGTTCACTATTTAAATTTATTGGATTGCAAGTCAAGTCATCACATTTCATTCACTTGAATTAGTAGAAGGATGACATTAGAAATTTTTGTTCACATAGATTAGGAATTAGATTGAGAATTTACAAAAAAATTTCAAGAATAAATGAAAAATTTATAGATGACATTTACTCATTAGGTTAAAGTTCATAAATAAAATTAAATACATCAAAAATGCATAGATTGCATCGAATATTGAATCAGAGTTCAAGAATTATCTCTGTACATGTACCCTGTTCTTAAGAGATGAATTTCCTTTTTCTCCGGTCTGGCAGCTGAGGACTGCAGCACAAATTGCTCTTCCAATAATTTCTCTCTCTTCAATCCATCGATCTATCTCCACACTCTGAGCTCCTCTATTATTGCCCTCGGCAACAGGAACCGTACCGTGCTGTTGATCGGGCAATTATGAAAACCCAAAAGGACGCTTCGAGAGGAAGGGAAAAGACAGAGAAACAGAGGAAGGTACGAGCAAATGCATAACTTCATCAGTCTACCCCGTAGCGCGAGATTCCCTATTCACTGCGGTAGAGCAATTATAGTCGGTGGGGATGGCATGTTGTCATGATTGATCTGGTCAGTGCAGGACAATCATGGTCACTATCATTATGATAGGAAACTTTGTTTTGCTGGACCTTTCGTCGTTTCAATCTCAAATCCGACTCCATTCGACTTATTCACAGACAAAAGTCAGGCAGGGGAATCGAACGGGCCAAAGGATGGGTCACTCCTTTCGATTCACAGAGGAGAAAAGGAAGAGACCCTGCCCTTTGTACCAAAGATTTGCCGCGACAGAACGGGTCGGGCGCGTCTGTCGTTGTTCCGTGTCTCGGACAGGCGCACGCCCTTCCCGTGCTCGGCTTTTTCTTGAAAGAGGGAAATTGACAAGGCAAGGAACAGAGAGCATCGTTCGACCGTAGGTTTTGTAGTCCCATCGAGCCTGCGCAAAACACGTGGGGAGCGAAGAAATCAGCTGGCGCGAGGTGATTCTTGTCCTCTCGTCGTTTCTTTTGTTAGAAGACTTTGCAGGGTTTCTTGCAGTTCCACTGGATGAATACTGGAAACGGTCCCCGCAATAATATTACTGCAGGAGTCCGTTGTACTGGATCTACCCACCAGATCAACGCCCGACCCAAACTCACATAAAGCGCGTGGTTGAGACACCCAGGATTTTCACTACGATGCTGAATATGACTGGGATGAACGCAAAGGAGAGTTCGTCCGAACTCATCGATTTGAGCTAGCAAGGATGCACATGGCCCGTCGATTGTTCTATGAAGAAATCGATTGGCAGGTTGCGACAAGTGGGCAGAGTCAGTTCGATCAATCAAATTTAACCCATCTGGTCCATGCGCCCTTTACCGCGATTTTCCGAATAGAGAGAGAAAGACGGAGAAAGAAATTGGAAATTGAATTGAAAAGCAGAAAAAGACATTGCACCTATCTGAAATATTCTTCTACTACACTCCTTATTGGCGAGCTTAATGAATGATATTCTAACCCTCCTTGCGAAGAAAAAGACTTTTCTTGCATCTCCAACCTTCTTGCCTCCAACTAAACTTTTCTTTTTGCACAGTGATAACAATTTCCAAGCCCGCATCCCATGATCACACGAAGCCCACACGAACCATATCCATATCCCACAAAAGTAAATGGCTCAACTTAAGCGACGCATAAATCCCAATTTAGCTAAGGTGTTCCCAACGCTGAACTGGACTTACCATGACACGAGTCAGAAAACTCTAGTCCATCGTAGCCTTTCATCACGATCCTGCTAAACTTAATGATCGTGACTGCACGTCCATAGACCACCGTTCATGCAAGCACTTCTATCTAAATGACTTTGTTGCACACAGTACGCGCCCACAGCAGGTGTTTATATACTTACATTTGGCCAATGATAGCCAATGCAGTGAAAACCATTCAGACAGCTATCTATGATTAGCTTAATCTCCCGCCAGTTTTTCAAGCTCTTGCCCAAATCGACGTAGTTGGTCAATCGCAGAATCTTAAGATGTTCCTTCTGGATTACTTGACTGCGTTCCCTCTAATGAATGAATATAGACTTTAGTATGACCACGAGCAACTTGAAACCGGTTTTTCAGGGAATACTCCCAACTTCATGCAGCCATATCCATGAACTGCTCGCCATTTAACTGGTCTTAACTTCGACACAATCAAATCACAACGAGCAGCATTCCATTAAGCATTCTAGGCAATCCACACTCAAGAAATCCGCCCATAATTCCAACAGGACCAGCCAAGAGACAACATTCGCGTGGGTTGACCATAGACATTTTTCCATAGCAAAGCTTTGTGAGGCAGCCCTTAAGCTTAAAGTCAATTGGAATGGCGCTGCAGATTGGAAATTCATCTGCAAATTCATCTGACCTTTTCCGCTACGATAAAATGCAACCATAAAACAGAATAATCAACTTCTACAAGAAAAGTCTAATAAGACAGATTCAGAGTTGCCCGGCCAAATCAATCCTCTAAAAGATGAACATGGTCATAATTACAGCCATAAAGTTCCTCCACAGAAACAAATACCACATAACTTTCAATTTGCTGGAAACTTCCTCTCTTGTTCCTTCTCTCTGTTTCTCTCCCCCACGATCAGAGGGCTGCAGGGATGCGAGTAGTGCGAGCGAGGCTGGGGAAGGGAGGTGCAGACGGGACAGGAAAGAGAAGAGGGGGAAGGAAAAGAGAATTTACCTATGGCTTACGAGGTGGCGAGCTGCTGCTGCTTGTATCGCTGGAGCTTCTTCCCCTTATGGGCCTGAAAATGTAGTGCTCAGGATCATTCTTATGACCATTAAATCAGAGAAACATGCCAATGAGCCACGTTTAAAGCAGACAACCACCATCAGTAGAAGCCAACAGCTGAGCAACATAGCAATACAAAGCAGAACTTGGAAGGCTACACGACTGTTAGCAGCTGTACTTCCACTGTAGAAGTTCTGAATGCCAAAGCCCAGAAATCACATTGCACACAAACAACTGTAGTTATTGTGACGCAAGGTTTACTACAAACAACTATAGTTATTGGCACAAATAAATGATGCTCTCACAGGGCACTAGATCTAAATCCTCAAAGACAATCTAGGAAAGAAAAATACCTTCTAGGGCTGCGACTCGCTATTCGCCGTGGTATCTGTTAAATTTATAAAAGACAATAAGAAAAAAGTCCTCATCTATTAGCCATTAGAAAAAATCACTAGCAGACAACACAAACCTTGCGTGGACTTGGTGAGTCAGAGTACGACAATGACCTGCCGCGCCTTCCTTGTGGTGCTCTACCTCTGATAGCATCATATAGCATGAAACAGTCAAACATATAACATCCAAACTATGCAGAGAAGATGCGCACGAGACGCAACCATGACACAACAGCACAAACCTGCCAGGCAGGCCATCATGCGCAAGTTTTCCTTAAGGAGAGGAAAAACATAACTAGTAAATCAGATGTACCTCCTAGGAGAAGGTGATCTTGATGGTGATCGAACAACCCTGCGCACTGGAGAGCGGCTACGCCGTCGACTGATCGGAGACCTTCTAGGTGGACTTCTAGCTCGTCTAGGTGGTGAACTGTAACAGTAAAAAATTCGATGAGATCAAAAAGTAGAGAACACAGAAAATGAGGAGCACAATGCACGCCACCATGAATTCGTCTTGTAAGATTAAGGTATTTGCTTCAGGCATATGGCCTATGGAACTCGTTAATCAGTGAAACGGACACAAGCACCACACTCAGAACATGAAGTCAATATGATCAGCAGGCCAATAACTAATGAATTAATAATAGTACTTGCTCTAGGGAAATCCTCAATCCACTATTTCAATAACATGCCACACAAATTATAGCTCGCCCACGAACATATCATAAGGGACAAAGCACCCTGCAAGCTCAACTTTACAATATGCAAATTACAGATGACGTCATCTTACCGGCGCCTGGGAGGAAAGGGCGAACGTCTTCGAATTGGACTAGCCCGAGTTCTACGCGGAGAAACCCTGATCATGAGATATTAGTAACACGGTTTAAGAATAAAATCACAGCAAGAAAGCATGCAAGCAACCAACCAACCTTGGAGGGGACCTATGCCGCCTCGGAGGAGATAACGGAGAACGAACTCTGCCCGGGGATGCAGGCCGCCTTCTTGGAGGTGTCTCACCACGTCGATAGGGGGACTCACCTCGACGGCGGATCGGGGACTCTCCTCGTCGACGTGGGGACGGATCTAGCAGTCTTCGAGGAGATCCACCTCTACGAGGTCCAGGAGATCTTCTTCGTGGTGGTGGGGAAAGAGCTTTCCGACGAGGAGGAGCTACATAAAAAAGCTTGTAAGCATGCAATGATGCATGTGTCACAATGAAAAACGACTAAAATTTTGCAACAAAGTCTGGCATTGCAAACATACAGTCTCTTGACTGTTTAGATCCATCTTTTTCTGCGTCAGCACCGATATGATCAGATTTCAAAGCATCTTTCTTCAAAGCTGTTGGAGCAGTTTTTGTTGGTGGCGAAACCTTTTGTCTAGGCGGTAATGTAAACTTGGCCCGAACAAGATTTCCATCAATTTGTGCCTACATAGAGACTGTAATTTAGCCTCTTTTCTCGATATTAATATTCAAAAGGTTCTCATAATCAGGCTACCCATGGTAAGCCAAACTTACTCCATCCATATACAGTTGAGCTTTTTCAGCATCAGCTCTTGTTTTGAACTCGACATAACCATATCCTTTTGGAAGATTCACCTGAAACAGGATTAATGTTATTATACGTAATGGGTGTACATTCATGCACAAACTACAAACAAATATGTGAACTCACAGTACGGTCCATGGCAAGCTCCACGTGCACAACTTCACCAAAGTTACCTGGAAGAGAAAAGGTTAAAATGACAAACTATGAGTATTATCCTGACATAGGAAACTGAAGAAAACACCAGTTAATGAATATCATCACCGTAAAGGATATAACTGCCCAACCAAGAAACTCTAAGGAAACAACCTAGCAGACCGGAAACTGTATTTTGGTCATTCACAATCATTAAAGACAAGAGCTTGAAAACATCTGATTGATAACTTAAGTAAAAGCATCTTCCCCAAACAAAATATTATCTGCAAATTAAATGCATCAGAATTGCATGAGCAGACACGAAGAAAGCCAAAGTTGAACAAGCATACTTAATATACTACATGGACATCCCTCCAACCAAGGAGAACATGGTCTTAAAGTTCAAGAACTCAACAAAGAGCGGAATCATAAGGATAAAAGGTAACAGATGATATGCATTAGAATATGGCGATGAGATGAGAATCTTCCAGGTGCATCATAACAAATCCCACAATCCAGCATTACTATTTCAATCTGATAGAAGAATTTGTTGTGCCAGCTGAGAGTGAACCAAAATAACCAAAGTACATGAAAAATGAAATTGTCTTACTGAATATCTCCTTCAGGTGGCCTTCATTAACATTTCTGCTGAGTGAGTCTATGTGAAGAACAAGGGATTCTCGAATAGGAGAAGCTTTCCTGCAATTATGATATGTTATGCAACAAATAAGACATAACAGCAAATGAAGAAAACAATTCAATACACTAACAATATAAATTCCCCATTTTGCGTTTGATCCAGAGAAAAATTATTGTTAAAAGGAAAATGCTTTACAAAAAATCATTATCAAGCAAAATGTTTTCCCCATTTCATGTAAGGGAATTCATTTCCATAGTTTTAAGAACAAATATTCTGATTTTGCTATAAATGGATTTCCATTGAACGATTATTTTAGCAAACCAAATGCATGAAACTCAAGAAAACTAATTCGCGAAAAATGCTTCCACTCAAACAACCACATCCTAAATGCTATTATCTTTGCACGACCTATAATGAGCTGCTTAAAATGTAATTCCTACCAAGTAAGATTTTGATTTAGCTTGTCAAAGATCAAAATCCTTACCTAGGGGGTGGAGAAGCTCTCTTAGGTGGCGGCGGCGGTGGCGGCAGTGGCAGTGGGGAACGGCCTCGCTTGACTACCTCAGGGGAACTGCAGAAAAGGGGTGGACTTAGATATGATGAAATAGAAGTCAGCAACGGGACATTCAAAAAGATAAGTGACCAAAAAAACAAGCATGCAATTCTTATAGACCTCCCTCGATCGAATCATCGAGCCTATGAACCTAGCTAGAATCTAAAAACTGCACCGTTCCATAACAACGGACTCTCTCCTCGGATCTCTGTCCATTCTCAGTATCAAAACAAGCACAAATCTACACTAGTAAGAAAACGAACAGGCTGGCCATCAAAAGCCTGCTTACACGACCAGAAACAGTTGTAAGCTCTAGTTCACATCTAAAATTCCAGCTTTCCACAAACCAATTAGATTCGATTTGCGCAAAAAGAAAAGGCAAACAGGCAGAGAGGGAAAAAGGAAAAACCTTCGGCGGTGACGAGGGGGGCTACGGCTGCGAGGGCTGACGCTGCGGGAAGGAGAGGAGGAGGAGGTGACGGATCTGGAGCGAGAGCGAGACAGGGACTTGGACGGGGAGCGGGACCTGGAGCTGGAACGAGAGTCGGAGCCCGAGTAAGAGCGGGATGGAGAGGAGGACCCGGACGCGGAGCCCGAAGGGGAAGCGCGGCCTCTGCTGGGCTTCGCCATGGCTTTGGGTGGGTGGGAGATCGGGGGGAGCGAGCGAGCGAGCGCGCGAGCGAAACCCTAAGATAAACCCCCGCGCCTGTCGTGAACAGTTCAGAAAGACGACGCGCAGAAATACGGGAAACGACGGAATGGTTTTCTTATTATTGAGCTTTCCAGGGGTAGGAAGTTGGGGGGGAAAACCAAAAAAAATCTACCAAAAACTTAAAACTATGTTAACTATTATATGTTTTTAAAACTATGTTAACTATTATATGTTTATTCTAAATTTTGTATTTACACGACATGATTTACTTTAAACTTTTTATCTCAAAAAAATATCATGACATTAATAATTAGAACTTGTATCGTTGCGACAAATAATATTATGATAAATGTGTCGTAATAATATAAGTTTGGAGTAAATATGTAATAATTATATAAAATTATAGAAAAAATTATGATTTATAATAATTATAATAATTTTTTTAATAAAAATGTATCAACAGAAGATATAATTTAAGAGAGGAGAAAAAGCACCGGCTTTTTACTTGGGCGCCCAGTTGAGCCACCTTCCATGGGTAACTTATAAACAAAAAACCGTCAAACTTCACCTGTGCAATAATTTTCGCTTAGACTTTCATGGGTCACGTAAAAATGTAATTTCTAGCCGAGATGTGCGCGCATTCAGAGTGTGCCAAGGGAGAGAAAATCGACCAAACCATCCAAAATTAAGTATATAATACAATCGATTCAATCGTATCTCGTGAATCTTGTAATGTTCCCAAAAGTAATTTTTTAACAAAGTGGCACATAATGACCGATGGATACAATTATGTAGAGATTGGACCGGTTTCATAGACCCACTCGAGAACTGAACCAAACTAATAGTCCGACTTCTCGGTGGATCTATGGAACCAACAGACGATTTCATGTTCCAAATTTCTAGACTGATCCTTAATGAATGTTTCTTGATTCTAGGATGGGAATTGCCCACCTAAACCATGCTCATCTCTTGTGTGCATGCGGTGTCTAAGGGCGGCAAACACGAATGCTGCGTCAGCTGAAGCGGCAGCTAGGAGAATAGAATTCTTCTTCTCTTTTCTCGAATTATGCCAGTTTCCTATTAAATCGTCTCTCAAAGAGGCACATCTAGGCCCAAATCATATCTTTCCGTACATCTCCCTTTTGAATGGAAGCTCGCGAAGGTTTCTTTGAAAAATCATCTCCCTTTCCATTGCAATTTTTTTTGCCAAACTAACGTTCAGAGTCCAAGGACATATAACTTATGAAGGAACAACAAAGCTTATTAATAGGTCGATCGATTGCGCGGACAAATTATAAAATCGAAGATAGTTAGCGGATCTTCATTAGGAGATCCAAAACCATTGCAAGACAGATTGGAAAAGAAAATTCAGACCAAAGCTGTTAGAAAAAATATAAAGGAAAATCGCAGGGAGTCCATGTTGCACTAGTACGATCTTTTGCAAATGTATCGTAAAGCTGCAAATATAAACATTTAAATGTTTAGAGATGAGCCTTTATTTCGTGGAATTTAACATAAATATTTCCATGAACCTGAACATTCGAATTGTTCAGCTCTGGCCAACGGCACGGGAGGCATGACATGTCGAAATAGAGACGAGGTAGCTTCAATGAAAGTACTTCCTCGAGAGCATCTGAGGAGTATGGTGACAGCATTACGAGAAGACCGCCAGCGTCGGCTAAAGGAAACACGAACGGGAAGCATTCCAGGGACGAAAGTAGATCAGTGATCATATCCTTTCAGCAGAAATCTGCAGGAAGCAACAAAAATCTAGACAGAGAAAAGCTAGCAGAGGTGACTCGGCATAGAGTATTCAGAAGGAATCCAATGCATTTTGTGCCTCTACTAGAGGAGAACGCATTGTCCAAAGTCCCTTGATGTCTTAGTACTTTTAGCAATCGTCCATCAGGAGTTCTCTTTTCGTGATTCCTTCCATCAACTTCTGCACCAGTCATTAAGGGTGCAAGCTTTCCGTTCCAATAATCTTGTGACTCCTGTGAGGAATCAGTGATTAACTGGCTAGCGTGTTTTGATTACGTCTTAGAAGTGTGGTTGAAGTAGTGCCTGTGTTATGATTATGTTCAGTTTCTTCTGGATGAAGGTCTTGATTTCCATTGTTCAGCTTGTGTAGCTCCTAATAAAGGGTTTTATGGAATAAATTTTCGTTGCTGTCAGTCACTTACAACGCAGTAAAATGTAATTGCATCAAATGAAATTAATACACGTCATGAATTTTCGCGAAATTTAAAAATCCTACTACTATTTTTGGTACCAAAACCATGTTGCTGTTTTATACTGACGAAGATTGGGAAGTCGCTAGAATAAAATTTCATGAACAAAATCGAACTCTGTTTGGTGACTTGTCTCTCTCTCTCTCTCTCTCTCTCTCTCTCTCTCTCTCTCTCTTTTGGGCCTTTTTATGCAAGTGCCTGGTTGCAAATTATTTGATTTCCCGAGTGGGTTTTCTAAGGAAGAAATGAAGAGGGAATAGGATTCTATATTCTCGTTGTCAAGCTTCATGCAGAACATTTTTCTTGTTCGCAGACTAATTTGAAATCGATGTCAGGCCAACACATATAAATAACTAAGATTTGTTGTATGAAAAGATCGCTTTATTTAACAATCGTGGAGAGATATTACATTTATTACCTTTCATTTAGCTCTCAAAATGATAATAAGTGACAAAATTGCAAAGGACTCTCGTTGCGAAATCGCAATGATAGTTATCAAACTTACAAGCTACTTGCTAAGAATCTGTATGGTCAAAACCTTGCATCTCGTTCCCATAATAATGCTGATAACAGCAAATATGGGACAGACAATAACTCAACATTATTGACCATCCTCATGATATTGCTAGTGCCCCTGTGGTTTTTATCGAGTTAATTTATAACCCTATAAGGATACTTTTCAGTAAAGGAATGTTCTTATGGAGAGAGAAGGCATTCATGACTGTGCCATTGATGGTCCCATATGGCCCGTACTTGCGGATTCCAAATGGTCAATGATTCAAATGGATCCGATCAGCCCCAAATTTTGGCAAGAATTTCTCATGCAAACCCCTTCAACTAACACTAGGGCTGCTTGAAAATAGTAAACACCTCTCGTCTCGAAAAGAATTTAGCTCGTCTTGAGAGGGAAAGAAGAGGATTAAACAATTGTGTATAGGACTTTCGGTTTCAGACCCTTTCTTTTCTGGAGAAAGGCAAACGAGGTATATGATTTTCTCTAGGTACAGCTATTGGTTATTGGAAGCCACTCAGCAAGCAAAACTGCCATTCCCTTCGAAACTCAACACCACTGTATTCCATCAAAGTCAACTCGACGATGCATCCGAGGTCATGCGCCGAAAACCACTTCATCAACCAAGTAGCACCGCTACCAGCTTCATGGGTAGCTATAAACGGAATTGTTGGGACAGCTTCATACGTTGAAGCGAAATAGCATTACATCTCCTTCTTGGACAACGTAATCTTTGCCCTCCGATCTCAACTGCAAAATCAGGGTAACAAAGCGAAGTAGCATTACATTGAAGTCACTCCATGTTTTCCTCAAGTGAACCCAGCCATCAATATTAACACGCGTCAACAAGAAAAGATAAGTGTCACATACAAAGTAAGATATAGAAAATTAAGCATCATAAATTTTAGTTCATCTTAAATGTTAACTACTTGTATCTGACATGATATCTTCACCATTACGCCTTTCTCTTTCAACCCTGATTCATTACAGGAGGGAAAAAAAGGCTTTAAAAAAAAGCTTGCGAAACTAGATGTACCCTTTTTATTCCGAAATATTCACGTAGAAAAGTGATTCGAAGCCATAGGTGAAACAAAGACGCCAAAGGACAGGATAGATACAGGAGAAACAAAGATAACATAGGTAATCAACCAACGTGAAATGCAGAGTCGCACTAAATCAAATTGATCCATTAAGTGGGACCGCTGTATTACTACTTTCACATCATATACACGACCTCAAAAAATTTGTGAAGTATTAGGATCTACAATAAGTACATTCTATCCTACTTCAATGCACTACCTCCCATGTTGATTGAAAATGGTTTAATCCTCTATAGGAGCTAAGAAAGCACATCCAGGCTCACGAAAGTGTTTTCTACAGAATGGAGCTCTGCTAAATGTCTCACATCACCATGCCTCATTAAATAAAGTTGGAAGAAAGGTAAGTAAGCAACTCACTACTCCTTTCTCCCTCGCAGCGGCATATGATCCAGCAGTAACAAAATCATCATAAGCTACCTGCAGGAAAATTTGCCACAGGTTGTATGAAATTGAAAATTTTGCAAGGTTTCCTTAAGAAATGCAGGTAATTTGTGAAGAAACAACAATTCCTAGTCCAACAGCAACAGCATTAACAACAAAGTGTTATCCAGCTAAGTCACATTGGCTATTTCATAGTCCCAATATATCTTGGCTTTTGTAGGTTCTATTACATATTTAAATATTTTAGGCTCTCCATATTTCAGTTGGCTCCCTTTGAGAGTATCAAAGGTTATGGGGGAGATCAGTATGTCTTGGCTACAAACTTTTTCAATAAAATCCTGAAACCAGAGCACGTCGTCAAATAGGTGGAGAGAAAGCACTTTGGTCATATCTACAAGAAAGAGGCAGTAGATTGAATTATCTTGCACCTAAAAGTATTTCTTTTTCCCCAATGTGTAGCAATTACCAATTGAAGTGGGGAATGGCACTAGAAAAATCGTGCCTCACCCAAACAGACAACATATTGACAAGTTGTCAGCTGGGCGGAGGATTTCATAGGGTTGACACTGAAGCTTCCAAATCTTACTAATGGTCAGGGTTTACTTCAGTCATGGTTAACGTTAAATAAAAGTCAAACTATAGTGCCTTAATTCTGAATTGATTTTACGGCCCATTCATAAAGTTATTCCAGGTTCCACCAGTGACGTTAGTATTTATCAATGTAGATTCGAAAATGAATTTGTTTGCAGAGACTTAATTCCTCCGGTGGTTGTTTGTCAAGTCTGTCCCTCTACTCCCTAGTCCTAACATGCCAACCTTGAGATTACCCTTTTCCTTGATTTCTGAATTTTGATCTATATATTTCTCTGCTTATCTTTGTTGAGATTCTCATATTCTAGAGTGCTCCTCCAGCTATCCAGCACTCCTTAATTTTTCCTTCCTTCAGATAACCATGAATTTTGATATCTATACATCTCTGCTTATCTTTGTTGAGATTCTTATATTCTTCAGTTCTACTCCAGCTATCTAGCACTCCTTAATCTTTCCTTCCTTCAGGTAACTATGGATTTTTCTCCTTTTCAGTCCATTGTTGCTCGGTCTGTAACACCTGTACATCCTTCTCTCATCCCCTTCCTGGATGATGGCGGGCTTGATCTCATTTCATTCATACAGAACTTCAGCATTCTCACAAGCAAAATGTGTTTTTGACAGCGACTCTCACGTGTTGTTCACTACCAGATGAGAGATAATAAGCTATGAACGCAAGAAACAAGGAAAGAGATGATCTGATTAGCCTATATAATTTCTCCCAAGAGCAAATGCAGCCTCTATTATTCAAACTAAGGACTGAGCAAGAAAAGAAGAATCTGCAACTCTAGCTTTTTGTCCAATTGAGGTGAAACTTCCATGTCATTGCATATTAACAACAATTCAGAACCACAGATGATGCTTCCAGGTCCTACAATGTAATGCTCACCGTCTCTGCTCGAATGAATCCTTTTTCAAAGTCTGAGTGGATGACCCCTGCAGCTTGAGGTGCAGTCATTCCTGCATCGGCAAAGCAGAAGAAAAAGAAGGTAGAGGAAAGCAAGATGGAAGGTGAGACAATGCTTCAAACAAAACATAGTTATTAAACGTCAAAGGATAGACAACATTTAACCTGCCAAGATAGTCCACGCCTTTGTTTCCTGTTTTTAAGATCGAGTTGGTCTTCATTATAGTGAAGAGTACACAAATTCAATATATGGTATCCCAGAAAAATTCACAACTTGCATCTTTACCTTCTCGCCAGAAGTGAAGTATGTACGCAAACCTAAAAGTCCATATGTTGCTCGTATCAGATTCCCAAGCCCACTTTCACTAACACCAAGAGATTTCAGATACTCCGTTCTCTCTTCAGATGGAAGTTCAGTAAGCTCTGCCTCAACCTGCAACAATGTGGGAATCTAAATCTAAGTTCTATGTTATGGTGGTTAGCAATCACAAAGACAAAAAACAAACCATGAGAAGTTTACTCAACATACGGAGACAGGCACACATAACCTGGGTTACACTGACCTGTGCTGAAATCGTCACTAGCCCAGATTTCAAATCAGATGCAAGATTCATAACGTCTTTCACATAAGGATTATTTGCGGGTTCAGCTAAATCGGATTCTGCAACATTGGCCACATAAATGATTGGTTTCATTGTAAGCAAGCAAAGATGCTTGATGGCATCATTTTCAAAATCTGTTAAACTTGCTGATCGTGCAGGTTTTCCGTCCATGAGAGCTCGCTCAATTTTTTCCAAGGCAGACTTTTCTGCATCCTCCTGGGAACACAATGATTGGATTTAAGGCAAGTGAGCAGATAAGCAGTGGGGCAAGATTCAATAGTTTCCTTTGTAGATAAAGTAACATTTCACCTTAACTTTTGATTGTGAATCCCTTGCTTTTCCTTTTTTCAGTTTCTCAATTCTCTTCTGAATCTGCAATTCTTGTAAAGTAGACTTATCAGATCTACAATTTCACAAAATCCGGTCAAATATTTTGTGGTACTTCTACAGAACACATCGCCTCTGACAAAAATAATAAAATCACATTCTACCTTATGAAGACTAATGCGGAATAAAGGATCTAAATCACAGATTACATAGAGAAGCATGCTAAGATAAATAAATCTCAGGACTACAGCAATGATCACTACTGCCAAAGTGACATATCAAGGAGATCTTAGAACCATCAGGCCATGAAAAACTGAAACTGATACGAGTACAGAAAAAATGTGTGGATTTAACTAAAAGTAGCACAAATGTCCAATGGAATTGATGAACAGATTCAACAATCAGATGTTCAGTAAGTTCACATCATGTTTTGAGCAGATAAGCTTGCAAAAACAAGAGTTTTCACTAGTTTCAAATGAACAAGCCAATATGAATGGTGCTTATTGACCCTCTTCTCAAAAGTAGGAACATAATTAGTTTAAAAAGAAAGGTCAGGAACTATGAGCACACTGAGGATCAACAATATACATCACGATGAGAGCAAGTTAACGTATTTGATCTCCATCAATGTAGTCATTTTTTCCAGTACAAAGCTACGTCTTCCAAGTTTTTCACTTGTAACTTCTATTACTATAGGGTCCCGCAAAGTAGTCCCATCAACCCTACAGTAGAGTCTGACCAAAAAAAAAAAAAAACACTACAGTATGCTGCTCGGAAACATTGCAAAGCAAGTTTCTCCAAGTGGTTTCGAATGTTAAATTGCAGAAGCATTGACAGCCTGATGATGTCCCAGGAGACAGATACTCAGTGAAGTGAACAACCATGAAAACTCAAAAAAGGGCAGATCTTTCTTAATGTGAAACCCTGATGCAACTTGAAGAACTTAAAAAAGAAAACGAAAGAAGAGCATTGTGAAACCTCTAGAACCATGGTGTACCTGATCCAGATCAGAAAATATGAGCTCCAAGTTGATCACATCAATGTCAGACTTTGGATCAACTTTTCCATTCACATGAACGATGTCATTGTCTTCAAAACAGCGTACCACCTGCAAAATCCATATTTATTGACCGTTCAAAAGGACATTTTTTTCCAATTCGAGTATTTAAAAGTTAGATATTTATATGAATGGTGAGTTGCCTCGGCTCTGAAGACCCATTTAACTTTAAGGAGACTTACTATCACATAATTAACAGACCTGAAGTATGGAGTCCACTTCACGAATATGAGACAGAAACTTATTGCCTAGCCCCTGAGAAGATCATGATAAAAGAAGAGGCTTAACAGGCATCTATAAATTATCCAACCTACTAGAACAAACCAAGTATGTAAGTTAGCAGAATATGGATCCTCGAAGAGCAGGAAAATTAAAACTGCTTTGCCTAATCAGAAATCTCACCTCCCCTTGACTAGCACCTTTGACAAGACCAGCAATATCCACAAATTCTATAGAAGCTGGGACTGCTCGCTGAGACTTGCTGAGGTCAGAGAGGACTTGTAGACGGGGATCTGGCACAGCGACGATCCCTACATTGGGCTCTATGGTACAGAATGGAAAATTAGCAGCTTGAGCTTTTCCATTCTCGACCTAAATAGAAGAAACCACCAGAATAACACTAGCATCTAATGTGCCGAGGATGGGAAGGTGGGAAAAATAGACATTTACAGGGGAAAATAAAGGAAAAGGAGGGCCGCATTACTGCGACAGCCGTGTTGATATTAAATCAAAGTGGCTAAGTTCCAGTTTGGCTCAATCTGCCAAATCAAATCATCCTCTCATGTCCTTCATACAATGCCATTCTGTTATGCGTCCTCCCAAAAGAAAAGGAAAAGATAACTTTCTCCTTTTCCCCTTTCATTGGTTAGAAGTGGATAAGGAAGTGCAGAAGAAGAGGCCAAGGCACTCCATTTCCCTAGTTGGAAGTCTAGAGCCATGTAGCGATTCACCGCTAATATAATTAAGATCTCTACAACGATACAGGTTGGCAGCTATAGCTCTGAGCTACCAGTTCAGGATATGTCTCCCTCCATTCTGATTAAAGCATCAAAGTCCAACGTACCTTCCAACTATCCTAGGAAGAGAGGCATCACAAAACTCTCCCCAAATTGAGATGTTCCCTCGTGGCACGTGGCACACCAATATCCCCTATGTGCAATTTCTGAAAGCACCCAAAATTAACAAGATGACTCCTTCACATATCCTTCACTACACGGCACACATTGAATGAGCAGAAGTTGTACCTAATCTCCTAAGACGGCATTATATGTCATGAAAGCATACAGAACTGGATAAGGAAGTCGATCCAACTCAATGTGATGCGCGAGCTAGGGAATCTATGCTGCATAAAGCTCGTAAACAAGATAGACAAGCGACCGATACTGACTCAAAGCAAAGGGGCGCGAGAACGAGCCAAGAGAGTGACTTACAACAGCGTTGAAGAGAGTAGATTTCCCGACGTTGGGGAGGCCGACGATGCCGGCTTTCAGGCTCATGCTCAGCCTGGACGAACAAGAGAAACACTTGCGGAACCCGAGGACGGCGGTCAATCGATGGCTGCTCGCCAAGAGAGAGGGGTTCACGGAGAGGCATGACTTGGTTGGGAGGATGCTCAGAGCAGGGATAAGGTGACTGCGAGCTATCCTCGCCATTTTCTGCTGCTGCTAATGCTCGGCAAGGGAGACAGAGAGGGAGGGGAGGGAGAGATTTATCAAAATGCGTTATGTAAAAATCTAAATCATTTTGGGCATTTAAAAGGTTTTGCTAAATTCTAATGCCAGCAAAAATAGTCTCAAAAGAGTTTACATTAATTGACTCGACCAAGTTCTAGGTCTATAGCCTAAATGTTTTCCTGCCTTATTTTATGCAAATAAAAGTAGGCTTTTGTGAAAATTTTTCCAGATTTTAAACTCTTTAAGTTTCATTTGTTTAGTAAGAAATAAATGATAGGAAAATGTATTTCCAAAAATCAATCATTTATAAAAATAAATGAATATAAAACATTTTGATTAGACATAAAATATTATCGATATTGAAAATTTTAAGATTCTTGATAATTTTGGAAAATTACTTTTCAAAATGCCTTTATTCCCCAAAATATAGGAAACATTAAACTAAACAGTTTTTTTTTTTTTTGTGAAATTTGTCTTTGTGAACTTATCGTGTTAAAACTTCAAAGGTTGAATTTTATTTTTCTTTTTGATAAGATGGGTCATTAAATACAATTGCACCTAACCAATAGTCATTTTCATAACTGTAGTCGTCTCATTTATATAATCTCATGCCTTCTTTTGTTAGGCAATTTGAGGTTTTGCTTACCAAGGCTTTCTCATCTCTAATTCGAGTAAGGAAAAAATTGAAGAGTGTTTTGAGATGGGGAAAGTATTTAATGATGGCATGATATCAAACGATAGGTTAGCGTAAAAACTTTGCCGCCGTCGAGCCACCCCCTTTGTCATTGTCGCTCACGGCCGGGCTCATCCGTGGTTAGAGCTGGAGCCATGATCCACGGCCGGGCCAGCCCTTCATCCTCGCTCGTGATCAGGGTGGTCCGTCGCCGGATTTTGAGCCCATTGTCGAGCCACCCCACTTCAATGTTCTTAGCATTGGAGTTTTGTGGAGTGCCCCCATTTTTTGTTATCTGTTATGGTGAAGTAAATGGACAAGCTACAATGAAGCGAGTTGGGGGGTGGTTTGACTTGGCCATGGATGCGCCGCAGTGATCAGCTTCGACACCGCGCCGTTGATTGCGGATGGAGGAAGAAGAAGATAGGCAAAAAGAGGAGGCGGGATTTTTTATTTGGGGTGCGCCAGGTGGACATGTGTTAATTTGTGATTGAATTTCAATATGCAAATACTTAGCACATTAACCTATGATGTGATATTATATAATCATTGAATACTTTCTCATTTCGAGACACGATATAAAATCATATCTTATATATTGCCGCCTTCTATAAATAAAATAGATACTCACTTCTCTCGTGAAGGCTTATTCCATTGCACGATAGATTCGATGTCTATTATAATTTATTTAATAGTTCAAGTAGTGCAAAAGGAAGAGTCCTTTGAAATTCTTACCGTCTCGAGTTATTTTGAGATTTTTACTGTTCAATAATAAGAATCGATAAGAGAACACTCCACCGCATGCGACGTGAAGGAATCCAATTTCTCAAAAGTAACCTATTTATTAGTATATCTATGCCTTAAGTATTTTAACATCATCGCAAAATTCCACGTCAGCTTCTAGCTCTAAAATCTCATTTTGCCTGATGTGGCAGAAGAGCAATGAATCTCAGAATCTTGTCTGGCCGCTCCTACTCCTCGTAGCCTCCTTTTTATGTGCACTGTCAACAAAACGACGGCGCACTTTCTCTTTTGGGTAAAACCACTCCTTTGTTTTTTTTTTTAATCTCTAGAAGTAAAGACTAAGCATCGGAAGCACATTTTGTGTACGTCGACTGAGAGAAGAACAATTCCGATTTCTCGACCCTCGATTTGGTTGCAAATGATCGAATGTCGATGTTTAATTTGGGATCTTTTTCATAAAAATAATCCATAATTTAATTAAATTATTTATGCATTTATATCTTCTCTAGATTGTAATAAAAATAATTCGTTAAAACTCAAAATATCATAATGAAAATTTAAGATCGAGAACGATTGAGTATGGTTCATTCCATGCTCTAGGGCTGCAACTTTTGGTTCACTACTGGAGGACTATGAATTTAATATTAGGGCATCAATTTGGTGCTTTTCGTGTCAGTAATAGCAATATCTTTCTTAACGCAATGTTCTCATTTAAGACTCTATTTGTTTCGCAAATAATAAATTATTTGAAAAATATTTTCTCAAAACAATAACTTGTATCATTGTAATAATCCGCCGGTGTAAAATATTTCATCATCAACAACGATTTGTACGTAAAATTTTTCGTGGAAAATGAGTATACTTTTCGTTTTTCTTTTATTTTTACAAGCGATATAAATGGTTATTATCAGAAAAAAATTTTTCGAATTATTCATTTTTTATGAAACGAGCAAAACATAGTATGTTGTTATTTTATTTTTATTTTTTTGTTATTTTTTGTGGAAATTTTGTAGTATCTTCGAATAAAAAGCAACTTTGGTGGGGGGAGGGGTCTATTGCCTCTTTTCTGCTGTAGTAAGTGTCGATACATCTACATCACGATGCATCTTTTTTTTTTTTTGGGCAACAGTAATCCTGACGCATAGATTTTTATTTTGGTATTTAATGTACTTTTCTATATCTAATTTCTCATTGGACCTAAGTATGTCTATAAACTACTTTTTTCGAGGTCTCGTAGCATCTCTCGGATGTTAAATATGGAAAAGGTAAAGTTGGTTTAGGAGACTCGATCAAGATACTCAAGATAACTCAAATGGTCTAAATAGGAATACGGAATACGTATTAATTTTATTTTCGAAGAAATGGCTACTGCTGAATAGGTCGGTATAGTAGCCGCCTATAGCCGGCGTGATAGATTGGAATTTGGAAAAATCTAAAATCTTGATTTGTTGGCTTAGCGCCTTGTAATCGACTTGTCGACCGAGTACTCCTAGCTACACGGTGTTGGTACATATGATTTTCTGTGGTAGCGAGTGTCGGTACATCTATATCACAACACATCTTTTTTTTTCTTGGTAATAATAAACATAACATGTAGATTTTTTTTTGGTTTTCAAATGTGCTCCGTCGTATCCATATTCTCCCATACTTCCGTTTTCTTAAGAAAATTGCCGCAAAATTATAAAGCCTAATTTTTTTAATTTAGCAAATGTAATACATTCGGTGTTGCATTTTTCTAAAACTTTATTTGAAAAAATAAATGGGAAAAAGGTTTGGAAATTTTTAAAACTGTTTGTGCCGGCGACGTCGGCAATTTTCAATTAAAAGGAAAAGCTACATTAGTAAATCGTTGAAAAGCTTAGGACTGTATGGACCAAAAAGAGTAGATTCCAGTTAATTTAGCATCCCTATGATAAGTGAATGATTTTTTTTTTGGTATTTATCCTCTCTATTTTCTCAATTTATGTCTAGTTAAAATAAGGAAACAGATTGTTTAAAAAGAAAGCAAAATGTGTGCTTTATGGCTTTAGAAAGAAAGAAAAAGAAATTAGAGCATCCGACCTTGGGTAGCTACGTTGATCGAAAATTTCTTTATCATTGCTGAGGTCGAGGTCAAGTAACTGTGTTAACGTCCCGTGCTAGTCTCTCCCGATATATAAAAGCCTAGCCCTTCAATGTCGTCCGGATATGGGAGGCCATGATGGAATTCTTGATCATCAAAAAATAAGAAAGGAGCAAACGCAATATTTTCAAGTTCGACTAAAATATAAATTGGGAGATACTCGAGCAATTTCTCGACTCTGTCCCTTCCCGTTCGAGCCCGATATTTCCCGATTCCATGGGGTTGGCCTTGTCAATTATTGCGCGTATTCTCTCGTTCAGCCATCACTCTTTGTTTTAGCTAAGATTCGGATCGTCCTTGTGCGTCCGTCGATTGCCCTCGTTGATTCCGAAACCGCGATTAAGAAGGCAAGCGAGCTTCCGTCCCCAGTGCTCTCTTGTCCGAAGCTTTCCAATTCGAACAGTGCCCACAAGAACGCGACAACATTTAAATAATGATCCTACTCAAGTAGCCACCTTGAAAGGAGTCGAGCCTCGAGGCAAATCTAAACGTAATCAAAAGCTAAAATCATGAAGCGGGCTCTGTCTTTCCCCTTTTGTGTTTTCTTGTCGAGTCAAAAGCAAAGGCGTTTTTCACGTCGCTTCACTCAAGAAAAGAAAGAACTTGTGGGAGAAGTACACCGTCCCGATCATCCTCACTTGGGACCCGATCGACCGGCCTTTGTTGGGTAAGCACGTTCCTGTTTACGCCTTCCTTCAGTAACTTAACATGTAAATCCTCCCTTCTCCTCAGTTCGAAACGTTCAATTAGAGAAATCCTATCTCATTCGATGCAATTTACTTATAAGTTGTTTTTTTTTTTTGCAATTTCTCGACGGCCCGACGACCATCGAAGAGGATATCGTCGGAGTTGCCGCATGTACAAGGTTTTTTTTTTATACTCGATTTAGATGTCCCGAGAAATAACAAATTTGAAATCAGTATTCTGCTTATTTTGCAAGAAAGGCATATGAACCCTTTGATTAGCATCCCCTGTCCCCCCACGGGCCGTCCTCCGCCTCTAATTGGCCGCCCGTTCCACGTACGCAAAATTACAAACGACCGATCCCAAAAATTATCCAAATTGATATGAAAATAAAATAAAATAAAATAACCAGTGGATCGACACTTCATGCACGACCTTTTATTTTCCTTTTTTTTTCCCATCGGGCTAAATAACAATAAAAAGCGAAAACCCCACCGCCCACCCTCTCTCTTCCACTACAGTGGGCCAAAAAAACATTCACGAAGGAGACCAGCGCAACCACCCCCCATCGGCGCTTCCCTCCTCAATCATGAGCTCCAATTACATTACTCCCTGTGCCGCTGAACCGCCTCGAGTCTTCGCCATATTCTAAACCCATCTCTCTCTCTCCCTCTCTCTCTCCACCGTCCTCCGCCGACGCCGCCTGCGTCGTCTCCGTCGTATCCTTCGTCTACGTCGTTATCTTATCCCATACGCAGCGATAGGGTTTCGGTTTCGGCCTCTCGCTTTTGTTTCTCTTCCCCCCTCACTTTCACACTTACCTGCTGCGGACCTAAACTGTCCGGTTTTGCGCGAATTTGCTTCTTCTCGGCACCTGTCTCTCGTGCTTCAGTGAGCTGTACAGATCTTATCGTTTTCTTCATCGCCGTCTGGACGAGACCCTGGGAATTTCGTCGCGCCGGGTCTGGTTGCGTTGGCTGGGTCTTGGCTTCCTTTTTCTGGAGCTGTAGATTCGGATTCGGATTCTGTCTTTTCTTCGGGTGTTAGATTAGGCTTGGAGGTGTAGATAATTAGGTCGCGATGGATGGCTTCGGTAGCGGCGAGAACAGTCGTTTTCAGCTTACCGGCTCGCAGGATCTCAAGCAATTAGGCGACGGCTCGGCAGGTATCGGCGATTTCTCTATCCTGTTGTGTTTCGTTCTGAGCTGATTGCGGTTTCGGTAGATCTACTTTCACTCGTTTGTTGAGGAAGCGTCGTCCTATCGTCCGTTTAACATTTTCCTCATATGTTCCTCTTCTTCTTTCATTGGAAGTTCAACTGATTCTCATGACTTCGAGAATTGTCCGAATGAGTGTTGACGTTCTCTGAAATGTTTTATTGCGAGCCAAAACGAAAATCAAGTAACGGCGTTGTGCTAAGGATTTTACTGATTCGTAAGAATTCTGTTTGATGAATTTTGGTCTTCCATATGATTGGAACGACAATTTTCACATCCTTCTTGAACTTCTGGTTATGGATGGATTCAATCTCCTACTACGGCTGATATATGAATTTCCAGAGATTCGTGATTTGACTGATTTGTTTATTTTAACTAAATGTTCTTGCAAGCAGGGGGCACTGTATTTGATGCATCGCAATATGCGTTCTTTGGTAATGATGTCCTTGAAGAAGTTGAGTTGGGGGGATTAGAAGATGAAGAGGAGGATTTGCCTCCTGCTGGCTTAGATGAAGAGGAATTTCTCTATGAAAAGGAAGAGGTGATGTGCCCCTCTCCTTTTTCTCGTCTCTAGTTTTCTAGTTAGTTTATGCTTGGGGATGCCCTGATGAATACTGCTCGAGGCGATATTGGTATCTGAATTTTCGGGATAGTACTGCATTTACTCGTTTTTACATGAACTGGCTTCAATATTTGTCAATTTGAGTGAAGTCTAAGCTGATATCCATTAATCCTCATTTATACATTCATTCTTTATGGAAATTTTGAGTTCCTTTTTCTATTCCTGTCTTCTTTGATTGCTTCGTCAAATAGGTAGCGCTAGACTATCTTGAACACTCAATTTCTGCACTGGAGTCTGTGTTTGTGAATAGGTTACTGCTCTACATCACACTGAGACATTACTTATAAATCTAAACGATGGTGCAGATACGTGATATGTAGTGTCCTTTTGTGGAATATCATTAAGATAGTTTGAGAGTATGTGCGGTTTATCATTGTAGAATTGATCATTAATACCAGTATTTTTGGGTTCTAACATATCTAGTTGATTGTTGAAGTTTTTATGGTTTGAATTGGTCTGACAACTTTAATTTCACCTATGCAATGTACTTTTCTCAAATGCGATTGTGACTTCTATTGAGGCAGTGTTTCTCATTTTTTGATGGAAGTCAATTATGCTGTCCTTGGGTTTGATGACGCGATTTGTCACATGAAGTTGAAGTAACTAGTGCAGTTACACCTCTTCTTCTTATTATATATAATAATTGAAATGATGAATTTAGCATGAGATCAATTGAAGAACAGTTGCTTAAGAAGAATGGCATTTCTTTCATAGTTAATGTGTTCATGCAATGTTTTGACATTAAACTTTCTAGCAGATCCTTTGCATGCTTTTCTTTTTGTGTTTACTTTCAAACATGATCACCAGAAAACATCTCTTATGGTGCTCTTATGATTGCTCATTGTACTTTGGCTATAAAAATTTGCTATTGTCACGTGTTTGATGGATGACAAGGATTTCCTTTGTTGCAGGGTGAGGACTTAAGATCTTTAACCGAAATTGATGATCGTACAAGTACCTTTTCAAAGGTATGATACCGAACTTTGGCTTGTCAAAAATGAAAGACTTTTATTAACTGAAAGAGTTTTACTTACTGGAGAATGGCTTCTTAATTTCAATCATAGTGATGGAGAGAAAATTATGCCTAGGTTCATATGCAATGATTCCATTTTCCTTAAAAAGGTAGTGAACTAGTTGCCAGCATAATGCGCTTGTTCTTTTGCTGCCACAGCCTTTGTCATTGGTTGTCTATGGCAACTTGCGGATGATGCTTTATGATAGAACTTTTTGGATGGTATTTTAACTGATATTTTGTGTGATGCTTCATCCCTTGGAATATTTTGGGTATGGCTAAGCAGTATCGATCATGTGATAGGATGTATTTGATGGCCTTGTTCCAGCATTAGGGACCTATGGCGGTTCTTTTTTGCATTTATACTAAAATTTGTGTTCTACTCGCAGTTAAACAAGGCAGTCAGTGGCCCAAGAGTTGCAGGAGTAATTGGTGAAAGAGGATCTAGGGAAAGTGAGTATGTCACTGTTTATATCCTATTTCATTGAAGTATGTATTTACATGCTATAAAATACTTAGAACATTGTTCTCCAATTTAAATATGTGCCCATCCCCTTTTTGCTTTTACATAATTACCTTTGAGCGAGCTTGCTTGTAAAGTTGAAATGTTGTGATGCTTTACCATATCCGCAAGGAAAGTGAAAGTTTAACTTATGGCATTTGTAAATTCTAGTACATCTAGTGTTTGAAGTTAAGATTGCTTTTGCCAAGCCTGACCAATCTTTCCCGGTTTCTCTAGGCTTGGCATGTGTTATACTATCTGCCCCATTCCTAGCTCAGCTTTCAGATTTTCATCATCCCTAGCAGATTTAAGTTTGGCTTCCATAGAGTTTTGCATCTCTATGCAACCTTCAATGAAAGGAGTTAAGGTGTGCATATTATCTATTTCAAATTCAACCTGCCATCTGTTGCATGAGAATGGTCGTAGGCGGCCGCTGCACTATGGCTGGTTCACATATATTTATAGTGAATCTTGATGATGAACTAGTCTCAATTTTGGTCATGTATCCATCTTTTTTGACATTACAAGTCTGCCTGTAGGGTTTAGATGTTCCAACTCTTTTCTCGAGGAAAGGTTTTCCATTTTACAATATGGTTGTGATTTAATTCTTACTTCTTCTGAATTGGACTATCTTATAGGTTCTGCTGCTGCTGAGTGGGCACAAGGAGAGGATAACATTAACTGGTTGCATCGCAGTGTACTGGACTCTGATAGCACTTTAGAAGGCAAAAGATGGTCTTCACAACCATATTCCTTCGGTCATAGTATAGAGTCAAAGACTCTGCATAGGACGTCATCTTACCCAGAGCAGCAGCAGCAGCAGCTCCAGCCTCATTATTCAAGTGAACCGATATTAGTGCCAAAATCATCTCACCCTTCATATCCTCCTCTTGGTGGAGCATCGCAGCATGCTTCCCCAAATTATCACGCAGGCCACCTAAATGTTTCTCATCCTGCTGGTGGAACCCAGATGGCATTATCTGCACCAAACCTTCCTCCTTTTTCTAATTCTCAGGTCCAGTTGACCACCTTGCATCATGGCTCCCAGTTCGCTGTTAATATGCCACCCGGTTTACCTCTTAGTAGCCGACCACCAAATCAATGGGCCAATCAGATGAACTTGTATCCTGGAGAGCATCCGGGTCGATTAAACAGTGGGTTACAGCAGCAATTTCCTCATCAAAATGGGTTAGTTCCTTCACAATTAATGCCTCAACCTCAACCTCAACCACAACAACAACCACAATCCCAGCAGCATTGGCTGCACCGTCCAATGCAGCCGCCTTTTGGCCATTTGTCAGGGATGCAGTCCCAATTATTTAACCCCCATCTTGCTTCATCTCCACCATTAATGGGCAAGCTTGATGCGATGTTTGATCTTGCTGATTTAAGTGAGCAAAGACTAAGATTAGCCCAGAAGGGTAGACAGGATCTGCGTTTTTCTCAGCCGGGATTTGATTTCAATGGCCCGAAGAGTGGTAGTGGGTGGCCAAGATTTAGATCCAAATGTATGTCAGCTGATGAGATAGAGAATATCCTCAGGATGCAGCTTGCTGCTACACACAGTAATGACCCGTATGTAGATGATTATTACCATCAGGCTTGTCTGGCCAAAAAATCTGTGAGGGCAAAGTTGAAGCACCATTTCTGCCCTACTAATCTCAGTGAACTCCCTCCTCGAGCCCGCACGAACACTGAACAACATGCTTTTCTCCAGGTTGATGCTCTAGGGAGAATTTCCTTCTCATCAATTCGGAGACCTCGTCCTCTTCTTGAAGTTGATTCACCTAATTCATCTGGTGCGGCTGGCAATACTGAACAGAAAGTATCTGAGAAGCCCCTGGAGCAGGAACCAATGCTTGCGGCAAGAGTGGCAATTGAGGATGGGCTTTGTCTTCTTCTTGATGTGGATGATATAGACCGATACCTACAATTTAATCAGGTCCCAGATGGTGGGGGTCAGCTGAGACGGAGGCGGCAGGTCCTGCTTGAAGGGCTTGCCACGTCTCTGCAACTGGTTGACCCTCTTGGCAAAAATGGTCATAGTGTTGGGCTTGCTCCCAAGGATGACTTTGTGTTCTTAAGGTTGGTATCTCTTCCCAAGGGTAGAAAACTCCTTGCAAGGTACCTCCAGCTCCTTTCTCCCATTGATGAGCTCGTGAGGATAGTTAGCATGGCCATTTTTCGTCATTTAAGATTTTTGTTTGGAGGACTTCCTACTGACCCAGGAGCAGCAAACTCGACAAATAATCTCGCAAGGGTGGTTTCACACTCTGTGCGTGGCATGGATCTTGCTTCATTGAGTGCCTGTCTTGCGGCTGTGGTCTGTTCTTCAGAGCGGCCACCCCTCCGTCCCCTTGGTAGTCCTGCTGGAGACGGTGCGTCTCTTATTCTCATATCAGTTCTTGAGAGGGCGACTGAGCTCCTAACTGATCCTCATGCTGGCACCAACTATACCATCACTAATCGACAACTATGGCAGGCTTCATTTGATGAGTTTTATGTTCTTCTCACCAAATATTGTGTAAACAAGTACGACAGCGTAATGCAATCACTGCTAATGCAAGCCCCAACAACGAGCATGCCTGTAATTGGTGCCGATGCAGCTAAAGCTATTAGTCGGGACATGCCGGTTGAGCTGCTACGAGCAAGTCTTCCCCACACAGATGAGCAGCAGAGGAAGCTGCTGTTGGATTTTGCTCAAAGGTCAATGCCAGTGGTTGGACTTAACAGCCATGAAGGGGGGAATGGTGGTCAAATGAGCTCTGAGTCGGTGATAAGTTAATAGAATGCTGCACCAGAGCTCCAAATGTATGGCTTTGGCGTCATGGAAAAAGTTGCATGCGTGACATGCACCAAAAGGGTCCATGTTCCCTTGTTGCTTCGTATTACACAAGTGCATCTCGATAAGCGTGGACAGGAGGGAGCCACGGCGAAGTATGAAGTGGGAGTTGAGGGGCACTCTTGGTCCCTCGTCAATTTAGTTCCGTTCAAGGACTTGTTTTTAGCTTCTTAATTTCTTTTTTCTGGGGAGACTTTCTGGCAGTTTTATGCTTGTACCCAACTTCAGATTTCCTTTCTTCTTTCTGCCCTTACTAGAGTAGTAGCTTCCAGTTTTTGCCAACTTTGGAGCGTGTTTTGTTGCTCTGTTTTGAGTTACGGATGCAGGTCCGGAACAAGGGCTATGGTTTTGTACAGGGAAGGTGTAGAAGGCATCCCACGTTCCTGTACCTATTATTTCGAGGAGGTGGGAACGGTTTTTTGTGATGGGGTTTTATATCCTTCTAAACTTACGAGTAGCAAATGGCGGCGGCGGCGGCGGCGGCGCCAGGGGGGGGGGGGGGGAGGGGGGAGGAGGAGATATTGATGGTTCGTGACGGTTGGTCACAAGGTCGAGCTTAGGATTTACTTATGAAATAGTCAGTATTGCTAAGGTCGTCTCTTAATTTTGGCTCGTGTGTTACTCCTACACACTTCTTTCCTCTACTCTGTTGGGCTGTTAAATCTTGATTTCTGTACTGTAAGATACTCCGAAGCTCCAGGGATTAATCGCAGTCAGTTATATTTCTTAGTTGTTATTAAACTGTTGTTTCTCATCTTTTGTTTGGTGCGCCACGATCTTGCGTGCCTTTTCCTCGAAAGTTCTCTTACTAATGTACCTGCTGATTAGGCAGTGAGTGCCTAAAACGGGATGAGGACATGAAAACAAAATCAAAGAGGGGATCTTTTCCATGTAGAATGCCTCTCCATCGAACAACGTTGAAGGCATCCGATCTTTCTTCTGTTTCGGTCTATTGGGCTGTTCCGCCATATTAATGAGCGTGCCCGAGTGTAATGGTAAAAAAAGGTTTTGGCTGGCGATGCTAGGAGATGGACGGATCGGTCCAAAAAAAGCCATGAATGTGTTTCTATTGAACAACCGGAAATGCGTATTATGGATGCTCTCGATTGCTTGAAATGACAACCGAGAGAATCAAAAGAATGAAACTGACGCCTGCTCAAGCGGGCTGATGAATATCTGTGTACTACTGTGCAACGTACGGTCTTTCACTTGCCGTCCGCACAGAGACGGAAATTCCCGAGGAAGCTGCTGCTTCATAAAATCTGGTCGAGTGATAAGAGTAGCTTCACATCAAAGTATGCTTTCTCAGAAAGAGAATCGCCTCACGTGCTTCCTTGCTTCAAACATCAATTTGTTGAATCCGTTGAAATGGCAAAATGTCGAGCTCACTTTGTACACGCTCTTTTTCAACAAGTTTGGAATTACTACCTCCTGCTCTGTGAAAGTCGTACAGAGGCAGCACGAACCATTTCAATGAGCGTTTCGTCCAATCCATCAAGCTCGCCAGACTCACGCAGTTGACGGTAATATGGAGCAACATGATTTGCCGCAGCTTCTGCCAATTTCCATTGAGACAAATTTGCCGCCATTTGGAGAATCTCGACGGACAAGCGTCCCGCGGAACATAGGCCGCTGACTACAATCCTAAAACATGCTTCCTGAATGTCCTCCAGGAGCCAGAAGTCCGCCAACCAAGAAAGCTCGACATACAGCTCTAGTTGGTGGAGCTTCTCCTTTGTACCCATGTTGCTCCATAAGCAACCAGATGGGGGTTCAGGAAGCTCAGAAGAATAGAACCAACTTACTAGTTTAACTAAAGCTTCCCAACTGACAGGTACCTTCAGAATTTGTGATTGGCTGCAGAATGACAATATATTGTAGTGAGAAAACCAAAAAAGTAGCAAGTCTCACGAGCAGAATTTTCCTCCTTGTCCTTGAGTAGAACTAATCACAAATCAAAACCCCTTTCAAATAAATCGCCACTCTCAACACAAACATGAAAGTCATTGCTTAGTCCCCCTGAACACTTTATCGGACAAGCACCTTGACAAAACATGGAAATTATTCACGAAGACAAAGAAGGTCCACCAAGTTATAGTTTCTGGCCCTAAAAAGGATCAAGTTATAGTTGGATTTGAAACAACAAGGTTTGATAAAATCTTTAAGGATCGCATAAATAAAGCAGAGGCACACTTCTGCTGTTTCTAGGATTCTCATCAACAAAAACGGGAAGTGTTAATACATTCGGAGTTGTTAATAATAAAGTGACAGATCTCACGAGAAGGATACTCCAGCTTGTAACAGGGGACATAATCATAATTCCTTCTCCATGCTGACTAGATGTTTTAACAATGAATGACAAATTTTATAACATATGGTTAATTTGGTTTGTAGCTGTAAATTGAATCACAGAAACGATATCTTCCTCCATGCTGATGAGATGCATAGGGATTTGATATCAATATCCATACACAGCAAAAGCGCACTAAAGATATGAGGAAAAAAAAGAGAGACATAACACAAACAAGCACATACCTTTCTTGCATCCCTGATTGCAACAATGCTTGCAGATAATCACAGCTCGCCCATAAAATTATTCGGTGAACATGCATGTGTGGAACAGGCACGGAGCAAATGGAGCATGTCCAACTCAGTTCAGTCGCTTTAGATTGCAAGATTACGTCCCTGGGACAGAATGAAGCTTGCTTATAGCTAACAGGAAAATAGGAGCAGTTTACAGAATGTCATATTCAGGATATCTTAATCCAGTAACGAATTGAGGAGGTATAAAAAGTTCTGTTAAACACGCAAAAAGTGATGCATGACTAGCATTTGAGTTTTTGCTTAGGATGCGTTACTGGCAGTTTGATGCCTCCAATGAAGGAAGATACTTTTAAAGCCCAGAAAAATTGTCAAAACACAAGTTTCAGAGCAATAAGGTACTGGTGATCCATGGTGCTGGCTGTAAACAAAATGCGAAGATGAAGGGCTCCATCTGAATGCTGGCTAAGTATGCGAATGATTAATACAACTAAAGTCGAATCACTTAATATCCTAAGAAAGGATCTAAAATCAAATGCTCTGCTCAAGTACAACGAAAATGGTCGGTCAGGTCAGAGGTGTCAATCCAATCAGTTACTCAAGTATCTACGAAATGAATGATTTAAACAATGGTGATATTCACAGAGAGAGAGAGAGAGAGGCCTTAAAACTTACCAAAACGTATGCCTCCCTTGACCAAGAGCTGGTTTGAGATCAAAGCTGGGGATCTTGGTGGCCCATTCAGGGATTCTCCTTGAAAGTAGCTCAGATAAGTGATGCAGGTCACAGTGTCTTGCTAGAATTTTTAACTTCTTTACAGAATCTTCTTCAGCTTGTACATTGCCTGAATAGACATACTCCAACAATTTCTCCAGTTCTAGGCGATTAACATGAGAAGATAACCGAATCTCTTTCCGGAACTTTCTGCACCAGTTATCACTGTCATCAGTGACTGAAGAATCATCATATGTTCGCCCATCAAAAGACTGTTCAGGAGGCAATAATGAAGGACACCTAACCATAAGAAGAACCCCGTGGACACAGAATGAAGTACCATCGGCAAGAATCAGCTCTATATCAGTGTAATCCTTGTGATTAAGTGCTTTCCCTATTTTTAACCCTAATTCTGAAGGAAAACCAAAGTAGCTGAAGTAGGTTAGTACGTATGAAGCAAACCACCTAGCCCCAAAATTAGAAGTGTCCTTGCAGATTTCCAGGAGCTTGTTAACTAAATTGGTCCTGACATTTTCTGTCTGAAGAGCAGCCATGATTGAACATTTACTTTTGGAGCCAGAATGATGAATTGATGCTGACAAGCCCCACAAATTATGGAACAAGATGACGTCTTTTCCTTCCCACTCCTCTGGATGAAAGAAGCAACAAGGTCTACCAGGCAAGATGCTCTTGAGATGTAGGGCATAATTTGATCTTGGTATACAGAATGATTCAGATGGGCGTTGCATCAAATAAGACACTAGTGTCTTTGAGCCTTCCGCAATAAACTCTTGATATTGAGGCAAAGCCAAATAGCATGTCAGACCCATCAAACTTATAACAATGTGAACCAGATTTGGCATCCCAAGGTTAACTCCAGATGATGGGGATTTCAGTGTGTAAAGCAAATGCTTTAGATACCTCTCACCATTGGGATTCAGAACCTTGCAAAGCACACTTTTAGCCTTTGATGAAATGTATTTGCAAGAAGAGAAAATCATCATTAGGACTACTCGCACAGCTGATTCACTTCTAAAGGTACTGATGACATCATCATGGCACAGCTGATTCCCTCTGCCAATAATGTCCTCAAAAGCTACACTATAAAAGAACATACATTGACAATCAGAAAGTTGAAAGAAAATACAAATATAGTCAAAAGCGCAACCAGGAAAATACAATAAATAAAGAATAGCGCAGGAAGATCACTAAGAACAGCAAACTATAGGCACCAAATATTAACGAAAACATACCACATGGCCACTGTAAGAATGTCAAAATGAACTTCATCTTCAGAAACTTTGAGATCATAATCTTCAGCACATCTTATTGCAAGCCACCCAAGAATGTCCCACACATATGGCCTTAAAACCAGAAAAGGATCATCAGTGAGATGCTCCCGTGCTATGGCAACTCGCTCCTCTACCCGTAATATGGCAATTTGCTCCTCTAGTGGGTATGAGTGATAAGAAGGATACTTCCCAACAAAGTTTGGCACAAGAATATCAACAAGAACTTTGCTAATCCCCTTTTTCCAAAAGTAATGATGATGCTTCCCTGGCCAACGAGTAATCATTGCCAAACGACATGCTTCAATCATCAAAGAAATCTGGTCATTAGCACCTTTTCCCTCTTTCAACTTCCGTGCGTTCATTGCACATACTATGGCTTCTACAATTGGCTCACAACACATGCTGACCACTTTTGAGCATCCCCATTCGGTCAACTGAGCCCAACAACAGAACAAGGTCATCCATACAACTCATCACAGCAGAAGAGGATGGAGTAATCTTGTCATGAGCAGATAAGAATATACTCAAGTATCCAGCAAAGAAAACCAAAGTATTACCATTAAACATTGTGCCAGTTTAAATCCCTCAATTCGAACTGACAGCAGGTTTGAACTTCCCATAAAGTGTGCCATGGTGCCAACAATAGTTTCACCATGTTCCAGAATATTGTTTGCACCATAACTGCATAGAGCTGTTACGCAGTATCAGCAGTTTTACAACAAAAGTATCATAGACCTAACAAAATATAATTCCAGCACAAGTATGAAAGCTTTCTAAGTGTACCAAAAAGTGTCAGAGTACCTATGGCAGAATACAACTTCAAGAGAGGAACTCCAAGGGAAGGGTCAGGGTTTACACAGAAGCCCTCCAACATATGCATAAAACTCACATTACTCCAAACTTGATATCTGGATTGAGGCCACCTCAACAGTATTATGGCCAATAAAGCTAACATCTCTTGGAAATACACATGTGAGCTAGTGCTGGAAGAGAAATCTAGTGTATTTTTAATTAGGTGGTTTGTAATGTCTTCTTTATCAAGAACATCCCAAATTTCATTCTCCTTCTTTTTGCTTATATTTGAAAGCAGAACACTCAAGGCTCTTGAAGATGGAATAGCAACTTGTAACGGATGGGAAATTGACAAGGATGACAAAGGATGAACAAGATCTGGAAGATATGGTTGCAGAATAGAAGTTGTTAAGACACTGGCCAACTTGCAGACTGCGTCCGCTGCTATGCCAGTTGTGGCTTCACTTTTCTGGTGAAGAATACCCACCAATGCCCCGACTATATCTTCAGCTGAATCCTGAGAAGATAAAGTGAATGTGAACAACAAGAGGGGACAGGGGAGGAGACCACGAAATGCCAATGTACATCAACCTAAGTTAAAAACAATTCCTACAATAGCAAGTAGCTCAAAATGAGTGAAATTAGCCATACTGCTGGTGATCAACTGAAGGAGATGGGCATACTCCATATGATAGACAAGCAGAACATTGGAACTTCCATTATTGTTGCCAAGAACAATCCACAGAGAAAAATTGAAAACTCTCAACATGTTTTTAGGACGTAAGTGCATATTATTGCCCAGGAACTAGAGCATTCGAAGAAAATGAGAAAACTATCCATTTTAATTTGCGTCCTCAGTTGGACATCAACACCGATGAGAAAACCAAAAGTGAAGCGAGTATAATAAAACTCCATTCATTAAGAAACTATAAGCTCCTAGAGAACGCATTTCTTTGCAAAAACAGCAAACTCATCAAGGCAAGTTGAAAAAAAACAAAGTGCTAATCCGGCATCAAAGCCTCATCAATCCATAAAGCACGATCACTCATCGAGCAGCTCACCTTCATAAGCGGTAAGCCCGACATCTCCTCTGAAGCGCAATCGAGAAAAGCAACAATTGAACGAAGCACGTATCTCTGGGTCTCGATGTCCCTGCACTCCCATCTTATCCTACCTCCATCGCGATATCTACACGCAACAAAGAATTCTCAATCACAACCACAGTCAACTCCGCGAACCAGACTTAAAGCTGCTCGTCACCGACTAGCGAATCTCCCGAAGCTGCCGGTCAACAGATTCATGCTCTCCTTCGAGAAATCAACATTCGAACTACAAGGAGAGGAGAAGAGGAACCTGGTGCAGAGATTAAGAGCATCACGGAGGCGGTGGTGAAGAGTGTTGAGCTGAATGCTTTTGGTCCCTGCTCTGCGTTTGCTCGCCTTCATTTCTCTTCTCGCGAAGTCGGTTTTGAGAGCCTAACCGCTTGGGAACTCGATGGAACACTCGACTGGACTTACTTCGCTCGTAGAAGAAGCGTGATCGGTGACGTCGCCGACCCTTTCGTCCCGTCGGAGAAGTATGATCTCGCCCGCCAGAGTGCTTCCCACAATGGGCTACTAAATCCATTTCCCTCAGCTCAGGCCCAAATCCAATGCGTAGCGCGTGCTGACACGTACTTCCTGAGCGCGTGACACTATCCAACATACAAAATGACCCCCTCAAATTTTAATTTACCCATAAAATTATCAACTTCACGACGTCTTGCTTGACCATTTATTTTATCAAATATAATCCATAAAAAATATTTAATATTATCTTCTATTAATTTCAGATTAAAAATAATTCCAATTAATTTACACGTGAAAGAAATTTATAATTATATCGAATAAATTAAAAAATTATAGATGATATTTTATATTGAAATAAAATTCGAAGGTTATATTAAATAAATAAAAAATTTAAGCGTCTGCCTTTTTAATTTTCCCCTTTCGTCACCTTCTTCTCTTCTCCTTTGCGCGCTGTGCTCTCTAAAAGATAACAGTGGCGGGAGCTGCGGGCGGGATTTGTGGCTACATTTTCTTCACCTCAGAAATCCGAAAAGAAAAAGGAAAAAAAGGAAAATCGAGCGACTCGAAAATATACCCAAATGATATTCCAAAAGAGCATCGTCATCTAGATCTTTTGTGGATACTTCTTGGCCCGGCCTTTCATGTCGATTCTCTGGCAAACCTCCTGAACTAACACTAGCGTATGTGTTTAACCTGTGTTCCTTTCTTCTTCTTCCTACTTTCCGTCTTCAATCCTGGTTGCTCATTCTTGCAGAAGGTATTATTTCCGGCAAAAGCTATCATTTTTCCTCCTCCTCTGCGCATATCTGTCCGTAGGGGTTGATTGCTCATTACCGTTCAAGATTTCTACTGTAAGCTCCATTGAAGTAAGATGTTTGATCGGGTTTAAGTTGGATTGTATTTCAATTATCAATGGCAATTCTGCTTAACTTAATGTCTCCAGTCTCAAAGCCATCTTTAGGATACAGAAGAAAGTCTCGTGGGTTTTACTCCCATGTGCCAAATTTGCACTCCTTCTCTCTGAGCAAGGGCTTTGCCAGAGCTCTGGCATCTACCCAGATCACCATTTCTTCCAAGGACTCGGTTTCTGCGTTGCCCAATTGGAGGCTTGGCAAGACTGATCCAAGAGGCAAAGACCTCAAACTCAATGATGCATTCCAGAATTTGGATTACATGGTCGCGAAGGGCCAAAAGCCTGATGTCAGCCAAGCAACTCAGCTCTTGTATGATCTGTGCAAGGCCAATAAGCTGAAAAGGGCAATCAGGGTCATGGAGATGATGGCCAGTTCCGGAATCATTCCTGATGCAGCTTCATACACTTATCTGGTGAACCATTTGTGCAAAAGGGGTAATGTCGGGCATGCGATGCAGCTCGTTGAGAAAATGGAAGAATATGGGTACCCGACCAACACGGTCACCTACAATTCGATTATCCGGGGCCTCTGCATGCATGGGAACTTTAGCCGGAGCCTTCAGCTTTTGGATAAATTGATGCGGAAGGGGTTGGTTCCAAATGCCTTCACGTACTCATTCTTGCTTGAGGCTGCTTACAAAGAAAGAGGGGTGAAAGAAGCGATGAGGCTGCTGAACGAGATTGTGGCTAAGGGCGGGAAGCCGAATTTGGTTAGTTATAATGTTCTGCTGACTGGTTTGTGCAAGGAAGGCAAGACAGAAGAGGCAATCAAATTCTTTAGGAATTTGCCGTCAAGAGGGTTCAGTCCTAACGTAGTTAGCTACAATATTTTGTTGAGGAGTTTGTGCTATGAAGGGAGGTGGGAGGAGGCGAATGAGCTTTTAGCCGAGATGGATGGTGGGGATCGTGCCCCTTCCATAGTTACTTACAACATATTGATCAGTTCGCTTGCCCTCCATGGCAAGACTGAACAAGCTCTGGAGGTATTGGAGGAAATGACACGAGGACAATTCAAGCCCACGGCCACTAGCTATAATCCGATACTTGCCCGGCTTTGTAAAGAAGGGAAGGTTGATCTTGTAGTTAACTGTCTAGACCAGATGATTTATCGGCGATGTAATCCTAATGAGGGAACTTACAATGCGGTTGCTATTCTTTGTGAAGAGGGTAAGACACAGAAGGCATTTTCCATTATTCATAGCTTGGGTACCAAGCAAAGTTCCACCACACGTGACTTCTACAAGAGCATCATCTCGAGCTTGTGCAGAAAAGGGAACACTTACGCAGCTTTCCAGCTTCTTTACGAAATGACAAAGCACGGTTTTACTCCTGATTCATATACGTACTCATCTCTGATCAGAGGCTTATGCCTGGAGGGTATGCTAGATGAGGCCATCAAAATCTTTGGTATAATGGAGGAAAATGAGCAGAAGCCAGATGTAGACAATTACAATGCGCTTCTACTCGGTTTCTGCAAGTCGCGGAGGACGGATTTGGCCTTGGAGGCTTTTGTGATGATGATTGAGAAGGGGAACATGCCTAACGAAACAACTTATACTATTCTGGTAGAAGGACTGGCCCATGAAGACGAGATGGGGTTGGCAGCAGAAGTTTTGAAAGAGCTGCTAGCGAAGCAATTCCTGAGACAGAGCACTGTGGAAAGACTTGTTATGCAGTATCGCCTGGAGGGTGTGCCTATATGAAATTATAGATAGCCACTGGTAGCGAAGAGAACCAAATAGTGGCCATTTTGTTTACCTTAGACGTATGTGGTATACCACATCCTGCAGGAACAAGCTGCTTTGGGCCAGTCGGATTAATATCATACTTATCCTGTACATTTTTGTTGGGAAAAAGACTGCTTTCAGCGATTTTACTTGCTCATGCTTCTAGAATGTATAGAAGAAGAGGAAGGACTGCACATGTTGTTCTTTTGGCGCTCATCTTTTGTCTCAGGTAGTTCCCTGTCTGCTGGTCAAGCTTGTATATACTGCTGAGGATCTTGGGCAATGTTGACGTGTTAAGTTCTTTACTTCTCAGAAGGTTGCCCTAAAAACGAGCATTTCGATGGTTTGCTCCCAGGGACTTTCCCAAGAAAAACGAGTGCGAGATATTTACACGGAGGCTGTAACAGTAAGTGATGAGGAAGTAGTGCATTCCTATGGCAGAAGCAGCATGAATACCATGTAATGTTGGTCTTGCCATCTGCCTCCTTGTTTCATGGTTCTATCCTGTTCGATTCGTACCATACTTTTGATCACATTTAGTGACACTCTGAACCACAGTTTCCATCAAGAATGCTGCTTTGCAAGTGAGAATAGTTCCCTCCTTGAGGCAAAAGGGAGAGTGCCTGAGAACTTTCTTCCATTTTCCATCGGTTTCTTCAGAACTTCAATGCTATCATCCTTCACTTCCCTCATTCCTGTCTCGTCCGTACCCCTCGCCTATTTGGGCCTTTAAGCCTTATTGAATTCGATTAAATAATTACGACGATGATGAAAAGGATGCAATGGTTGTGAAGGTCGTTGCCTTATGCTTTCAAAGGTTTTAAGACAATCTGAGTAAAAATTTATAAATTTTCAATTTCGAGTTTAAAAAGATGAAGTGAATTCGGTGACATGCTGCCAAAGTCATGACACCGTGCCGTGGGACTTGGGATGAATTCGGTATCTTAAATTTTAGGGATGATCGTATTTGATTTCATCTGCGCTCTCGGATATCTGTATCTTCTATTTAAATTTTGTTTACTTATTTTCTTCGTTATTCCATAAAAAGAGGAAGAAAAAGAAGAAGAAAGAACATGCTTATTCTAAAATTAAACCAAATTTATATTGCTGGTCTAACGTAGATTACCTAAGGGACCATTCTTGCTGCGGAAAATATTTTCCGGCATTAGATTTGCTTAGGAAAATGAATTAATAGAAAATCCTTTTATAGTACACGAAACATTTATGTTTAAATTCAAGAAAGTAATTTCCTATTTAAAAAATTGAAAATCATTTTTTCAATTGCGATTGGATTTTTCATATTGGCGATTGATCCAAACTTTAAACTTAGGGTGGAAATGCAAATGCTAGTTCCCAGATTAGGTTTTTGATGCGCAGGTTTATCATGGCCGAGCCCATATCTTGGTGCCAGTATTTGGATCATGACGCCTATGCCTAGGTTTGTCGAGGTCCAGCCCAAAGCTCTAGTGCTCGTGTCTGATAGCTTGACACCTGGCCCAAGCCCACAAGGGCCGAGCCCTATATTCCGCTACCTATGCTCGAATCCCCAACACGCGGGTCTAGGCCTACAACGGCCATGCTCGAGTCCACGAAGGCTATACCTTGAGTCCATCAAGGATGGGCCAAGGACCTTGATGCCTACGCTTAGGTCCATCAAGGTTGGGCCTCGAACCTAGGTGCCTATGCCTCGATGCGCAATGCCTTGGTCATTATTCATCAAGTCTAGACCAAGGACTTTAATGTTTGCAATTGTTCTCCCAACTATTTGTGTGTAAGTTACTAACACTACGTCTATTCAAGCTAATTAAATAAGAGCTTTTATACCAAATGACATAAAATATTTGCCAATCAATTTTCAAGTTTCAATCAAATACTGAAAAGTATTGTCATTATATTGAAAAACTATTTTCAGGAAAAAAATTTGCCAAAAGTATTATATTTTTCTTGAAAAAAACAGATCTCCCATCCATTTTCATTTTTTCTAAAAAAATTTTAAACGAAACTATCGAAAAAAATAAGAGTACTTAAAATCCCACCAAGAAATTTTTTTATTTCGATTTTTTTTTCTTTCTAAAATTCACCGTTTTGTTGCTAATTGTCCAGTTAGGAATTGAGTCGACAATTCTTAGTGCCGATCAACGACGCGACGACGCCATGGAGACGGGTGACGCCAATTGCGATCCCAACGATGAGAGCGCGGGCGTCGTCGTCGTCGTTCCTCCGAATGCGGACGAGTGTGAGGCTCCCGAATCTTCTAATCGGGACGGCGACGAGGGGGCCGGCGACCGGAGTTCCGGCGGCGCGGTCGCCAAAGGAATATCGTCGGTTCTGGTCTCCGTCATCAAAGACTTCGATTGCAGAGCTCAGGACACTCTCAAGAGCCAGGACCATCTCTCCTCCTCCATCGGTCGTCTCACGAGCGGTACTCATTCTCTCTTCCTCAAGATTGGCGTTCTTGATTTATATGCACGGAGATCTCAATTTGGATTTTCAATCTCATTACCCGTTCTTGCTAGGTTTTTGGAAGTATTGTTGTTCTATCCGGTCTGATCATGTTTAGCCAAGAGAGTGAATACCTTTTCAGTTATTCACGTTTGGTGTACTTTGATGATGTCTTTGTAGCAATCAGATTATCGTGATGTTGGGTTGGTTTGAATTTGAATCGTCTTCATTTCCCTAAAAAGAGAACAACTGAATGCTGGGAAATCGAGTACCGTGTCATTCTTCGTGACAACTGTTAGTTCTTTTAGGGGCTTTCAATGGATGGTTGACTGATCTGCGCAGAGAAATCAATGGCCTCCAATGACTTGATTGGAATTTTTGCGAGTGTGGTGACCCGATTATAACAATGAAGAAGTGGCCTTAGTAATTATCTAATCCGTCAAAGGTTAGGAGACATGTCATGGTAAGGAACTAGCTTCTCTTGCCCAATTAGCTTTACAGATCAGAAGAGTTAGCATCATTGATGCAGAGACAATCAGATATCTATGGGTGCATTATTACTAGACTGTATCTACTTGTACATGTTGAACAACGTATTGCAAGAGCTAGCCAATTTCTTTCTCCTCAAGTGCCACGTAGTTTCTTGGCTGAACCTGCAATTACATTAGGTAGGTCACAATTGTTACGTTGAACTTTCTTTTATTTTCTGGCAGAGCTTGATCGGTTACTGGCAGATGCACCCTCAGCATTCATCATGCAACATGCTGCCAGGATCTCCAGCGTTAGAAATAGAGTATCATCAATGAATGCGGTTTTAAGATCTATACAGCGGCGTCTAGACAACATTGACCATATGCTATCAACAGCCTCACCCCCTGGTATCCATTTTTCATGCTTATTGAATGCTTGCAATTTGCTTCATAATCATCTCATGCCATTGGTGATGCTAATGATTCTGTATGGCTTCCGAAGATCTTTTGTCATCACCATACACGTCCCCAAAGATTAAGGCTAGCAATTTCTCACAATTGTTTCACTCATGAACTTCTCGGAGAATGAGTAGTGGAGGCAATACTGCTGATGTTACGATAGGGCATTCTAAATATATAAAAAAGGCACTAATCTTGAGCTAGGCTATCTTGCCAATATCCTACTAGGGAGTAAATGAGTGATTTTATGTATTCATCCATAGCCCTTTGTCACTTGCTTTGTGCAATGCACGTCATACCCCCATTTCTGTTCATTAAAGTAATAAACCAATACACCACATCTTTTCCTTGCACAGTTGATTGAGGATAAATATACTGTTACTGAGTGACTTCATGTTTTCTGTTGAGCTTTAATTCAATCATCATGTTTAAACTTCTCTCCTCAACATGGTCTGGCCACTTGAATGTTCTTTTACCATTTCCAAAATATACCAGAAGGTTGAGAGAAATCCTTTCTATGGAACTTGGTGCAAGGCCAGGGAGGGTTTTTTTTTTCCCTGGTTGCAACTCCTTACCTTTTTGTTACCACTTGTTTAAATCTAAAACATATTGGCTAAGGAAGTTTTCCAGCCTTTTGTTTTCATTTTTCAGTGAAAATGGATTGCTGATGGGGGAAAACATTTGACTGGATCATTTGAATTTACTGCACCTTTGATGGGGTAGGAGCGTTATTTTTCTTTGCAGAGAAAACCAGGGACGGAGTTTGACAATTTCGAGAGTTGATGCTTCTGAGTACTCTTTGGGGTCAAACAACAGGAAGCTAGAGCTGAATCAACTTGTGCATGGAAAGCATGAAGTTTGGGATGTCAAATTTTCCTTTCTAATCGAGCAACATGATTCCAAAGTTCAAAGATTTGAGAATCTCAATGCCTTCATCACGTATTACGGAAAAGGTGCTTGCCAAGGTTGTTTAGCCTAACTATCAAGCAACGAACGTTCTTTTACCTGAAGTATTTCTATGCCTTCAGAGCTCCTGCATGCTGCAAATCCATGTAGGTTCTGTATTGATGAGTGGCTGATCAATAGAATACAACAAGCTGGTAGACTCAGTCCAGCTGTTGGTGACAATCCTGCTAGTTGTCTCTGATTTTCTTTAAAACTGATCCTGCAAAGATCGACATAGTTACACTTTTTGCAGCAAGAATGGAATGATCGATTGAACGTGCATTCTTGAGTTTTGTGCCTAGCATTCAACATAGCTTTGAGAATAGCTGAGACAAAGTAATGAATTTTCTCTGTTCCAATTGGTTTAGGCTCTTTTTCTCGAGCATATTTTGATTGTGACGTCTTAATGGCTTAAATTTGTTGAACTTTGCTCCCTCGTTTGTTGAATGTCTCGTGTTTACCAGCATTCTTTTTTATTCTGGACTTACCATCGGATGAATAGTTGACGTATTGCATGTCCTCAAAATAGTTAACCCTGACCATGGGGTTGCTCAGCTTCAGAGTCAGACCTCCGTGCATTCTTTCGAACGAAGAGAAGATACGAAGAGAAGACTGAAATTTTTTGTGTCTACCCTAATTAACTAAGAACTAAAAAAATTGCGATCGACTCTTATCTATTTAGTACATTAGGCAGAGATCTTTTACCGTCAAACCTCTGGCAAGATAAGTTGTGCAAGTGGTACTATCACCAGGAAGACCCGCTGTTTCTCAGGAAGCGAGACTTTTAAGCTGGAACTAGTGCAAGGTGCGGGCTAATGGTATGAGATTTTTCCTCGTCCAGCCCTGATCTACCTTGAACTCCATGAACGAGAATAGTCGACGGCGTGCAAAAATACACGGAATTTGATATGATTTGTTGTGCATGGGGAGTATATTTCGGCTTGAAGAGCTTCATTTATACACTCTTGAGATGGGCGAATTAATTTTTAAAAGTTAGGATGCATGGAAACGAAGAGTGTACTTGGATAGGAAATAAGATTAACGGGAATTCCGCTTAGGTAAGTGAAGTCCTAATGGCGAATTGTTGGTGTAAAGAACCATCCAATGTTCTTCCCATAAAGGAGGCGAGATGTTGGAGGAAAGCAGGTCGAAAAAGGAGAGGAGAATACCCCGTTCAGAATTGGAAACCTAGTATCTCTACACCATATCAATTAAACGATGTCACCTAACAACGTTTGCATGTACGAATCAGTATTCCACACGCTTACACTTTCTTTCATCGCTGGAAGCGCCAACCACCTCCTTAAGCTGAATCAGTGAAAGCGCTGATCATTAATTAAGGGTAAGTTGGGCAGTTGTCTTCTCTGTTTTACTTGTCGTTTCGGCTCAGAAGCAATCTCTGGAAGCCCGGAAGGTGGTTTCATTGATCGACACGAAGCTTCCACGTCTAACGAAACGATAGACTACGCGTCGTTAATTTGGATCCTTAATGGCATTTCGTCTACTTGACTAACGATGCCATGCAATGTCATTGTCTTTATGATTTCGGATTCTTGATCGATGTTCTTTGGAAGATTCAGAGGAGGCCTTTGATAAGTTTTGACATCCAACTCCTGTGTTTTAGGTCCTAGGAATTAGAGTGAGCACGGCAGAGATTACTTGTACTTGTGAGATGATCACCTAAAAACAATAAATGCCAATCCCAACAGTCGTTTGTGTAATTTCCTAACCACTTCTGAAGCTTAACCATGCCTGAATTAAGTGACGTCTGTTCATGAAGACCTATATATATCAACCCCCTCTTGCGCCCCGTAATTCATCAAAAGCAGTCCACAAAAGATCAGTTTCATCTCCCAAGTCTCCCCAGGAGTCATGGCTTCTCATGCTTACTTCTTCGCCTTCCTTGTCGCGATTCTTGCAATCACGAGCTGCGGAACGGGCGAAGCTGCTTCCCCTCGTCAACTCCTGCAAGTGCCGATTGTACCTACCGTTCCGACCATCCCCGATCTTCGGTCTCGTCGACTTCTGCAAACGCCGACCGTACCTGCTGCTCCGACCACCCCTACTCCTCCCACCATCCCATCTATACCTGCACTTCCACGAGTCAATCTCCCTCCCCTCCCTCCGTTTCCTACAGTTCCTGCACTTCCCACTGTTCCCACTCTTGTGTTTCCACCCATGCCATCTTCGATTCCTCAGATCCCCGGGATTCCTACCTTCCCTTTCTTGTCACCCCCGCCTCCGAGTCCATAAGCAACCGTCTCGATATCCCACAGGACCAATAACAGCTATGTCATCTACCCTCTTATGTTATGTTTAGTCTATGATTAATGCGAGAACGAAGATGAAGGGACAAAATTTAGTAGTTCAGTATGGTCATGGAGTGCATCTGTTGTGATGCAGGATCGGTTTGGATTGGACGAGTTCACCTCTTCATAATGGGAATCTGGGCTACGGATCCCATACTTATGTATGCACTATTTTATGCTGAATATGAGATGACCATTCCTATTATTAATGCTCGTTGCTTTGCTAATCATTAAGAGCATAGACGCCTTGCTTAAGAGAAAACGCGACATGGATACATTCATCGGAATGGCAACTCCTTGCGCACTCTCGGCATCTGTTCTCTCCACCATCGATGGAGAAAACAATCTCCATATGCAGTATGGTATAGCACACGTGTGCAGCTCAAATCTTATGATACATGGCTAATTCCCATCCGCAACATGCTGAAAACTATTGTTGGATTTTTATCGGTGTAAGCGATCGGAGAATTCCGTTTTTCGCTCAACCAGTCATAAAACGCAGTTGTTAAAACAACATCTTAGCCCCGTTAGTCAAGAAAGCATGCTGTAACTTCCGGTGGACCAAACAGAAGGCCGTAATCCTTTGCCGCTGTCGGGGAACATGATAGGAATCCTTTCACGTTTCCGGTGTTTTTCGGGCAAGGGAGGCAAAATTCCCCGCGAACTTTGTCGTGTCGAAGTTCATCAGGCGGGCCGAGCACGGCCCAGAAGTTCATCTTTCTCCACGAGCGTTGCGGTTGGGCTTTGCGCTAACACTTAGTCGATCACGGGCCAGCTGAAACTCGCCAGCCCGATCGGTGATTCCGGTGAAGCTGCAGTCGTGAACTTCGATTACATCGTAGCCTGAAAAACCGATTACCTTTTTGATAAGTACATTCCAAACCATTCTTTCCTCACGAGTTAGACGAATCCCGTGTGTTACACGAAGTCTCAAATCTAAAAGGAACAGCAAAAAGGGACCCAACTATCAAGAAAAGTACAGTAAAAAAGAAAAGGATGGCAGGCGCAAAACAGAGCTTTTCGGGTGCTGGGTAAGGAGGGAGCGTGAGAAAGGAGGGAAAGGACGGGGATGCCTTCATTTGGCAATAGGGATGGCGACGTCCCGCGGCCAACCAGAGCAAAACGACGAAGCTCTCCGGACATCGGGTGCTGCTCTGGGCTCTCGAGTGGAAACTGGGAACACTTTCGAACCGCCCAGCAATCCGAAAGGGCGATCCCCGATCGCGGCCGCCCTCGGCATGGCAAAATATATCAAAGATAATATTGATATTTGCATATATTCAATGACTAATTTGAATATATACTGAAAATTCAAGAATTATACTGAACAATTTAAATGTGGAAGAATCACGTTATATATCGAATCGAAATTTGATAATCATTCGTGTCGTTTTTTTTGTTATTATGCGAACCTGAGTTGCAGATTCAATACTTGACAAAAGCTTTTTGTGTGCATGCTTGTCTCGTATGGATGGATTGGTGGTTTATAACAAGGTATACATGCATTTCTTACAAGTATTACCATATCAAAAGATTCGCATGAGACTTTCATTTTAAAGTAATTCATTTTGTTTTTCTTAAGTGGAGACCGATATGCATAACTAACTCGTACACATAGAATCTAATTAATGCGATTAATAGACTCGAGTTATGCTCGTGGCTAGATCCTATGGCCTCATGTGAAAATGGGTTTTTCGAGGGGTTGAATTTCTAGTTCCTCGTGCTAAAGCAGATTAAATCGAATCAACAGACTTATTCGGTAGACTCGTCAATAATACTAATTCCTCTTTTGCTCTTGTCTTGAGCAATCTTCATGATTTTTTTTTTCTTTTTGCGTTTTCTTTTACGTGTTTTTGTGGAGATATCTTGCTGTGGAGATGGCGAAGGATAGCGAAAGACCTGTCTTTTGAATATTACTTACTAATGACGAGAAAGGAAAAATTCTACATACTTTGCACAGAGAAAAATGAAGAAAAGTTCAATTGCCTTCATAAGTCAGGCCTTCTTTTTTCTTCCTTCTTAGAACTCCTCAGCATCAAGAAGAGGGGGGGGGGGGGGGTACTAAAAAGCGTGGCATCAAATGAATTAAACTTCACCGAAGTTCAAAGAAATTGAAAAAGAGAAAACACATCCAGACTCTCAAATTGACTCTGAAATCGGCCAACTTTGAAGAAGCCAATCTGATGAGGATTGATTCCAAAGTCAACAAGATTAATTTTTCGAATTCACAAACATAAAATCGATCCCGACCGAACGGATTTCAGAATTCAGAATGGAATCCTTGAAAATCGATAGAAGGGTCAGCCGGGAATGGCTCAGGTATTAATTGTTCCCTGCACACTTGTGGTGCTTTCTAATTACTACTGCTTAAACCACAATGGGCCATATAGAACTTTAACATCTTGACCGGTCAAGCTAGAGCACGCGAGTTTCAAAAGACCCAATAAAAGCCTACCAAAACCAAAAGAAGTTGGAGACAAATCGAAAATCAAATTTCTTTTTCCTTGCAAAGAAACAGCAACGTGGTCCCGAGGAGCGTTCCAAGCGATCAGACTAAACATAACATCATCGAAAAACTTAAGTCACGTCCATCCTGCATACCAAATTTTTATTACGCCTCTACAAACCCTAAAATATATTAATGATAACATAAATATGCTAAATTCATACCAATGCCATTAAAAAGACCTTAATTTTCATCGCATCAATACATGATTGAGGGATTCGCGAATATCTTTTGTAACACGCCGTTGAAAATCCGCTACAACAAAGAAATCTCTTTATCCAATCACCTTTAGTGCACTCAAATGGCTACATCTAATATCTTGAAAATCCACATATTATAGCCGTGTCTCGTAAACGATGTGATTTCCGACTCAGAGGCTCTCACGATAGTCTACATTTCTTTCTCTGTGAAGATTGAAGATGGTGTTTGGACAAAAAAGAGAAGATGTCGATGCATGATTCACACGTTTTTCTTTGACCGTACTTTTTTACTGGAGGGTCAATTTTCCTCGTTTCTTTTTCTCAGTTTCTCCGCAATGAATTTGCCGAACTCGGACGAACATGAGGCTGCAAACGCAAGATATGATTATAAGTCTTCAGATTTCGGATTCTAATTCTGGGACTTGTTATCCTCAAACCGATCATCACTTCCATCGCGCAGCTATTTCCATTCTCCTGGGGGTGTAATGCGAGATCTCTACTCAATCGACCAAAACCCATCATCCCTCGTTGGATCGAGTCCAGCTGTTGGATCGAGTACGAACAAAGCACGTTTAAAACAGCGAAAGTTCCAAAGACGACGAGGACAAAAGCCGCGGGCACAATGAATGGAGGGGGTCAGCTCAGCTCACTTCATCTCTCACGCTCTGTCCCTCTCGCCACCTCACGGCCTGCACGTCTCAGATTCTCAATACGAACATCCAAAAATCGAAAAAAACAAGAAGTCGGCAAATTCAAAGCTCGTCTTCCGTCGATACGAAAGGTCCCCGATGAAACTTTGTTTCTGGACATGGTCGCCAGCTTGGGCAACCGAACATGGAAGATTCATCTTCAGCAAATAAAGAGACTACGCGGCCGTTTAGTTCACCCATTTATGGAGCTTCATGTGGGAAATGGATCCTGTGTAGATGGATGCTATCCGTAGCGAGTAGTGCAAGATTCGTCCTTTCGCTTTCACCATCCAGTTGAAGGTGATGGAGGGCCGGCCTCGACGTTGGTCTCTGTTGTCGCTTCAAAACTCTGTTTATCTTTATGTCCTTTATCCCATCGCTGGCCTTCTCCATCAAATGAAGTCGACAGTTAATCACACAAGAGTGTCAAGAGAAGGGTTTAACGTAACGGCTTGCTTGCTTGACGAATGGAGCTCTTTAATCACGGGCGTCGCTTCGTCCCGAAAGAGTTAAAAGATCGTTCTAACAAGTGGTCCATTCGCGATCCAATCCCACGCTTACGAAGTGTTGGAGCCGGGCTGTCTTTATCCTGTACAGGAACAGAGCGATAAGGACAGAAACCGAGACATTTTTATCTACGTCGCGACCACCTTGCAATTTTCTATTCGGTCAAAAAGAGTTCTCGTCGCCAAGTTCCAAACAGTGTTTGCCAACCTCGCACTGCAGGTGCGCCCGACCCGTGATACAAGAACCTTAATATTCTATTACGTATTATATACGTATAATTTTCTGCTTTTCCTTTTTCTTATTTCAATGCCCACATCCATCAACCGTATATATACAAAAGAAAAAGATCCGGCGCAGCGATGGGATCGTCCAATCCAGCCTTGCATGCAGGCTATTAATTGCAACTATAATGAAGGAGGCGAAGAAGTGAAAAGGGTTGGAGTAACAACACTCTCTATGTCCGAGATCCGGGCGACCGCTACGAGTCGGTGCGGGTCAACCGTGGTAATTAATGTCTCCGGCTGGGGATCCCCCCTCTACGGCCAAATGGAGTTTAGGTAGGTTTCAAAATTGAAAGCCCGGCGTCGTACCACGGTTACCCCAGCCATCAGAAGTCAGAACGGCTCAACTGTAGCATAGACCGTGTAGAAGGCGGCTGCGCGGTCGGCCGCTCCGGCGAGGGCGAACAGCGGGACTCTCATTAGGTGGGGTTGGCACACGCCATATCCGATGACCGGCGGAAAGTGACACTCTCGCTTTTAACGTGGTCGGCTCATGTACGATATACCGCCCTCATCCCGATGAAAAAAGAAGAAAGGAAAAGCAGAGAGAGCAACTGGGTGGGCGCGAGACTAGTGAGAAAGGAAGCTGGTTGGGGTGGGGTTCGGATGGTGATGTCGGAATTGGGGTTAGACCATTAAAATCCCAACTAAGAAAAGGATGGTAAAGAGAGAAAGAAAGAAGCAAGCAAGGAAATCATGATGGGCACCGGGCCGAGCCTAGCGAGGGTTCCTTACCAATGGTTAACAACGTTATCATTACAGATTCCGAAGTTCCCAGAAGAGGACAGCGGGGGCAGAGACCTGGTCAAAACCCAAACACCTCACATCATGCCCCCACCCTCTCGCTCTCCGACACAGCCGAACAAGAAATAAGAAAGTGAAAAAGGGGAGGCGGGGGAATAAAGAAAGTGAACCAGTGTCTCTCTCTCTCTCTCTCTCTTTCTCTCTCTCCACTCCACAAGGAGACAAAACACTTCCCCCACATTTCTTGTCTCGAATCATGCCATCCTATAAAAGAAAAAAACAAAAGAGGGAAGAAAGAAAGAGAAGAAGATGAAGACGAAGAAGAGAGGAAGAGGAGGGCGGGCGTACCCATGCCTACGCTGCGAAAGATTCTTTGCGGGGAGGGGAGCTATTTACCTCCTCCCTCTTTAGCCCCTCCTCCCAAACGTCGAATCAAGAGGCGGAGAGATCTCCCACCTCGCTTTCCCCCAACCCCCCTTTCATTTTCTCTCTTCTTCTTCTTTTTTTTTAAATAATGAATATCAAAGCTATTGCTTTGGGCTTCTGACAGAGACTTCACGACAACGACGATCGAATTTCGTCGCCATCTTCTTTCTATTTCTCATCTCTCCTCCCTATTTTAATCCAGCTGTCTCTCCTCCTCCACATGCCCCCCTTCCACTCCTCTCTCTTTACTAAATATTATCGTTCTCCTCTTTCCAATCTGCACCCGCTCCACTTCCTCCCGTTGTTTTTAGCCGTATGCCCTACTCTCTCTCTCTCACTCACTCACTCTGTGTCGGAATATATGGAGAAAGCTAAGTCTAGATCTAGATGCTCAAACAACGAGACGGGTTGGGCTCGCTTCTTGGTCACCCCCTCACCAATGATGGGTCTGGTCTGTCTTAGTACTCGTACCGGGTTCTGAAAGCTGAATTATCGAAAGGGGGGAAACACAACCTCGGGAAAAAGAAGGGAAAAGGGCAGAAAAAGAAAGTTGGAAAGAGACGATCGCCTAATCGGTGACATTGATCCGAAATACGCCAACAAAAGGACGGAGGGAAAGAAAAGGCGGGGGCACCTGTTTATGAACCTAAATTGGCCGTGTGTGTGAATTTCCAAATGAGAAGATATTTAGCAAAACCACTCCTCATTGCTAAGACAAGAAGATATTTTAGTAGCCTGCCGTCGTTGCTACCTAAAATGGTACAGATCTAACCAAGACGGGGCTCGGTTTAAATGTGGAAGATCTTAGAGAACAGAAGAAACAGGGCAGACACACAGTCGCGCACACATTGAACAGGGAGGGGAAGAGAAGACAACAATTAAGTTCCCCAGAATCAATTATGGTTCCCATTCTCATCACCATCCTACCGACCACACAATGTCGCCAATTGGTGGCGAGGATTCGGTCCCTTCATGACTAAACAGTGATGAACTATTGAACACGCACACACTGTCCATCAAACAGTAGTAACGTGCACAAAAGAAAAAAAAACGAAGAGGAAGACGAAAATGAATCCAGCCCACCGCTGGCGACTCTGAGACATTTGTCCCTCAGTCTCTTTTCACTTTTTAGCATCATTTCCCATCTACTACTCCCCCACCGCAACCAGACATCCAACACTCTCCCTTCTCTCTCCATCAGAGCTATCTCTCGCTGTCTCTCGCTGTCTCTCTCTCTCTCGTTTTTTTTATTCGTTTCTGCTACATGACAAAACGACCCTCACGTTACATTTGTTATTCTTGTCACCCTTTACCCTCCCTTTCCGTGCATTGAAATTGAATAAGGCACAGAACTGGTCACCCAAAACTAACAAATTTCAGTCTATTCATCTCCACGAGCCCAAACAGTTTGATAAGAGAGAGAGAGAGAGAGAGAGAGAGGCAGATAGAGAAAGAGAGATTTTTTTTTGGACGAAAGAGAAAGAGAGATTGAGAGATTCCATATCATTCAGGACATCAATTGGACAATAATTTTTCCCGGAATCTCCTTGTCCCGAGCATCAAAAGTTAGCTCCAAAATGGTCGGTCTGGCTTTATGTCTCCTAAAAATCCTCAGATTAGTCATCGCCCCCCCCCCCCCCCCCCCCCCCCCCACTAGGGTTAGCACAAAAACCACAGAGACCCACCCAAGGAAATGCTGAATAACCCCAACTACAACAACACTGACTAGTGATTACCCTCCCTATGTACACAAACTGGCTCTAAATCTCAAGTCATTGAAAAAGAAAAGCAACTTTAATCACTAACGCCGGCGGCCCGGTAGCTATAAACCCGAAGCAAAGCTGCTTCAACAACAGGACAAATCGCGGATAACGCCCACAATGCCGTCGCATTACTAACCGGAGACGGACGCAGCGAGACAGACTTCATTAACTCCGCTCGCTCCGGTTCTTGCCGTTACTCTGCTGATTCCTTGCGCCTGAAGGTCCTTTCCCATTGTTGCCCTCTCTCTTCTGCTGCGAATAAGATGAAGACGAGGAGGCCGAGGCGGAGGACGAAGACGAAAACAACTGACCCAACCCGAACACGGAGCCAGCCTTAATAGAACTGATCGGGACGTTGAGGACGGGACTGACCCTAACACCCGCCGAATACGATCTCTCCACGCCTCTGTACTTGAATCTGGGCCCGCCGTAGCTGCTCGGGCTGCTCGAGCTCCTCTCGAGACTGTAAAACACCACCTTCCCCGATGCGTTCAGCCTTGGGCTGTCCACCGTCACTCCTCTGCTCGACAAGCCGCCCGATGGCTCTTCCGTGGATCTCCGCATCGGGCTCCTCTCCGCCCTGCCCGCCGCCGGATGATGATCCGTCGACGGCTTTGGATTGTCCGGTCTCGGCTTCATGAGCCTCATCCTGGGAACATTCATCGCTGCCCCGGTATTACCATTCTTGTGGAGCAAGTTGGAGTTAGGCTTGTCGGAATCCAGGGAGAGGCGGTGGAGGTCCTCGAGTTCGTGATTGGAGGAAGACGAAGAGGACAGCGAGTGACGCGAAGAGATCGAGACGGACTCGCCGTCGGAGGATTCTCTGAGCAGCGGGAGGCTCAGATTCGAGGCGTCGGAGGCAGATTTGGAGCTGCGGTGGAGGAAATGCATCACCGATTTGGACGTAGATTGGGTGTTTTTCTGCGTCGAGTCAGCGCGCCTAGGGTTCTGATTCTGGTAGAGCTTCTTGAGGCAGAGGAGCTCCTTCCAGCGGCTGGAGTTCATTTTGATCCTCCGGCTACGTTCGGAGCTGTTCTCCGGCGACTGGAGGCTCGCCGCAGAGGGCGCTTCCGGCGAGGGCCTCGCGGCGGAGAGCTGGAGCGGGACGATCTTCCCGTCCAAGAAGAGCTCGTCGGCTGGGAGCATAGCGACGGGATCCTTGAGGCAGAACTCAAAGTCCCCGGGGGCGGGGGGCTCGGTGGCCCCCGGAGGATCCGCCGCAGGGCGTGTTGGCGAGGCGATCGGCTTGGGCGAGGATGGGGAGGGGTCGCCGTCGGGGTAGTCGCGGCTGAAGGAGGTGCGGGAGCTGAGCCAGCTGTACGCCGGGGGGAAGGAGTCCGGCGCAATCCCGGAGGCGTTCACGCAAGCTGACGCCATTGACGTGGGTTCATGCAAAGCGAAAGAACTGAGGGCGAGCAGTTTGCGAGGACAATGTGCACCGTACTCCCAATGCAACGTCAAAGTAGAGATTTGCAGATGTAATGTAACAGAGAGAGTAGAGAGAGAGAGTAGGGCTTTCGATGGTGGGAGTTGAAGCCTTTTTAGGAAGGAAGGGAGAGAGAGAGGGAGGGAGGAGAGGGGGTGGTGTGAAGCTGACAGGGGCAAAAGCGGAAATCTCGGACTGAGCGCCAAATAAATAACAGGAAGGAGGGGGGGGAAATCAGAAGGGCCACGTGGTTCTCGAATTTGGACTCCTGAGTTGTCAGATTCACATGACACCCGCTTTCTCTGCCGCGAGGCCCAAATTCATGTGAGCGGAGGCCCAATTTCCTGGAAATGCTGGGCCGCTATTGCTATTTTATGAAATTTTGGGGGCCCAAGCTGAGAATTCCTTTTTTGAGGCGGATAGTCTTTGCTCGCCACCCGGCCCATCTGGAACATCCGTCCTGGATAAACTGGAAAGTAATCATCAAAGGGGAAAGCAATCGGAGAATATAGTATCTTGTCTACTGGAGTAACTCTAACGATATCATAAATAGTTCACAACAAAACACGAGATCCGGCTCGCTTATTGATAGAGCAAAGAGATCTGCCATTTCTCCATATCTCTTCTCCGATTCAAAATGTGTATTCCCCCGTCCGAACATTGTTTCGAACATTGGACGATTGAAATATATATATATATATATATATATATATATATATATATATAATGTATCTTTGATTGAGAATGAAGAATTCTTACAACGATTTGTAACCAAACCATTTTTCGGGAATTATATCGCATCACGAACATGATGAAATAGGACTGGACTTATTCGAAAGTACAGTTCCTGTTCGCATTGATATCAACTCATAGTTTTCTCATAAACTAACTTTTGTGTGCATGTGCACTTTTCTAATTCTTCTAGCGATAGTGGTTGTTTACAAAATACATCGTGCAACGTAATTCAATAATTTTATCTTTTGGAGCAAGTAGTCTCGAATGTAACTTTAAGATGGCATCCAAACAAAAAATTTTCGAAGCCAATGCATCTCTCACTCTAGTTTTCATCAATTTATAGATTGTTTCTAGAATTTCAACCGTCCTTCGCTCATGGGCATTGTAAATTAGGATTGCACTTAATAACTTTTATCATCGAGTTGATCTTTGCGAGATGGGGTGTGTGTAAATATATAAAACACATTACGGGTCTTACCTTAACAAGTTAAACTTTAGGAATAGATGATTGCATATTAATATTATATGTAACTCAATAGAATTAAAGAAGATCGCAAGGGATAGAAGCATGAGAAGCGACTTGGGAGGTCCATTCCCTTTTATGATGCCAATGGCCATGTTAAGCTTCCGGTGGCTCCCCCACTCAGTTAAGCTAATAGCCGACCTCGTAAAAATTACATCCTCGGACCAAAATGACCAAGTAAATCAGCATGAGCGACGCAACCCACAATGCATATACTACACAAAACCATGATAAACATTGCGCAGAACCCGAGGCATCAGTTCAGTGCGTACAGACAAGTACAACAGTATAATTCCTGCTGCTGAAACGCAACAGTGCTGTGATAAAATAGCTGCTGTGTTCATGGCAAATACAGTTGAGGGCACATGGGCACTTGAAGCTCGCTACGAAAGTACAATTAACTTAAGATGTCTTGGTCTACTGAACCAAAGCACTGGTGTTGTACACGAGAAGAGCTCCTCCTGCAAGAAGCCCAGCCAGGGTTACGGCCCATATGGCCAATCCAGTGGTACCTGTCGCACGCGCCATTCAGAGAAAGATGAACTGAAGTTAACTATTATGCTCGGCAAGTAGCTAGAGATTTCTACCATGGGATTGTGGATTTTTCACGAGTTGTAGGAGTAGTCTGAGAAAGAAAAGAGTAAGGTTAAGACAAGAACATACCGCCAACATAGACATCACCACTTGGAGACCAATCATTTGTATCGTAGATGGGACTGTGTGCACGAGAAATTTCTATTTAGTTAGGCAATAAAAAGAGGAAAAAAAGGGAACAGTTATCCATTTCTCACCAAACTACGGATTGCAGGAGGAAAGGAGATGTCTGTATCCATAGATGAAGAAAGTATGTCTATGAGATTGCTGATTTTGTATACCTGTATCCATCGACGTTGGCACCGTACTTATCGACGAATTGGTAAACACCCTTTCCCTGCATTTCATTCTCACTTTAGACGCTGATAGATAAAGATGACAAATCAAGCTAAGTGGGACGCTATGCAGGAAGGCTTTGTTCTAAGTGTGACAGCCTTCATAATCTAATAACAAGCTTCTCTTATCCTCAGTCTCTACTATTTCAGAAAGCAACGCCACAACACAAACCTTAGGATCCTTAATCAATCTAAAACCATCAGGTGCGGGATCGTTCAGTCATCCCCTAACACAACCTATCTTCAAGTTTAAAATATCCAGACTAAAATTTTGGTTTTGATAAATTTTCGTCCTCAATACTTGACGACAGTTTCTCAAAAAAAAAAGCTTTCAAGAATCATCGCTGGATGAGCAATAGTCGATTATGGCAATTACAGCCAAAGATAGAAGAAAGAACATAAGAAAATGAGGAAGGCACCCATGGACCAACCTTAGGCTTCCTCCCAGAAGCATCCAGACCACCTCTCAGGTTCATTCCGCCACCGGTTCCTGCAAATATCATCCATTCCCACAACAGTGTCATCTGCTAACTAACGAACAAAATCCTAGAAGCAACTCCGACAGTACTCGATCAGGTCATAACCAATAACCATACCCTCTCACTGGAGACAAATTTGTTCGGCACACAACACCCACAACTTCATTTCGAATTGCATGTTACTTCACATCCCTCATTCACTCATCTCATCGTTAACAGATCGGCGAACGACCAAAGTATGTTATATCTCCCTTATACGGATCATACAAGACATAACAAGCTAATTTACTCCTCCATAAAATGTTTACAAGTTTAGATCAGGAGAAGGTTATCAACTCCATAAGATGCTTTCTCGTGATGTAGACTCAAGTCGTGCTTGTACATGAAAAAGACGGGGAACAGATTTGGGTACCATAAGGCTTGTCGGTCTTGATCTTCTTGCCACCGCTGGCCTCGACTTTGAAGGAAGTGGAGGTCCTGGCGAGAGAAGGAAGCCCTCTCGCTCCCGATCTCTGCGCCGTGAATGGAGCTGGTTTCAGGCTCACTGATGCCATCACTGAAGCCGCCATGTCTCTTCTTCTCTGTTTCCCCTTCCTCCTCCCGCTCAAGCTTTCAACCAGTATAATACACGCGCTCGCGCTCCTCCGATAATTATTTTCGCGTCCACGGACTGGCGAATCAGAGTGTTGCACGTGGCACTGGTCGTGTGGCTGGCATTGCGATAACAGAGGGAAGGGGCTTATCAACATGCGAGCTCTACTAGCCAGTCCTATGGCTATTTTCTCTGGAGCTGGTGGCATCATACTTGGGGATTATAGATCATGTGGGACCCCATGAATCCTATCGTCAGTTCTTTCTCACGAGAAGTTATTTTTGTCCTGATCAAAATTAGGAATTTTCTTTTATATATTTCGATTGGTAACATGATTATAGAAACTTCGACCCAAAAAAAAAAAAACCAAAAAGCCATGATAATGGAACAAAAACTCCCAAGGACGAATCTGTGGGTGTGGTAATTTGTAGCAATTAGCAAAATCCAGATAATGGATAAAAGGGTCGATGCAGATCGCACTCCGACAATGCCTATATAATTTGCAGCACAACGACATTGAACTGCCATTCAAGGAGCTCCTTAGATTGGCATTACAATGAAAAAAGAGAGAGAAGGTAATACAGGTAAAGATGCGTACAAATGCATTATTTTGTTTCTGTTGATTATGTAAATCGACCCGACCAGATATAGATCGTGCCCTCAACACAGTACTCTAGTGGCTGCACCTACTATGCCGCACAAATTGAGATGGCATGATCCCTACAAGCAGCTAAACATTTCGGTCATCTTGGAAGAAGCCGCCATGCCGCTGATTATAGCACCCTCAACATTTGGACTTACGCAGAAATCTCCACATATGGCTAGCCTCCGTTCCTTATCCCATAGGCACTTCTCTTCTGCAGCCACACTTGTTGAAGGAAATGCACTTCCCCTACAAGCCCATAAGGGAAGAAACAATCTTTTAAGTTTTAGAGGTAAACAAAGACTCCATATCTCAGGCCATTAGTGCAGAGAAATGTATCAAAATAAATGCATCAAATTACTGAAGGCTGCACGAGCACAACTATGGGAATGCAGAAAGAGGACCTGACTGAAATTCCAAACCGAGGTTTGGTGAAGGGCACTGATTTGACATGCGCAGCTGAAAACTCACCTGACTTTATCTAGGTTCATCTTCTAATGAGCATTTTCACTGTTATGAAACCCCCACGGCCATTTAAAAGCCAGTGATCAGGAGTTTGGGGGATTATGTGTCCTGTTGAGAGCCTCTTTTGAGCCACCCTTTCATCATAAAAATCATTATAATATCTAAGGTCCAACAAATACATGTACATAAAAAGTATTTTCCTGAAAACCACTTCCAGCGGAAAACACTCTTCCCAGGAGAATTACCCTATCCTTAGTGAATGATGTGCATCAGTGCATAACATTTCATCAGTATGGCATAGATTAAGACAAAGTCGTGTCATAACCCTGGAACTCCATAAAGGAGAGAGTTGCGACTATCGGAAGCGATCTTTAGGAGCACCTAAAATTTTAATGGGCAAAAGATGCAAAAAGTCGGTTGCATGCCACTTGAAAGAAGCCATCCTCACTATGGAGGCAACATATTTTCATCACAAGGCATTGGTACAATAATGTTCACAACTGGTATTTGTGTCGACAAGTTATTTTTCCATTTTGGAGAAGAATCATCAGAGCAGTTTGACAACAGGATCTCCATAAAGGATTTCAATCATCTGAGAGAGAAATACGGATTATAATCAAATGCCACACGCTTATTATTCCAGAACCAATGCAGTCTCTGTCAAAAGAACATTCTTTACAATTTTGAGCCGACATGGTGCCGACAATCAATAACAACACCTTTTAGAGGAAAGAGTTTCTTATCATATGTCTATAGGACAAAAATTGAATCAAGGAGCACTGGCAGAGTGCCAACTGCAAAAACATATATAAAGCTAATTATAACAGAGTAAAACTATGAAATCTCTAGATTCCATCATTAAGTTAGTGCTACCATCTCCAGTGTCACCATATTTTATCAAAATGTCCTAAAAGCATGTCAATTTGGTAAGACTTAAAATCATGAACGATCATTTGGTAGGAGTGGCCTTCACGGCGTCGCCTATCAGGCAGCTAGCCGTTGCTTAGCATTCAGAGTACGAAATTATCATCATATGAATAATTATAAGAACAAGCAGTAGAGTCTATGGATGATACTTACCACCTATGAGCTTTCTTGAAGAAAGGCCGAGGTACATTCAGTCCCATGTTCTGCAGTTCATCTAACAGTTCCTCAGCTACCTTTGTCAATATTCCATCTGAAGGTTTCTTGAGTCCAGTTTTTGCGATTACTGTCTCTGCATACTCCCCAGTTGAATGCAGTACCCATCTTTCACTGGGGTGGAAAAGCGAAAATTTAAGAGTATACACCATGAAACAGACTAAAATTTAACAGACACGTAAGAATGCAAAAAAGAACCTAGCAGTAGATCGCCCTGGCTTGGAGCTATCACAATGAGCCCAGTTTAAGACTTTGGAATTTTTGATTGCGAATCCCTTAAAAGGTATCTGAAACATTTTCAACATGCACCATGGCCAATCGTGTAAGCTTCACAATATTGGCATGAAAGGAAGCATGATGAAATCCTCCCCATGAATGGGTTATAGGAAAAACGGAAGGTAGATATTAGGGAGATGAGGCAAAAATTATCTGTTCAAAGATCATGAAAACTTGCATGAGATATCAAATGCTTATAAATAATCTAAGTTCTTACCCAAGAGAGAGGCTCTGGAAATGCTAGCATGACTGCAAAACATGGACTAACTGAAATATCTTGCACCTTGCTCCCCAAATCAGGAGCCAAATTCAAGTCTGCAGAGAGGTCAAATTACAGAAATGATCACTTATAATGTTATTCATTGCACCGTCATATACCTAGCACCCCAAAACAGAAAAATTCTCAGCATTTACAACACCACCCACAGTAAAATCAGTCTTTTGCTCTGAAATTTCAAGGAGGCAAGGCTAAGTGTGTGGGAAAATAGGCCATCGATGGTAATTCCTTCTCATTCTTGAGCTAATAATTCACAGAGGTAATTTAAGAAAGCACATAATGGTTCATGATACAAACTCAACAAGAGTCTATAAGTTCTAGAACACTGAAATAGGCCAGAATGCACCTGGAAGAACTTTCATAAGAATCAACCTAACAGAGGTTATGTAAGGTCTGGCACTCATAGCCAAAGAAGTCAGGAAACGAACATTCTTTTTCCCTTCCCTAATGGTTATACTCTTGAGATGAAAAGGAAAATTGACAGGTGCGGACAGATCAGCTGTGCTGCCAGCCTCTGCTGAAGATAAACTTCCAACAAGAGCCCATCTAATTCTGCCACCTAACTAGATGGAAAGCCTTCGTCACAGGCCAAGTCCTTCATAACATTAGCACGACAAAGTCCAAATATGAACCATCCCACCTAAAGGCGGCGGTCTTCCTGTTACGCTTGTAAACCTCGAAGAAACAATGTTTTTATCTGATGCAACCACTCCCTCGAAATGCCCAAGGTTTTGTCCATCCAAACTGGTCAATCTCCACATCTTTTCATCTTCCAACCAGTCCACCTTCCCAACACCAACCCCAAACTTGCTTTCCACGCCTGAAGAAAAGCACAGAGTGAGGAAAAAGCAATTTTCCAGCATAAATGCATACGTATAAATAATTATCTGAAGAAAAAGAAACAGACAAATTGGAAAGTACCCGGCTGATGGCATAATGCTCTACAGATAGAATTCATTCCAGGAACACCAACGTATCTTTTCTTACATTCTTCCTACAAATAATTGACATGAAAAATATGTAGGAATGGCAAGAAAGAGTTCATATCGGTGTGCCGGACATCACCAGCGCTATGTTTGAATTAATACAAGAGCAAGTTGATGAGAACACGAGTGTATCTTGTCGCCACTCTGTAGGGATAGTTACTCTCAATCCATATCCATCAGTATTCCATAAAGCATGGACTCGTTACAAACCTGGTCTAACTCGGTGAATGATTTGGTGATGCAGTCGAATGAACCAAACTTTTGCTTCCACTCAGCAATGAGGCCTCTCGATTCCCATTCACAAACTAGACCGAAGGCTTCGGAATGGTTGCTCACACTGAAGAATGGAGCGCCATGGTCGAACAAAAGCTCTTTTCCATCTTCGGTAGTTTCTCTATTCCAATCGTCAAAATATCAGCAAAATTAAAAAGAAAAAAAACCAGCAGCTCATGATTAGGTTGAAACAGAATATACTAATCATCTCGATCGAGGATCTCGAAGAATCGAAAGTCGAGCGATTTACAAAGTAGCACAGACAGACATTAAACACTCAAACGCACTTAAAGACACAGTTACGTGCTTCCATTCACACATTCTCGGTCAAGCACTGCCGACCTTCATCGTCTTATTTTCCCCCTTATGCACACTTCTTCAGCTACTAGAAAAAGCTCAAAGCCATAGCGAGTCGACAGTAATTGCAAATGCAGATGCTAGTTCATGGTTTTAGCACACAAAAACCTAACCTTCTCTGAGACATGCGACCGCCAGCACCTCTGGCGGCGTCGAAGACGGTGACGGAGACTCCGCTCTTGGCGGTTGTGGAGGCACATACCGCTCCCGATACTGCGCCGACATGCGTTTAAAGACTTCAATCAGGACAAAAATGACCGGCGTCGCGATCAAATTGAGAAGGGAAAAGTTTCGAGGTCGAAGAAGGAGGAGGAGGAGGGGGAGGTTGAAGCTGACTTCCACTTCCCAAGACGGCTATCTTCCTCGCAGCGCCGGCAATGGACACGCTTGTCTCCATGCTCCTGGTGTCCTGCCTTCTTCCTTCTTCCTTCTTCGTCTCGCTGCCAGCGCTTGGAGAGTGATCACTGATCGATGACGTTGATCGATAAGGTCTCGTTCAACTAAGGCTTAGCGCATAGCCACTACTTCTTCATGGCAACTTTAATCGATAACAACTACCAAAGATGAATCTTTCGGATTTAAATTCTAACCGAACTGGCCTATGCATTCGAACTATGACAATCGACCTTCTATCAGATTACAAACATTCTTCTCTCGAGCACAAACTTTGTTCGGCTCATTTTAGACGAGGAGATCAATTGCTCACTTATATCATACCATGCATTTCATTTTGTTAGAGAAACTATATTCTGTATTATTGTGTGTCTTTCACTAGTACCTGTATTATGCTGAGAAATCGAGTGTCCTTGATGATTTTGGCCCAACCTTATTGCAACGTACACATATACATTGAATTAACTTGGGGACATTATGCGATTTGATTGGGTAATTGAATTTCGTTTTCTCGGGATTGATGGATGTCGGAATCTTAACTTGATTGTACAAGCATGCTTTTTTGGGAGTGCCCCTAAAGACCTCTTTTTTCAAATTTCTCGATAGATGGGACAAGTTTTATGCGGTGCGTGAAGTCTAATAGTTGTAAAAGAAAAATGGATAATTATAAATGAAAGTGGCCGAAAATAGGAGGTTATTGCCAAATATTTCCCTATCATTTTATTATCTAATATAGGAGAAATCTGAAAAAATAAATCCACTTTAAAAGCGAGACAAAGCCAACAATTAGCTTAAATAGATAAATAATACCTTTCTTCTTCTTCTTCTTCTTCGTTTTGTAAGAATAAGGAGCGAGAGCCCAAACTGAAATCACACACGAACTTTTCTTGGCAAAGACATATGATCACCTACGACGGGATGAGCTAAACCTTGTGGAAGCGTGGGTCCAAGATCACCGTTGAAATTATCTAAAAGAACATAAGGTACGAGCTTTTTCATTTGCACGTTAATAACACCATGCGTCTAAATAATATTTTGGAGCACCGCGTTTTTGTAACCCAATTGCCACTACAATAAATCCCCTCTAGTCAATTGCGGGATGCTAGCAGTTTTCGGCATCTTGATTTATTTTGGACGAAGAAGAAGAATAAAATTAGAAATAATGGCACGAGTTATTTCTAAACTTTAGCCTAACGTGTAACGTAATTTCTAAATTTTTAATTTGTTTCATACGATTCGTTCAGTCGGCCCGCGACTCAAAACGGATGAAAATCTTCCAACCCGCACGGCACGTCCCCGTGCTAAATTCGCCGCGCTGATTTGAGATGCGTGGGATTCGAACCTCCTACGTGCATCATTCGACGTAATCGTCGGCGTCGAAGTGCTTACGTCGACGCTTCGACATTTTTCTTCACACGTGATTGGGGATTCACTCGAACGGCTTCCCCACCCGAGGGCGGCTGCTGGGCACTTTCCGTGATCCCCGCAAGTTGCGAAGTTGGCGCGGTTTGACCGATTGACGATGGCTCTTCATGAAAGGATGCTTGGATGAATATCAATGTGTCTTCGGTCGCTGGCCCTAGCCTTACCCCACCCATCACATCAGACCATTGTTCTCTCATATCTTATTGAATTCGGACGGGTAGCGTCGATTGCGAAAGGCAAATCATCGGCTATCTTTTTAGCGAGACTTCATAATTCATGACTTTTCGAGCGGGTGCTGATGCCCTTTCACACGCGGTATCCAAATCGATCGAGCGGCCGGTCGCATTCGATCTTCCACTGTAGACGTAAGGTATGAACACGCATGGAATTGATGAGGTTCGGTGACGGATAGATGGGGGGTGGGGGGAGGGGGGGGGGGGCCCTTCTTCATTTCGTTTCTCCGTTCTTCTTCCTCCACCTTCCCTGCTTTTGGCAGGTGCCGTTGGAATCATCCGAGAGACAAATTCAAGCAGCCAAATCTGGAATTTGACTTCCGAGAATTCATAATTGAATCATCTACAGACGAATTGCGATCTACTGGGAGGTCTGACCTTAGACCATTCCCTTTCTTCGTGGGGGGAAAGTTCTTGCGAAGCACGAGTTCGTGTTCAGATCAGATGTCTGAATCCACCGGGGAAGCGGGCATGGGGACACGGAATCCGCGTGCCGCTTGATCTCTTGTTGATCCCGATCATCATGTCGCATGGCATAATATGATTGGCCCTCTCGGTTCAAAATCGTTTTGTTGAATTCATTTGGTTGGATCCATATTACCTGACTCACGTCAAGTGACGTGACGGTCCTAGTTGGACGGCTGTGATTTAAAAAAAAATCAAAATTTTTTATTTTTTTCACAGCCATCTAATTGAGATCAGACAGTTATGGGATACGTCATGTCACCCCCAACAACGGCAAGGGATCCATTTTCCATTTGCTCTTCAGGTCCAATTCCTTACGTGGGAAATTACATGGGAAAAAAAATGACACAAATCTCCTCCAATGGCTCCATACGCAACGTATTGAATTTTATTTAATGCGTGATATCTAAATTTTAAATTAGTGTGTAATGCTGCTCTCGAAATTTTTAATTCGATTAGCGTGATCAATCGGCATGCGGACGATGTGAAAGCTTTCGATTTTGTTTATGAAATTGAGTTAATGGATGTGACATATTAAACACCGTCATACGATTATTAAATCGAACATATGAGAGAAATCGAGAAACCGAATCGAAAAAATTGAAAATTTGCAGATCATATCACGTATGGACTTAAAATTTCGAGTTGAATATTCGGCCAAGATTCAAACAACAATTTCTTTCGCCATCCCAGAACACAAAGAGTAACAATCTCGGCGACTGTCGCTCCGCGCTCGTGAAGGGATGTTTTCCGCTTTCACGTCGCAAGCACGTGTAACTTACCATTATCGTGCTTTTCCGAGCTGCGAAAGCTCAATCATATTAAGACATGCCCACCCTCGGCCGTAATAGCTCGGCGGCGGAGATGCCCGACGCCTCTCCGGTCTCCGGTCAAATGCCAGATCGCGATTCCGGAACACGGCATGCTCCCGAGTCAATTTCAGTCCTGAGAGAGCGGTTATGCCAAGCGCGAATGACACGACGGAGACACGACGGAGACGGTCTCCACCGGCACTTTTAAGGCCGGGGCCCTGGTAATTCTGAGGCGATGGTTTTGGGGCTCCGACGTTGACGGGATTGGCCAGTGAGACGCCGACACGATGATTTCCCCGAAGGCTGACGAGACATCGAGGAGAGAAAGAAAAGTCTTCCGTCCAAGCTCGGTTCCGTTCAGACGGCAAGACAAGGGGAGAGGGCTCGACGCAGCGGTCGGAAGGACAGTGATCGTCACGTCCAAGTCATCCTCCAGTTAAATAGCGCCAGAGTACGTGGAAGTCGACCCGGTCATTCTCTGCCCAAAGTCCACAGTAACGAACACACGTGGCAGATCCTGAAACCACGCGTCTGCTTCGACAGCTTCGATAAAACATTTGATGCCGAGTCGTAAGTAATGCGTCCGTAAAATTTACGACGCTTTCCAGGTAATAAACGACTCCTATTCGCTCTTAATATGTTCCAATCGAATCGGTTGCGTGCGATCTACTGTTAATCAGGACCACATGCATAGATGCATGGTGCAAACAGTCTACTTCCTTCCCAAAATCGAGAATCGGACAAATGGAATCTGTTCTCGGTCTTCAGGATCGTGGACCGGACCACTAAGTCCAAGATCCGATTCGATCCCTAGAAAATCTAATTGACTGGTTGGGAATCGGAAATTTTAAAAAAAAATTTGAATTTCTTTTAAGAAAAAATTATTTTGGTAAAGTTGGGTAAATATTAAAATTTTAGAAATTTAAACTAAGTTCGTTTTACTTTTTTCACATCTTTATTTTTAATAAAATATAAAAAAAATTTAACCGGTCCAGTCTGGCCTTTCTAAGAATCAAGAACTGGACCGTCCCGGATCGACACTTCTAGTCCAGTGTGGGCGGTCCAAATTATTCACCCCTATATAGACGCCGAGCTTCTAATTGGTTCGTGAGATTTACACGATGCTAAATAGGCCTTCATGTAGCTTGACGCGTTCCGTTCCGTAAGGAGAATAACTCTTTTATTCCACTGTCCATGCAATGCCTAAATCTTTTCACGTCGCTACCTTCGCTTTTTGTCACTTTTTAGGCCGGCGAGGAGAAAAGATTTGTAATGGCGCATCTCGTCGAATATAGCCGCCAAATATCTAGTTTTGAGAACGTCAATCTCTAGAGGAGTGTTCAGATTTGAAAGTCAGAAGAATGGCAAATCCTGTCCCCGCAATTACGAATGCTCTCGGCGCGCTTTTCGACTCGTAAAAAAAATTGCAACTCGAAACTCAAGCCTTCATAGAAAGACGGTGAGTCGGTCGGGCGAGTTCAAAGGTTCTTCATAATCAATGGCAAACTCGATATATGGTTTTGTATTTCTATTGCCTTGTGATATGATATGATTATGTATTTTAAATAAGGACTCGAAATGTTATCGTTTTTCCAAATAAAAACATATTATTTTTGTCTTAAGTATCATTTTTGTCTTAAATAAGGATTTGAAGTGGTTATTACTATTTTAAATAAGGGCTTGAAAAGTAAAAAGACGAAAGCGCCCTTATTGACACGTAGAGTCAGGCTCTTTTTTGAGATTGATTAATCACTTTAAATTTTTATTTGAAATATAATTTATTTCGGATTTTTATTTGAAATAATGAAGATATTTCGTACTATTGTTTAAAATAGTGTTCATTTTATATCGTTATTCGAGAAAACGATAACATTTCAATTGTTTATTTGAAACTTTCTCTTGAATACATGAAGCCAAATGACCATGTGGGGATGTTTTTACCTTCTGTATGAATTGGAGAAGGAGAGACGAAAGTACGCGTCGCCCCCATGGACTCGGCTGAACTGCTTATACTAGCTGCGCTTCTATCGTTGCCGTGCGCATCTTGAGCTCGCTTGACCTGCTCACGCCTCTCTCTCTCTCTCTCTCTCTCTCTCTCTCTCTCTCTACCCCTCCCCGTTGGTGAAAGCGTCTGCAACCTGCTTGCCATCATCTTCTTGAGGTAAGTTTGATCATCTCTCTCTCCGCGCCTGAAAGAAACCGCTTCTTTTTAGTTCCTCGCGTTGACCAAGCCTTGGATTCGACGCCATGGGTAGCTTTTGGATTGAATGGATGGACTCGTGTGCGAATAGGACATTTCCTTGTTCTCGTCGATGAGGGATGTCTAGCTCGAAATCCGGGGATTACGACTGAATTTACCCACCCCCCATCACGTGATCGGAGCTGGAGATGGAATGCTTTGCGCTTGTCGATGAACCTCCGCTGTGAACTTCTCATGGTCGTCACATCTGTTGCTAACAGTTTTTTGCTAAATTAAATAATTACCTGTCATAGGAAACAATTTCATGAGAAAATCTATCTCGTTTACTAGTGTTCCATTGCCGGTGCTATGTAACATATCTGGAATAACAGTCCCAACTTCTCTTTTTGGCAGGTTTTTTCTCAAGTGATTCCTTTTGAAGCATTCATTAGAGTCAAGTTTGCTGACAAGGCTCACGACTGTTTTTTAAACATAATTATGAGTTGTTTTCCGTTCTTGTTCCGTAATAAGGAGGATTCGCATGCCAGAAATACTTCTGAAGTCGATGAAGGTAACTGAGTGGGCTCTATTCCTATAGCAATCGTGGCCATAAGTTTGAATTTAACATGTATGATAGTCGAGATTCATTCGAGAGGTCATGCCTAATGGAAGCATCTAATTGTGTGCCAAAATTGGACAGAGATTTCAAATATTCACAATGTCAAACTCTTCCACTACAAGGAGTTGAAAGCTGCGACAGATGATTTTAGTGGCGCAAATAAAATCGGAGAGGGTGGTTTCGGCTCAGTTTATAAGGTAAATACTCAATAAGTGTCACTTCACTATAGACATTTTGGGCCTCGCTCTACCGGAATATTTTGATTTATGATTCTAGTTGTTTCATCTGGCTAGTAGCACCATTTGAAGAAATCTCTTGGTTGGTCAGGGGCAACTTAAAGGCGGAAAGATTGCTGCAATAAAGGTCCTCTCCACTGAATCAAGACAAGGAGTGAAAGAATTCTTGACAGAGATCAATGTGATATCTGAGATCGAGCACCAAAACTTAGTCAAGCTGTATGGGTGTTGCGTAGAAAATAATCAAAGGATTTTGGTTTACAACTATTTAGAGAACAACAGCCTTGCTCAAACTCTTCTAGGTAAACTTATTCATTTTTCGCATTTGAGTTGGTTTGGTCATGCTTTATTACAAAAATGCGCCTTCCCCTTTTTATTTGGTTCTCAATTAGTCTTTCATTGGGCATCAACCTCCACACTTTTATGTGTTCCATATCCTCATGTCTAGATGGTCAGTTTAATCAAATGCTACTCGTGCTAAAATCTTCTCACTTTAGGTGGAAACCGCAGCAACATCCAGTTTAGTTGGCAAACAAGATATCGCATTTGCATTGGGGTTGGAAGGGGCCTTGCTTTCCTCCATGAGGAAGTACAACCACACATTATTCATAGAGATATCAAAGCTAGTAACATTCTCCTTGACAAAGATTTGACACCCAAAATTTCAGATTTTGGGCTCGCGAGGCTTATTCCAGACAACGCTACGCATGTTAGTACGCGCGTTGCTGGTACATTGTGAGTTCCTTCTTTGTGTTTTCAATTAAATCATTCGGATCTATTTGTTGTCAATTTGCACTACTTGATATGTATTCTGGCACTGCACTTTAATCTTGCTTGTACTGTCTTTAACTTTGTTCGAATCTGTGATGAGCATGACATGCTTTAGGTTGGTGAGACTATTAGTTATACTCATAGAGACATACTTCACCACACAGTTTAAGGCCTCCAATGCCTTTCTTTGTTGGGCTAATCAACTGGTGATTCTAATGGAACTGACACGTTAGGAATGATTACGATAAATGACCTAGCAAGCAAGAACCTATGTGCAGGACTAGTAAGTGGATGACAGTCTCCTACCAGCACCCCAGCAAGATAGAGGAGACTTGTGCAAGTAACTTATAGGTTTTATCTTGGTATGGGCAGAATCTTAGTGGATTTTGTTTTGTCAAATGCACCGACTGTCCTGTTTTTTCGGGTCAGTGCTTTGAAAAGAGAAATAGCCTTGTTAAATATGCCTAACAAGCTAGGAGCATTTCGTTAACAGGACCTCAATCTAAATTAAGCCAATCACAAACCTAAAAGTTAACTAAAGGCACATTCCTTATAGGCAGCCTTCTGCATTTATTCTCACTTAGTAGAACGTTGTAACTTCCATTTGGCTCCCCCTTCCACATGTTGTAAGCATATTGATATTTTCTTTCGTGTCGTGCAGAGGTTATTTGGCTCCAGAATACGCAATTGGGGGGCGTTTGACACGTAAAGCAGATATTTACAGTTTTGGAGTCCTCCTTGTGGAGATAGTCAGTGGAAGGTGCAACACAAATACAAGACTTCCCCCTGGAGAGCAGTATCTCCTTGAAAGAGTATGTACTCTCTGAGTGTTGTCTCTTTGAAGTCATTTTTGTCTTCTTGCTAAGATTACGCTGAATTTGCTTTGAATCAAGTAAATTGCTTGTGTCCCTGAGTTTAAATAGTTTTGAGAAGATGATAAGTTCCTCAGCATTGTATGGAAAAGCTCTTTCCAATATCTGATGAGAATATGGGATACTGTCATTTTGAACGATTTCAGTTATAGCATGTTTCAACATGTTTGACTGTTCCCACCAAAGAGTTGGGAAGAGAAGTTTTAAACCATTTTATGCGCTTTTTGAAGGTTTTCAGATAGCATGTTTGAAAAATGTTGAAGTTTCCAACCAAAAGCTAGGAAGAGAATTATTCAATCATTCTAACTGGAATCCGTCAAAATGATGGCATGTGTATTTTCATCGGACATTTTGAAGAGCTTTCAAGAAACACTTGTGTCCCCAGCTTTTTCGTCACTACAGGCACTGCCAGACAATCACTGGAAAAATAAAAAGAAGAAGCATGGAGTGTTTGTAGGACTAAATTTCAAATACACTCCAGCCTAGTCTTCCAGAGAGGCTGCATATTTTATTTTATTTTTTCTTGTAGATGTGGTTAATGACCTGCTGGTTTTTCACCCCTCATATCTTTTCCTGTTTCATAGGATGTTCTATTGCCAGAGTGATGCTATAACTGGTCTTTTATATAGACAGATATTGCTCTAGTTACTTGATTGGATAAATGAGTGTGCTTATTGTGAAAATTTGTCATTTCAGACGTGGGAACTCTATGAGCGGAAGGAGCTGGTTGGATTGGTGGATACATCGTTGAATGGAGATTTTGATGCTGAAGAGGCTTGTAGGTTCCTAAAGATCGGACTTCTCTGCACCCAAGACCACCCCAAGCACCGGCCATCCATGTCAACTATAGTTAAGATGCTTACCGGTGAGATAGGTGTTGATGAAAATAAAATTTCAAAGCCTGCAATGATCTCTGATTTTATGGACCTTAAAGTGCGGGGTCCTCCAAATTCATCCGAAACAAGGAACACTTCCTATAACGTTACCTCCAGCTCAGATAATGGAGAGAATTCTACCTTGCTATCAGGTGCCTCGACTTTTGGTACCATGACCACCCTGGCGGCACTTGATGAGAGCCTATGATGAGAGCCTTTGATCTAGACTCCACGTTGTCTTATTGACAATTTGGGTTGTAAAGTAAATTCTTGCGAAATTTTTCCCCTGTTGATTAAGGTTCGTTGGCTTGTGTAGATCGTTGACATTGCTTAGTATGACGCTTGCTTTATGCAAAGCAACATAGTTAGAGGCTTTGCCGGTGTAAATATACCCGATTGAATTGATTAAGAGCAAAATTCTGTCATTGCCTTGGTGTCTCATTCAGTTACACCAGATTGTTCTTTTGCTAAGATCTAACAGGAAGGCGCCTACATTACATTTAGTTTTTCTCGGGTGCAGCTGGACTGCCGAAGCAGCGCACTGGGATCACGAGGTATGCGATTACTTTCCAAATACTTTTCAGGGGCTCAATTTGAAGAGTTGGATCACTAGCTTCAGTCATGCTTTGGTATCCAATGATTTATACGGAGGCTTGGTACCCGAGCCACCGACTCTGTTTGCAAGTTCGTGCCAATGCGGTCTGTTGGGTTTGCGATGGTTTCGAAATTGAAGCTGTTTCTGAAGTTCTCTGTTTCCATCACCTAGACATTCACGAATCACGATTTCTACCCCCCCGTGACATTGGCTGATGGCTATCATACGTATCCTTTTTCTCTTTCACAGAATTTACTTTGCTATCAACAAGTAGTTCAAGGGCACTTGTTATATCCAATGAACCGGTTGCTCTCGCATACCATGTGATCACTTATTCTGAAGTCGAATCATTCTTTGTCAAACACGCTTGACAAGTATTCCACATGATCCGTTACGTTACAATGTGGGAACGCAATCGACCAATTGCAGGCTAATTGTCCTGCTGGACCGGAACATCACTCTCAGAGTCGCAAAACACAAGTGGCACGTCCTGGTTTCCTTACAGAAAGAGACTAGACGTGCTCAGAAACTCGAACTCGGGAAAAACGATAAGAAGAAATGCCCACTTCCTCTGTCCGAAGAAGACAGAGAGAGAAGGATAGAGATTACCCATGCACTTAGGAATGCGTGGTCGCGAGCCTTCAATTGAACATTTAATGCAATCCCACCCGCCCACCAACCTATCTAATCCACCATTAATGTACCCGCTACACTTTAACAAACGACCTTTTTAAGAGAGAGGGAGGGGGAGGGAAGGGAGGAGAGAGCAAGTATGGCGACGACCACGATGACGACGATGAAGGAGGGGGGCCACAGCAAGCATGGAGGAGAGAATGGAGAAGGGAATGAGGGGGTGCGCACAGCGGAGACGTTGATGAGGGTGGTGCCGTTGGGTCTGTGCGTGACGGCTCTGGTGATGATGATCCGGAATTCCGAGTCCAACGACTACGGCTCCGTCTCCTACTCCGACCTCGGCGCATTCAGGTCCCCTCTTCCTTCCTCACTACCTCACTCAGACCACAGATAGAATTCGGACTCGCAGGATGAAACGAAACTGGTTCTTCTTTGTTGTTATTTCTTGCGCATACCATGCATGAATGCCATTCGAATGAACCGGGAAGACAGATTTTCCCTCTCTCCTGTCCATGCTCTTCTTCTATTAGGGACACGGGGGGTAAAAAGCGGGTACCTGATGCGCCCTTCCATATCTCCACCTTTTTATGAGCTTCCCGTGTTTTGTGTTGCCATAGATTTTGTTCTCCACATTTTCACGGTCAGCCATGCCATGCGAGTTAAGGGTTACCTTCCGACTTCTTCAAGGAATGGTAAAGAGATCGCTACCTCGAATGACATTGGAAGTAGCAAACGTAAACTCTAACCACCAACGCATGCGGAACTGTCTAAAAGCAACTTCTACGCGGCGCAAGTTCTTGCGTCGATGTTGAAGAGACTGGTATTTCATGTGCGGCGTCGTGTTGTGTGGTGTCGCAGGTTCTTGGTGCATGTGAATGGCATATGCGCAGGGTATTCGCTTCTCTCAGCTGTCACAGTGGCCATGCCTCGTCCACCAACCATGTCCAGGGCTTGGAGTTTCTTCCTTCTTGACCAGGTATTTCATGTCTCCGAATCACGGTCCCACAAAATCAATCACACGCCAAACCAGTTTGCAACCTCAAAAGTAACTTGTATTCAAGACTTTCACGAGAGCTCGTGGGTGGTTATCTTTATTTATGATACAACCAAAAATATAAAAGATAATTCATCTGTCAGGTACAAACATTAACATTTCGATGTCTAAAATGACGGTTCGATCTCGAGGAATGTCTTCCCATGCATCTGCGGAAACCGTTTTCTCCATTTTCTGCGCACGGAAAAGAGCATGCCACTTTTTGCTGACAAATACGAAATTGTACTGTCTAACCAAGTCTGAAAAATAGGTCTTCACTTACGCGATACTGGCTGCCGTAGCTGTGTCGATGGAGGTACTATACCTGGCGTACAAGGGAGATACGGCGATCACGTGGAGCGCCGCGTGCGGCTCGTTCGGAGGGTTCTGTCACAAGGCGACGGCGTCTGTGGCCATCACTTTAGCGGTGGCGGCTTGTTATGCAATGCTTTCGCTCCTCTCATCGTATAGACTCTTCAGCAGATTCGACGCCCCCGTCGCTTGCACTGGAGAAGGCGTCCAAATCCCAGCCTTCCGAGGATGAAAGCGAAATCTCCTCTGTGCGAGTACCTCGTTGAGGGGTTTTCTTAGCAGCTGCTTAATAAACAAAGCAACAAGCTAGTACGTGCCGCTATCATCTCAATATGGCATTTCGGATCCAAAATAGATGAAGTCCCTGTTCGTCCTCTTTTTTCCCTTTTGTGCTGGTCAAAGAACGTGTTTTGATGGAGAAGGAACTCCCATTTCATAAGCTGATTCCCCCGCTTAAAGGCGAGTCAAGCATGCGAATTAATCATGATTTCCTCTGACAAGGCTCCTGCTTTTTCTGTACAAAACTATCGTCGTTGGGTCATAGTGTCTTGAGGTTATTCCACATTAAGAATTTAAGGAGAGAAGACTCAATTAGAAAGAGTTCCGAGAACAGCTATACAATAACATAATACCAAGGACATTACCTAATAGATGGACCGAGCACGAATCCCATCTAGGATCAATATATGCCAAATCTCTTAAAATCGACACTTCGAGTTCGAACAAATTTGATTGGTAGCGGCTATATGTGAATTATATATGTCTCCCAGCAGCAAAAATCCTGTGATAACAGACTGCGCAAACGCTCTCGTCCAGAAGCAACTAGACCTAACTCATAAGAAAGGCTAATCAAATAACGGCGTCGGACCATGGAGAAAAAAACAAGAAAAAAGCAATGAAACATAGTCTCAACTTCTTAAATCTAGATTACAAAAGTCTGCAGTTGAAACATATTCAAGCTAAACAACATTTGCTCCCCCAAAACTATAAATGCTTTAATCAGTCTTCACGAGGATGCTGTGTTATTCTTCCAAATCTTGTTCACTTTGCATCGATGTATTATTACTATAGATAAACCATGCAAGGTAAGACAATTTGCCACCTCTGCAGCTCTGCTTGCAACTCCATGCCAGTAGCACTACCAACAAAACTTTCGTAGTTCAAGGGAATGATCTCTGCGTGTGGAGAGAAAAATAAAGCCAACATGTAAAATCGCACGACACATAAATGGTCCAAATAATGTTAAGACTGCAACTGCATCAAGCTTTTGTCTGATGAAAAAAATTTAAGCAAAGGAGAGCAAAATTAAAATTCCTATCTCAGGATATGCTGCTCACTGACAATATTGCAACGAGATTTTCCCATGTTGCATTTAACAATTCCTGACAATATTAACTCGAATTATAGACAATTCCTACATTTTACAACGTACATTTGCAGAGCATTAAGTAGTGAACCAATAGTATCTACATGGTATCAAAGCAGGACATCTAGAGTTCAAACCTTTCTAAACCCCTCAGATGTTGCCCAAACATTACCATGCTTCAATTAAACCAAAAATCAGCCTATGTGCAAGAGGAAGTGCTAGAGTATTTAAACATTAAACCATGTCTCACAAACAACTTAAAGATTATAAATCAGTTGATAGTAATTTCACAACTTTTTTTTATAAATGATTATTAACAAAGAGGTCAATTACTACAACCTACTGGATAATTACTTCAGAGTTTTCAGGACTCTATCCATCAGTGATCACCATTGAAGAAAGTAACTTGGATGTTTAAAATGATAAAGTGGAATGAGGTTGGGATGGAACAAGTCGGTTAATGGAAGAGAATAAAATGAGACCTCAGAACACCAATTTCTCATCTTGTCATGAAACATACAAGAATGTTAGCTTTTCAAATTCGTTTTTCAAAAGTACTAAGAAAGAAAAAAGGAAGTATTCTTTTGACCAAATTCTTGTTTTTTGGTGCTGCAATGCAATCAATATTTGTTATCCCAGAGGAGAAACTAATCCTTCAACAGAAAGGGCCACCTAAAGAAAACAGTGCTAAATGCTAAAAAAGGGAATCGAAGGAATCGAAGCTGGAAGCAGCTCTGAATTCCAGCCAATTCCCCGCAGTTAAGTGAGTCCTTAAGACTGTCAACTGCAGCAACAGTACTTCACACAAAAATCTCGTACCCAGTGCTACTCTTAAGAGCAGAAACAAGGCTTGGTCTAATGACAAAATCACTGAAGAATAATTTGCTGCACCTTCCTAAAAGCACCATAAACATGTTGCATTACATAAGGCCAACAGACACATTGACATTTCCCTGGTTGATCCTCCGTATTTTAAACATGTTTTGACAGAAAAGCCTAGACATATATTAATATCAAGCCATCAGAACCTCCATGTCTAAACTCATTAAATGGTAAATTTGTGTTCACTCGAGATCATCAACTGTTGAAATTAAAATCACTATAAGATCAGAAATTTAGATTCAATAGCAATTTGAAAGAAATCTAACCATTATTCACAGGGAAAGCAAAGGGAAAGAAACATAAGGATTTTTTTTTTGGAAAATGCAACATAAGGAAGTTGCAAACAATTAAAGACCAGATTAAAAATTTTGCATTCTGGATAACAGGAAATGAGGCATATAGATAGCCATCAAGAGATAAGAACAATAAAAGGAGACAATATACAGGGAGACCCCATCAAACACATCACGTAGGGAAACTTTTCAAATTAATTGAGATCCAGCACATGCTATATGGCAAAAGAAGGCAGATCCAAACTGGCAATATGAAGTGGGTATTGTAGTTTGTAATTAAACTGTTTCTTCTAAAAAACCATGCGATAAAGATAGGGTAACTTGGGATAGTCCACAGTGTTATAAATTTGACAAGACCACATTTAATTTACATTGAAATTGGATGCACATAGATAACAGTAAAATTTAATAATATAATTACATCTGCAGAGATTGTCAACTGTATAAAGTGTTACCTGCACTACCGGATCTTTAGTTTTGGCCATGACTTTTGCTGAAGGAGTGGCATGCTAAGAGAGTTCGACTGGGAGTTAGGTGCTCATCCTGCAAACAAGTCATACAAGATTACCAGACTGAAAAGTGATAACTTAGCAATCAGAAAGAGAAAAAAAATTACACTACAAATTGACATTCCAGATCCTGAAAGGTCAACGATGTGTTTAATTGCAATAACAGTAGCAATAACAGCTATCGGTTCACACGTCTACTTTTATAATGTTTGCTAATAGTCATAATATGACCCTCCTATCTAAGAGCTCATGGAATGGCTATCACAGCTTCCAAGCTATTCCCAGAATGCCCCTTCCTTTTTCCTTAAACACTAGAACAATAGTCAGTTACTATTAATTATAATCAGAATCACCTGCACAAGTAATCTAATTATGGTATTCGTCAATGTTAATGGTGAATTGGAATATATACAGATAATCAAATTACGAGTAATGTTTTTAATGAAAAATAATTGCTTCTATGAATACATTATATACATTTGTATTACAATATACGATTGATCTAATATTACTTGTAAAACAACGAGGATAATTTTTATTAGTTAGTTGATTATTGGGTACAATTATAGAAAATTTCATGAATTTTTTTTTTTGGTAAAACAACATTTAATCATTTAATATAACGTTATGCCTGATATAAGCTGTATAAAAATCAAGATGATTATTGATTAGTTAGCATAGTATTATATACCATTATAAAACTAATCATCAATTAACACTATTACTTTATTTATTTAGTAAACAAAAACTCATGTCGTCAGTTAAAATATTGCCTATAATTACAAAATAATTAATTTATTAGGGTGTGAAGGCATTTTGGACATTTAATTCCATCATTTTATTACAGCTCCAAGCTAAACAAAAGGAATAGCTCTTCCATTACATAAGCCCGACAATGTAACAATTATTACAATTGCAAGCTTAACCATTAATATTGTAACCAAATGTGCAGCAAGGATTGATCACCAAAGTTGCCATTATAAGTTCAGTGCTCTATATCTACCACTAACTAAAGCACTTCAGTACCTGCCCCTTTACTGATTAAACTAAATTAATAGGATAGTCCTAAAGTATCAGAAAACATCAGAAAGAAAAGCGAGAGAAAAAGAAGAAGACTCAAGCAGCTAAATGACCAAGATAAAGGTTCCAGAAAGAAATCCTAAAGACCTTGTGCCGAGATGCAGCTGACTCAGATGCCACAGTTTGGATTGGAACATGGCCAAGTGATTGGAATGCATCAAGTGCATCTAGCGTCAGCTGCCAGCCACAAAGAGCGGTAGCAACTGCAGAAGAATTCGGACTTGTGCTTCCAGCGGCAGCAACATTTCCATTTACCCACGGGCAGAAAGTATTATGATCCTTAATTGGATCAAATTCAACACTGCCTTCATAATTACTCTCTGCAACGGGTGGCGCTGAAAACCAAAGAGCAGAAAAGAAAGAGATAAGCAAAATGGAAATGTTGAATTACGAAAGAAAAGAATCTCCCTCCAACCTTGAACCTGCTACCGAAGTGGCTAACTATGATTGGCTGTCACACAGTCAAATTTTGACACATGCATAAATTAGGACTGCGTGCAAGTACAAATGGGCCTATTGACAATTTGCCACTTAAGAAGCAAGAGCTGTGTTGGAGGCAAACATCTTAAGTATGAAAATGAAAGGCAAAAAAAACATAGATAACTTGGAGCATCGTGTTTGTCAAAGCCTCTGACAAACAGTCGAGACAAGATAATTTTTACGCATTCAGAGCTGCTCCCAGTCAACAAAATAAAAGCGTAGTACCCAATAAGCAGTAATTCCATGTCCATAAAGTTCTAAATTTTAACTTATACCATTTCCTGCCACAAAAGCAGACTCAAGGTAAGCACCATCATTTGCAGGAGAAGATTGGCCTCCTTGCATCACTTCATCCTTTGATGCTTCATATCCAGAACACACAATAGCATTACAAGAAAGGGATGGATGAGCGATATTTTCTTGTGCTAACATATCCATGCTAGCAGTCTTATCCCCGCTTTCAACTGATTCTGCCTTAGCTGAACCAACAATCTTCGACCCACTGTCTGCCCTCCCAACTGAGCGGGACACCACATCTTGGCTGTCCCCATGAGGGTCCTCTCGATCCATTTCTTCGGGAAAAAAATCTGTATGCCTGTGATCTGGAGCAAATTCCCCTGTCTGTCCCTGATTTTCTATAACTTCAGCCACTGGTTCTGCATCTCCAACAACACTATCACACCTGTGAACAGATGCATCAGTACCATGAATTTCTGCCTCATAGCTGGCACCCATTCCAACACTTCCTCCACTTATACCAAAACTCATCCCATCCCTAGCATATGCCGTCATAGTTTCTGTGTTCACTACTTCCTCGCCATCATTTGTGCTGCTGACTCCTGCTTCTCCTTCAACTCTTGCAACAGCTGGTTGGAAGCAAGTACTCTGCTGTGCCTGATTGCTGTAGTTGAATTCTGATACGTCATTTAAATCTGGATTCATGAATGTAGATGCTGAGGGAAAATTGACATCATCAACATCAACTGGATGATTTTCAACACTTTCTAGTGAATCATCATTAGCACTATGACATTCTATGTCCATAGCAATAACAGAGGATACACGAGTTGAATCTCTAGTTGATGGGAAAGCAATGATATGATCATTCATTTGGTCAAATTGATCACCTCTATTTGCATCTGTTTCTAAGTCATAACCCAGGGGATGGCTAGGACCCGCTTCAAATGAATCTCTCCGATATGAGAAACGATATGTTTCAAAGGCATCAGATTCTCGAATACGCTTTGAAGGGCCAGCTGAATACTGCTTGCTGTCATTTACTTCATCACCATCACGATCAATAACAGTACCTTCAACGCTGTCTGCCTGGTGTACCCTTACATGTGGCCGGTCAACTGTACTTCCACCTTCATCTGCACTTCGTTTACGAGTACCTGGGCCTCTTGATTCAAATGAAGCTGCACGATCACCAACCTCACTCCCAGAAGGCTGACCGATCTTTAAATCTCCTCCCATATCAGTATCTTGGTATGGTTCTGACATCATGTTCATGTTCACAGGTGTTGAGGTTAACCCACCACCCATCGTCAAATTCAGATCTACACTTGAATGTGCTATTGCTTTTCTTTTACCAGTTGTTGCAGCCTCATCATGGTCATCAAGCCGCTCTTTCTCTGCTCCATCAGTACCAATCCATCCGCTAATTCCACTGGCAGCACTTGCCCCTCGTGTTAACGTCATTTTCTTGCTGGTTTCAGGAATATCCCCATTGGGGATTATACGAGCTGGACGAGAAACAGTCAAGAAGTCCCAGATTCTGACCGTGGCACCACATAAGCTACAGTCCAGCAAAGGTGACCTCGACTCACATTTAAATTCCATGCCAGGCACCTCACTGTTCCCATAGTTTTTATTAGCTGAAGTTGAGAAAGCCCTCTTGCTCGGAGCAGGATCTTTCAAACGACCCTGGATTTTGACAGGACCAGAGGAGTATCCATTACGAGCTGACTGAGCAGAATGTTCTTCACAATCTTGAATATCTGGAAGCCATCTCGATTCCCATCCACAGAGACTTATAAGCTTCTGTGCCTGTTGAACAGAACAGTAGCATCAGATGATTGAAAACAAATAGAAACAACCGCAAAATTGATCAATAAAACTGCAAGCATTTTTTACACGAAAATATGCGGTGATGTTCTCATCTTTGGAGGAAGGCTCCATTCCACCAACGTGGTCAGATTTGCAGCCCAGTTCTCCAGCTACATAGGTCTGTGAATGAGCCAGAAAACGGTCAATTTGGGTTCCTCGAGAAAGCTGCATCTGCTCGACCACTGTCGCAGATACAACTGGTAGGGCTGAAAACTGCAAGAGGCCATCACAACGATCTTTATAACCACCGATGAGTGCTGACGGAGGAGTAGGAGGGAACTGCACCAAGCTTTCTGGACAGCTGTTTCCTCTCCAAGGACAAGATGCTTTATGTCCTCCATCAAGCTGCTTCGCAAAGTCTTCCCCAGAGCTACCAGCTTCGCAAAGTATAACAATGAATGAAGATCACAACGCCAGGAAATATGCAAACTAATGTAATGGTTACACAATATCTACTCAATAGTTGTCCAACTCTTCAATGTAACTACTCAACATACAAACTAAAAGAGCCAAATCAAGGCGATCTAGCTACACTCTCCATATTATCATTGGTGGGGGCATAAAGGTTTAACAAATGGCTTCTCTTTTACCCAAAAAACCCAAGTGGCATGTATTGGTCATGCCTGATGTCAATTACTCCCTCAACATCCCTTACTGACCACTCTAAATGCTCACTAAACAGTGAGCCCAATTGCTAAATTACAAGCACTTATGAAGTGCCACTTTAAACTTCCTTGCCCAACTGATTATATTTAATGCTTTAGAGATTATATCTTGCCACTTGCTTAGATGAAAAGAACACTGAAGTGAGAGCTCAATTCACAATGAATTATTGATTACCTTACAATGTCAATTTTGTTTACATTGTCACTCTCAACCTGAAGAGTCCCAACTATCTTTAAAAACCAGGGCAAGTTTAATACTTTAAATTATGAGTTCTTTGACTGAAACTTTCGGTTTTAATACCACGAATTTGGACTCTAGGAGCTCATATCTTGCCTTTGAAAACCCAAAGCCCAAAGCAGCTAGCCAGTTACTTCCACTAGAAGTTCAAAGCTGCATCATGAAGGTTTCTCAAACTCATCATTAAAGGCCTAGTCCACTCCACACATTTAATAGACAGCCCTCGATCACCTCCCTGCTTAATGTACTAATCAAGACCATCTCCCCAGATATAAATTCAATCATGAAGAATTCCCAATAAACTTGTGACAGCCTGATCTAACTCGCTATATCATCTGTGACAAACCAACCAAATTCACATGTGTGAAGCCCCTAAAAGGAATTAGTGTAGCACTTTGGGTGTCATAAAACTACATTAGAAAATTGCTATGTTGTGGCATAGTTTGTTGGACTAGGTGAAGTTCATGGTTAACCCAATTAAACCAGTTTCAAAATATGTCCATAATCTGGATTCATCTAAAGTGGTTCAACTACTTAATTAACCCATACAGAAAGCTCTTCTGGCTTGCAACAGCTCAAAATACTTTAATCATTCATCTTGAATCAAGAGGTAAAAGCTCTGAGTCTCTAATCCACATCCTACGAACCTACTCACATAAGCCAATCAAGCCTAACAGTATAGGCTTTACTTATCAAGTATCACGCTCATTCCCCTTCCTCAAATTGTTAGCACTTCTCATTCTAGTTACATCAATTTTAAGAAAAATCAGGTCACATTCCGCAACATGCTAAAGCATACAGCCAATATCCTGCTAAAAAATCCATATCATGCTTCCAAGCATTCAAGAGGTAACTTCCAACTAAGAATTCACACTTCCAAACAATCTGCTATCAGCTTTTTAGTAGCTAGGGCACAAAAGGTACAAGAATTTACATGACGTGAAGAAATGCTGAGCCAGATCAATAGAAAAATTACCTTCAGAAAGCACCACAAAAGCTGATGGATCATATTTCAAGCTTGCACCACATGATTCACACTCAATAGTGTCCAAACCAATACTAATCCACCCTCTTCTTGCACAAGCCAAGGAGCTCGCATCCTACAGAAGAATTGCCACACACTATCGTTTTCTTGGTTTTTATGATACAACAGAATTTAAACTGGTAACTGAACAATTCAAGCAGTTCAAAACTGTGCATATGTGAAAATACAAAGCATACTATTGCCTTGCTAGTACAGGTACTTGCTACCGACCTTAATGGGAGTAAAAAAACCCAAACAACACCCAGCAGTTGCACACAACAAGCAAAGAAAAAAAAATTTAAAAACACGAGAGTAGACTTCACCACAATATGCATAAGCTTCCATACTTTAAAGTTGACAGATCATAACCTTGGGTTTTCCGAACCAGTTTGAAGGATTAAATGTAGCAAGGCGCCTGAGCAGATCCCCTCTCTCCCAAGGTCTACATGTAGTTTGTGATGATCCAAGCGCAGAGCCAGCAGCAGTTGTGCTCAAGGATGCCTTTGGGGGATGCCAACCAGCAAAAGATTGGGAACCAGCCTTAGAAGTCTGACCCGTCCACTCCACACTGCCAGCATTTGCTGGAATAGCGGGAGATGAAGCCCCAGCGGAACTGATAAAATTCAGATTGTCAACAACGGCATACCGCGACAACTAAAGAAGCAGAATTACTGCCAGAAAAGCATGCATGCTTCAACGAAGCATTCTGCTGAACACCCAACACTCCCTATTTCAAAGACATCACCCTGGATAAGCAAAAGACAAACACAGAATTAAATGCCCTCGTTTCATCCAGCCCCACCAAAACCAGAACGCCCCCCCCCCCCCCCCCCCCCCGACCCAAAACGAAACATCAGCTCTCCAGTCCTCATGGACCAGTCCCTCCACTTACACTTTAATTACCAAACAAACACGAAAACCCAAGCCGACCAATGCCGCTCGAATACTACAGCAAGGAACAGAAATTAGCGGGAAACCCTAGCGAGAAATCGCGCGACTTGCGCATCGCACTGCCACGACTCCCTCGCGCGGAGGGAAATTGAGCACTCGCCGACGCGGCATTTGGACATAGTGCACGAAGAACCGGTTAAGCCCGTCGATTAGGAAAGAAAGAAACAGAAAAGCTGAACGAGCTCGTGTGCTCGCGGAAGGCAAGAAAGGGGCAATAAGATACCTAGCAGCCGGAGAAGATCTGGCGAGGGCCAAAGCGTCGTTGTTGGTACCTCCCGAGCTTATGTCCTCGTCCTTCATCTCCTCGACCTTCGTGAACTCCTTCCTCTTCTTCCTCCTCTTCGTCTCCGTCTTCCACTTCTTCTTCGAGTGCTCTCTCTCTCTCTCCCCTTCTCTCTCTCTGTCTCTCTGAGGCTCGCGGGCGTTTTTAAGCTGGTGTGGTTAAAGCTCGCAGAACCGTAATCTCCCAGACTCCCAACAGCGGGCGTCGGTCGTCCTTTTACGGAACTGCCCTTTAATTTCCTGGATTACTTGGCCGAGTGAGAGAGAAATTTCGAACAGAAGGCCGGAATGCGAACATTTTCTCAAATATATGTCTGAAATGGACATTTTTGTCCACACGAGGATCTGAGACGGCCTGTTAATCCTAAATAAGAATCGGAACTCGTTGGCAGCTCGTGAAGACAATTTTGCCCACGGAAAATTTTCTTTGGCTTTCTTTCTTTTTATTTTTGTTTTTTTTTCTTTCTTCATCTTTTTTTTAGGTAAATGTCTTTCTTCATCTTATTCGACAATCGCTATTTTTTTTTTAACTTTGACTCCCGACATCACACTTTTCGGTCCAGAGGATTTTATACACGAAAAGTTCTATGGAAGAAGCAGCCTAGTAAATCAGATTGTGTTACTCATTAAAAGCACTTTTGTCGTCCGATAAAAAGTCAACCCGAGTCTTAGGCCAAGCATGAATGAGTTGAAATATGATCAATTCGTTCCGTTCAAACCTTGACTAAAGGCCTTGCGAGAGTTTTTAGTCTCGTCAATTCGTTTTTGTGATCTAGTCGATCTCATTGAAGGGCGGTCGGCGAGGTCGAGGGCGTTTGAGGAGACGGACGAAGTGTGAATACCAGTGTTCTTGGTCTCAAAAGGATCCGAGCGGTCGCCAACCGTATAAACATCAGGTTGAAGGGGGCAGGCGAAGGCTGTGCCTCTCACCTTGAACAACTGGCTCAATAAAAGGCTCGCCCAGAGACTAAAGGAAGATTTTTAACTTCTTTTAAACCGTGTCTCTTTAGAATCAACTAACTTCAAAGATGTTGATTGAATGGTTTAAGTGTTTGGTTTGATCGCCATAGAGATTGAGTGTTCAAATTGGAGCGCACTCCACTTATAAAAGTAACCTTTTAGACCATGTACCCAAAAGTGGGAGGAAAAGAAAGAGGAAATGACCCCTGCAAGCATTATTGTTTGCAAAACTGTCCTTTTGATAGGACAAAGTCTATTTCATTCATTTGCTTTCTCTCTACGTCATTTCTCTTTGGTACACACTTCAATGAAAATGAGGAGTCAGGAGTCAGAAGTCCCTCCGCGACGCGATTTACAGCCGTGGGAAGCCTTGGAAGAAACAGCAAAGAAGGTATAGAAAGCAGAGAAAAACAGAGCTGTAGAAGGGCGCCCGAAGAAGCTCTTGAGAAGAAAAACCGAACTCCGACCTGAACCGGTCTCGATCGTGGTTTTAGTTCTTGTTGTTTCTTGAATTATAAAATATTATGTAGACATTTTAAAGTGTTTTTACGATTGAATTAAACGGTAAAAATAATCGACGTGAATACGTTGATACATCCCAGTACGGATTGCCATTCCTATTTGAACAGCGATGAATTTAAGATAGGCGAATTTAAGATAGGGAACAAGGAACATATGAAAAGGGTCGCTATTTCTCTTTTCATCTGTCCCAATTGAATTCACGTTGCTTTTCTTTTTTTATGCTATTTACTTCCCTTGTTGAGCTTATAATTAGGAAATGATGATACAAATAGTCCATAAATTTTGGTATACATTCTTATTGAATATGACGAATACTCATGATTACACCCAATACCGATTACCATACTATATGCATTATAATTTGTGTATTTATCACATGGTGTTGCTCAGTCAATGTATAAATTAATAGCCTTAATAGTTATTATCATCGTAAAGGCAATTTCCTCATTCAAGTCATGGATGTACTAGGATTTCGATCTTTAAGACCTAAGACCGGATCGACGATTTTTTTATTTCATATTTTGAATACGAATAATCTATCACGTGGGTTTTTTTATATCGCATGCAATTAATTTAGGCAAGATTTCCTTTTTATAACGAACTTGCGGGTAACACCTGAAAATTTTTCGGCTGCAAGTCGAACATGCATTTTCGTAAATTTAAGAAAAAGATAGAATAACAAATCAATGAAGCACTAGGCCATTAATCATTAAATCCATCAACCCAGTTCATTAAACCACAAGAGCGGCCCATCAGACCAGCCTCATCAGTAACCAGGTCAAGTTCGTCTTAGCCCATTAATCATAAAAGCCCACTGGCCCAACCCACGAGAGGCCCTTTCTTACCTTCTAGAAGCCTACAAAAAGGGTGAAAAAGAATGACAACGGTTCGCACCATTTTGTCCTCAGAATCTAACCCTAATCGACTGGAGTTGTCAATTCCTCGCGAATATATTCCACTTTAAAAACATTTAAATAGGATAGTAGTTAGCCAGCAATTGAGTGGTTGATATAACTCTTATATCTTCTTCATCGTTCCAAAACCCTAGTCATAGCAAACCTCCACAGGCCAAGACTATCTAGCGCCTCGACGACACTCCGATTGCCACCGCGATGACAAGTTTTGCCGCCTTGGCCACCACTGATGCCGTACTTCACATGGCACTCCTCATCTTATACAGTATCATCACATAGTTCTGGTGCAAAAGCGTCAAAGGAATATCCATCCTGCTTCCACTCCATGCCCGGGGCCGGTGGCCAGCTGCTCCCTCGAAATGCTACGGAACAAGCACAGGGTCCACTGGATCCTTCTTTTGACGGATGAGATGGACACTGACATCACACGGGTCATTCCCATCGCCGACCCAGAGATCGCCCCGGAGCTCCTCAAGAAGCAACATGCCACAATTGCGTCGAAGCCCATCTCAATAGTGGCCCCGGTGTTGAACGACGGCTACATGACCGCCGTCATCTCGTGCCTTTGGGGAACAATGAAAGAAGATGAGGCCGGTCTTGATGTCGAAGATAATATGCCTGGCGCGACAAAAGCGGCTTATGACAAGAGACCGAGTGAAGCACGTCTTCAACCACCGGCAAAAGGGTAGGGCAAGTAAACTCGAGGCACACGACAAGCCACTACCGTGGGAATGTGATAAAAAGTCGGATGTTCTAGACAGGGCTTTGACACAAATGCGGCGTCTTGCTTCTTGAAAACTCCTGGGCGATCTTTGGGTCGATGACGAGAACGGCATGTGCGTTTTGCAAAAGCGTGCAACGTCGGTGTCCAGCTCCTCCATCAAGCGAAGGAACAACTAGGCCATGGCTCTTTCTAAAGTATGTTCGGGATGCAGCTGATCACTGACCAAGGGACGGACCTCTGGGAGAGTGGTGCGTGCACCCGTTTTGGAAGCATGCAATGTCGGGGTCCATCTCCTCCATCATGCAAAGCATCCACTAGGCCATGGGCTCATTCTAGAGCCTGCTCGGGGCACAGCCGACCACTGATCAAGGGATGGACCTCCGAGAGAGTGGGAGCGGGTATGATTTTCCACTGACACCGTGCACTAAAATTATTTGATGATACTGGGTAAGATGATTAATGCCATGAGAAGTAGGGCAGTAGTGGTGGCTGCGGCGCCAAAACTAGTCATCGTCATGGCAATCGGAGGGTCTAGCCAGTCTTGGCATGTGGAGGTTTGCTGAGAATGGAGTTTTGGTATAGGGAAGAAGATAGGAGAGTTGTGCCTATATATACATGTATAGACTCAGACCCTATTGGAAGAATTTTAGATCTTGGGTGGAATAATCCCACTTTTCTTTTGACTTTTACCTTGACCGGATACTACGAAATTAAGATATTAATTTTATGATTTCTTTCTAAGTTGCGTCCCTAGTTTTTTTTTTTTTTTTGAGGTCAAGGACAAGTTAGGTATGAGCAGCTCCTCACTTTTAAAGGGAAACTCACAAAGCTTATTTTCAAAGAACTATTCAAAGACTGATGAAATCAAAATTCATGGGAATGTAAGTGCAATATCTTTGCCTGGGGACTTGATTTGACCCCTAATTTTCTCATGAAACGAATGGCTAGCTTATGAGTCAAAATTTAGGTACCTACACTCGCTAGCTTTGAAATAGAATTGGAAACTATCCAAAAACAATTGGGTATTTAACCCAAAAACACAAATTACTCCTACTCTAATTGACTAAAGTTAATTTCTTGCAAATCTTTTTCCATATTAATCAAATTTAAGTGGAACTAAATCCTGCTGGATAATAACTATCTCGCCAGTTTTTTGAGTGGTTGATTTAGCTTCCATTGATATGCATAAAGAACCCAGAAACACATATTACACTTACTCTAATTGACTAAACTTAATTTCTCGCTGATACTTTCCATATCAATGACATTCGAAATAAAATCAGACCCTTTTGGAAAAGACTAGCTTGCCAGTAATTGAGTGGTTAGTTGCAGCTTCCATTCTGATAAAATGTGATTAATGTGGAAAAAGATTTACAAGAAGTTAACTTTAGTCAATTAGAGTGAGTTTTACAAGCTTTGATCAAAGTTACCGAACCGCAGGTTGCCAGAAAAGCCCGAGACCAACCTAAAACTTTCTGGTATTTTTCGGGTCAGGTTCCCCGTCAGAGCTCGTACGCAGCATCTTGAGCCAGCACGCCTTCCAGTGTCCAGACCATATTCAACTCGGGCTCGCACGATCTATGTCTGCACCGCCGTAGAACGCAGTACTCCTGGCGATGGGCGGGCACGTCCCTGTTGGCTAACGTGACGTTGTCATCCTCCAACACTTCCGCAGGCAATGGGACGTCACGACGATACCGAGCTTCTCGCCGAGTTGCAGCTTCAGGATAGGGCCGTACGTCGTCGCGAGGGTGGCGAGGTGGAAGTGGAGCTCCAGATCAAAGAAGCACGAGTTCTCGACATGGGGGAGGCTAGGCTGTTCTGGTGGCTATGACGACGAGTTCTTCCCGGAAAAACGACGCCATGCCCGACCCCAGAAGAAGGAGAAGTAAGTTTGGAAGCGAGAAATCGTGCCACGAAAGAGAGGATTGAGATTGTGGAGAAGAAGAAGGGAGATGGAGGGGGAAATGTTGACCTTGGAATGCGGACAATTAGGATTGACGCTAATGTTTTTAGTTCATCGGAATCAGTAATGAGCTATAAGCTATCTTTTTCTAGTATTCTTAAGGTGATCCTGAATGCCGAGACTCGAGAACCAATATTGGGGTTTTGTGCTCAAGCATTGATACCTGAGAATGTTTTTTAATAGTTTCAAAGTGAAAATCATTTTAGTGCAATTTAAGTTTTAATAGAATGTCATTTTCCGTCGACTAAGAGAATACCTTCCATTTACTCATTTTTCTAAGCAAACCAAATAATGAAAATGACGAAAACTTTCTCCTGAAAAATGTTTTCCATAAAATGAGCACATTCTTAGTTCCAAAAAGAACCAAAAGAAATCAACAAAATGGATGCATTTATCTCGTGAAAAATACAATATTTTTAGAAATAATTTCTTTTAGAGAATTTTTTTAAGAAGTTATTTTCTAAGGAAAACGACTTCATTTTCTAGTATTTGGCTAAATCCTAAAGAAGATTCAAAAAAAAATTTAGACTTTGAGATTTTTATTTTAATTCTTTTGGAATAATTTTTCAATTTTTATTCCCTTTCTTTTTCTCTTTTTTTTTTCCTTTCTTTTCCTTCTTCTCAATTGGCAACAACCAACCCCCATGAATGAGCTCACCAATCTGGTGATTTGGCGAGCGTTGCTAGAGGCTAGCGACACCTTCACCTTGAGCCATACTTGGACAAGCTCGAGGCATGCCGATCAATGAGATTGGGTCGATGCTAATGAGCTTGTCCCTAGTTTGTGGTTGGTTGTTGGCCCTTAAGAAAGGAAAACAAAAATGAAAAGGAAATAAACATTAAGGATAATGATTTTTTTTTAAATTATGATTTTTTATTTTAAACATTTTAAAAGCAATCCTAAATGTCTAGACTCAAACATCAACGTTAGTTTTTCATGTCCAAATGTAAAGTATTGGGTCTAAGTGTCAATATCGACATACATTTTTCGTTTATTCAAAATAAAAGTCATTTTTCTAAATTCAAATTTTGATAAAAAAAATTTCATGATAGAAGATGGGGAAAATGTTTTTCGGCAAGACAAATGCATCCTAAAAAATATTCGAGGGTTTTATTCCGTTTAGCGGGTCGGATGATTGAAAATGTATTTATTGCCATGCAGTAGGGGTGACATGATCAAGGACAACTGTTCAATCTGAATTAGACAAAAAATATTCCTATTTAATGGGGGCCGTTCAATCTGAAATTGAACGCCTCAGCTCTATGTGGTCGCGTCCAGACCGGATTCCGGATGGTCAGACTCTAACCACGTGGACAATCCACCCACATCGCCAAAAAGAACAGGAGGACCCACCCGATCATTGACCCGCTTCGGAGCTTTCAAATTTCAAAAAATATTCCAACGGTCAATCACGATCCCTCCCTTCATCGATCGCGGGTGACGAAATCAACGCCTCCCCCAAATGAAAAATCTTTCCCAATCTTGTTCCTGATCTCAAGTAAAAAAAGATTTCATCCAAAAAGCAGCTTCGTTTCTTCAACTTCTTTGATTCTGCTCATCATTCAAACAGTCTCGCGCTTTTTCTTTTCTCATGGAAGACCATCAATGGCGTGACCCACTTTTGCTCACCGACGTTTCTTGCCAGCAACGGCATTCCGTCTCTCACAGTGAGTTCCCAAGAACCCCAGAACTAGTTTTCGTTCTTCTCGTTGACATTGCATCTTTTGCCGCTGCGATTCATGGGATCCGCTTCCTAATTGGTCAGGCATTTCGCATCCATCCTCCGCCAGCTACTGCATTTCGGAGATGGCGGGTCTCAGTTCGCGTTGCGATTCGAACGACGGTAGATTCTGCAGATATTGTTTTCCTTGAATTTTGTGTTCTTATTACAAGGAAGTGTTATAAATGTAGCCATCAGCTCATTGTTTCAGAGTTATCTTTCCCTCCCTTTAGTGTGCTTAAATATTGCTTGAAAGGAAAAGGAGCAACTCTTGCATTTCCGAAATGAATGGTTAAGATGACTAATTTATATAGGGTCGTGACGTAGTCGATTTGACATATGGTTCGAGGCAGGTTCTTCGATGTCGGGGTTTTCAGCGACTTCACCTGATCTAGTCGTCTGTGCCGGTTCACCCGATATTCCCAGCAGCAGCGGGTTTGGGGATTCTCCTGTATTCTGTAATAAGAACAGATTGTCACAGAATCTGGAGCATTCTATTGAACTTTCTTTGGACAACTGCATTCCAGAATCTGAAAACAAAGGAAAAAGCAGAACTCCAGCCGTGAGGTTTTCGGCCGTGTGTCAAACTTTTAGTCAAGTTTCTTCTCCCGAAAGCTCCTTCGAGCTTCCTCCACCACCAATGAGTGAGGACACCGAAATGAAAGGCCCCTTTCATGCGGTACAAACCAATTCGGGCACCAACATTGTGACCACAATCGGCACTGACACTGATGGAGCGGCAAGACTTGACTTACCTGAGGTATTGCTTCTTGTGAATTTAATTAATTCAGCTATATAAAATAACTAGACTGACAAGAGTAGGCTGACTGGAAATTTCTCAATTAAATTCATTAAGGAGGATGGCGATTGCGAATTTGAAGGAGAGCTCCAGGAGTTAGTGAGGAGCTACAAGAGTCAGAAAAAGGAACTAATGGAGACAAGGAGGGCAATGGAAGAGCTTAAAAAAGAGAACCAACTGAAAAGTAGAGAATGCCAAGAGGCCTGGAAATCTCTGCAGGAGCTTCAAAATGAGCTCATGCGCAAGTCAATGCATGTGGGGTCTTTGGGTGCGGAAAATTTCATTTGAACTGTGATTGTTGTAATTTCAACAAAAGACGCTTGATTTTTTATGGAACTGTTAATGCAGCTTTTGCCATAGAGGGACAAGTGAAGGAGAAGAGTAAGTGGTTCTCTTCACTTAGAGACTTGACTAGAAAATTGAAGGTATCCAATTCTTCGAGATATGATTTTGGGTAGCAAAACTATGGTTTTATTATATTGAGAAAGTCAATTTGGCAGATTTTGAAAATGGAGCAAATTTCGCTTTCTGAGGAGGCTGCAACGTACAGAAAGGGCCTTGAAGAAATGAAAGTTGTTGGCTGCACCATTCAGTCCACAAGTGAATTTCCTTCTACTCTCTCCTGCTGTGCTTGTACTGCCTTCGTCCTCTTCAGTGTTTAGACATTGTATTTTTGCAGTTGATCAACAAACTAAATTACATGAGGATCTCAAGATAAAGTTAGTTGAAGGAGCTAAAGAACGAAAGGAACTTTACAATAAGGTTTTGGAATTGAAAGGTTAGTTACTACTTTATCCAATCTTTATCCAATCAGCTATTAAGATCAAAAGGAAGCCAAAGAGTCACCTTAGTTAACTCCTTGGTTTTTCTTACTTTCAGGAAACATAAGGGTGTTCTGTCGGTGTAGGCCTCTTCATGTTGAAGAAATTGCCGCAGGAGCTTCAATGGCAGTTGACTTTGAATCATCAAATGAAGGCGAATTAACTATTAAGTCAAATGGTGCTTTTAGACGGAACTTCAAGTTTGATGCTGTCTTTGGTCCCCAAGCAGATCAAGGTAATTAAATATGTGAAAATAAAAGGAAGATTCCTAGAAATCTAATTAGAAATTGGCAGTTGTTTACTATGTCTTCTGTGTTTTTCATGTAGCGGATGTTTTTAAAGATACAGCTGCATTTGCAACATCAGTTCTAGATGGGTACAATGTTTGTATATTTGCTTATGGTCAGACCGGAACTGGAAAAACATACACAATGGAGGGAACCAAGACAGCTCGTGGAGTCAATTATAGAACTCTAGAGGAGCTGTTTCACATAATGAAGGATCGACAACAACTTTTCCAATATGACATTTCTGTTAGTGTTCTGGAAGTCTACAATGAACAGATCAGAGATTTGCTTGTCCCTGGAAATCAGCCCGGAGTCCCTGCAAAGAGGTTTGCACATTAATAAGATATTTATCATATTACCCTCAATATTTCCTGTAAAAACACAAAATTTTATGTAACTTATACTTTGATTGTGAACTTTTCCTTAAGTCTTTGTGTAATTAGACAGAGCTTCATCTTGTTGTCTTTAATGGTGACAAAACTTGAAAAACATAATACTTGGAATTTCTCAAATAAAGTAGCTACCTTTCTTGGGTAGGCTTGAGATAAGACAAGTGAGCGAAGGAATGCATCATGTACCTGGACTGGTTGAAGCACACGTAAGCAACATGCACGAGGTTTGGGAAGTTCTTCAAACAGGAAGCAATGCTAGAGCTGTTGGCTCAACAAATGCTAATGAACACAGCAGTCGATCTCACTGGTGTGTTTTTTCTTCAATTCATTCATCTCCTTAAAAAATTGCTCTGGAACGACATGCATATGCTGATTATACATTAATGAATATGTGGTGTAATCATGCTCATTCCAAATTGTGGTTCTTTCATCTAGCATACATTGTGTGATGGTCAAAGGGGAAAACTTATTAACTGGAGAATGCACGAGAAGTAAGCTGTGGTTGGTGGACTTAGCTGGAAGTGAACGGATAGCGAAGACAGAAGTTCAGGGAGAACGGCTCAAGGAAGCTCAAAATATCAATAGATCTCTGTCTGCACTTGGTGATGTCATATCTGCTCTTGCTACTAAAAGCCCCCATGTTCCTTTCAGGTTACAGAAATACCCATCTCTAATCTTTTAAAGTCCAGCATGTCATTTGCATAGGAGTTTGTCCTAATTTTTTCTCCCATTTATTTGTGAAGGAACTCCAAACTCACCCACTTGCTTCAAGACTCCCTAGGTACTTATCTTATGAGAAAAGTTGGCATTAACAAATTCAAAATTATATGGCAGTAGCAGGGCCAGTAGTTGTAATAGAGCTTGCTTTTGTGTGCTCAATGTAAAGTTACCCTATCGCAAATACAATTAAGAACCGCGAGTTTCAACAATAGAAACCGAGTAACATGTGGACTTTCTATCTGTCAGGAGGAGATTCGAAGGCGCTCATGTTTGTGCAGATCAGTCCTAATGAAAATGACTTGAGCGAGACTGTATGCTCCCTAAACTTTGCAAGTAGAGTTAAAGGCGTTGAGTTGGGTCCTGCGAAGAAGCAAATTGATGCTGCTGACTTTGTCAAGTACAAGCAAATGGTGAATCAGATGTCCTGACTCCCAAGTTTAAAATACCAAGTTCTTTTTTTTTTTTTTGCCGGGGGATGTCATCCATATAGCTATGCATATGTTTCCCATGTCACTGACTTGAATTTGCTGAATTCAAATGCTAGGTTGAGAAAACAAAGCATGATATGAAGAGCAAGGATTTGCAAATCAAAAAGATGGAGGAAACAATCTATAGTCAGGATGCAAAAATTAAAGAAAGAGACCTTAAAAACAAGAATCTGCAGGAAAAGGTATAAAACTGTATTAATGTCTACTTGTCCAGGATAAGCTTATCTGCTCACAACATTGTGCGTGTTTTCTTCTTTAACTGTTGCGTGAACATTTTGCAAACGAAGTTCCCAATTTTCCAATTGTTTCGATACTTTTACTTTGCAGATAAAGGAACTTGAGTCTCAGCTTCTTGTAGAAAGAAAATTAGCTAGACAGCATGTCGACACAAAAATAGCAGAGCAGCAGCAGAATCTGAAGCATCAGGAGGAACAAAACTTGCAGACGAGGCCACCACTCACTAGTCGCCAACTAGTGAGCATCAAGGAAACTGCGAGTTTCACAATAAGCAAAGACCAAGCAAATATCAGTCAACCCCCTGTGGATGATAACAGCTCCAAGCCCCCATTAATTCTTCCTGCTTCAGATGTTCATGCCAAGTACAATGATCCAATGGAAAAAGAGAACATCCCTCTCGTACCTGGACAACCTTTGCTTCCAAAGAGGACTGGAAGATTCTCTATCTGCACGACAGCACGGCATGTCCCCATGGCCCCAGTGCCGAGGCGAAATTCTTTGATTCCATTGCCGTCGGCACCGAGTTCAACCCCTTGCCCAACCTTTTGCACAGCTCCATTATTGCCTCTACAGGAATGTCTGCCTGAAAAGAACGAATGTGATGACGGATCCGAGATGAACTGTTTGCCCGAGAAGATCCCTTGCCACAGTCCAAAAGGAACTAGAAGCGGCGGGAAGAAGATGAGCGGCGCGTTGCGAAGGAGCCTTCAAAAGAAAATGCATATGAAGTCGCCAATGAGAAAAGTCGGAGTCAATGTCAGGATGGAGAAGGTTAGAGTTTCTATTGGTAACAGAGGGAGGATGGGCCCGAGGATGTTCTTGGGAAGTAACAGAATAGCTAGGACCAAGGACGTCCAGAATAAGCAGAGTCAAAGAGAGAAGGAGAGAGGATGGAACATTGGCACGGCTGGAAGAAATGTTATTTAAAACCGAGAGAGTGTCGAGTTCGAGCTTGGCTTCTAGTTTCCAAAGTCTTTCGTTTTCTTTTCTTCTGATTTACTGGTTGATGCTTATCATCCATGTTCTTGCACTGGCTGATAGCTTTCTTATGTACAGAGCGACCATGTCAGGCGATTGTTTATGGTTCTCTGTAACGTTGCTGTACATGAGTTTCTAGATGCTACAGCAACCTTACGCAGAGAATCTGGCTTTGATGAGGAAGACTTTGGTGTACGACAGTACAGTGTTAGCATGCGTCGTGTCTCCATGAACATATCTGATTGAGGCGGTGAGCAGATTAGTTTTCCTTTTTCCAAAGCTGTTGATTCGTGTATTCATCTTGATTCAGCGATCCTCACACTCAACTCGCTGTCTTGTCTCGCGGGCACTTGCTTTATCCATGCCCCCTGTTTAAGTATGTACACTGAATTTACATACAATCTTAAGTCATTCCGACAAATTTTGACCGAAAAATGCATATATAGCAATGACACAGCGTGATCAATCATCATCCGTGACGATATAGGGCATAAAAATTTGTCTTTAACCTCTTGCCCTTTGACCACCAAAGAAATGCCCCAAATTCACTTGCCTCAAAACTTGCGATTCAAAAATCCTAAATTTAATTGCCCCAAATTCGTTCTTTCTTGACCCCAAATTACCGGACCCTAGCTCTCAAATTCGTTCTTCTTGCCTCCAAACCAGCTCTAAATCGCCGAACCCTAGCTCCCAAAATCAGCCTCCCCAAACCAAAGAACCCTAGCAGCTTGGTGCGCTGGTTCTCTTCACTTCTGGTTCTTCGCGCTCGTTCTCTTCTCTTCACTTCTGTAAATTGCTTAGGATCTCCACAACGATCTGTACCTTTCACCTTTTTCTTTTTCTCTTCTCTTCACTTCCGTATGATATTTATTTTTGTCTAGTTCATGTGCTCATTATTTGCTCGAGGAGTTCTGTTTGCTTCAATGGTCTGGTGGGACTCGTAGAACTTGCTTCTATGGTTGGCTCGAGGAGTTCTCAGTCATCTCTGCAGGCGTGGTTTAAAAATGTCTCCTCTTTTTGCATTTTACAAGAGCTGCAACAGCGGTAATGTAATGTCATATTTCATGTTGCATATCTAATGACACAAACTAGCGCCATTGAATCTTTGTTTAGATGATATTACACCCGCCACAAAGTGAGGATCAGTAGCCCCTTAAATTCCGCAGCAAAACGCGATGAAAATGTCCCTACATTTGAAAATGGCTTTCGATCTTGCATTTGATTTAAAACAGAAAAAATCTACTTGATGGCCCATCTCTTGCAGTTATGGGCTGTCAAAAAAGGTTTTAATTGCTACATTAGCTTTCAGAATCCAGTGATCGTCCTATATTTTCTTGAAGTGTTTCAGTTTTTCATCCTACTTGTACTTGACTCGGAAGGGGTTTTGAACAGCAAAATGGTCATGAACGCCGAACGAGAACGGTCAAGAGAACCTGGCAAACCTGCTTGGCAACAGAAAATTGGTTTAGCGATCCTCAAAATAAAAATGGCAAGCAAATTAGCTGATGATTGTGTCGAAAATCACATGGCATACCAGCCTCCCGGAATTAATTTCCATAATTTATGCCATTTGGTAATGTCATATGCAGCTGGATCAGACTGCGGCACTTTCCCTAGCTTCTCTGACAACAACCCCCTTTCGCAGACCAATTGGACAGATTCAGAGAGCCGATTGAGCAAATTTACAAGAGCTATCACTTCATTTCTTTGCAATTGCACCTACAAAAATAGAGTTGGTCATGAAACTAGGAGCAAGTGCGAATCATTAATTTTAAAAAATTCAGAGGCATGGAGACACCGACCGATGTGTCCGGTTGGTTTTGACTGTCAACTGAGAAGAGGATCTTTAATGCAGTTCCAAGGCCAAGAACCTGAAGCTTTCCCCACAGCCGACACTTCTCACAGCCCACACAATCCATCAACGCACTGCAGTAAGGTCATGTGATGGATTGTTCACTATGGAGAGAAAAAGAGATTCTTTTTTCCTTTTCAAGGAAGGAGGGGTGGATGAGGTTCATGGGGCTAGCAGGGGCAATGAGGCAGGAAAGGCATCGCGGAACGCGATGTAGGGCCTAATGCCATGGGAGCACGACCATCTGTTGACTAGGCAACCAACCCAGTTCTTAAACCTGCAACATTCTATCAACTTAAAGTTGAAACTAACCTAATATTTCTGAACTGCCTCTGAAGTGTCTGCTTCAATTGAGGTCCACTTTTACCTTTCCACAGCTTGGCCTCGTCAAATGGAAGAGGACAAGCAGCGTGTAGTTTGGGATTATAAAGCAACTGTTTCATTAGAAATAAAGTGCTGGCATCCTCGGCAGGATTACCAGTATCATACTCGGCCACCTCCAGATAATTAGCTGCCTAAGACACAAATTAATTATAGGTTACACATGCAAAAGACAGTTCTTAGCTAAATGACAAATAATTGAAAAGAAAGAAGGCCATGCAGATTAATATTCCTCACTCACCTTAGTCACAGCACGAAGAACAAAAAGGAATGTGAAATACAAATTTCCAACACGATCAGGATATTGCACAACACGATGATACATCACTTCCAGATTTTCACCCCACTGAAATAGCAGATAGAGATGTCAGCTAAGGCTCTGAGCAGCGAACAATCCATAAACATAACAAAATATTTCCATCTAAGAATCAGTATGATCATATGATGCATTCATACAGTTCTGGAAGACGTCCAATAAGAAGGGCCATAGATGCAGCTTATTGTTACTAAAAACGTGTGTTTCCATTTTCAACTAAGACAGTATTAGCCAGAACATGAAAGCTTGCTGGCTTTCTACTGCCTAATATTTCTATTCAAAGCCTTTAGAGGCTCATGAACGCATGAGATACAAAACCAAACAAATTATGAAAGAAACCATCCTGGTTGTGTGAATAAACACTTCAGAAGAGAAATTTACTAATAGAGAGAACAAAAGCAGCAGGGTGGTCATGAAATGCAAACCTTATTTGCAGCTTCATCTAGGAGATAATCTGCAGCGATGTGAATTGATATCGAGGAGTGAAGACCAGAGATCAATTTGTATAACACCTTTTTCTCCTGACAAACCTCTCCTGAAGTATCTGTCAATAAGACAATAAACCATTGAATCTTATAATTACCGCACACATAATTCAAATGAGCAAGGAAACATCAGATGACAGTTATGTAACCATGGAAATTGGTCCACAAAGATGTAAAATCACCATGATATATTCAGAAACTAAGGTATTGCCTGTTTAAAACATTTCCAAAATGACAATGGAAAGAGGACAAGATGAATGGGCAATTTGCTATCAGCGTGGAACTCACACTTTGGACAGTTCTCTGAGTAAATCGCATCCCATAACCTTCTAGCTGACGGACCTGTATAGCCAGTGTAACGCTCTGGGTTTAGGAGAAGGTTAACATATGTCATTTCACCTGCAAATGAAAATTTTTCAATATCACCATCTACTTTTTAACAAACTGGGCAGATGAGAAAATATTATAAAGGGAGATGAAATTAAAATTAAGAATTTTTTGCACATCCAATAAACAAATTTGATGCATCCTGGAAAGACTTGGAAATGAAAATTTTTAAATAAACTGGGCAGACGAGACAATATTATGAAGGGAGATGAAATTAAAATTAAGAATTTTTGACACATCCAATAAACAAATTTGATGCATCCTGGAAAGACTTGGAAGGGCCAAAGCAATTCTATATTCATATTGCTATGCTCATGTGTCAGTATGCAGATACTTGCCGTCCCCCAAAGGCAATAAAAATAAAAGAAATCTCGACCACTGGGAGCAAGAAAGGCAAATTATAACTTCAACCAACGCCCAATATTAAACAGTGTGCAAGTGGAAACTATAGTCATTTGCTGTTAGCTGTGCACTCAAAAGACTTTGTGACTTACTATTATCTGTTTCATCATCACTAGTCCAGGGGTTATCTGCTTCAATCCATCCTTTGAAAGTTCTACCATCCAATGTGCGGTCAACAATGGCTTGTGGCTTTCCCTCTTGACACTGTAAATTGTCAGATGGGAGATTGTGCTTCAAGGAGTTCCGAAAAGGCTCAGGAAATTCATTTTCTGGGCACTCACAAACACTACAATCTCGCAAGCGGCACATACCATCATCAGGCCAGAATGGGCAGTCACACCAAAGTTTCACCTAACATATGAAAGAGCTCATAACATGAGGTCCAACAAGGGACAAAACTCACAATATATATATGTATGTATGTATGTATTCCAGCAAACCTATGCAGGAAGTATAGGAAGCATATATGGACCACAGGCCAGGTTCACTTCAAGCTGTTACATTGTGATCAGTTGAACTACAAGCAAACCATGCAACTAAAGGTCCATATAAGCAGTACAAGTCCAATATGATCATACTCAAATGCAAGGATGAACATGTGTATGCTAGAAGAATACTTTTTAACACATTTCCAAGCCCAAGGTAGCAAGAGCTAAAACATAGGCAACGCTGTCCAGAAATGGTGAAAAATGGAAAAAAAATGGCAGTCCAACTAGTTCAGTATAAGACTAGATAATCTGAGATGTTAACTGGCCTTATTGGATATTAAAATTCTTTAAGTTCCACAGGAAAGATTGTGGAGAATTTCCACAAACTGCGTTGAATCCCATACAATAAGTCAAGCCTATATATGCAGACCACTATTCAGATTAGTTGACACTTTAGAACGACAACCGCTCTCATGTGGCTTACCAAGCAATATCTTCTTTGCCATTTCTCCTTTTTGCAAAACATGTTTTTCCAATAGGTCATCTTTCCATTAGTGCATATCTTGTAGTTGAAAAAAATATTTTTAAACCCAATCGATTCCTCTAGCACACTGGTGCGATCAAATAACTGGTTTCAGTAAATTAAACTAATTAAACAGCGAGGAAGGAAGGATCGATCGACAACATGTGTTTGTGAGCTAACGCCTCCTCTAGCGATCGAGACACAGATTCTACTGACCTTAAAGTATCTGAAAAAAGGAGTCCCAACAAGCTTCTGTAGAAGAGGATGCAACTCTCCATTTAGACTATTGACCGTCTCATACTCACAACAGCAGTCCTCAATAACGCCAGTATACTTGTGCAATTCCTGCATGCGCAACAATCAGGCACAAAATTAAACACAAAATCGCGCAGAACGGAGGAGCTGTTCACCTCCGATCCACGCCAATCCTTCCCCGTCGAATTCACAATGCAATTGCAGTCCCAATCCAGTCACGTCTCAAACTCAACTACAATAGGACCGACGTAAACACATAACCCACGACCGGTACAGGAGCGTCTGGAGACGGCGAAAACGAGAAAACGAACACGATTCACGTGATCGCAGCATCCATTCACCTCCAGTCCCACCGCTCCGTGCCTACTCGACAAGTGCAACCGGAGCCCGTACTCAAAGACGGTTTAAGATCGATCCATGCGAAGCTAGCGACAAGCGTGCGAACGACGGGGGAGGCGAAACGAAACGGTACCTGAGGACAGCGACAGGAGCGGTCGGCGAGGAGGGCGACGATGCTCGCGGAATTCCTCGAAGAGGCTGCGAGGGCGACGGCCACCGAGATCAGAGGGACGAGCACCGCGCACGAGCTCCATCGTCGCTCGCCTCTCTTCGCGCGATCGGCCTTCTTCACTCCGACCTCCTCAGCCTTCGGCATCTCACAGTATCTCCCCCCTATCACAAGAATCGCCCCCCGCCTCCGAGAAAACTGCGCTTTTTCTGGAAGGCCGTGATCGACCAAAAAAGACAAAAATAAAACGCCCAAAGATCAATTAATTACATTGCATCGAAACGATTTTCGATTCAGACTCAGGAGCCACGCTCCCTGTCTACGTGGTCTCAATGGTGCTGCATGTAAGATTTTGCAACCAGAGCGAGCTACAGCGTGCGAAGGCAGGACGCGACGTGGGCTTCGAGAAAGTGCGCGACACGTGGCGGATTGAGGAGGCGTTTGTAGCGATGGGCGCGATTCGGTTGACGGGAAAAATGAATTAAAAATAAATGAATCAACGGATTGGCAATTTACCGGAGAAATGCGGGCCCCCACCCGCCACATGTCTAAATATTAGTGGTCCTGGACCACGCCAGCTGGTGGTCCTGGACTACCTATCAACGCGGATACGATGTCCTTAATTTCTGTGACGTGCAGGGACCAATGAGGGCGCGAGTGATGAGGACGCGCGCGGCAAGCAGCATCTGCTTCTCCGGGTCCCTCCGTCCTCCTCAACGACCTCAGCCGCGTTGACCCGGGCGGGACCGGACTTCGGGCGCGTCTTTGCGGGTCAACGACGACGGGCCCGCTCCATTACATCGACCGCCGCGAGCGCACGGTTAGCTCAGCCTTGCCTACCGGGCGTTCTTTCGAGCGTTGCTAGGAGGATAGTACCGTACCGTACCGCCAGTGACGGCAGACTTAGAGAACATAGGTAGGCGGAACGTGGATTAAGGACAGTTTGATGCATTTTAAGAAAGGAAAAATGACATCAAAAATCCTAAATTTTACCCCATATTACCTCTTTAACTCAAATTTTTTTTCTATCACCAAAATTCCTGAACTTATGCTCATGTGATGTGACACATTTATCTCGGACATTTTGTTTGGGGCGTTAAAAATTTTAAACTTATATCTCGTGAGACATTTTTATATAAAAATTCAGAATTTTTGGCGTCGCAAAAAAAGGTCTAGGGTATATGTGTCACATTCGAAGTTTTTGATGACACCAAAAAAGAATTGAGATCTGTCATAGGGATATAATTTAGGGTTTCTTATGGTAAAGAAACGGATATAGAGATATCATTCAGGCTAAAAATAGATCTCAAGGAAAATGCTCTGTACTATTACGCTGCCTTAAAGTGACGGTGTGAGTTTCCCAAGGAAATGGAAATCAATCCCTAATAAATAATTAAATCCTATTAACAGTAAGTGAAAAAAAACTAGAAGTATTAATGATCGGAATTCAGATAATCACGAATATTAAAAATGACATGAATTGATGATAAATTTGATTCTGGAATATTAAATATCACCTGAAAGTTGCAGATTATGTCCAATAACTTTTTGTTCTTTTTAGGGGGGCTGAATAATGTCAGTGGATTTGCTTCTTTAAATGCATCAAACAATCTTCAATCTCAGTGGTTGCCCATGGTCTCCGACTCGAAACATGCGTTCATCGTTAACATGTCGCTGGCAAAAAGGCTAAGCCCATTTCAAGATGGGCCTCCTTGCCACCCAGGAGTGCGCATCTTCTCCCAGAGTGATTGACGGCGAACTGAGCAATTTGAGCTTTTGCATGGCCCAGGGCATTAAGCATTAGGCATATCCTCAAAAGTGTTCAACAGCCCTAAGCAATCCTCCAAACCGTGAAGCAATTCAATTAAGCTTATGTTTGTTAGGTCATGTTCCTTTTGCAGGATGTTTTGGGGATAGATGCTGAAAATGAAACGGCGAATTCTCAGCGTTTAATGGGCGTCATCATCTATTCTTCCGACAGCTTCTTCTAAAGTTTAAGCCATCAAACTTCACGACGAGGATTACACTTTATATTGAATACATGTGATGCTTATGCAAGAATTGCAAAAGTCTAGCTGATGGGCTATACACCAATATCGGGTGTTGATGCAACCCAAAATATTCAAATGCTCACTTTGGGTTGACCCCGCTATTTAGTATACCAATCGTGTCGATCAATGTTGCGAAAAATTATACTCCGAATCTGTGCGATCGACTTTACCTAAAAGCGTACTTGTTCAAATCACGATATGAGGATGTGCGTCTTCCATTAATTCCTTCTTCATACGCCAACTTCTTCACCTATAAAGAGTGGTTGAAGATAACTGAAATAACTATGCAAATCGAGTCGTGAAGTTGTGGGTGTCAGGTTCCATTGCATGGTTTGCGTGGCGTGGCTGTTAGCTTTGGACTTATTCTAACCCCCTCTTCATTCGGATGCCTAACAAAGACACCACCATCAATCAGCATCTTTCTCTCCATATATAACTCCCCTCTGTCGATTTGGCTTATGTATATATGAATGATCCCAAAATCTGGTGGACCGCCCCCGACAAACAGAAGCTTCGGCCAACTGTATTATCTGCCACATTATTACCTGATTTATTCCCTTTTATTTCAGGCGTTCCTAACTTGGCATCTCTAGCTATATTCAATCTTTTGTCATCCCTACACTCACTATACTTGGTCCCATGTACTCTCTGTCTCTCTTCCTAATTGCATTCTAGCACACTGAACAAATCACGTTTGCGTAACGGCAATATTCACGTCGAATCTCGTCATTTTATAGGACATGCACCCCACACATGTTCCGCATTATGATCGACTTAATTTGTGTACGATATATGATATCGTGTCTAATTAGGTAGAAACAGAAGGGTTCTTTTCTTCTTCTTTTTTGGGTATGGGATCTAAGTTAATGATTAGGAGTACTTTCAAATGATAATAAAACAGTTGGGAGCGGATCGATGCATGTGGCAACGTGAAGAGGTGAGTGGAAGGCCTGGGGACACCAACATAAACTAATGTTTATTAACCAAGTCCCCAATGATTAGGGTTCACGGCCTCCAAATTCATTCGATGCAGTCGACTAGGGGATGGATACATTGCATCCGGAAGAAGCAGAGACTAGAAACCGGGGGGATATCTTGAGTCTAGCTTCTCTTTCCGGTGCATGCATTGTGCAAATGCACACATCTACAGTGTCGTCGCTCGTTGAAAAGCATCAAATGATGCCCCCCAAGTTGGACAGGATCCTTAATCTCCATTTGTTGTCTCCTTGTGATGCTCCAATCATCCCTCTCGTCAATCCCCACATGCAAATGTCATTTGAATTCGGGACCAAGTACATCGATGGTTGAAATTATCAGGGCGCTGATGGCGACGCTGCATGGAAAGAGAGAATTCTTACTTTCGCGCTCCTTCGTCTGAGTACGAAATTGATAGGATAAAGGAACCCGTGATGTTGTTCTTCTCTTTCGCAATCAATTGACTACAGGCATTGCTTGACGTCCCATATCGTAGATCGAATTTGGAGTTCGGAGACGTGTGTAGAAAACCTTTCTGGTTAGTGTTCATTGGATGCCTTATCATTCGGCGAATTGCCATCATTTATCAATTGGAGGACGAGCCCTATATAAAACTTTGCATGTTGATGACATGATGGCGGGCGTCACTCATGGTAATGGGAAGCCGATGCTTTTGAAAATTGACAAAAACAAACATTACACATGGGGAAGTCATAAGGACAAACATGGCGCCATGTCTATCGCTGCTGTCACGTGCTTTCGCCACTGGGCTGTGCTCCAAAGGGCAATCATGCACGTAGTTTATAAATGAATTGATTCAATCGGATTGTCAAAGCTTGTATCATGTGGTTTGGTTTTTTAAATCGATATCAAAAGTTGTAAATGAGGAGCATCTGCTTTAGTACTTGATGAATTTGAAGCCCATAATTAAGTGTCGACCCTTTAGGTGTTGGTTTACAATTCTAATGGGACATTATGTATTAAAATTAGTTGGTAATCAAATGACAAAAAAAAAGTCAATAAGTCGTGCTAGTAAAAGACAATAAATTCATGTGGGAGTCGATAACCCAAAATTAGTTGACAATTTGATTGAAAATTAAAGTTTGCGAGTCATTGAAGTGAAGAGCGATGAATTCTAAAAAAAGTTAGTAAAGTTAGGAGTCAGTCAGAAAGGCAAACAAATCTAATGAAAGATGATAAAATTTTGGTTATTTATAAAGGTCAAAATGTGTTTCCTAAAGGCATTTGCAAATCACAAATGAATCATCTGGAAGAGATAAATTTTTCTATCAATATTTTTTCGCATTTTGAAAGTAAAAACCATTCTTTTAACAGAACAGTAAGATCATCCTCGTCGTCGTAACCTAAACATAATTCTCTCCGATTTACATGAAGGATGGACGAGCAATATGTATCAAATTATTAACACCTCATGACAATTGAATCTTCACTTTTATCCCTGTTCTCCGGAGATGCAATCAAACACTGCATTCCGATCGACAAACGACGAACGAAAAGTATCGGGTGGAGGGGGGAGGTGACCATCCGGGAAGGAGAGAGGAAAGTCAGAGAAAAAACATGGTGATGGGGCTTTCTCAGAAGCGCAGGCGACTGGGAACGCCGTGCACTGCAATTAAAATAAGACATCAGCGAGCAACTGTACAAATCTCAAACGAGGATCGTCAGTTAGGGATCTTTCATACCTTCCTTCGTCGTACCAATTATGGCCACAAGAAAGGCAGTGAAGAGAGAGTCGAACGGCGTCGTTCAAAGTGAAATCTCCTTTCTGGCAAATTGCTTTGGCGTAGTCAGAAATCTGGGACGGCAAATTCCCGAAATCTTCAAGGAAGGTTCTTCTGTCCACATCGAGCCGGGAAACTCAAAGCCTCCCTTGTCTTTTTGCCCTTGTCCTTCTCTCTCTCTTTTCGCCTTTTCGGGCCTTGAAGGAGACGTGATGATTCGGGAGGAACCTAAAAATTCAAACTTTTGCGTAGCTGCCGAACCTAATGCTCTCCTAATTGGGAATCTAACTAGGTTTGATTAACATCTTTGGACTCATCCTCCCATCTACCTAATAAATTTGATCTTTTGCTACACAACTCATCATCTGGGCATTTCTAAACCTTTTTTTTTCAAATTAGCTTTTTGTCAATGTGCATTCCGTGATGACATCGATTTGTCTCCGAACGCACGGTGCCAAACTTTTGATAGATTACTTAATCGAACGTGTTCCATAGATATCATTCGTGACTCGTGCCGGTGGCGATATCAGACATTAAATTTTCATTTTCATGATTTTGCTCGATAAAGGAGGATAGAGCGACTCATGTATCCATTTAATGTCGGGGAAAAAAAGAGAGAGAGACCATCGAACGCCTTTAAGAGATCGGTCGAAGGGACGGATCAATAATGTTTTTTTGTCTTTGCGAGGGCTGCATTATTGGCCACTGCTGAATTAGCTAGGAAGGTGAAGCCACCATCCCATCACTCCTCCATCCAACAGTCGAAGATATAAATTCCGATGGCGTCTTAGCGACATTATTCAAATCAGGGATCGTCGAACGGAATGGAGATTTCCATTCAAAAGGACTGTTCTTCGAGTCTTGTCGATCGGGACTCGCATGAGATCCACCCCCCATAAAATAAAAACGGGATTCTCAAAAATTGATGGGAGCGACAATGTAGGCCCGATGTTAACCACGTGGCAGACAGCATCACCCTCCCTTTCACGTGGGACCCCAAGCCGAGAGTCGGGGGAGATGCTCGCATTGGCCCATCACGTGGGTCCACCTCACCCCGTTTCTTTATTCCCCTCCCCTTAATTTCCCCCATGGGAGCAGTAACACTTCAGCTCCTTGGATTTACAGGTGACGTTGAAGATTCAGTTCAGCAAGGATGTACTGAATTTCGTGCTTGGGGAATGCCCCGGGGGATACTCGTGAAATGGCCTGTTCAATTTCCAAATCACCGGTCCTTAACAAGGTATGGAGAATGAGGAACTCGATAGATAGACCGAGTCACGAAGCAGGTCGTCGTTATATGCCGAAGTCTTTGTCAATTCATGATCGATGCGACTTTCTCATGGGCCATGGCCATATGCCACAACCAAGCAATTCCTTGCGAATTAGTAATCCCAGCAGGAAAGAATAAGAAAATAATATTTATATATATTGTATAGTCGGCTGTATTATTCCTGGCGTAGGCTCCAGTGACCTTCGGTTCTGATAGTAATGAATACACGGAGGAAACGGAAGATACAAGATTCGTGTATAATAATGGTTCTTCTGCCAACCCTCCATGTAGCTTCCGCGCAGATTAGTTGGGCTTTGACTTTTGAAGGTCGCCGAAGTCTTAAGCAGCCGACGTTTTCTTACTTCAGTGGAGCCGAAGCACCCAAGGCCAACGAAACTTTATCTAATCAGCCCAATACTTTTCGTACGAATATTAATTCGATCCTATAATTACTTTCCTCGTTTCGCCAATACATTCAGAAACCTTTTCGAGAAACTTCAATGCGGTTATTTCGATTAATTTTCGTCGAAGTGGCAGTTGTGGATTTCACGCGAGAATTTATGGGAATGACTATATCGGACTTACACGCAAAAATTTAGAACTACGCATGTAAAGGTTATCGGGTAATTACTCGAACCAAGGCGGCAATAAATTGTGGTGGATATCGAGACTTGATAGCCCCATCTGCCCCTCGAATTGATGAATTCAATGAGTTGCAGAAGTTATTTTCATGCGGAGTCGTTTTGACCGTTGAACGGGTGACGGAGTAAATGGAGAGAATTATTCACTGACTCCCATGGGATCGGTAAAATGCAGAAGGGCTGAGTTCCCCCCCCCCATGGGTGGGGGACTACGGAGGAGGACCACGGCTTTTCAGCTGAATGAACTGAACTGTCATTGAATGCTATTCGTCATTTTGGGCATTAAAGTCGTGAATGATCAATAGCAAAGAGCTAAGTAGGATGCTTTATCAAGCTTTCCCTCGTATTATTAGTGAAATACTAGGGAATCATTTATTGCCCTCTCTTTTTGCACCAAAATGAGTGCTTTATATAGGTTCTGACACAATTTCCGACCGTCTCGCTAGACTTTAAAGCACGGAAATCAATAAGAAACGACGAGACGGATAACGCGTCTGGAAAAATTGGACTTTAGGCCTCCGGATAATCAGGCCCCTACGCCCCCGTCCTTGAATTACGAAAGAAGATACGAGAACGAGGGGGGATTCGACAACGATAACGTGGATAAAAAATCGCGCAATAGCTTCTAAGTCCTAACTTATCCAAAAGATTTATAATACTTCAGGGACTTTAGATGAACTGACGACCGTGCATTCTTTGACAAGTCCTGCATGCCTCCAAGAAAGCACCGAGAAAAAAGGATGGCGGTGCTAGCTTAGGTACTGGAATCTGTGCGCACAATTTACATGTTAGGCGAAGGGCGACGCGACATGTCGTGAGCGGACGTTTTTAATTAAAGTCCGAACGGGATTTTTTTAATGTTGCGACGCGGATCGGACGTACCATCTCTGGTCACAGCTGGGGATCGGCCGGTGGGGACTTAAGGATCACGCTGTCGTGGCGAAAGTCGTCGCTCGGGGAGTCGCCGGTCGTCGTGCGCGGCCGACAAGCCGGTTGCCCTCAAATCGGAGCGTCGTCATCTCTCGAACTTCGCAGCTCCCGATGCAGCACCAACGCGGGTGGAACGGAATTTCGTCGGCGGCCTTCAATTCGCCGAACCAACTCCCGATCTCTCTCTCTCTCTCTCTCTCCTCAATTCCCCAAGGTGGATTAATTCGGGTCCATCCCTTGTGTTCCTCTTGGGAAGAAAAGACCCATCTCCCCCAATAATTACCTATTTCGCCTTATTTAATAATTAATTCTCATTGGAGGGCAGATAAAAAGAAATAGAAAAAAGGGGAAAAAGCGCTTACCCAATTGGATTCAACCTGACAATCTCTTTGGTGTTGTCCGGAGGCCATGGTTGGATCAACCAAACCCGACCCGTCCCCCGTCATTTAATCTCCTCGCCTTGACCAACGCCTAACTAAGTGGGGCCCCCCACCAATCACTTTTTCCAAAAATGATCCGCGCGTCTTGAATCTCAAGGGTGCCCAGCGGGACAAAATAATTGAGCGAGCTCGGTCCCTCGCTGTCAGGAAGAAAACGACGTAGCTTTATATTCTGTAGAGTAATTGATTCCGTAAAAAAAAAATGCGATTACCGTCGAGATCTTTCGCCGGGGAGCCGCCCTTCCTCCTCGCCATATCTGTATAAATACAGTATTTTCAGAGCGCTCCCTGTTAATGTTGAACGACTTCCTCACGCTAGAAAACTTCCGTTGTACTCGTACCTGGAAAAAAAATCATGAATTTATTACAATTTTATTGGTAAAATTCTAGCTATTTCTTTCTTTCTTCCTTTGTTAATTAAATTTTAAATCCTTTATATTTGCACTTATACAATCTATTCGCCCAATTTAAACTGAAAATTGCTAATGGATGTAAGCGGTGCCGCGTGACTCAACAGACACTGACATCGATAATTTTAAATAAGTTTTTAATATAAATTTTAAATTTTTCTGTTTTATTATGTATTCTTTGTGCTTTCTCTTTTCTTCCCTCCAAATAATTGTTGAATCTCAGTGACCGGCCATAGATGAGGACCGGTGAGTTTGAACTTACCAGCCTTTTGCAAAGCTCGCTCGCATCGGGCATTGGCGAGGTGAGGCTCAAACTTGCCAAATATAGCGAGGGCTCCCTTGAGCGGGGAAGCGAGGGTCAAGCCTCCACAGCCATGTCTTGCTAGATTTGGCGAGGTCATTTTTCGCCCAACCATGGCGAGGCTCACCCTCTCTCACGATAGCAAATCCTTGTCGAGGTTAGCAAAGTATAGTGATCGACTAAAGGAAGAAGAAAATGAAAAGAAAAAACAAAAGAGAAAGAAAAGAAAAACAAGGATATAAGAGACGAAAAATAAATAAACAAATTCAAAGAAATATTAAAATATTATTAAAAAGGGTCAAAGTTAGCGCTAGTCGCGTAGAAGGACTAGCATCCATTTTATCAATTTTCAATCAAATTTAACTAGGTGAATTGAATTGGTACAATATAAAAATGTTTATAATTCAATCAATAAAAAAAATTAGGACGGAAATGATACAACCATAACGAGTTTAGAACTTTTTTGATAATTTTTCCCCTAACCTCTCGCTAGGATTCCTCCCTTTCTTAGGTATTTTCCTCGTTCCATTATCATTGATTTTAATGGGCTTCAATGTAACCCATCATTTTTGTCTCATAATTAGAAATGCATTTTTTGATTAACACAACAACGACAATTAGGATTTTAACTGTTACTTATTTTCCTTTAATACATAGCACGAACTAAGAATTTTGCCCTTTTTTCATTCATAAGAGGAATATTCTTATTACAAGGATGCGATTTAACTAATTACTTATACTAAAATATGCAGCACTAATTTTAAGCAGACGAGAATATACTCGCGAGATGCTGCTCATTAACAGTAGTAGAGTGACGTTTACGAGTTACATTCTGCTATTAAGCCGATAAAAAGTAGGATTTTCCATTGAATCTCAATAAAAAGCACAAAATATTATTTGATTAATTATATGCCAATGACCTCTCTCTCTCTCTCTCTCTCTCTCTCTCTCTCTCTCTTATAAGTAAAGCGATGAAGCCACCATAACTTCGCAATCACAAGAAAGGCCTGGAGCTTTTTGTCTCTCTCACTTTGTCTTGCAGACACTCGAAGGCCAGGAATGGACGACGACGCCCTTTTCCCGTCGTCGGAAACCGACCTTGACCTCAGCTTCACCAGCCTTGCCTCCACCGCAGCCACCGACCGCACCTTCGCCTGCTCCAGTGCCCGCAGCAGCCTCGCCCGCAGCAGCCTCACCCTCAGCTTCAACGACCGCCTCTCCACTTCCTCCGCCTCCGCCGCCGCCTCCTCGTCCGTCGCCGCCTCACTCCACCATCGCCCCCACCGCCGATCCGACCCCAACTGGTCCGCCATCAAGGCGGCCACCACGCTCTCGTCCGACGGCCGCCTCCACCTCCGCCACCTCAAGCTGCTCCGCCACCTCGGCACCGGCGACCTCGGCCGCGTCTACCTTTGCCGCCTCCGCGACTGCGACTCCGCCAGCTTTGCCCTCAAGGTCGTGGACCGCGACTTTTTGACCAGCAAGAAGCTCTCGCACGTCCAGACGGAGGCGGAGATCCTCTCCGCGCTGGACCACCCTTTCTTGCCCACGCTCTACGCCCACATCAACGTCTCTCACTACACGTGCCTCCTCATCGACTACTGCCCCGGCGGCGACCTCCACTCCCTCCTCCGCAAGCAGCCTGGCAACCGCCTACCGGTCCAGGCGGTCAGGTTCTTCGCCGCCGAAGTCCTCGTTGCCCTCGAGTACCTGCACGCGCTCGGGATCGTGTACAGAGATCTGAAGCCTGAAAACATCCTCTTACGTGAGGATGGCCACATCATGCTGTCCGACTTCGATTTGTGCTTCAAGGCCGACGTGATCCCCACTTTAAATACCAGAGCCGGGCCCACGTCGCCCAGGGCTAGGAGGAGGCGAAAGCTCTCCTCCTATTCCTGCTATTCCGGCTCGGTTACGCGTGGAGAAAGGTCGAGTGAGGTGGTGGCGGAGTTCGTGGCGGAGCCCACCGCGGCCTACTCGAGGTGCTGCGTCGGGACCCACGAGTACCTCGCCCCCGAGCTGGTCTCCGGGAACGGGCACGGCAACGGCGTCGACTGGTGGGCCTTTGGGATCTTGCTGTACGAGCTGTCGTACGGGACGACGCCGTTCAAGGGCGGGAGCAAGGAGAGCACCCTGCGCAACATAGCCTCGAGCAAGCAGGTGACGTTCCAAGCGGCGGAGCGAGAGGAAGCCGGGATTGCCGAGGTGCGGGACTTGATAGAGAAGTTGCTAGTGAAGGACCCGCGGAGGCGGCTAGGTTGCGCCCGGGGTGCGACGGATGTTAAGCGCCACCCGTTCTTCGACGGAATCAATTGGCCGTTGATCAGGAGCTATCGGCCACCGGAGGTCCAGGGGCTCATGAGGAAGTCGAAAACACACACGAGCCACAACGCGAGCCTCGTGCCGACTCACAAGAGGAGGCGCTGGTGGTGGAAAGGGCTCGAGTACTTCATGAGAAGTAGCAAAAGATCTACGTCGAAGCACTATTACTCGAGAAACCCCAATCGTAGTAATAGCAATTACTATCAATACTACGTCAAGAAGAACAAGTTTCATAAGATGTGACCGAACCTTTTTGGGGTCCTTGTTTTCTGAAAGTTCTCCACACACTTTTGATTTTGCTTTGGGAGTTCAGGATTTGTAAATCGGATAGTTGATGGCAACCAAACTTCTCCAAGTTTCGGTGGATGTATTTCGCTATGTACACGTATGGACAGACAGATTGTATGGTTGTATATGAATCAAGGTTACAAAATTGAAGGGCTTGAGTTGCTGCGATTTGTTTAAATTAGTCTTATCTGTAATCAATCACGGTCACATTGTACTTATTCAGGTATCTGGAAATCAAGCCAGTGTTCCAGCTTTCCATTGGCTCTTGATCCAGATCTGGACCAATGGGCCTTCATCAGTGATTTCGATATGCACGGGTAAAGCAGCAATTATCATTTTCCGGCGGCAAGAACAAGAAGTCATCTGAAATATACGGTCACTTTACAGTTCCAAATTTGGATACTTTTCATGCTCAGTCTTGCTCTTTCCAACAGTATCAAGCCGAAGACTAGAATATGCTAAGCTGATTGAACTATAGCCCGAAGCCGGTTTGTGTTGTTGATGTAGATGTGGGAGTCGTATCGGGCGGGAAAAATGGATATCTGAGGTTGCGGATGCCAACGAGAGCGACCATGTTAATGCCAAAAGGCTGATGGTTGCGAAACGTTTTTGTATGGCCAGAGACCAAAATGGCGAAAGACAAGAACTTATCACTTTGCCTTCAGCGATGCTATGGAGACCAGGAGACTAACAATTATAGTCACGCTACAAACTAGCGTTTGAGCAAAATCATGAGCAAACCTGCAACATCAGAATCGCACACGGAACAGAATCGCATTTTTCCTATGATGCCTCTGAAAGTAGTTCTGTGCCCATTTGTGATTGATTCGGGCATGAAACGATAACAAGTTCTCGCGCTTGGCATTTGGCTGTTAGATAACAACCATATGAAGTAACTTATGTTGCAGAAAATAACATGAAAAACTAGAATGGTTAGGAAAAGGTATTAACTTTTGGAAGAGGCTTCTTCTTCTAGAGGGGTTTCTGATGTTGGAGACGCTGCAGAATCGCTCAGCGACTCCCTGGCATTGATCATCATCATGATCACCTCCTTCATAGTTGGCCGATTGAGCGGGGAAGTGTTTGTGCAGAACAATGCAATTTTGAGGAATAGAGACATCTCATCGATGGTGCTCTTTTCAGTCAAGTCTAGCCGCTTGTCGAATATTTCGGGCATTGGCACTGCACTATGGACTGATCTCCTCACCGAGGAAACTAGGTCACCTCCCTGCTCGAGGGGTTGAACAGGGGTTTTCCCAGTAATGAGCTCCAAGAGAACTACCCCGAAGCTATATATGTCGCATTTTTCTGTAACTTTCATTGTATATGCATATTCTGGAGGGAAAAAAACACAGAGTGATTAGCTAAATTTGGTGAAGCAAACCATAATTTCAGTTCAAATGTTTTCAAAGAACATCTGACCTACTAGAGAACATCACTACAACAATAAAATCTTGCTTTTCCATGGAACTGACGTATTTTTAGGAAAATATGCAGGCAATTAAACAGTCGGAGATAATAAAATAAATTAGATATATGACTTATTTTTCGTCACCATTCTCAACCTTGGATCAGTGATTATGCGTCATATTTAAGGAGCGCTAACACATCGAACTGCTCATTCTAGAATTTGCTTTCATATGCTAACAGTGGAAAATCCATGATGCCATCTCTCATGAAATAAACCAATTATAAAGCAAGCAAGAGGAATCACTACTGAACTAACAAGTGCATAAAGTTCATGAAAATATTTTGAGCGTGGAAAGTGATAGCAAAACATGATCAGTCTTAATACAGTGGTATCGGCAGTGGAAGAGAGCAAATCTCCCACAGATAATCAGCAGATGACTGAAGAAGACTGAATTGGAAATCAAACATACAACACACTATTCATATAGCTCCAGGGTACTTCGTTCTTACCTGGGGCAATGTAGCCATATGAACCAGCAACAGCAGACATGGACTTTGAGTAGGAGTCGATCAACTTTGCCAAGCCAAAATCCCCAACATGAGCCTCAAGCAGTTCATCGAGTAAGATGTTGTTGGATTTGATGTCACGGTGAATGATCTGAGGCTTGCAATCATAGTGGAGGTAGCACAAGCCCTCCGCAGCTCCTAAAGCAATTTTATAACGGTCGTTCCAGTCCAGCAAGCATCCCTGTTCACTGGAATGAAGCCGTTCTCCTAAGCTCCCATTTGCCATGTACTCATATAAGAGAAGATTAGAGCCTTGACTGCAACAGAAGCCATAGAGTTTCACGATGTTCCGATGCCTAATCTTTCCAAGGGTTGAAATCTCGGCACTGAAGCTACCATCAGCACTGGCTCCCTCTCCACGCGACCTTAGTCTCTTCACAGCCATCACCTTGCCATCAGGCATGACAGCCTTGTACACTGTACCACAGGCTCCTCTTCCTATAACTGCACTCTCTGAAAAATTTTCTGTGGCTTCAAGAAGGTCCTGATATGTAAACCCAACTCTTGGAAAGTAATAATGATTCAGAGAGTCAGGCTTTGTTTTATCTTCAAGAGAAACAAATTCAGGCACCGTGTGCTTCAAGGCCCGGCAAATGCTGACTATAATGATCAGAGTTGTAGAAACTACTATCAGCGAGACAATGGTTAAGATTTTCTCCTTGGATGAAGCTTGTTTCATCCAGTTTGATCTTGGGGTCCGAGAAGGTTCTATTAATGGATGGCTACAGTTGGAACCCGGCATGCATAATCCATTGTTGCCATAAAAGTTCGTGAAATTCATTCTCCGAAACACCGGAGTGTCTGGTACCTGTCCTACCAAGTTATTGTTAGAGAGGTTACAGACCAAAAGGCTGAGAAGTTCCCCAATCGAATTGGGGATTTCACCAACAAGTTGATTATCGTTCAAGTAGAGAGACTCCAGCATCTGCAGCTTCCCCAACTGTTCAGGGATTCTCCCACTTAGATTGTTATGGCTGACATTCAGGGCGATCTGGAGAGCCCAAAGACGACCAAACTCAAGAGGAATCCCGCCTGAAAATAAGTTGCCCCCCATCTGTAACTCCGTAAGCCGTCTTAGATTTCCCAAGGTACTTGGTATTTGACCTGTCAATCTGTTATCAGATAATTTGAGCAGTTCCAGGTTGACAAGCATCCCAAGTTCTTCCGGCAGAGAACTGCCAAACCTGTTTCGGCTGAGATCAAGCCTCTGTAGCCTAGTGCAGTTCCCAAGTTCACGAGGAATACTACCAGAGAGTCTGTTGGAAGAGACATTGAATGCCACAAGCTGCACCAAATCTCCAAGTTCAGGAGGTATCAAACCCACCAAGTCGTTATCTGATAAGAGGAGCCTCTCTAACTTGGGGAGGTTCCTGAACCCTGGCGGAATTAACCCTGAAAACCTGTTTTGCTGGAGTTCGAGAGCGGAAAGGTTTTGAAGCTTGTGGAGTTCAACAGGAAGGCTTCCAGTGAGCTGATTGTCCCCTAGCATCAACCGAGCGAGAGACTTGCAGACTTTCAAACTGCGAGGGATATTCCCAGATAATTGGTTGGATCCGACACTAAGGAACATCAAACTTTGGTATCGACAGAGATGTGCAGGTATCCTTCCAACAAGCTTATTTGCTGACAGGTCAAGAATGGAAAGATTACTGTTCAGACCAAGAAGAGGAGGTATAGTTCCATGTAGCTGATTGTCGAAAAGTTGGAAGTTAACTAGATAAGTGAGGTTCTGAAGTTCTAGAGGAATTGTGCCCGTCAAGTTATTTATCGACAGGTCTAGGCTCTCCAACAGTCTGAGTTGCCCCAGCTCATTAGGAATGCTTCCCTGAAGCAGGTTCTCAAAGAGATGAAGCAAGCGGAGGTTGGGGATTTGAGCCAGCTGTTTTGGAATGATCCCAGTTAACTGATTTTCAGAGAGATCAATTTCAGCAACGCTTACACAATGCCCTAGCTCTTGTGGAATTGTTCCATTCAACCCATTGGTGTACAGGAACAACCTCTTTAGTCGGGTTAGCTTTCCAAGTTCCTTGGGAATAGCTCCACTCAAAGAATTCTTATGCAGTGCAAGCAACTCCAGACTACTAATATTCCCAATTTCAGGAGGAACCTCGCCAGACAACAAGTTTTGGTAAAGAAGTATAGTGTTCAGATTCTGAAGTTTATAAAGCTCTCTAGGGAGAGGACCCTGGAGCCTGTTCTGTGCCAACCCCAGAACCTGCAAACTCTCGCACTCACCAATTTCTGAAGGTATCACACCCGAAAGAGAATTCGAACCAGCCCTAATGATCCTGAGGCTTTTCAGATTGCTGATTGTCTGGGGTATCGAGCCAGTCAAGTTGTTGCTATAAAGTTCGAGCTCTTCAAGCATGCTTAGTCTCCCAATTTCGACAGGTATGTTGCCATATAGATAGTTCTCACAAAGGGAGAGCTTTCTGAGAGAGGTAATGTTGAAGAGCGGAACAGGTAATTCTCCATGGAACTCATTTGTGCAAAGGTCTAGAATTTCCAATTTACCACATTGCGCAAGTTCTTGAGGAATGGGACCAGAAAACAGGTTCTTGGACACATTCAGCTCGACTAATTCAGGTACACCACAGAGGATTGGAGAGAAAGAACCGGACAAGCTAAGGTGATGAAGATTGACAGAAATTACCTTGGAATCAACTGAACATGCTATTCCTGTCCAGTTGCAGGGGTCCAAATCCGAGGATTTCCAGTTTCGGAGGTTGTCATTGGAGTCGGTAAGTGAGCTTTTAAACTCCAAAAGCGTACGACCATCTTCATTCAGACAAGTCACAGCTAAGACATAGAATAGGAGTATAACCGCCCAATGAAGTATTTCCTTTCGGACGATGGAGCTCCCAGGCCTCGACATTCCTAACGAGACAAAGTTGTGAAAAATGTCTGCAGAAAACATTCTAGGACTCGGGTGCACGATCAGAGTTTGGCAAAACCAATTTCATATTCATGTGATAGGAGGAAGCAAGTGAAGAAAGCTGTATATGACCAAAAGCACAGTGACATTGGGTTTTTGATGACTCAATTGATAAGAAATGATGGACCAAGTCGAGACAGGTTAAAGCCTAGCTGTCAATTTGGGATTCAAGGCAAACGGAATTCAGGGAAATTAGGGAAACTAATCTTAAAAAAGATAAGGTAAATGAGAAAGAGAAGCATCGACTGGGTACGCAAAAGCAGACGTACAGTCACGAACAGAGAAGTATGGGATCACTGAAAGCAGTGATGAGTATTGCCATTGCGACAACACTCAGAATTGAGGCGAGAAGTCCTAGAAAACAGAGAAGATAACTAAACCCCGTGAAGCCATCAGTAAAGGCAACGATAAGGAAGAGAGAGAGATAAGGACCCTCACCTAGCCCTTCACACAGAGAGGGAGGGAGGGAGAGAGAAGATAACATGAGAATGAGAAAAAAAGAGAAAGGAAAGAGAAGGGCATTGATTGATTGATGAAGGCAAGCAAGTGGACAAATACCATGAAAGTCACGATCTCTCAGCTGTGTAACGCGTCAACGCTTCACTTTACAACACAGTGATGCTCCTCTTCCTCTCTCTCTCTCTCTCTCTCTCTCTTCACTAAAAATGGTTTCTAGCTTCACGTTCGTCGCCTTCAACAATTTCTGCAACACCCACTCACCAACGTGGTGTTTGTGCAGCTCGCACGAGTTATAGCACTGTGCCCTCGAATGAAATGACCAAAAAGGCGTGATTTTTGGCCTGTATTATTGATGGGTTTTCTCGTGCCTTAAAACGGTGAGGATTGATTGGGACGGTTCATACAGATTTCGAAGATTCACAAATCTCCGCCATTTTTGCCGGGCCTGCCAAGTTAGGTTTGCTCCCCAACGTTTCCTTTTCCCCCTCTCTCTTTCCTTTTTTCTCCTCTTTTTCGGGGTGGGCGAGTCAAGAACGTGATGATTATCCGAAGGACCGTTTCGTTTTTGCTCGGTGGAGCGATCGGGAATCTTTCCCAGGCTTCATCGTCTTTATGTGCCAACCTCGCCTCTTCACGCTCGACACGAACACGAAAAAGTTCTAACTTTACACAAGAGTTAAGACATCTTTTTGCAGAAGGCATGTAATCTTGGCCAAGCTCAACCATGCATGGTAAAAATCTTCATAATCTGACCCGAGTTCTCTACGCCATAGATGGGGAGATGCGCTTCGAAGTTTTTCCTCTTTTCGATCGCTCCAAGCGAAGAAAGCAACCACGTAAGGTTCACCTCATGGACTCCGTGAGAAATGCGTTGCCTTGGGCGCGAGGTGAACTTTCGACGAGCGTCGCACTCGGCCACTGTCGACGGCCACGAGTCTCTGCATGTCAATTTTCCGAAAAGGAGTGACAAGAAAGGAAGTAAACGTCTCAGTTTTAATAACAAAATATCTCAATTTTATTATATGATGATCTACAAATCTAATTCATATAAAAAAAATCATAAATTTGTTGTACGGATGCTAATTCAATTCTAAATCATTTTTATTTGGCCAAATGAGTCTTGAACCTTTCGATAATTTGCCAATCAAATCCTATGGCCTTTTGATTGTCTTACGTGATATGACCGGTGTTAATATGGATAATTTTTAAAATTTTTAAGATAAATTTTTAATTTCCTTTTTTTTAATGTGGGCTGGCAGGGGTCGTTGGCAAATCTTGCCAGCATTGAGAAGCTTTGCTAGCCACCACTAAGGCCATGGACCCGTAATGGGAAATATGAAAACAGAAAAAATAATAAAAATTTACAAAAATTATCTATGTAAATGTCAGCCGGCCACCGGTGCTATGTAAGACAATTGTGGTCTACGTTGTCAATTTACAATCAAAATTGGTTGGAATAACTATATTGATAAATCATCGTGAAGGTTTAGGATTAAATTGATTAAATTAAAATATTTAAAATTAAATTTCTATATGTGCAATAAATTCATCAATTTTTTTGAAAATTATCCCTCAAAATAAGCGGCCTTAGAAAGGAACAGAGCTTGAACATCTTGTCGGCAAAGCCAATATTCTCTTTTTTTTAAGAGTAAGTATCTTAAGCATAGACTTTCGTGTTATATCATGCAATTGTAAGAGATAACATCATAGTTAAATAAAAAGATTAAATCACGAACAAATTAAATATTATAATGTTTAACCCACCCGTGAGCAGCGGCGTCGGTGGTTGTTCTCACCTGCAACGCCGTGGTCGTGAGTTTGAACCCTCATGTTACTATCATGATTTAAGTGGGGGCCTTAACGGTGAGATTTTGGGTTTGTTTTCCTTGAGATTTGCGTCTAAATAGCAGCTTGCGATGAGACCCGACGATACTACTAAGTATTAGCGAATCGTGTAACTCCCTAAAGGGGAAGCTCTGGCGGTTCTTCGATAAAAAAAAATCATAATATTTAGCTTTTGTATGCGGAGTTATGTTTTAGGCGACTGGAGGTCTTTTACCAGAAAAAGTTAATGGAAAGTTCTAAACCCTAACCATGAAATGCAATCTAATTACCAACCCTTCATTCCTCGCGATCAGATGTCAGTTTTCAAATGTAAAACAAAAAAGAAATGCTATGGAGTCTGATGGCTATCGCTACTGTACACGAAAATAGACAATTGATGAAAAAAAGATTTGCGTGCAGCTTTTCGGAAAGAAATTTTTTAATAGTTGGGTGCATCGCTACAAAGAAAGGAAGAATCTCTCGATCGCATTGCGCACATAAATTTTACGGACTTCTTATCGATATAATAACCTATTGCATCATATACTTTCTAATTAAATCAATTGACTCCTAATCGAGTCTATTCGGTCAATTTTAATCGCAAATCACTTTGAACATTCTATGTGACATGACCGATATTAATGTGAATATTTTTTTTTAAAAATGTCGTAATAATTTATCAAATATTTTTTGTTTTTTCTCTTTTTTTTTTTTAAAATTTAAGTGAGGGTCAATAAGGGTTGACAATACTTCGTTGGCTCCCCATTCATAAGGAAAATTAAAATCAAAAAATTATTTAAAAATGTTTACATCAAATGGTCAACGCATGCATTAGTAATTTCTACCAAACTTAGGGGTGGATTCAACTGAAAAAATGTGAATTAAGACTCAATCAACGCAAATGTAATAGGTTTAGATTTGTTAAAGCACTTTCCCCCCCCCCCCCCCCCCTTTTTTTTTCTTTTTGTTCTTTTTTCTTAAGAAACTGCGATGTAAAATTTATAATTTTGGGCTTCCTTCGATGATGTCTTCTGGTCTTTTCATACTCTAATGGAGTCAACATCTATGATAGAGGTGAAATGTGGGATGCCTGTAAAATCTTATAATATGTAAATTATCTAAAATTGGGGTTTCGAATATTGTCAACTAAAAGTTCCAATTTTTCTATGGAGGAGACAAAAGGGGCTTCTGCCGTTAGGCCCTCGATCTCATTGATGCTACGTCCTTGGACTCATACTTTCCAAGAAAAATACTGATAGGATATGATTTTTGATTTCCATACTTGTTTTCGGGAAAAACATCTAAAAAAATCATAAATTTATTAAAAAATAGTCAATTTAATCATAAACCTTTCAATTATATTAATTTAATCTTTTTTTTCGATCGTTCAATTTAATCATTTTAGTCAATTTTCATAATAATTTATCAATGTTGATGCTGGCCGTCCTCCTGCAACATCGCTAATTACGAGATTGAATCCGAGCTGATGTATACATCGAGTCGAGCGTACTTGCCTAAATTATTTGTTCGATATGATGCTTGAACTCTGTCGGAAGAACTATAAATGATCGTGTCCCACAGCTGTATGTAACTACACATCATTAGGTGAATAACGTGTTATGAGGTTCCTAATCCCAAGCTTTATTCATATCATGCCTTACAGAAAGCAGGAGAAGAAAAGGACGCCCCTATCGAATCCGACCGAAAACTCTCGGCTTACTCGACCCCGAACCTCTTCTTGAGCTCCAGCACGAACTCATGGACCTTCTTAGGGTCAGGAAGAGACCTGGAGACGCTCTCCCGCAGCAAGCACCGCTTCGCCCACGCGACGAGCTTGGGGCACTCGGCCTCGATGCTGAAATTCCCGCAGGTCTCGTACGCATAGAACCAGCTGTAGTATGGGACGAGGGCCACATCCACGAACCCGAAGGCCTGCCCTCCAAAGAAGGGCTTGTCCCCAAGCTCTCCTTCCAAAAGCTTGAGGCTCTCGATGAACTCCCTCTTCGCTGCCTCTTGCTCCTCTCCTTTCGTGGACCATATTTTCCGTCCAAGGTCGTATATCTGTATTTCAAGATGACAGGGCCATCTCTTGAACATGGTCAAAAAGCTCCTAAAGCGACATGCTAAGCGTCGTGTATTGACAAAAGAAACGCTTACCTTCTTGTCGACGTAGTCGGCCCAGAATCGGGCTTGAGCTCTCTCGTAAGGATCGGACGGCATCAACGGCGACTTATCGCGCCACACGTCGTCGATGTACTGAACCGCGATGAGAGACTCGCAGACCGGCTTCCCATTGTGTATGAGGACTGGGATCTTCTTGTGGACGGGGTTCATCTTCAGGAGCAAAGGGCTCTTGTTCTTGAGATCCTCCTCCTTGTAATCATAGGCGATCCCTTTCTCCGCCAGAGCAATCCTCACTCTCATCCCAAATGGGCTGGGCCAGAAATCCAAAAGGATCACCTCTTCAGCCATTTGTGTCTTCAAGAAAGAAGTTGATGAACTGCGACGAGGGAGACGGCCGAATCGGGTTGGATATTTATAGGGGGTTTCCCATGAGTCGGTTTGAGACTAGTTAATGCATTTTGGTAAAGCCAAGCTCCAGGACTTTCCAGAGGGAGACGCAGATGCCGCTAACCCATTGCCTTCCCTCCTCATCTAGTATGTTCTATCTCTTTCTTGAAAGGATGACGGCGGATCAAGAGATATGTTATAAGAAAAATGTCGCTTGGTCTTTCAGCAGATTTGGACCCCACACCCACCCGTAATCCTCATTCTTGGATTTCGGAGCCGTGTCAAAATGAAAAATCGCTCTGCAGCCTCTTTTCGGTTCTGGTGAGGTCTCGCATAGCGAAGCGGGCCTGAATTGAGAAATTGTCGTCCAGGATCTGATTCTGTCACAATAAGGTAGTAGGTTCTCACGACCAACTCCACAGAAAAAGCAGCCTCTGTCCGATGGACGCGACTTACACTTTTCATGACATCATCAATGTCGTAACATTCTATCAGTCTGGACAACAGTAGATACTAGACGGCGATCGTACCACATCTAAGATAAGGGGACTTGGTGAATATTGTATTCCTTTTCCTGAATATTCTAATCCTGAAGATTCTACTCCTCTCCCCCGCGAGTTCTGTTCTCTCTCATCCTTTTGCCCTTGGTGAAAAGCCATTAGTCTTGAGAGACCATTTTCCTGGTTTTCACGTCACTAATTGTGCATACTAGCTTGCTCCAGTTCCAACTTTGGCACGTATGCTATAGGGGGACTTCTACTTGCATCTACAGACATCGTGGCTTCATCCTATCAAGTGCTCTGGACATTAAATTGCATACGGTGAGATTTCATATACTGTTCGTGATTTAAGGACCACATGCTCTGCAGTTTCACTCTACAAACAAATCATGGTGTGATATATGAAACAATTTAAAAACCGGGAAAAGAGAATCAGTATAATTTTCTTCATGCGATGATACACTTGTTGGGCTCGCCATGCCTCTAGGGATCATTTTGTCCGCTTTACGGGTTGGTTCTGCTCCACTGTAACAAAAATAATTCTCTAGGAGCAGCTCTGGACCTGCAATATTAAATTGAAATATGCAGAAAATTTAATTAACTCATCTACATAAATGAACAAAACAAGCTGTCCACAGTTAGATCTTCTCAAACAGGCAGCTGCTACAAATTTATTTGTTTAACAATCACAACATATTTACCAGAAGCTAGAAGATTCTCTTGGACTTGTGGATAATATACATCAAAGCTAGATGAACACGAGATTGTAAAGTACAGGATTGATAGGAGGAGGGGGATGTATAGCAAATGTCCATGCAAAAGAAAGGAGCTGATAATGCTCATGTATTTTTTTTATATCTATTATTTGTTCATGGTATTTACTAAATAAAATACACTAATAGGAGATGAGACAGTAAACTTAAGAATACTTCCACATATATCGGAATATGCCAACATCAAGTTGTGAAGACTCTTCTTTTTTTGCCTATTTTATTTTAAAAGATAACTAACATCCAACTCATTTTCTTTTAAGACTTCACTTCTGTCACAAAGATTCTGTCACGAGCAGAAACCTTTCAACTGGGCTTTCTCTTGAAAAAATCGGATAAATGACAAACCATCTGGATTTATGTGTAATGCCGAATCAAACAGATGGCACAGATGAAAATGAGTTTGATCAATCAGGAATGGGACCATTTAAGATCTCAAAGATCTCGAACAAGGTTGACCAATTGCAGGATCTTAAAATTTTAAGATGCGAAGAAAGGAATAGAAGAGTAAACAACTCTTGAAGCAAGAAAAAAAATTCAAGAAAATAGATATGGGAGATTTTAAAGGACATTAAGCATGCAAAAGCTATACCTTGGGTCCTCTGAGTTGTTTATTTCTACTTCTCAGAAGCCAGTGATGATGATGATGTCAATGGCATAGATTCAACTTGTTGCTCATCATTAAAGCTACCTCGAGAAGCTTCTTTCTTTAACTTATGGTTGTTATACGCAGCTACACCAGCAATGGCTGCAATATAATTTCTGTAAGTATCATTTCACAGGTTCTCAGCTCACTCCAGCATTATGCTTCCACTGCATATTCAGTGATATTAAAGTACTACTAAGAGAACTAGTACCCCAAGGAATTCAATGATCCTTCAGTTTGCTACTGGCATAGTTATCTAATCCATTGCTCAAGATCCTAATGAACCTAGATTCTCTAACCACTAAAATCATAAAAGGAAAACCACGACAGATGTTTAGGAAAATAAGAACACCTATCAAGGGACACAAAAATCTGTCTACAAGCATGAATAAGTTAAAAATAAGTCCCATTAAATCCAAAATACTGTTCACTGAGCATTCAGTAATATTTTGAATGTGATGCACAATTCTCAAGCATGACAATTTTCCTAGCAACATTACAAGATGTAACAAGAAGATCAGATATAGGATGGAAGATTCATGAGAACAAAGCCTTGGGAAACAGAAGAAAACATTGAACCTTGAAGAGAGATTAGATCGCTTTATAGAAAACAGAAGATGAAGTACGCCGAGATACTTACCAATCCCATAACCAAAAAGATTGATCAACGTAAGCTTTGTGTCGGCAAAAAGAAGGGCAGACACTAGCACCACCACCCAATCTTTGACAACGCCCGCGACACGTATGGTCAGAGCACTTGTATGAGTTATCACCAGAAAAACTGACAAATTGAGTGCAAAGGTACACAGAGAGTTGAGTGTCAAAATCAGGGGATGGAAGTCCCATGTTCCGCGAGCATCCATCTTGGGTTTCTCTAGAAAGATCCAAGGAATAAATAGGCAAATCGCGCTGCACAAACGAGATCATCCCATGGCATGATCAGAAGTTTCCATAGTTAATTCTAAGCAGTTTCTATCCAAACAAATTGACAATTAAGTTTCAGAATGGAACATGCCTGCAGGGGCTCACATAATACATAAGAGATATAGGGTTTAACTTGAGTCCTTTCCTCTTTACCAGAATCTCCATGAAAATAAGTCTCAAAGCTTCCCCAATGACGCCACCCATCTGGTAAACAACACCAATCCAGCTTATGTTTATTTCCCCAAAAGATGCAACTAAGACTCCAAAACTTATCACTGACATAATCAAAAGCATTCTGCAGCTCATGACTTCAAGTCCTGCTGCCACTCCTAGAATGAAAACAGCTACTGGCACTGCAAAGATTAATTGCCAACAGCATTTTAGGACTACATCACTTATCTACAGAAGAAGCAATGGACTGCCATGGCACACTATGAGAATTTTTAAAAAGGAATAGAAAGAACATACTGATTGCCTTCAACATCTGTGCAAATGCAACAGATATGTAAAGGTAGGCAGTGTTGCCCAGCCAGAGGGTCATTGCAAACATTGCACCAATTGGGATCACAGAGGTAGAATATCTGGAGGTGAACAACACTATAACAGATAAGGCAATGATACATGCAAGTACACTATTTGGAAATTAGAGTACTCTAGGCAAACAATACTCAGAACTTTCAACCCACAGGATTTGGCAAAAACAATAGCCGACTCTAAGTTTACAGGGTCAGTTTTTCAGTTGATACGCAGACAAAGCCACTTATACTTGTATGTTTTCTATTAAAAGATTAGTTCACAACAAGTGATGGCACTGACTGTGAGAAAGAATGGGAGATGATATAACACCTAAGATCTCTTCAGCATGCCAATGTTGTCCTATTAATGCAGCTAAAGGCATTTTAACCAAGTAGCTTTACCAATAACAACTGGCTAGTAGCAAATATACAATTTGAAACTCAACTCCCAGAAAGTTTGTCCTTCAGTCTACCATAAGTCTGTTTAAATAACTCGATCAAGGGACTGATTCAATCTCTCACGAAGTGATATGATGAATTAAAATTACCTCCTGGAAATAACTGCCAGTAACATACCAGAAAATAGTATTAAAACTCTAGCATTTAGCCGTAAAGGGTTGCATTATAATAGGAGAATAATAACAAAAAATTTCTCTATTTTTCCCCCTTTAAACAAAACCTATCTCAGTACTTACATTTCTAGTGTCATCCCTTCTTCCACCTTCATTATCTGCAATCAAATCGAAAATCATGAACCACAATTAGGGTTAACAAGCAGAATTTGCAGTAAAAAGCAATTACAGGATTGTAGAACTGTGATAGATCCTAATACTAAGTACCTTGAAAACTTTTATAAGCAGAAAACACAGGACAGAGGAGAAGACCATGTGAAGCAGAGTCAACCCAAGAGGATATGGGAAATTTATCTCCTTTGATGACAAAACCCACTGCATTTTACAACATAGGTGAACATCAGTTTGGAATATATACATATACTTGAGAACATGGTCAGTCGGAACTGCATATTGAGCCTTAATTTGCAACTTCAGGGAGAGTAACAATCCAGTGTGGTGTGACCATATTTATATACAAAGCAATCCTCTGTCTGCATGCAAAAGTGAATTGACAAAGCTGGCTCAACACGAATCCTCATTCCAAATTCTACAAACTAATTGCCCGCTGCAATCAGAACAAGAACTAAATCTTCGATTTCGAGCAAGAGAGACGTAATAGCTAATGTTCAACGCATTCTGCTCCAAAATCTGGATCGCATCTAACCTATAGAACTATGCTAAACCAACTAGCCACTCAAGTCACACGGAGCAAGTGCGATGGACTCCAATCAAGCGCCATCAACACGCGAACGGAGCTTCCGCCATCCCAACTACTAAAATTACACAAGTAACGCCAAAATGCGGCGTGACTGAGCGGCGCAAGTCGCGCCGTCAAACGAATCCGGGTGAAAAACCGACCTTGTTGAAGAAGATCTGGCCGCTGGAGAGGGTGATGTAGAGGAGGATGTAGGCGTAGGTCACCGCTCCCTCGCTGAGAAACGATCTCCGATCCGCCATTTGCGGTACGCAATCGCAGAAATCGGACCGGACCTGTCAACGGATTGGCGAGATTGACGTCCGACGCGACTGCAAGCTCTCGTTCATGCAAGGGGAATGAGCCTTCTTCTTCGCGTGTAATGGCTTCCAGTTCAGTACGCTGCGAGCTTCTTCTGTGCGCGTGAAAGTCAAACGTTGAGCTGCCCAACCATAGAGATTCAGAAAGTCCCGAGTGGCGAGTAGCATCGGATAGACAAACACGCAAGGGCCGGGCTGGGACGATCCGACCCGGGACCAAGGCCGGTGCTTAAGCCCAAGTCCCCCTGTCCAACCTCCGGGACCAAAGTCCACCCGGATATGGGCCTTTTGGGTAGGCCCATGGGGCAGTCAGGCCCAAGCTCAAGAACGGGTCTAAGTCTGTCGTGCATTCAGGGAGAACTCCTGAAAACACAGCGAGTAGGGTGCGCATGATTGAAATTCTATACAGAAATCTCATTCTGGATAGAATTAGATTTTCCTGATTATGTTCCAAAATTAATTTCTGAAGAAAGAAACATATTTGATATGGATAAATAATTTTTTTTTTAAAATTAGGAATCTGTTTGATATAATAATAAAAAATTCCGTTTCCGTTTCATTTGAAGGAATTTTTTATTTTTTAGCTTGCAAGATGTTCATTCCAATAAAAATCAAACATTTCTTATTTAGCCCAAAAAATTGACAAATGGATCACATTTTCTATTTTAATTGAACTCTAAATTCACTTTAATTGCATAAAACATAGTATATAAGTAATTCACAAAGAAATAGGTAGATAAGGATACCCAACATTGAGGTAGGACATTTTTCCTAAAATCTCACATGATATTCCAAGAGACAGGAAAAATTATAAAATGGATGCAAGATATGGAACCAAATGAGTTCATTCGTTAACTCATCAACGAAAAAAGCTAGCGTGGCGCTGACATAGCATTTTTAAATATATCATTTATGAAATGGAGGCGCCACGTTAGCAGAAAGAAAATAAAAATATAAACTAAATTACATTTTAAAAAGGAAATTTTTTTTAATTTTTTTTAAAAAGGAGACTATGTATGAATTTAAAATGTAAAATTTAAAAAGGTTTAAAATTAATTTAATTTAAAAATTAATTAAATTCAGTTTCAAATAAAAAAATAAAAGTTTAAAGTGTAAAATTTAAAAAAAATTAAGAAAGAGGAGGGAGATAGCAATCCATGAGGGCATAAAATATGAAGAGAATGAATTCTCAAATAATGCTCAAGAATGATAAATGAAAAAATTTTCAATTCTCATCATTGTCTGAAAATCAATTCTAGAATGGAAATCCATTTTGATACCAATTAAAGCAAACAAGTTAAAAGTCTCCACGTATGCTATCCCACACTGGCGAGCAACCGCGCTTAAGCCTCCAAGGGACTGCCTTTTAGGAGACCAACGGCCTGCCTAGGTTAAATGGCACATAATCGCTAACTTTGTGCATCGTGCAAATGAGAGAAGCTGCAGTTCCTAGAGATTTTTACTAGACTAAGAAGAAGAAAGAGAGAATTTAGAAAGATATGACTTTTTTGATTTCTTCCGAGAGGAACTTCTCTTTGGAAACTCTTATTCTACAAACCACATTACGTATCTTTATATGGGCAAAGTCACAACACATGATTTTAAAAACTCTTGTATTCAAATATTTTTATCAAATGCAATTATTTTCCAGAATAGCTTTTTTAATCCAAAACTTATTATGGAACAAAATTGAGCGTGAATCATGCGCGCCCGAAATTGCCGACACTATTGGTCCCCTGCTTCTTCTATCCCTTTCTCTTCCCCGTTTCTACTTTTTGGTTCCTGTGCAAATGTTCGATCTCTTTCTTACATGGAACTTCACATTCCAGGGCATGGACATGAAGCTTTAGTTCCATGTTGTTCCTCCGTGAGGCGAGCATTCTGGTCGGTCCCATTGATCTTCTCTCTCGTCACCCGGCATCGTTCCAGATACTTTTAGATACTTTTCCTGGACACATCAGGTAGACTTTGAGACTTCTTTATCCGCCTTTTCTTGGGGTTAGCATCGGAGAACTGTTGATAACCAACCATCCCCCACAGTTTCTTCTCTTGGGTTCTAATGCTGGCGTGCTAGTCTCTTCCATCGCCCCATTTAATGCTAGCAAGCTGCCTATTGTCCTCGCGTTGCACCATTGCGGGGGCATGGGCACGTGGTACCCGTTGTATACTTTGCATAAATACATTTCTTTCAACGTCATGTGTCCTCACGTATTGATTCAAAAGCTGCACTTCTGTGCATGTTGAGTGCGGAGAGCAAGTAGGGCAAGAAGGTGGCTAAGAGAACTCTTTAATTGCTTCTGTTTTGTCGGGGAGCATCGCCGTGATGTCAACGATGAAGCAAAGCTGCGTGACAGGACGGGTCCGATCAATGGATGCGTGACACGTCGTGCTTCCCCTTGCGAAAGGGAGTTGCCAAATACCCGCAGTGATGCTCCATAACGTGTCGACGTTCATCTAATGGACCGCTGATCCTGCTCTTGGCACGTATCCAATAGCAGTTTGTCCTGTTATTTTTCGCCTGTGGAGGCTACGGAAGCTCATGGCTTTCCCAATATTCCTGCAGAAAGCAGCTTAATTGTCCTTGAGGAGCAATTCCGTTGATTGGCTACATGGTGTACGATTATCCTAAGGCTTTAAGACATGGAAAGAGAAAAGAATGAGGAATTGCCGGGACCAGTTTTGGAGCGCGCTGCGATTGTGGCTGTGAGGTGGTGAGCTTTAGAATCTTATCTTTGTTAGCGTCCTTGAAAAGGTATTTGGTTAATCCATCCTTTTTTTCTTCGAGAATACAATTGTCGTTCTTATTCCGAAGCACTTGCATATCTAAGGATGCTGTCAAAGAGAACCTAATCTTGTTCAAGATTTTATCTTTGCATTCCTTCCGTTAGTGTTTTCACTACCAGTTTTGTTCTTTCAGCATGCTTCTAGAAGCTGCTGAGTCTTTTGCAGCAATCAAATTAAAAAGGGTCTAAACTCCAAAGCAGGATTTCATCATAAGGAGGGTGAATCACATTTCTATTTAGATTGAAATTTCACATAAATAATTGTACCTTTCAATGAGGCAGATTCAATTAGCCGCCGCATCAGGTTTGTATATAATTTAACTAATACTGGAACTGTCACTCCTTAGAAAAGCAAAAGGCCCACGAAATTCAGGAGCGGTTCGATTTTTATCTAGGGCTCCAATTTCTCCTGGTGACCTTGTTCTGTTCCTAGAGAAGCTTATGCATCTGCAATATACCTCAACTACATCCTCAGTCTCTTTGGCGAATCCTAATACGCAAAGACAGACACGGCATGACTCGAGATCTATTGAAGTTGATGCAGACACCGACAGACAGAACAGAAGCATTTAACTGAAAGTTTGGATAGTTTATTGTAGGACCTTCTTGGTTCCGAAGCTTTCCAGAATGATGAAAGCGACTTTTTTGAATTAGCCACCGCTATCAGTGTGCTGGAGCATACCAATGTTTGCTTGCGCAAGGGATATTCCTCATGGTCATGGTACGAACACGCAAGGTTGTGGCTCACCCCCTCCTGCACATAATGGACAAAGCATTTGTCGTTTTTAGTGCATGAATACAAAATGGGCATTGTCAGCCCATACCCAATCTTAATGCTCATCAAAACCCTCCACTAAATGAGCATTAAGTAACAGTTATGGCACAATGGTAAGGGGATGAATCCGACGAAGGTATCCGATGGGTTTGCAATTCCTCCTTGAAGGAGTGATTGTGAAATTCAAATAGGCCATAGGCTGAGGTTTCCCATTTGTTAGCGAGATTCACATGCTGATGGGTTTGTGGTGCGAAACTAATCGCTGAACCATTGCTTCTCTCAGCAAAATAGAGAATTTTCCCTTACTGAGATTTCGCCAAGGCTGGGGGTCACCAGTGACCATCACCTCCATAAGGGCTCTATGAGGACCCTTTCACAAAGCGCTAGGAAGGACAGATCACAATAGAGGTATCATGCCATGTCATCTACCAGGAGATTGCGCATGATTTCACTTTCTTATGGTAGTTCTTCAATCATAGAGCTCGAAAGACCCACGAGTGAACGATGGTTGCCAAAATAAGGAGGAGCAAGACAATTTCTTTCACGTTTCTCCCGTTTCATTTTCACTTTGTCATGACATCAATTCAAATAGAAATAGACCGCATGTACTAGGTACAAGCTACAGTTCATTCGCGGGCATTGTTGAGGCAAATGGACGGAGAGAACCTAAGACTGACCAGCCAGCCAACCTTCCAATTTCAATCGTTATTACTTCATCGCTTTCTTGTTATTAGTTCTTTTTGTCTGTTACTCTCAATCAGTATTAGCCGCCTCATAGCTGTTTTTTTTTTTTTTTATGAGGGCATGGAGTTTAGAAATTTTATGGACCTCATTCATTTTGCGGCTTGAATTATACAATTGTCGGATTCTTGGCTTTCTCCTTACAAGAGACAAATTTGTACTGACAAATGAAAGTGTCTTTTTCTCATGAATATTTTACTAGATGAGATAAATATTTCCTGATTAGAGCTGCTGACTTGATATTCTTATTATTCTCCATATTTGAAGAACTAGTGTGTTTTTTCATCCCTCTAATCTGGAGTCTTTAGACCAAATTAAAAAACTTCTGATGAGATCAATTTCTTGCTTCCCTTCGGAAGTTTCATCATGCTTAGAATGGACTTTCTTGGTTCAAAAAGGAGCAGATGAAATTTCCACCCAAAGCAACTCTAGAAACTGCTGAGAAGCTATTCAATAATGTTGTAATCTGAGTGATCATCCTATAGTGGTAATAATCAATCAGCTCATGAGCAGTCCAATATAGCAACTTGACAAGTTGAAACTAATCTCATTAGTCCACGATTTCCATTGACAGCCTCTAAATCAACTTGGAAGACTTCCATCCATGGTGCGCCTGTGCGAATAAGCTTCAGTTATTATTGCGATGGACAGCGCATTTACTAGTGCCGAGTAACTTGCGCATACAGTCGTGTGTCAAGCTGAATGGCCATATCTGTTGAAGCCTCTCATTATTGTGGTTGAATTGTGAGATAATGAGCTGCTTTTTTCTAATCTCAGGAGAAGATTTTGAGTTTTGTCTACTCAAAAAAGGTCGATTTTGCATACAGGATGATTTTAGTGAGTATGAAAGAAAGGGAACAGCAATTCCTAGAAGATGATCCAGAGACCAGGGTCTGCCAATGTTACTGATATTAACCAGACTGATCACGATACGTAATTTTCTCAGCATTAACGCAGAACTGGGCCAGTGACTAGGCCTGCTCTGCATATGACTGAAGTATCCGACTCATCCTTGCATGCTGAAACGGAAAGTCAACTCGAGAGGAGACATTTAAAGAAGTTGAGCCTATGTAGATATCGTGCACTGTGCATATGAAGGCCAGAAGGCGATAGAGTTCTCGGTCGGAAAAAATCAGCAGGATGCTCATTCTGTGTCTCTCTCGGAGCACTAGGGCACACGGTCATTGGAGGATAGTTTCTCAATAATTGATGGTTGCGAATTGCAGGATTTAATTGGTCACCCAAGTGGATATTTCCTCTCTTTTCCACAACAGATCATACACGAGAGTTTATTTCGAGGGGCTATCATCATGTCAATACCCTTTTGCCCACTATCTGCCAACATTAAGCCTTAAAATATTCCGGGGAAAGTCCAAACCATTTCCTTTTTCAAGGAATGAATGTCCACTTCACTGATTTCTTATTCCTTGAGGGGAAAAAAGATTGCAAGAAAAAACTTGAAAATAATAACATCATCATGGATGAATAATCCAATCTGCTCGAAGAAGTCTTCCTTTTTTCCCGGGTTCTCTCGTAGTTAGATATCACGTACAGTCTACCCAAGCTCTGAAAGTGTTGACTTTATATTGTCCTGCAAGTGGAAATCAGACAGTTATCGAGTCAAATCAAACTTTTGCCCCCATTTTTCAAAAGCCTCACTCAATTGCCTCTGCTTCGGAAGTGCGGGGATTTGTCTACTCGGGATAGGCGGTACTATGATTTTGCGCATCGCCATTGGGCAGATGATGGGCTTAAAAAGATTTGGGAAAGCCACCAATCAAGCGCTGCCGCCACCAGCAACTCAGAGCAGAGACGTAACTGGCCGCGAGGGCACTCCACCATTTGCATTAACGCGAGGGCTTTAAAAGTGTGTGCGGTCTTCTCGATAGATGAACATATGAGTCTCGAGCAACTTGGTCACCCGCGAAAGCATCCATTCTTCATTTATCCTTCCCAGTCCTCCGAATGAAAATAGACCAATCGTCGCCCATTCGTATGAATAGACTACTATTTTAGTCTCAGCTGCCACTCGGAATCTTTCTTCATAAGTGAAACAAGAGGCGTCCCATTGTTTGAAGCCATAGATAGCACAGTGCTCGGAGAGAGAGAGAGAGACGAAGAGAGACACAGAGAGAGAGATAGAGAGTGATTGAAAGTAATGAAAGCAGAAGATAGACAGATCACTATACTTATATGTCTACTTAATATGGCAACAATCACATTAGTTTCTTATCTTATACACATCAAGAAGTAAGAGAATAAGAAGAAACCAGCTGAGCTCCAAAGTCCTAGCTACATCCAAAAGCTACAAGCTGGTCCCTCAAAACCTCCTACTTTACAATACAACCAAAAGGGCGGAAAAAAAAAATAAACTTGAACAACACCCAGAAAAATTGATGTCACTCTTGAGTCTAATCTTGTAAAAAAGAGGATATTCCGGGGACATATCTGCAGACATCCCTCTGGTAAATCTCCTCCTTTGGTCACCTGCTCCTGAACGCTAGGAAACTATTTACTGGATCATCATCACCGTAACCAGTTCAACCTCCATACAGAGGCAACCCACTTAAGCTAAGCCTGCCTCTCCAAGCCCTTGGAACTTATGAAGGTCCCGTGGAAACCATAAGGGACTCTTGATGGAAGCTTGATGGTGGCCTCCAATTCCAGAGTCACTGCATTCACGATCTGCAGCTCCGATCTCCACTCCTTCTCATCGTGTACAAAGGCCAGCACATACCCATCATCTTCCCTCTCCGATTCCGGACCTCTTGGCACGAACATTGGCTCGCCACCATATCTTTCCTCCCCATACATGTACTTCCTCACCTCGCCTGTCGCCAGGTCGACTTTCGCGAACCCGGAAACCTTAGGCCATGGCTCAGCCAGCGCCAAGTAAGCGTACTTGGTCTTCCTCCCGAGCTGGTTCCGGTTCACCATCCCGGCCTCCAGATTGATTTGCTCTGACTCAGCGATGATGCGGCGCCGTGTCGACTTGCCTGTCTTGATGTCCAGCCTAATTTCGGATAACACGCTCTTCAGGCTCTCTTCGGACTCGTTAAAAATGGAGTCCGGCGGAGTCATGCACGAGCCGATCACGACGATCTCGTCGGTCTCTGTCTCTTCCCAAGCGTTCCAGAGATGGAAGCAAAAGCAATCAGGCACTTCGATCCACTGGATTCCGGACGCGTCGCTTGCATTCTTGTCGAGGACTCCGAACCGCGAGACCTTGTCCTTGTCGTAGATCACCGGGGAGCCCCCGCGGATCATCTCCGGCAGCTTGAACACCACCTGCTGGTCCGGAATCACGACAAAGCGCTCGGTGATGGCGAAATCGTGCATCATGGTCGGCTCGGCGAGGGGGATCTCGACGTCGGGGAACTTCTTGCCGTCCTTAGAGAAACGGAAGTACTTGAGGTAGGGCTTCCGGACGACATCGTAGCTGAGGGCGAACAACTCGCCGGAAGCCGGGTCGATCTTCGGGTGGGCGATCATCGGAGAGTCGAGCTGGCCCGCGAAGTTGTAGCGCCCGACGGTCTCGAGTTCGCCGGAGTCCGTAAGGCGCACGTGATAGGGGAGGTCGTCCTCGGACATCGCGAGGAGGTGGCCATCGAAGTAGACGAGGCCGGCGTTCGCGACGCCCATGCCATTCCGGTGGTCGACGAGGCCGAAGAGGCTGCGGGCATAGAAGAGCATGAGCCGCGCGATGCCGGAGTGGCCGTGGAGCTCGCCGATGGCCTTGGGGAAGATGGGGCGGCCCAGACCCCGCTCCTGGATTAGGCGATGTGTCTCGGTGAACCGGCAGGCATAGCTCACGGAGCCGCCCGAGAACCGGACGGCGTGGATCATGCCGTCGCCGTCGAAGAAGTGGTGGCCGGCGACCGGCTCGTGGAGCGGGTTGGCGCCGTTCCGGACGTAAACCCCCTGGATGCATTCCGGGATCTTGCCGATCACCGGCAGGGAGTGGGCGACCGGCTGTTCGGGCACCGGAGCAAAGTTGCCGGAAATCTGGACCCTGGGGTCGGCGGTCTTGGGGAGCGGGTGGGCGCGCTCGCGCGAGACCAAGGCAGACTCCACGGCATCTAATGCAATCGAGGCAGCTCTCTGTATAAAGTTCCAATCTCGAGGCAACGAAGACGATGAATTCAAGCCGGAGCTTTGCTCTGTGGGCTTCGTGGTGGGAGAGGGAATGGGAGGCTGGTGGGGAGCTACTTGTTTAGGGAGATGGAGAATGGAGGGGGTCTGGAGAGAGCAGCTGATGCTGTTGGGCTTATCTATGGGCCTGCGAGAGCCCAAGTCCAGAAGAAATGATGGAGGGGACTGCTGTGAAGATGATGGGAGACGGCTAGACTTGACCCCTTTCCTGCACGCAGCAGCAGCAGCAGCAGAAGAAGCAGCAGCAGCAGCCATACTCGATAATATCATGTTGTCTATGTTGGTGAGGTTTTACGGCAGAAAAGCACGAGACTTGATGGGTTTTTTTTTTTTTTTCTCTCCTCCTCCTTTGGTTCTTTCGGGGATTGAGGGGATTCGATGTTGTCTGTGTCAGCCTTTTTTAAGGTTTTGGTGCGAGACTGCGAGCGAAGCTGAAGCTGAAGCAGGCGACAGAGCAAAGACAGAGAGAGAGAGAGAGAGAGAGAGAGAGAGAGAGAGAGAGAGAGAGAGAAGGGGCGGGGGAAGAAGTGGGGGAGCGTTGGATTCTTTGTTCTGAGAAGATGTGGGGGAGAGAGAGACGAGGGTGCTGCTGTATATATAGGCAGAGAAGAGGAGAGGCCATGAACATCGAGCGGCAGGCGAACACGTGTTGCATTCTCCCAGAGAAGGCACGCTATTGGACTGCCTCCTTGAGAGTGCGTACCCTCTCTTAGTATTTATTTTCTTTTCCCTTTTTCCCCCCCGTCCTTTTTTTTTCTCCTCGGAAATGCCCCAGAGCAGGACTGGCCCAATTCCACGACACGACCGCGATTACGTAACGGGACCTCGCGAAGCGCGCTCCCGACCGCACCCGTCAAGCAAGCCAACGAAAGACTTCCCCGACAAGTGTCGAACCCGTCGGCGACAGACCCCTCGTACAGACCAAAGGAATCCGATTGGCAATTTCGGATTTATCCAGATATATTTATATATTTTTTTTCATTATGGATTCGGTGAAAGTTTGGATTCATTGCCACCGTAGTCCCGAGAGCTATCTGTATTATTTCGCGCACGTCGGTTCGAGCGCGCATCGAGTTTTGCATGAGCATAGGATCGATCAATTTTCATTTAAGTCCTACGTGAGGCTCGCAAGATGCGACGATCGCTAGGTCGAGTCCACCCGAAGTCGGTCCACTAGGGAGTGATCCCTTTATGGTGGGTAAATTTAATAAATGTGGGGAGAGAGGAGGGAGGAGGGAGGCTGATTGGGCCATTACACAGGAGGGGGCGTTAAGGGAGTGGAGTGGAGTGGCGTTGATGTTGGTGAGATGAATGTCGTTGCCATTGGTCCATTATGCGCGTTCTCCCCAATTTCTCCCTCTCACAGAAAAAGGGAAAAAAATAAATAAAAAAGAAAAAAGGGTTAGGGAGGAGACGTGGCGCTCTCTCCTGGCGAGATCTGCTGTCTGTCTGCATCAATCATGCCCCACGCGCTTGCTTCGCATGCATGGTCACCCCCCCCCCCCCCCCCCCCCCCGATTCCTATTCATTATTCACTTTCTGGAAATATCAATTAGGCCCCAAAAGAAAGTTCGTATTTCAATCGACGCCCTTCTCTCCAGTTGACGGACGCGAGACCTCTTGCCCCCCTCCGCAGTAAACAAACGGTCAATCTTTCTCTGATTTCCTGTTGATTACTAATTGTTTTCCTCGGATTTTCGTCTACCGTACTTAGATTTCCCTCGCATCGGCGCAGCTTCCTTCCGAGGACTGGAATCAATGGAGATCCTCCGTTGAATAAGACATGTCTCCCCTTTCTTTCCTTTGGATTAGATCGCGTTGGATCGACTAAGTGAGATTGGCACGACTGTTCCTTACTTCTCGTTTCGGATTCCCATCGTAAGACCGGATCATTCGAAATATGTGTTCGCCGATCGAAGCTAACTCAGAACAAGTGAGGTTTAATCCGTAACTCCATCAAAATTATCGGGTACAACGAGTACGTACAATCACTTGGAAATCCTTTATTCCTCGAAATTCGTGAGGAAATTTTTCGTGAATATAGGGGTTAAAAATTGTGTGTATCGCGAAAATTCGCAAGTTTTTTTTTTGAATTTTAAAAATGCCCGAAATGCTCGAACCGCAAAATCTAGACACAACTTTTGGGTCGTACTACAAGAATCTCCCACATATTTCGAAATATCAATACGAGTGTTATATTTCTGTAATTTATTCGCCGTGACATTAGGAAAAGGTGATTGGAATCGTACTATGCGCGATCAACTCAGCTTCGTCGCTCCAACCACCCGTTGAACTAACATATCCACCTTTAAAGGGTGATGTGTCGAATCGATTAAGCTAAAACCGAGTTAATTCATTCCCCTGATTCGGGCAAATCTCAACTCCTTTCCCAATGGTAAAACCTGTCAAATCCTGTCGACATTAGATGGCCCCTTCCCTCGAGTGAAGACAGATAAAGCACTAAGTTAGGTGCCCTCGTCAACGGGGATTAATGCAAAGTGTTCCCCCCCTCCCCAAGAAAATGAGAATAAAAATCATGAACTCAAGTCTAATTCGTCTTTGCATGAACCACTCGACCTAGCAAACAAAGACTTTTCTTCCCAAGAAATTAGCAGGTAGGGAGATTCATCCCCCTTCGATCCTCTCCCTTTCTATCAACCGTGCGATCTTTAACAACCATTGCCCTCCCTCCACGTTCTCTACCCCACACGACCGATAAACTAGAGAAAAAAGGAAGAAGTGGGGTTGCTCTCTAATGTCATGGCTGACTCCAAACCCCTATAAGGGTCCTATAGATTATTCGATATCGTAAACCGTTCGCATTAGAAAAATAGAAGAAGAGGAGGTTGTAATGATCTAGATGACAAATGCCGTCACAGAACAAATATAACGTTCCTAAGTTCCATAAGTGTCCGTCAGTGACGAGGACGCACTCGAGAACGATCCCCAATTTCTTTAATTGTACATTCGGTATCGCGAATTTAATAATTATAAGGGTAATCATAGAATTAGTTTACGTGTTATGCGCCCCATCTTCCCTTTGAATTATTACTATGATAATGATTTCTACTCTTTCCTCTCCTTCTTGTTAACTTCCTCTATCTTTGCGATACTTTTTGTCAGCCGATGCTTCATATAATATTGCCATCGTGTTCCTTATGCTCGTGGCACACAACAAAGGTTAGGGAACGAGATTGTTTAGTCGGGGTGGGATCTCTGTCATCGCGAAAGGCAAGCATTATCCGAGGTAATGCTGCTTTTCTTTTGTTGCTGCGCCCTCCCGTGACAACGAATTCCCCACGCGGGAAATCAACTTTGGAGGTCGTATGTTGATGCACTGACTCAGTAGACTTACTTTTTGGTGGGAAGATGACGGAATGATGCTGAGTCTGCTGGAGTTTAGTTACCGGCTCAAGTTATGTTTGCGTTAAAGAAGCAATTAAGAAGGAGGTTGGATGAGGAGTTGCGGTCCGTGATTATCTACAGTGATGATGCGTATGGATATAAGGCTTGCGTAAAACCATACGTGACTAGCGACATGAGATAACTCGTGTGGACAATTGAGCTTAAGTAGAAGTTCATGGATTGATGGTGCATGCGACGATCGCGTTTGTTATGGTCCTCACTATGCACCTCCAAGAGTATCGAGTCCACGATGGTTTATACTGACCAAGTCCGGCGTTTCCGAGACAAAAAAAAAAAAAAAAAAGCCCTATGCATGGGAGGTTGAGATGTATTGCCATTGTTTAAGTTGCGACTGATTTGGACTCTCTAAGTTGGGAAACATGGGTGACGAGTCATGAATCCATTAACAAGGTGATATACAAATAATAGGTGGCCTCACGCGTACCATGATGGCTCCATTCACCCGCCACGGTCTACAATCCTCGAAAAGTGTCATTTGGTGCAATTGATCTCTCAATCTAATCGATGTTGTGTCGACAAGTAACATGCAAGGACAAATCACGATGACATGAATCGATTTCAATCTCGAAATAAGTTTAACCTGGATAGGCATTTGCTATGTTGGCCTCCTGCTTTTCATCGTACGCACATGAAGTGCACTCTCTCAGAGGCTTAAGTTAATTAAAGGGGGCACAAATGCATGCACATGTACAAGGAACACCAACACTCGCCTCCAGGAGACATCGCGACAATCGATTCCTTATCATTATCCACTAATGGGAGACCGCGGTACGATGTGCCGATCACGGTGGGACGCTACGGTGAACCTCTGTCCAGGCAAGACCGTCAAAAGATATGCAAAAAAAACTAATCTTATCATCTTAACTAAGCCCATGGTTGCGTGATTCCAGGAGCATCGAAAAAGATGAACGAAGTTAATGAGGTCAGACGAGTAAGACAAATCACATAATGAGAAGAGATAGAGCATCGTTCCATCATCTTCGGGGTATGCTTGAATTGCTTCAGAGATTCAGAGGTTGCAATGGCTACGGGCTCATCACATGTTGAAACGTGGTAGCACATGCGTACATGGACCATACGCATCATTCTCGAGTTCCTTATCTCACTATGTATACTTTTATTTTTCTTGTCCGGTTCTATTCTTATATCGGTTTCTCTCCATGAAATGCATTGTAGAATATGTCTGTGTCTTGCCTCCGACAAGGGATTATAGCTACAGGACTCGACAAATTAAATCAAGCATCTCTCGACATGAGAACGGCCAACGTTAGCAAACCTAACATGTTGAAAAAAGAATCCTACGGCCAATATGTCGTGCGTTGAGACGCACAGTCATACATTCCCACGGGGATTACTCTATGGGATTGGCAAACCGATACATCTCGTAAAATTTGGCCACATTTGACACCCTTCGATTCAACGGCATCTAGCTCTCGAGCTCTAGAGCCCCTCTGCCGATTTCCAACTCGCGATCCCACAACAAGAGAGGAACATGAATGACCCTCGAGTTTTGTCCAACCAGCCCAAATATCTAGCCACTTGACAATATCGATGCAATCAGCTGCGCATATGGTCAACTTCTCGATTAAAGACACTTGCTGCTTGTGTCATCGATGTTCGAGCCTCAAATGATTACGAGCGATCATGGGCATGTGCAGCAGACAACCCAACGATCGGCTCAAGATCAAAATAAAAGGCCAATGTTCGACTAATTCAATTTTATAATGCGGGCATTAAAAGCTCTGTTGCAGCAGGTCAAAAAGAAGAACTTAGCAAGAACATTGAAACATCAATTGGGAGATGGTCCCATATGACTGCATATGCCTCTTCAAAAATCTTTTGGCATTTATGTTTAGATAGGGCACACACGGACAGTCGAGTCCATCATAGGTCAAACGGGGAGCGAGGCATTAACAATCAATATTCTGCAGAAAATTATTATATGCCATGTGAATGTGTGTGAATCCGAGACCAACCGACTCCCACCTGAAAAAAACTGCCAACTGCCGAGCCCAACGAACCTGAACCAGGTTCTCCACGGAAGAACTTTAAATTAATCGCGTTTAGTTTATTGCGACGATGCTTCTCGACGCGGCTTTATGCCTCCCATGCAAGGAGGAAAGGCTGCAAAGCTCGAGGAAAACCATGGGCGAGAGCTTCGACTTGATGCGCTTGTGTTTTGTTTGACATGTGCATGCACCCGACAAATTAGAAATTAAGCATGAATCGCATACTATATTTATAGAGTACGATGAACGCTTTTGAATCGAGACGTGAATCTTGAAACGAGGGCATCCGCCCTCGAATCGCGGGGAATGGTCGTGAACATGTGGCTGATTGATAATATCAATGTCAGATTAGGCATGATTTGTATGACTGGCCCGATAGCTTAAGTTGACGAAGATGTATAAGTAGGTGGTTTCCATATCACAATAGGGGCTTTGCTCGGAGAAATAGTAGGAACATGCATCGCCAGTGTAAAATTTGAAAAGATACCACGTGGATATTTTATCGATGTAGGAACTCAGGATAAATAAATAAAAAAGAATGCAAGGTGAATATTCTACTGCAGTAGGTACTCAAGAATCATTACATGAGATTTAAAAGAAATTGTATTGATTGAGAAGTAATCTGTATGGAACTCGCAAATTGTCTTATGTCATGGGCCCTGGATGTGCAACTACTCAAGATATCGTCTTAACAACTTTTGTGGCAATCATTGTTCACAAATTATATTAGGACAAAATAAAGAAAGAGGATTGGAATCTATACGTATAGAATTAGTTTTTTGGTAATATCATAGAGAGAATGCACATGAAAAATAGCTGGATAGACAAAGAGGGAATGGACACTCCCACATCATAACAATTTCTAATTTCTAAGTTAAGATGAGAGAAGAAAGAAAACGGACTGGAAAAAATGCTTCTGCGGTCCTTTTACCCATATTGGCTCTTTTTTTTTTTTGAAGGTCTCATCAATGAGTGTGCGGAACTATATTCATTTTAAAACTATTCAACTATAAATAATAAGAGAAGATCGATATAATTGAAATCTATAAAAATTACTTACGCGGTGGCTGGTTAAGAATCTCGAGATAATAATTTGGTGAGATAAAAAAGCAAGAGCAAACTAGTACCATCACGACGTTTCTACATAAAGCAGTGTGCAAACATCGGATCGTGCTAATCGTTACACCGTGCATTATATGTCCCAATCATATCAAGCACATCAGCATAAAAAGAGTAGAGTCGACTGCTTAAATCTCGACGTGCTCGTGCTTTCCGACTATGTTCCCATGATGCGCATAGCCGTACTCTTTGTCTTCTTATGCCTTCGTGAAGGCTCGTCTATTGCTAAACTCGGCGCGATATTTTCCGACCACTCTGATTTTCTAAGTGGTAACGTTCCAAAGGGTGCGAGGATGGGTTAAACTCGGTCCGGCGGATGCCTTGATGGATACCTTTTCATGGACGCGCGTAAAGATAAGCGGGATCTTGACTTGACCCTAATCCGCAAAGCCTAGTCCCACCACAGAAAGGACCTCGCCGACCAAAGAGCCGCCCCGACGTGGGATCTACTGATTGGGCAAGCCGGTTGCCGATTAGACCTTCCGGTCAAGACAACGCGTGGATCCTATTGGTCCAGCCTCGGGCAGAAGATCGTATGCTGTCGAATGCGGAAGGCCCGGGTGTCGTGTAATTCATGCAAAATGTTTTTTCTTTGAGAGGGGGGGGGGGGGGGGGGGGGGGGGGGGGGGCTCAATGATTGTGGCGATGGAGAACATGGAGAGCGGGCCTTGACAGACGTGTCCTACCGATGTGGACGACGCGTCACGTACAAATCAGACAAGCCCACGTGGAACCTGATGAAGGTGGCGAGGTGGCAACGTGCGCCACCGTAGGCCGCTTGGTGCTCCACCTATCTCTTGTCTTCCCGACCCACTCGTGATTTATGGGAAAGTGGACGATTTCGAGCGAACCCCTTGTGCCCCCACCCCCAAATTCAATTTGCTCGTTGTATTTGTCGGTTTTTCGTTCGAAAAATTAAATGAACCGAGTCACGAGACACTCTTTCATTCATTATGCATATATATATATTTTTGATATAAAAAAAATTATCGAAAAAATTCTGAACCTAATCACGAATTTATTTTTTTGGTCAATTGAGTCAAAAAAATTTACATTTATACTAATTCGGTCTATTCTGATCAATTATGATAAAAAATCATTGATTTGGATGACAATCGTCCTTCGCAACTCGGCTAATACTAACATTGACAATTTTATATTATATCTTAATAATCTTTTTGAAATTTTTTTATTTTCTATTTTCCTCTTTATTTTGTTCTTTTTAATTTTTCTTTTGTTTTTTTTTGTTTGGGGGGGGGGGGGGAATGAGGACGGGTGATTCTTATCTAGACCTAGCAAGGGCCACGACATCCTCGTCTAGCCTAGATTTGATGAGGACGTCATGTTCGTCACCTAATATGGGTGAGGGGCTTTGGCGGGTGGGGGTGTCATAGCCCTTGCCCAGTGGGTAGCGACCATTAGCCGATGACCCTAGCTGGCCGTGACCCCCCCTCCCTTTCTCCTAAATAATGAAAAAAATAAATATTAAGTATTATTACAAATATTCACATCAATATCGATCATGCCATATAAAATTATTAGCATCTATATCGGTAATTTTATTTTATCAAAATTAGTTGAATGGACTGAATTGATACAAATGAAAACAATTTAAGACTCCATTAGTTATGAAAAAAAAGTTTGTAACTAAATCAAAACGATCGCGATAGGTTCAAGACTATTTTGGTGATTTCTCACCTTTGATAGTTGTTGTAGTTAACTATATATGGCAAATACAATACCACATCAATAACAAGTAATCATCTGTCGATACTCATAGCTATAAAAACGCGATATGAAAAGAAAAACTATATAACCAAAAAAAAAAAAAAGACGGAGCAGGCATCTTGATTATTTAAATGCCTATTTTTCTTTTTTCTTTTTTTTTAAACAAGCGATAGAGGCTAGAAAGACTGTCAATCGTGATTGGAGTCCCTTTAATCTAAGATCCGATTCTAGAAATTCCAATAACAACCCGTGGGGAGATTCTTTTTGGAGCTGCCCATTCTTCCAAGAACTTTCACATATACAATTTAAAACACGGCTCTAGGGAGAGAAGTTGTGTGAAATTGGGTTTTAGTCATAAAAGTCGTGTTAAAAAGTATAATTTAAGGATTGAAAGGACTCAGCTGCGCACTTGGAGATATAAAAGTCTCGGATTCTGTAGGGCGACAGGAGTCGGGACAGACATCCTCGACCCGGCTGAAGGAGCTGAGGAATCGAGTCAATCCACGTCGGCGCAAATGCGTGGAGAATTTGGGAGTTAAACAGAGGAGAGAGAGAGAGAGAGGGGGGTGGAGGATGAGATGGAAATGGAGATGTGTTGAGACTCGTCCTTCCCCTAAAATGGGCTTTCAACCGAAGCTGTCACTGTCCCCTGCCGGCTTTCTGTCGGTGGGCCCGACCCACCTTTTTGACCCGCGTCTTTCGGGGCTCCGTGCCGACTCTTCGTGAGTCACCACGACCCCCCGCCCTCACTAAGCACGGTCGAGCAATTCCGCACATTATTGGCGCGCGTCTTCTCTCCGAAAGGAAGGAAAAAAAGGAAATTGGGGGAACAAGGAATTACCTATCCGCCCAATCTGATCATTAATGAGCTCCCGCAATTTTCTTGTGTGACCATCGACTTTAATAGACGACGAAATCGAGTTGCGAATGAGTTGGGCAGCAGTTGCTTAGATTACCCATTACTGGTCGAGGCGTCGAGATCTCACTTCGAGTGAGAAATCACATCGCAGCGGAGTGTAGCCTCCATAAACCATGTAAGTTAGTCGAGCAGCAGTTTTTCCAAGGTGGGAGGTGTCCATGGACAGGAATCGTGGGGGGGATCATCTAGCTGTTGTTCTTTCTCTTTCTTTCACCCATCATGATCGATATCACAAGACGAGAGTGTGAACAGCGGATGCATATCAAAGATGCCCACGATCATGGAGCGCCCACCTTTGTTCTTTTCCGAAACTTTTATTGCACCGCACCCTTGGAATGTGGTTAAGACATGTCCCCGGGGGCCAACCTCCGTTGTCGAGGTGTTCAATTATTTCCTGGTTACTTTTGCTGGTCCACGACTCGCGTGACTTGTCCAGAAGGGGGGGGGGGGGTCTCTTGGCATTGCCCTGAAACTTGTCGAGTAAATAATGGCGAGCATCTCGGTTCCACTTCAAATTGGAATGGCTCGACAACGTCTCTCTTTCATTGAGCTTTTATCGCGACACCCTGTGAATAAGGTCGGTCCATGTCGAAGGTGACCACGTGCACCTCGTAAATGATACCGGGGACATCGTTATCCAGACAAGAGTTTCACCATCTTATTACCATTTCGCTTAACCAGCTAGATCCAACCTGTCTAGAACACCCCGTCGATTCCAATCCAAGCCAATCGATAGAAGGAAGCAGACACTTGGCGCCGTCTCGTGCAGATAGCCATAGTGCTTCCTCTACATGTCTCTTGGCCTTGGCCTTAGTCCCGTCCAGACAATCCCCACGAAATGCTGCTCGCCAACTTTTATCTTCTCCCCTCTTTTTTAAAAGAGCAATAATGGTGGCGACTCGGCTGAGTCATTGGTATCTGAAGCTTCCCTTCCCTTCCGATGGCATTATTGCCACCTACGACTAGTTCATTTCACGCACCTTTTTCGTGTCCTCATCAAATTATTCATCGAGGAACATTTAAATCGAATGATGGAGCGAAAGAAAACAACAGAAGAAAATATCATCTTCCCCTCTTTGGCATTTTGCGCGTGTTGCTCTCTAAAGTGACGTGAACAGGAGTAGGGTCAACCCGAATCCATCGGATGAGCGGCAAATGAGAAAGATCATCACCACTTCCTTGATCCGGCCTCTGTATATGAGTGATTAGGCAGCATTTCCCTTAGTTTACACTCGAAATACAAGACGATTTGGGTGTATTTTACTTAATAAGGTCCGCCTATAAGCCTATTATGAAAAGGTCGGTAAACTTCATCTTTTTGATTAGAGCCATCGTACTAGGGAGATGATCCAAGACGTTGCGTAAGAAATTCAAAAAGGAAATATAATCTTTACGTACCTAACTATATTGATGACTTTGCTTGGAATGAGTGGTAGCCAAGACCTCCACTCTTTGGTTATGCCTATCTTTTTTTTTTAGTCGACGTTGTTTGGTTGGACTCGTGCTAAATTAATATTATCGCTTTATCTTTGCTAATCTATCGGGTTTGTTTAGTATTATACTTTTGGCCAAGGCATATAATTATTCTTTAAGCTTACCCCTTTTTCAACGAGAGTGGACTTGTCGATCTTATAATTTGTTTAACATAATCCATAAATTTTTGCTATATGCTCAATTTTTGTCGATCTTATAATTTGAATCATGACTTATATAAAAATATTTCATACTATCCTTCCTTTAATTCAAGTTCGAGGATAATATTGAATAAGCAATAATACATGATTCACATTAAACAAATTAAAAATCAATGGATAACATTGTACATTTAGCTAAATTTCATGGACCAAATTGAAATATTAAAAGTTGATGGATCACGTTATATATTCAACCAAACTTTATGGATCATTAATGTCATTATCATAAAATAAAAGGACAGGAGCTATGAACAATTCACAGTTTGCATAGGCAAATTTCTTGAGATTTTTGAACTCCGCAAACCCTCAATTAGGTTCGACAAAAGGAAAAAAAAAAACTTCAATCGGGGTCTAACAAAGAAAAACCCCAATAGGGATTTCAAGAAGAAGGCTCTGCCCGATTATCAGTGAAGTTGTTTCATGAATTCATCAAGAGAACCCACATAATTATTAAAGTCATAAGCTAACTTCTTCCAGTGATAAAATGTTCAAAATCGAACTACAAATCCGGACGGCGTTATGATGTCCCACGATCCATCGAGTGGTCAGAGATGCCGTTTTACCATACTCTTATCGCCTCGAGTTGCCGTGTGAAATCAGAATGAGATTTATCCTCTCTTTTTTTTTAATGTAAATACAAGCTACGAAGGATTTAGTCACGTGGTGAATAACAAAAAGTCGGGAAAGTCCGGGCTAACGGATGACCCCTCTCCCACGGATTTTCACCTCATTCCTTTTCCTTACACCCCCCCTCCCCCCTGGGGCGGTGGGGCCCCCCCTCCAACGGGGCGCCGGTCACCTACTTTTTCCATTTGAGATTTTTAAGGTTGGGATGGGGACGTGTCCCGTCCCGAGTCTTCTTTTTAGCGATAAAGAAAATTAATCGACGACAAAGTGGCCGTCAATTCCTAAAATGTTCGATTCTTTTCGATTTTTAATAATGTCGCCCCCGAGATAGAGAGAGAGAGAGAGAGAGAGAGAGACAGCGAGGGTTCTCAATAACAACAAATAAAATAAAATAAAAATCCCCAACAGTGCAACGGCCTAAAACTGCCGCCAAGCGCTGACCCTTTCGTCCCGAGACACGTGGATGTCCGATCCCTCCTACCTCCGACATAATGCGACACCTGAAAACGCGTCCCTGGGCCCCGCCCGCCGACCACGGTGCCCTGGACACGTCGCCCGCGGGGGGCCGCCGTGGCTTTGACTTCCACCCCCCCCCCCCCCCCCCCAACCCAAACCGCCCCGCGGCCGGGGGTGGCGGTGGTGGTGGGGAGAAGACGGAGAAGAAGGAGCGACCGAACCGATATCTTCCGTCTTCTCAAAGGGTCAAAAGTAAATCCGGAACGAAAGGTCTCTCCTTGCCCCACCACCTTTTTCATTTTCCACAGACCGACCGCACTAACCCCCCCACTCTTTCCTCCTTATTCTAAAGGCTTTCTTTATCTTAACGCATGAAAACTGCGCTCGACATGGAAGTGGACGTACGTGCAAGTCTTTAGGGTTTTCCTCCTCCTCTTCTCTTCTTTCGGCTCTGAATTATTTGGGCTCTCGCCTACCTCTGACCGCGTCAATCGGTCTTTCCCATGGAAACTGGATTTGGATCTTGGAAATTGCTTGGAAACCCCCAACCTTTGGAGGAAAAGGGAAACGAGAAGAAATCTGGGGACGACCCATTCCCTCCCGTACAGATATTTTCGGGATCGCCTTTTGTGGTTCTTCTGCTTCTCCTTCCGTAAACGATGAAGATAAAGAAAGGCCAAAAGGGTTAATAGTTTGTACCGACAGTAGAGTCCACTATCTATCGTCTTCATGCGTCCTCGCCTCTTGTCAAAACCAGCTATATGCGCGCCATTCCTCGCTCTCTCATTTTATTTTTATGTTGTCGATTAGATAAAAACGTTCTCTATGTTTCGTCGCTCATGCTCTCGTTTTTATGACCTTTGTGTTTTTGCGTGATGGATTTCAATGATTCAACATGCCAATTATAATGAGTAGGTCTAATATGAGCTCGAGTTCATAGATATTTAGCAAATACAAGGCGCATTTTTTTCTCGTAGAAAGTTTGAGCTTTCGGATTATTTTGAACTCTAATAGATAGCCTTGGAAGAGAGAGTCTCCATTAATCCTAGGTAAATCTAGGGGAGAGCAATTGCAAAGTCGGTCCAAACCGTGGCACCTACCGTATTGAAATTGGTTCCTTAGTTTTTTGAAATATGGGATTTACCCTACCTCCCTCAAAACCTAGAACACATCCCGTCAATCAATTCTAAGATCTACCTAGGATCCGGCTAATTTCTTCTTCTGATTTTCTTCCTTTTTTTGTTTTATTTTTAGTTAAGCAAAATAAAAGAGAATACAACAACAACCTTTGTTTTTTTTTGGGTAAATAACAGCAACCTTTGTTGTTAATAGCAACAACGATAAACGGTAAACGCATAAAAAAAGTAAACAATTCACAATTCAAAATACGCAACCATGGTTCCCCAGTTCCTCGACTGATTCTTTGATTCTTGGTTCAATTCTTATCTAGAAATCAGGAACAGAATAGCACAATATCATTTTCATCTCTTTTGGAATTAGGAACTAGACCGATGGCCACAAGAACCTAGAAGCAAACCGATTCCTAGGGTTGATTCGGTCCGATTCTCAATTTTATTCCATACTCATATTCACCCCCGATTAGACCTATTATATACTCATTTTTTTATACCTTGGTACACATTTGATGGGTTGGCTATATCGAGTAAAAATGTCATTATATGTTGAAAATGGTAAAATCCAAAATAGCATAGGTGTTAAAATGGGTGGACAATTTACTTAGGCTCAATTGCCACTCGATATTATGCTAGCTTATTGCACATTCTCACCTTAATTTGGATATGAACCTTCCCAAATTAAGTTAAATATCGAAGTGTTTTAGCAATATAAGTGGGGGTGGGGTTGGGTTGGGTTGGGTTGGGTGGAATATGCGTCACTAATTTGGCATTGGATGGAAACGGGTTAAACAAGTCGATTTAGATCAGACGATTTTCGACATAACCCATCCTTGACAGGTCTGGCCTTCATATACCCAAGAGATTCCGCATCCGGGATCCTCGCCTTCTTTTAAGATAGCATTTCATGTGCAGAACCACATGAATTTCAAACGTGGTAGCATTTAGGGTTAGGATTGATTTCAGAGTATCATTGACTCCCCCAATTCCACGGCTATATAGCCACGACATCGTAGCAAACACATCATTAGGCGATTTGCACGTCTCGAGTCCTTGTTCTAGTAAAATGCGATATGGTGGGCCAACAAGCCAAGAAGAATTGGCCGGTTATGTGTCAACATGCAATATTCAAACATCCGTATCGCAAGGCACGCATTGTCGAATGGATAGAAGCGTCCGCGTATCGAATACCAACCTCTTAATTTGCAGTGCGTATTCGAGCACTACAAAGTAGTTTCGTCTGGAATTAGTATATGGTCAAATTCGTAGTGGAGCTTCTCGTGGTGGACCGGCCAATCCTCCGGTCAGAGAGGTTGGGGACATATCCACGTGAGTGAATGGGTGCATCGACCGACAAGCGAGTGCCAAGCTTTGGGGGATATGACAGCCTATGTAGAAAGGGAGAAACATTTGGGGATCGAGATAGAATGGAAGACCCACCATCGATGGAGTTTTCATCTTTTCGTAGCTACCCATCTCTCTCTCCTTCGGGATAGACTCCATCGGGACCCAAAAGAGATTAAAAAAAAAAACCCTAGCTTAGCTTTCTACATCCTGTCTCGGTGGACGGGGAAAATGGGCTAGTCGAAGTTCATCGTAAGCCCAAATAACGTCTCGTCTTCCGACGAGGTTTCGAGCCCGATTCGGACCGACGCAACATCGACAGATACGTCGTAGTGTCGTGATGTTCATGGCCTTAATTATGCACTAGGTGCTTGAACACTGAGCAGGAAAAGCAGCACTGCGACAAGAAATCTAATTGTACGTAAATTATGTCATTAAGACCGGGCTTTTTAATCCTTAGTGTTCCTTCTATTCGAATCGCGGCAGGCAAAAGATGTATGGAGATTCATCCCGGGGTTATATCATCACGTGGCTAACTTTAGACTTTAGTAGGGACATTTTTCGCATGCCTCCAAGGAATGTCTCGAGTCTTGTAGGATCCCCCAAATGCCCAAAGAGTTCTACTGCCCGACATGATTTGGTCTTCCTTGGTGTTTCGCCGCTCCTTTTCCTTGCTTAAATTTATATATTTGCCGCTATTGAAGGAGTTATGAAACGAAATGTATGGAAAAATCGAACAACCACTTGAGAGGTCTCCTAAGGGACCTCTTTGAATCGAGTGGTTATGATTCAAAGTGAACATTCTTTAACAATGGGGAACTCCTCTCCATATCGCTGTGCTAGCTATTCGACGCATCACTGAAGCAAACGAAAATTAACCATGTTCCATCCACGAGATCAAAAAAGTAGCACCTATGAATTCTTGACATCGAACCGGAAGGGTCGAGCCGCAAAGAAGAGTCACTAGCTTGAGCCCACCAACCATAAGCTTTTGTAATTGGTTTGGGCCTGACCGAGCATAATGGGCCGAATCCTCAAGTACCAAGCCGAGGTCCTCTTAAACTATCGAATGGGCTCTCTTGGTCTCTCCGCCTGTTCCGCCAATCAAATTGCGACTTCTTGTTGCGGTGTCTGGTCTTCCTATCGTGACCATCGAATCCAAGGGAAAGGGCTTTCCGGCCACGAATTGGGCCCGCTTGAATGAGGAAGCCCGAGCAGCCCTCGTTGGCCCAACTCCTCGTGCATAGCATTCTGCAATCTTCACCTTTTTTTTTTTTTGGTCGAAATGCAATCTTCACTTAAATGTATATTACTTATGCATCTTTTTTTTAACTGGTGGTCAGCACCACCAACGTTTTATATATGTTAATAGTGAGAGGCCACCTGGTTTTAGCATATTTTATAGTGACCAGTGAGTTTCACGTGTAGGCGAAACGCCGGAATGGAAAATTGGAAATATGAAACAATTCAAAAGGAAAAATAAAGATCACGGGAAAGATGTCAACAATCGAACACATTTATGGAATTAACTAACATTTGATGATGATGAAACGACCAGATAATCGGACATCAAAACTCTCGTCCTATCTTTACATCACGATGCTTTTGTCGGACGACGTCCTTGATCATTTATTAAGTTCATCGATCTCTGGCGACGCGAGAATCTAATATATAACTTAACAGATCAAGGGATGTGCACAGTCTACGGATTCATCTCAGGCCTGAGAATATCAGTTCCAAAACCCCTTCAAATAGAGCAACAAGGTTAAAATGGGCGGCCAGGTTTCACCAATGGATGTTGATATCAAATGACAATTTGACCAGGGAAAGACGTCTGGCCCGCAGCTGGACCTCTGGGCATTCCTCCCAAAAGATCATGATCGTGGGATTTGTTAGGGGGGGAGGATTAAGCTCAAGACTGAAGACGTTCTTGGCGTTGATGGAAAGCCACGATGTTTTTCCCCCCATCAATGAGGATTCCAGACGGACGGAAGGATGGAAATCCAGGAGAAAGAAAAGGTCAAGTATGGCGATTGTTGAAGACGGTGGGGGGAGATCGGCATCTTCCTTCTTTATCTCCCAGGATAGATGGATTCCTTCCAAAAGCTGTAAAGGATCTCATCCCATCTGAAAACGAGAGGGAGCGAGGTGGCTCCGCCATGTTAGCCGCATGCTTTAAAGTTCCGAGAATATATTCGCGGCAACGTTAACAAATGACAAAACCTTAAAAAAAGAAAGCAGGAAAGAGAAGTTCCCCAAGACAGTCCGGCTGGGTTCACCATCTGCAGCATCGGTTACCAGTTACCACAACACGAACAGGGGAAGTCAAAGCATCCCCCAACATACCTCGAAAAAAACAGGCGAAGGCAGAGGGTAATGTCAGATCTAGAAGCCAACTTTCTATTGCAAAGCTGTTGATTTTGGCCACTCTTAGGCCCGTGATTTCTCTTTTGGTTAATTAGTTTAGGTGCTTCTTGATGAGAAGGGGGTTTGGGGTCCAATAATTTTGATTAAGCAATAAAATCATGCTTTTGTGTATGGCTGCATCTACACCAGCGAATGGTCCTCCACTCCTCTCAAACACACCAAACTCTAGTCTCTCTAACACTGCGTGCTGCGTCCACCATAGCCTTCCTTCCCGATCCAAAGAGTGAAGAAAGAATTAAAAATGATCCGAGGTAGCTTACAATGTATATTTATCTCTTATATCGTGCGAAATCTAGTGTTTTCATATCGTTCATTAAGAAAATCGTTGATTTTAGATGAACATATCTTAAATTGAGCGGACCTGAGTGATCCATATGTTATGTTTAGGTGTCATTTGTCTCGTGGGAAATGAATAATATAGAAAATGTTTTCCTAAATCGCTTACAAAAATGACCGAAGGGAAAAAAACATTTTTATTGTCCACCAATATCTTTTGACATAAATTATTATCAATAACGAAAATGACTTTTGTTATCTAAAGTAATACGAGCTATCATTTTCGAAATATATTTTTCAAATCATTCATTTTCCATGATACTCCCCTTAATTCAAAACGCTCTCAAATAACACTTGTTGACCTTGCCTCTATTAAATCCATAATAGGAAGTGTTAATTAAAATTTGATTGGCATTGAAAAAATTTATTGCCTTCTATTATATAGCTTTGCTTTATATTTCCAAACTTATAAGCCTGTAAGCCTATATATATATATATATATATATGTATATGTATATTATATTTATATGTATGCAGTGCATCTAACCATCTCTCCATCATTTGACAACAAATAAAAGAAATTTCTTAGAGTGTCACCGGAGATTTTCGCATAGTATATACAAATTGTATGTAATTGTCACTTTTTGAGGAGTTTGTCTAATTCAATTTAGGCATCATTAGAAGACCAGGGACTACAATGGCATGGTTTTTTTTTTCTTAATTTCAACTCCATATATAACTTTAATAGCATACCGTTCCACACATCATGCAACTGACTATAGTTTGTTTTAGAGAATAAAGAGAGAAATTTACTGGTTCTTTAAATAACATTAGTAACATAATTTATCAAACTTTTCTCATAATTCACCAAGCTTATCAACTCTGCATAATGCACAAGCTTCCATATAGTCTTATAGTACATGACAATATATTTGATTGCAGATCTCATAAAACAATCTCCGAACATAGAAAATAGTTCCAAAATATATGAAGACATATTTCTCGTCGACATTCGAATAATAACCGATTCGCGCTTTTAACTTTCAATTGATGCCTCGTTAAGGAATACCCTTGAACCTTTCTATTACGCACATCGAGATCCATGCCTTGTTAAGGAATTCATCCACACAGTTGGACAAGCTTCGTTAAACTTGCGGAGTAAAGGGTCCCCCATATGATTTTGAGTCCTTTTTTCCGATCGAATTTTATCTTATTTTTATGCTATCGAATTTATTTTTCATTTATTATAATTTAAGTGATAGATATATAACACGATATCCAGAAATAAAAGTAACCTTGGACTGAAGTATAATTTAACCTCAGGACACTAATTGCAATTAGAAGAGAGAGAGAGAGAGAGAGAGAGAGAGAGCATAAGAAGAATCATGAGGGGAGGATAAAAATAAAAATGGTATTTAAAAAGAAAAGCGTGGGGGGGAGAGAAAATCCCAACAAACTCCCCCGGGAATTGCAGTTACAGGGGCGACATTATCAAATTGCGCAGGAAAGTAACAAAAGCCGATGCTCAAGTCATCTTACGTTAGACTCTTTTGCCAGTTTTAACGTCCCTCACTCTCTCTCTCTCTCTCTCTCTCTCTCTCTCTCCGCGCTGAGAAAAGGCCAAAGCCAAAACCCACCTGTTCTTCTTCAACGCCTCTCTCTCTCTCTCTCTCTCTCTCTCGCTCGCTCGCTCACTCTCTCTCTCTCTACTCCCTCTCTCTTGATCATTCATCAGAAAACCCTATTTCTCACACACTGCGGGCAGAGTCACAGGGCGGGCGCGCGCACACGCTCTGCTCTCTGAGCTCAACTTTATTGCACGGCATTTCTGGGTCTCACGCCTTTCTGGGCATCATTTCTTATACGGGCACTTAATTGTCATTCCCTTTCTGGATATAATTCCAACCCACCATCATTACTGATTGCTCAAATTCTGAGCTTTCTTGAGAAATAAAATAGATATTTAAAAAAAAAAGTCGGTTCTTTTGTAGTCGCCTCGCCTCGTACATTGCCTAATTTTTTTCCCTTTCTGGTTCATTAAAGAGTTTAAAGAAAAAAAAAGAAAGAAAGAGGGGAAGAGGGAAAAAGATCGAGAAAGCGCTTGTGGGTTTTTTGCTCTGATTCTATGGCTGCGGTTGCTGAGGTTTCCAATGAAGCAGCGGTTGCTAACAAGAAGTTGGATTCGAAACCGAATTCGAAGCCAGAATCGGAGTTCACTATGCAGAATTTGGTTGATATGTTCACAAAGTTGAACCCTTTGGCTAAGGAGTTTTTCCCTTCCTATTACTCCCATACTCTCGATCATCATCAGCAGCAGCACCTTCATTTCCAGCAGAATGGCAGTTTCCTGATCAGTGATTTCCCAGCTGCTGAAAAGAATTCCTCCGAGAACAACTTCGCCAGCAATCGGAGGGTATTGATCTTTTCAGTCCGATCTTACAAATTCTCTATTGGAATTGGATTCTTTTTTTTTTTTGGTTTTCTAGGAGTTTCAGTTCACGTTGGTTGTACATTATTTGGACTGCGTTTGAGCAGCTGGAGAATAAGTCTCCCAGTGTTTCATTTGGGTCTCTGGCGTGAATGTTGTCAGCTTGATGCGTCCAGCTGGATATTGGGAATTTGGTTTGAATTATACCACATACAGCGATTGCTTATTCAATGAATTCGTGTTGGAAGATTTACAGTGATTTGGGAGACAATCCCATTGGAAATTAGCACATATTCTCCAAACGTAAATGCTTGGTGGCAAGGTCAACAACAAAGCTGCAGATTTCGCATATGATGCTGAATTGTTTGTTCAAATAACTTTTTCCATTGCCAAAAATCAACCCCAACTGCCACGTGTTTGTGATCTGGTCTGTATAACAATTGCTTTTCTGTGTGGTCTGATAACTATTCTTTCGTCCAGATATTTGTGGTTTTTTTCAAGTTGCGTCTTGTTCCCTGTTACATGTGCTGACAAATTTGGAGGCTATACTTCAAATTGATTATTTGAGCCTGTTTGATATGTTGAGCATGAGAATGTAGTAGTCATTTCTGCTGTTTACTGGTCAATTGAGGACATCGTTGTCTAGAAACTCATGGTCATGGTGTATGAATTGAATTCTCTCTAATTGTCAATCGCTACATGCATAGTTATTGGTTTAACTGTCATTCATACATGTTTTTCTGCTTTGCACACCTGCAACATTCATTGGCTTCTGAATTTTGTTTATTTGGTCGTGGACTTTATATCGCGGGATGATGATGTAATGGATCACGTTCCTTGTTATTTTGCAGATTTAGACTATATATGTCTGTCACATGTTCCTTGTCTTTAATTCATAGACACATTTCTGAGCTGTGCCCCCACTTTATTTAACTTCAGAAAAGAAATAGCTTCAACCAAGGCAGAAGAAGGTTCAATGGACGGTCTTTTAGAGCTCAAAGGGAAGATAGTGTCAAACGGACAGTATATGTTTCTGACATTGATCAGCATGTGAGAGACACCACTGTACCCTTGATGCGAATGCATCCCATGTATTGTGTTTAAAGTTTTAGTCTAACTTAACTTGATTTTTAATATGAAAAATTGACTTCGAATATAGGTCACTGAAGAGCAGCTGGCAACCCTATTTAGTAATTGCGGACAAGTAAGTTCATTGAGTAGCATTATGCATCGTATAAACATTCTGATATATTTGCTTGATATGATGCTTTATCAGTTTTAAACAGGTTTTGGTTCCTTCAAAATGGATATGGGGAATCTGGTTCGAACTGAAGCTTCATATATGCAAAAAGTCACAAGTAGTTTTATGCTGCTTAGGGCTTTACCTTTGGTTCTATAATTGACTGCACCATTTCTGCCATCCCTTCCCAAACTGCACTTTATGTAGTGTTCTGTTTTCTGTCATCCATCCCGAGAACCAATTCTCTCGTACTGCCCGACATGAGATAATAACCTGCATTTGGAAGAATTTGTAGGAGGTGAAAAAAGAGGAGATGGAGAAAGTGATCTTCCTTCCAGTTGTTTGGAAGGGTAAAAAGTGGAGGTGAAGAAGTTGTAATGAAATCAACTTTGTTTGTTTGGGAAAGAATAAATGAGAGGATAGTAGATGAGACTTCTTCACTTTAAAGGATGGAATGTAAAAATTATGTCACAGATGCATGTTAATTCTTGCCAAAATAAAAAACACATTCCAACTAACAGTAGAAGAAAAAATCATCTTGGAGGTCCAAATTTTCACTTGTTCTGGGCAATTCCTATTTTCAGATATCATTGCTTGAAAATGGGCTGACGATTCATAGCCAGAGTGATCATTTATGCATCATGTTCGGGATTTTAGTACTCCATTCAGTGTGCATTTCTCTTCACTACTTTCATCCCGAAATTGGGATGACTTAAATAAGGGGGTTTTTCAACTGGGTTCCCAAACAGAGGAAAATCACTTTCCCTCCTCATTTCCTTTCCATTCTTTCCACTGTTTCCAAACACAGTATAAAGATGTCATTGCAACGTTATAACTGGATTTCTCTATTTTTTCCTTTGAAGGTTCTTGATTGCCGAATTTGTGGCGATCCACATTCAGTCCTTCGATTTGCCTTTGTTGAATTTGCAGATGAATGTAAGATCTCCATATTGGCTGTTACATTAATGTCATATTTATGAGGGCATGGAAGTATAGGGATGCTCATGTATCATTGTTCCTCGGAATGTGTTGACAGATGGTGCAAGAGCGGCTTTGAACCTCGGTGGGACAATGTTAGGATACTATCCAGTGAGGGTTTTACCATCAAAGACAGCTATACTTCCCGTAAATCCAAACTATCTCCCAAGGGTATGAAAAGCGAATGCTGCCCTTTTAATGTTGTGGTCATGGCACAATGTTACTGCTCTTGTTGCCTCCTTTTACACTGTGTTCTAGTTAATGCCCATCTGATGCTAAAGAAGCACTCTGGATCATGCATGTTCGTGCTTAATATCCACATGCACTGGAGATGCTTGAAGAAATTTTGAAGAACTTACCCATGACGCTCTTTCATACCAACTTTTGTTTTAACGCAGTCAGAGGATGAACGAGAAATGTGTACAAGGACAGTTTATTGCACAAATATTGATAAAAAGGTAAAAAGTAAATTTCATCCTGTCAGTTAACAATTTCCAAGTTCGCTGTTTATTTCCCAAGGTCCTTGCCATATGCTCTATGTCCTCATCTGATGGCTAACTTGCTTACTAGTTGACCATGTCAAGGTGTTCCATGTTTGGTTTATGTTCCTTTTTTCTACTGCAGGTTTCTCAAGCTGAAGTAAAAAATTTCTTTGAGACGGCCTGTGGTGAGGTCAGGCCAGGCCTGCTATCTCTCTCTCTCTCTCTCTCTCTCACACACACACACACACACACACACACACACACACACACACACACAATCTATGTTGGACTATCATTTTACATAGGCTATTCAAAAACTAACTAGGTATTTTCTCTGTAGGTCACTCGCTTGAGGCTTCTAGGGGACCAAGTGCACTCTACTCGCATTGCTTTTGTCGAATTTGCTAGGGTAAGTCCATTCTTGCTTCCTGAGATTGCAGAGGTGGAAATCATCATTTCACAATTGAAATTGTAGTTTATGTTCCCTAGATTCTCGCCTTGCAAAATCTAGAGACATAATCTGAATCTGTTGGTCCCCTAAAGGAAGAACTACAGTTGGCGGTAATTTATACTCAAAGAAGGGATGTCCTTTTATGCGCACTAAATGTAACTCGGCATGTCTATAAATTTTGTTCTTAGTGTTTCCGAGTGCATTTTATCTATGTTGTCCTGACATTTTTCTTGCTAGAAATAAAATATTGAGCATGCTAAATAGACATGTTCGACCTGGCCTTGATTTTGAATTCAGAGCATTAGTATTATCTCTTTTGTTATGTTAAGTGCCTTGTGAAGAAGATTTAGTCGAATGAAATCTAACGCATGGAGCTCGCGTCAGGATTGAATTTCCTCTCTTCATTTTCAGCCTTGCTTGTGGGGAGCAGCCTATAAGCTGAAAGCTTTCTGCATCTCTAAACTGGAAAAATTAGACCTTTTTCATAAGTTAGGTCCTTCATTTTAAGAACTTATTCTGACAGACCAGTAGAATAAAAGGAAAGAAAGGTCATGAAGTATGCATGTTTCAGAGTTTCAGTAAATCCTGGGGGCCAGGACAAATGTAAATGGCAAGAATTCCTTTAATTTGAGGCATAAGTGCTGAATGAGCTACTAAATTTCCTATCCCAACACCTCTTTACTTATGTTATTTGATGCTATGCATTGATTATTTACATTACATCTCAGCTGTTTACTTTAGAGACTATGTATTCACAATTTTTCCTTTTATTTTTTTTTAGCGGAGGGGAAGTGATAAATTTTTTGGAGGATTGACATGAAGTATCCGTTTTATTGATGTGTTTTTGCCTAGTCGGCCAAAGACAGTTCCGCTGGTAGTATTACGTGGTTACTGAATTCATGTTTTTGCTTGCCAACTTAACTGTAGTTTTTTTTTTGGTAACGAATAAAATTTATTTTTGGTAACAAACTGTAGTTTGTATTTGCGTTCGAGGAAAATGATAGATGGATTATAGAGGATTAGATAATCGCAGAAGAATGGTACGAGGAGAAGAGCATTGTGATTATCTATTGTTGCTACTTTACATGCCTGTAATTGTTACTGCACATAAAATCAATTCATCTCTTTGCTTGTTGGGCTTTAAATCTGCATAAGAAATTACAGTGGAAGAATTGACATGCTCTGCATGTTGGCGTGCTTTTGCATGTGCCTGGAATTTCCTTTTCGCACTGGCTTCATAGACGATACAAAGATGTCTTACTATGTTTTCTTTCTTAAATAATTCTTCCTAGTCATAAATGTAAAATGCATAGCTATTTTCTTTGGATCAGGTCATAAATGTAATCTAGTTAATCCTGTGCTTTGGATTCGTTTGTGCATAGTTCTTTATTGTATGAACTTGGTGCATCTATTAATGCAGATGAGAGAGCATGCTTTTGCTTTAAACTGATTCTGATGATTTTCCCCAAAAGAAAAAAGAGAAGTGATTCGAAGTTGTTTCTGTGGGCAGGCTGAAAGTGCAATTGTCGCTTTAAATTGCAGCGGAATGGTTTTGGGTACTCAACCCATCAGGTGGATCTTTAACCTTGAGCAATTACAATTTTCTTTTACCATTTAAGACCCTGTATAAGCTTCTTTGTCGCATAAAATCTTTGATTGTAGGGTAAGTCCTTCAAAGACACCGGTGAGGCCGCGACTTACTCGCCCACCGATGAATTGATACTGAGTGGAGCTTTGAGGAGTCATACATCAAATTTGGTGACTGAACAGCGGAGAGGAACTTTGTTGAGACAGAGGTTGTTAACTTTGAATTTTCCTCTTTTTCATTATTCTCATCTTGATCTGTCGCAGCTGCAACATTTTCTGTGACTGAACATGCCTTGACCACCTCTCAGTTTCACTTTTTAAAGGACCGATCTCAATCTTTGAGGTTCTTTATCCTATTTAATGATTCATCACTATCGTATCATGATTTACTTTCAACTGCATCAGTGGGGACACCAAGCAAATCCTTGCCCATGCTTAAGCAAGACTCGTCCTTGTGCAGGAGCCTTGAAGTTTCCATATTAAGCTCTCGTTAGTTGTTAGTATAATGTCACAAGAGTGAGTGAGAATCGATAAGAGAGTTTGCGGCAGAGACGATTGAAGTAGAGGGGATACTCTGGAACATGAGATCACGACACACACTGGCTGGCTTTAATTATGAGTTTAAGTTGCTACCCTTTAGGATACGTTCTTGTTTGTTCTCAAGAATGGTGGTTACTTTGCAGGCTGTCGGTGACTTAATATGAGCCTGCATGAGACTCAGTATGCATCAGACTACTTTCATGTTCCCACACGAGAGAACTACACTAGGATCATGTGTTGGGGCACTGATATGTTGCAATGTCACATGCGACAAGATATATCACGCCTTAGGTGATTTTTATTTTTCATGCATAAGTCAGGACACGCTAGATACAAAACCAAATCACTGATGTCGAAATTCAATCTAGTAATAGAAAATCATAGGTAAGTGGGGTTTTGTCTATTGTATACCTTAGGATTTGTATCTGGTTTGGGAGTGTTAAAGAATACGTTTGCGCTATGATGAGCAAACATGATGTCGTACGACATTATTTACGACACGTTAGAATTGTCCCCAGGAATTGTTCCCTGAGGGCAAGGGCCAAGAACAAGATGGATCTTGCGCGAACCGTCCGTCGCTGGTTGCTTCATCGTGTTGGAGCACAAGTGCAGAGTCTTGGCTTTGTCCAGGATCAAGCTTCATCGATACTCTCCCGGCAAGCTTCTCCAAGGACTTGTGGAAATACTCAAGCTCCTCCAACCCCAAATGTTCGATTGGCTGCTCCCACCAAAACCCTCCTCCATTCTCAGCCCTTCCCCTTTCTAGCATCAGCATTAGATCCTTCTTCTCTTTCTCCAACTGCTTCGTCGCTTCCAAGTAACGCTGTTTTGATTCGTGCATAGTGTGCAAGTAGGCATTGTCGCTGCCGCTGCTACTTCCTTCTCCTTCTCTTCCTCTGCAGCCATTGTCACCACTGCCGCTGCCCCTGCCACTGCCTGCGGGATCCACACCAACAGCTCCATCAAGGTAGCCTTCAAGGATTCTGTCGACTTCCGGATGTCCAAAGCAAAAGGCCTTTTTGCCCTCCGAAAATGTTATTATGACGACTTCCGCCCCGCACAGTATACAGAGCTCCGCGCCCTTTTCGAACAAGCCAGTGCGGCGTTTGGTGAAGGTAACACGGCGGTCATCGACGTTCTCCCTCTTCTTGATTTCAATCTTCTGTCGGCCCTTCGTCACCTTCTTGGAGTTGTTTCTTGAGGCCATCGTCAACCATTAAACCGCCAACCAGATCGATACCCCAAGTGATCAGCAAGACGAACGAGCGAACTCCACAATACTAGATTTAGGTGGTGCCATGATCGTATTTATCTGAGTACTTGGGTTTGACTTGCTAGGTCGAATGGCCAATAGGAGCCCTTGGCCGAAGATATGGAATTTATCAGCTGCGCTCACAGAGTAATATGTTGCCAATTTCGAGTCACGCCCGCCTCTTAGGATCGCGCCTTGCATGGAAACCTAATCGAACATGAATATTGCATTCTCGACAACCTTTTGGATTGCAGCGGATTGTCTATCCACTTCCGGCTGGCGAATTAGCAGTTTCATAATCTTGTCTGAAGAGGAATTTGTTGGGTGTTTTAGAAAAGCTACCCATTCTTCTGCTTTGCCTTTGTCCTCCCTAAATCACCTAAGCTTCCAATGCCAAGCAATGTCTACAAGCAATCAGAATTCATCGACGTTATAAAATTTTGGTCACGCCTTAAAGGACAAAAAGCCTCTGCAATGCTCGCAAGTCATGACCACCCCACGGAGGCGGCGATTCCGCAACGACCACCTCGTCCACTGTCTCGATGGTTGCTCGAGAGGATAGGACAGATCTGCTCATCCTCATCTCAGCACGCGCGCGCGCAAGCGCGAGAGAGGATAATCTCAGTGAGGCTCTCGCAGAAACCTAGATATAGTCTGTTGGAAATTGGGAATAAAAAGGGTGAATGAGAAATTGTTCTCAAAAGCAAACCCTTAGTGGGATGTGGGTCCCACATGCAAAAAGCAACCTTGTGAGTGGAAAGTGTAGAAACACTTGTCCCACATAAACTAAAAGGAAGGACTTGGAGTGCTTTATATGTGATTACACTCCTATAGAGTGTTAACTTAAAATCACAAGCACTATGCCTCGCGTGCGCGCGCAGGGGGGGTGCAAATCCGGTTCTTGACGAACCTGAACTTGGGCGCGAGCGTGCGACCTGCGTACACGAATGCAACCTCGGATAAGTCCAGAAAGTGGGCTTAGATACAAGTCACTTTTTGCCTTCATTCTATTTTGTTACATTTTCGTGACGGCGAAATTCAGAAGGAGACGTTCTAGATGTTTAGACTATCGACCTTCTGGATGTGACCAGACACAAAACGTTCTGGACCTTCTGGAAGAGTTTGTAACCGCCGAATTTGGATTAAATGCTGGTTTTAATCCATTGTTTTGTAACAGAAGATTGCGATTAAAGGTTCTAACGGCTTAATTAAAGTCGTGTTATAAAGGTTGTAACGGCCCAATTTAAAGCCGTGTTTTAATTCCCAAATGTCTGAATTAATTCAGAAACGGTAGCTTTTATACCGAAGAGTCTTCCCACATTATTGATCTTCTTTTCATTCGTTTTTACTCGGCCGAATGCATACAGTTTTACATGTTCTTCGAAAGACAAAAACAAGTGCATAGTTTTATTTTGAGAGAGGGTTCAGCGAAGGGCATTGTTCAAGTTCGCCGAAAGCTCCGAAGATATTCTCTTCGTTGCTGTCAACCGTTGTATCCTGGGAGACAGACGTCCAAGTTACCTCACGTGTACTGGAGAGATCCTCATTGTGTACTGGAGGGGACGAATCTGTTTTAAGGAAAACTGTGATTAGCACAGGCCTCGGTTTTACATATTATGTTTTCTTCTTAGCTTTGTAACTGTTTCAGTCTATTTGTATTTGGATCGTTCTATTGAAGTCTATTTGAATTGTATTTTATTAATCAGATTTGTGTATACCCTCCAACATAGTCGTCACGGTGATCATCGAGCAACCTAATCACTTCGTGGAAAAGGGCTTCTCCATACTCCATAAGAAATGTCCTCTCCATCATACGAAGAAAATCATCGACGAGCATATCGGAAGCACTCGTCGAGCAGACGTGTTTTATTTGGAAAAATTCGATTTTCTCAAAATGTGAACGCCTCATTGCTTAACAATTAAGCACTCTGTAACGAAATCCTTATTCTAATCTCCGTCGAAGATTTTCGTGAGATCGCTAGAGCAGTCCTTGTCTCCTGTGCGCTGCGGCGCTGAACATTGACCGCGGAAACCATCGCAGCTCGCTGCCCCTTCTTCGGAAAAGAGCCAAAGGGCTTAAAATCTTTGTCATTAGAAATTTCCTTTCCCGTTTTCAATTTTGACTTTGCTAACCGCAAACGCGACTTTCTCAATTTGGAAGATATCCTTGGAAAACACGAATCTCGCACGTAACCACTTCCTTGAACTTTCTAATTTCATCCCGAACTAATAGACATGTGAATGTTCGTATGAATGTCAATGAGGATTCCCCTTTAATTGGTTCATCTTGTTGGCCGCCGTGCTATTTGCTTTGTTGGTCCACACAGTTTTTAGTGACGAGTCGGCTAGGATTTTCCTTTTCTCACCAACAAGTCCGCCCGTGCTTAATAATGTTATCCCTAAACATCGAATTGGTTTGGCCCCGAAAAAGTATTGAGTGCATGCGCTAGTGATTTAAGGGGGAAAAAACTGCTTCGAATATTTAGAACTAAAGTAAATAATCGGTAATAAGAATTCATCAGCCCATGTATAACTTTACGATTTAAACTACTGAGTGATGCTAAATTCAATAAAACATATTAATTGATTATAATGTTCATCATGCTGGACGAAGACGAAGATCAGGGAGGAAGAGAATGGTTGGGACGAAAATGCTCTTGATTGGTTGGAACTATGATTGGCCAACGAGGTCATATCCTTACATGAGACTATAACAATCATTTGAAGACATTTGAAACTCTATTTTAAGAAAGTAATGGCACTCCATGTGTTTATTTAAAAAATTTCTAAGATAGTACGTGATTAATGTAGACATTTGACCGATTCATCTAATCACAACATCACAAATGAAAAGCAACACCTTTTCCCTAAAAGACCCAGTGGAGATGACATTCAAAAACCAAATTGTGGTAGCCGCTTTGAAATCTAAAGCACGTGCCATTGTTTCCAAAAGATTCCTCCATCAGGACAGAAGAAGAAGCTCGGCTTCTGAGTATCTTCCCTACGCGTCTGATACATTTTTCACCTTGTTTCTAGATCTGCACCGCCGTACGTGACCAATCATCGAGTAAAACAAAATCATAAAACGTGGGATAAAATGATGACCCTTTGGAATAACGACCCTTGACTTTCCGAAATCGCGAGGTAGCTCGTCAACCCGCTCACAGCAGAGATAATACAGCTGCTTGTGACGCACCGCCGGTGATGGCTCCAAGCTGAAAATCCAAGGAACTCCTTCTGTAACGACGAAAACGGACGCAAGAGGGACGTAAACGTGTCGTGGGTTGTCCAGAAGCGTTCAAGAACTGTGAATTTCGTGTCTGGTGCAGAAGGGTAGAGATAAATCAAAACCCTCGAAGCTGCGTGCTTTGACTTTGACCGAACGAGCAAACAAATACAATGTCAATTTCGTGGTCCTAGACCTGCTGCAACATGGGGCTCGTACGGCGTCGATAACGGTCAATCACAAGCAATCTGCAATCTACTGTCGATCCTCTCTCCGTACGAACTTCCCTGTAATGATCTGGTCTCTCTCTCTCTCTCTCTCTCTCTCTCTCTCTCTCTCTCTCTCTCTCTCTCTCTCCCTCCCTCCCTATCTTCCGCTACATATAGGAGCTCGCCATCATTGGATTGCTTCGGCACCAAATTCTTTATCCTGCACAGACACTAGTTTTTTGGCCGACAGCATCTTGAGAAAATATTCTTTAGCGACGGAAGAGAAGGACCCCATGACAGATCAGAAACGCAAGGAGGGCATAAAGGTTGTGATCATCAACACTCAGTACGTCCAGACCGATTCCAAGAGCTTCAAGTCAGTTGTGCAGAAATTGACTGGGAAAGACTCGAAAGTGCCCGGTTCACCAGACACCAAGAGCTGCACGGCGGGGACGAGAGGAGCTCTATCGGATGAAGGGGATTGCGGTAGCATGTCGAGGAGTTTGTCCTTCAAGTACGACCTGGACAGGATGCTTAAGGAGATGCCGCCTGTGAGTGAGTTCAATGATCTGTGGAGTAATTGATTCGATTCTTGTATACCGCAGTTATCTGTTTCTTGAGATATTGTTTTATTCAATGGACTAGTATTCGAGGCATACAGATATGAGTCTCTAAAATTGATTTACTTGATGATGCAGCAAACCTTAAGTGATTTTTTAAGAACCCAACTCAACTATTTTTTTGTTGCATCATTTTGTAAGTCTATTTTAGAAGCTAGTATATGTACCTCAGACATTACTCCATTCGCGCACGCGCAAGTATATATTGCAGTTTTATACAGATAAAAAACGTTATCATTTGCAATAGTTGTTCTTGTGCTCGTGAGACTATTTATCGAGTGAACGCGAGAAGTGAGTGAATTCGCCAAGTTTGCAATTTACTGTAATTGGCGTTCGGATTGTTTTAGCGTTACATCCGCGTGCCCCCACTTGTGAGAGAGATTAGTTGTGTAGACTTGTTTAAAGGGACGGAATTAGTAACATTTCACGAGATCCATGTATTGCCGAATCTTCAAGAAGACAGATTCCGACCCACTGGATGATGCCCAGCGATGGATTGCGTTCTAACTACTGCATCGTCCACGGAGAAACATCAGACATGTTCTGCTGATGTGTGGGGAGCACAATATGAATCCCAGTGCAGAACAACTTTAAGCGGCGCACATGGATCTGAGGTTTAGGCCTTTCTTAGTTTGGCTGGCTTGATTGAATGACAAAGGCAATCGATACATCAGGGTATCGGATATGGTTCTGCATCGTGTCGCGGCGCGCGCGCGGGGGAAGGTCCCTGCTCTATCATGTCATTTGGACATCGGAGAAGGACGATGTTCTTAGTAAGACCCATTTGCATATGCCGTGCGATCCTCGTATTCCGAAGGACCCCATAGGTATGCAATACCCTAGTCACTTTACGGTTTATCCTTAGCTCGAGTTCAGTTGAATCAGCGACAACGGGCGAACCGGAAGGGCGAGAAAAGGCGACCGGAGCGGCGCGTCGTTATCATAAGACATCGAACCGGACGCGCCCCGTTGGATTGGAGTGTAAACCGGAAAGCAGTGCGATCTGCTCTTGTGGCAAACGCTGGTCCCAGACCAACGACGAGCACTGCAGAGCAGAAGAAGGGTCTGCGCTACTTCTGCACGCGGGCCTCTTCCTACTTTTGCTTTTGCTTGGGTTGGGCTGACCGAACAGCCTTCCCTTGTTCGAGCGAGCGCAATCCCTGGAGCTGAAGTCTCTATCCTTCCGCTGCTCCTCCAGGAAAAGACAGGATGACCGTTAGATCGTCCGTTCGACGTAACAACTTCTTTTCCGCATTCGCCGTTGGATCGAAGATTCGTGTCCTTGCGATCGGTTTTGTAGCCTCAGCCTTTCGCACGTCGGTGTCGATCATCCAACCAAAAGCGGATGTCCAAATTATCCTTTTCTTCCCACGGGCAAGAACCTCGTGATATCCCAAAAGAGGAAATAAAGAACTGCTATTATTAACATTTAAGATTCCGTTCATTTCGCGAAAAATGTATATTTGTGAAAAATATTTTTCGATAAGTCATTTTCTTGAAAAATGATTATATTTTCACGTGCTCGTTTGAAACTTATAAAAAATTCGATTTTCTTATTTTCTTTTTCTCATCTTTTATCATACGTTGACTGGCCGCTTGTCGTAAAATATTTTCGAAAAAAAAACGAAAAATGTATAAAAGTGAAGAAAGAAGATAGAAAATGCTTTTCAACTTTCTGAAAAGCGGAATAGAAAATGCTTTTCAACTTTCTGAAAAGCGGAAACTATTTTTCCCTGCCTTTGAATGAATTTTTTTCATTGATAAAATATATTTTCCTTAACTATCTTGTCTTTCGCGAAATGAACGTCGAAAAATTCGGAAAATTATTTTTCTGTAAGTCATTTTCCGTGAAACGAACAAAAACTTAATTTTTCTTTTACCATTGGAGGGGGGATTAATGAAGCTGGTGAGTCGCGCAACGGTATTACCTGAGAGATTCCTGTCTCCAATATCTTTATGGAATTCTTCTTCTATGGGTCTATTTGGATTATAAGGTAGGGCCAGCCTTCGGATCTGGCTACACCGGATCGCTCCCAATCTTCGCGGGACGAGGGCCGGCGACGTCTAACTTAACTTCAGATGGAGGGAAATTTGAATTCGCGACAAGCGATTCCTACTTGTACCTTCTTCTTCTTCTTTTACTTTGCTGTTAATTCATGTCCTTTTTCGTAGGTAGCCGTTCATACAGAGAGGCTTTTATCTTGTCGAAAATCCATGTTTGGATTTACTCGTCTCGGCTTAAAAAAAAAAACGGAGCACGGTGCGGATTCCTCGGCCGGCCGAACGCAACTGACCGGTCCGACCGGTCGGCCGTACGAGGCCGCTTTAGTCAATCAATTCCTGCTGACACCAGACTCGATCGTCGTCCTCGTCCCACCATTTTGGGGCTCGGGCCCACGGGAAATTAATCATTTTCGGATTATCATTGGCGTCGTGGCTGGCGCGGGATTAACGGGCCGGGAATAAAAAAATGGGGGAACAGGAGTCGCGCGATCGAGATCTTGGTCAACAAATTTTAACGGCCCGGATATTGTCGTCCCCCCTTCTGATGCTTCTCGTGTGGCTAAAGCAGTCCGCTTGATGGGCCCCCCGCTGTCCCTCGCTTTATGGAATCGACCTCCCCGACCCCTCGCTCGCCGAGCGTGAACCGCACGCGTGTCCCCGCTCTTGCAATTCCATCGCGCAGAGTCAGTCTCCGAACAAGGACATTTTGCTATTCCGCTCCGACAAGTTCTCCTAACTTTTTGTGCATTTTTGAACATTGAAATGATGAGACCACGGACTTGATAATCTTGGACTTTTAATTCGCGGGTAGGCTAAATGACAATAGCTTAAAGTTTGCATCTTATGTAGCAAGTGCGAGACTCTTGTAGTGTTATTAAGAGGGGTGATTTCGGCGATTGCCCTTCCCTATCCTTGTCCTCGCGAAATATATATATCACGGATCACATTGTTTAATTTAAGTAAACAATCGAACATTGCTACATTTATTAGCTATTACTATTTGAGACAATGCTTCAATGCGAGTCTATCTTTTATAATATGTATCCATCTCATTCAAATTATTATTTATAACAGGTTTTGTCATATTGATTATTTTGGTTGGTCATGTGGAACAAAATAAATATGATTAAGCCAAATTCATATATTCGCTAAAATCTCATTTAGTGAAGCGTCTACAAACTCTTCATATAGTATTTAGTATTTGAGAATGCACTAATCTATTATTTGTTGAAAGTTAGCATGTGTAATGGGCCTCGTTTATTTTTTGAAAATTTTGAGGTGGACGGTTAATAATTTTCTTTAAAACGACATTCTTCCCTCTTCACCATATTAATTTCCCGTCAACATTGATTAGAATAAAAATTTGTTATATATGTGTTCAATCATGCGAAGCACTTTTTTGTAGGAAATTGAAACCAAGAAATGTTTTTCTATCAACTTCAGCTACGCAATAAAATCAAGTGAAGGAAGTTAATCCATCAATTGATGAATTATAATCTATTGAAAAAATGGAAGAAAAAGAAAAGGGATAGAAAATGGAGAAGGAAGAGGAGTTGAGCAAGTTAAAAAGGAAAAAGAAAAAAAAAAACAACCTTGCCCCATAGAAACGTATATTGCCCTTTTGTACGCTCCATGGAATTTTTGTAAAAATATCAAAAAAGTTATAAATTTATTGCATTCGTATCGATTTAGATGCAAACTTTTTAATTTAGCTAACTTAATTCTAAAATTCTTTATATCAATACCAATTCAATCAATTCAACCAATTTAAAAATGAGATCACCAATGTGGACGCCATATGTCCTACGTAACACAATTGGTGCTAATGTGAAACTTTTTAAATAAGTTTTTAAAATACATTTTTGATTTTTTTGATTTTATCCTTTTCCCTTTTTTTCATTCCATTTCCTTTGGCTTGTTGCCTATACTTGGCCACGGCCGATGACCGACCATGGGAGAAGGCTAGCTAGAGCTACCTTTGTCGACTCTTGCGAGGGCTGTAACCTATCGGACTAGGCAAGGGTTGCCCTCATTGAATTCGGCAAGGGCAAGGTTGACCCTTGCCTAGGCCACAAGGGTCCCGTCCTGGTTGGCCCTTGACATGGCCGATCGCCAGCATGGCTGACTATTGCCCACAGGCCAAAGGAAAGATAAGAGAAAATAAAAGAAAGAAAAAAGTAGATAAATGTTAATAAACATTTCTAAGGACAATTTAAAAATTATATGTGAACGTCATTGTCACCACATCAGACGACTGGCATCCACATCAATAATTTTAGACATAAATTGGTTGGATGGACTAAATCGGTATCGATATTAAATATTATAAGACAAATTGATTTAATTGAAATTTTTATGATTGAATTAATACAAACAAGTCTATAACTTTTTAATACTTTCCCTCATAATCTTTAATCACGTGGCTAAATGTCAACACAGTGTCGGTTAAAACCATCCCTTTTATATTCTTGTAAAGGTTTTGAGCCACGACAGCATTTTGTCTCGCTTTTAATCTTCAGATGTTGACATTAAGATGATCGAAACAATTCATCTTTATCTCATGATGGATCATCTTTAGGTTTATTGCTAGAAGGAACTATATTCTCCCTCAACAAGTAGAATGCGGGTTCGGAGTTGATTTCAATAATCGAATTCTACCATACATCAATCATTCAATTTTAGCGTGCAAACTATTTTTATACGAAAAGTAAACTCGATGAAAGCCTTCTTGCATTTGCTTTGAGCGGGACGCGATTACCACTAGCTACGCTGATTAGTTTATGTAATATATGGACTTACGACAAGAATGACGTGAAAAGTAACCGTGAACACTCGTGTAGAAGGGCTAGGTATTTAAGACATGCTATTACAATTTCTTAGTCCAAATCATCCTACTGTTCATAAAGGACCCAAAAAATAAAAAAAATCTTAATCGCACTATTACGTTGAAACTCGCGGCATGGGGTGGGTGACGAAAGGGTGGGAACGACGGGCGTGGCAGAGAACTTTATCAATGGCAGCCGTCCGTTCCTTAATCGGACGGCTGCCATTTTTCTTTAAAAAAAAAGAAGTGAAAAGGGGCGGGCTCCCTATTAAAGTGGGGTGCACCCCCTCTCTATCTAAATCCGGGTCCGGGAACGACGGTTATGCAAAAGGCCAAATCCGGGGCGAGATCAGGATAGGTGAGGAGCGCGTGAGGGGGCACGCGGGGGAGGGGCGCGTGGTTGCGGGGGGTGGGAGACTTTTGAGCGGGGAGGATAATGATGATACTTTCCTCGTCGGCTACTCTACCGCCACTCTTCTTTGTCCCTTGCTTCTCTCTCCCATCATCCGTTCCTTCGCATTTTGGTTAATCTCCTCTCCTCCGTTTACTTGCTTTCTTCTCTTCTCTTCTTTCCTTTTTTTCCCCCTTCTTTTCCCCTCCTTTGTTTTTTCACGCGTGGAAAGAGAAGACAGGGCACCCCCGCCGAAAGGAGAGAAAACACCCAAACACAACCGGACGACCCCCGCACACGTCATAAAACGCCGTTTCCCTCCACGGACCCGAACAAATACGGATAACCACTGAACCGTCTTCACGACTTAAACAGAACTCCCCCAAAATTTAGCAAGAGCCGACGCGCGGCTAAGGTCGCGAAAGCGCAACGGGAGGACCATATCATAACGCTCGGGTTTTCCGTAATACCGATCCATGGATTTAGGTCGCGCCGTCGCTTACTCTCTTTATGTCGATTTTCCCTTTTTTGTTAGGAAATTGGAATTCGAGAATCGCCCGTCGGATCGTCACGCGATTCGCGGTAGAAGATGGGTCGGCTAGTTTTTGGATACGGTCGAGAATTCTGTGCGGTGGAATCGTCAACCCATGTGGTTGAACGACATGGTTTCCATCACGATTTGTGGAGACTAGTGACGGAATGCTCGACTCATCCGAAATAACGAATAAAGAGAGAAAAGAGAAAGCGACTAAAATGCATGACGCGACGGGATGAATTGTTTAATATATATATATATATGTTTTTTTTTTTCACGCATCAATGTTTGTAGAAAAGCAATTTATTTTTTAGAAACTTCACGTAATTGCAAACCCGAACAGTACCCCCTTCCCCTCTCTCTCTCTCTCTCTCTCTCTCTCTCTGTGTATCTGTGTCTGGAAGAGGAAGTATCCGATTGTGTGCGGTGGAGACTCGTGCGTTCCTCGTCTCGGTTGCGGCAGCTCCTCTCTGCATCCCCTCCGCTCCATCTCGTCCCCTCTCCAATCCCCCTTCTCCAGTAATCTCTCTCGCTCGCCCTCCCTCTACCCGACCATTCTGCAGGGGGCTCGTGTGGGCGGGGCGGGGCGCCCGCGTTTGGTTTTTCTCCGGAATTGCGTTTCCTTCCTTCGATTTGTTCCCGGCGCGTCTTCTCTTCCGGTCCCGTTCGCGATCCCAATTCCGGCGTCTCCCCTGTTTCGAGGCTCGATTCTCGTCCCGGGGTCGGAATTCCCTCGTTTCCCGCTTTCGCTTTCTTCGGTCGTGGGGAATGTTCTTTGAGGCTGCGGAGTCTGGCGCCGGTTGTAGTGGAATTTGGTGGTTTCCCGGTGAGCTGACTGCTTTTTGGCTGTGGAATTTAGGGTTTCTTTTACCCTCGCTTGTCTGGATTTTGGGGGATGCTTTCCTGGTTCGTTGTTGTTTCTGTCTCTTGTCATATCTAGCTCGTGCTTTCATTTCAGGGTTGCTGTGATATTTTCCTGCGGCCTAATGTCCCAGGTCGTGCTGAAACCAACGCTGCGCCATGCGAAATGCATTGATAGTTAGGGTTTTGCGTTGTTGCCAGCCTATGTGTTTAGGCTATTTCAATGTGTGGATATGTCCCCACTCGTGTTTCTTCCTCGGGGAAGAACTGATGGGTAGAAATGGAGCCGGTATGTAGAATTCCTTGTGGTTGTGTTCTTGTTGGTGGTGTTTTCTTTTATGCTTGAGGTTGATTTTGGATTAAGAATTCGGCCAACAAACGTAGAAGAGGGAAGACGATTTCCCGCCTTTCCCTGCTGGAAGTGAAGAGGCTGTCCATACAGTATTGCATGGGTAATAAACTGGGGAGGAGGAGACAGGTAGTGGATGAGAAATATACTAGGCCTCAAGGGCTGTACCATCATAAAGATGTCGACATTAAGAGGCTGAGGAAACTCATTCTTGAATCCAAGCTTGCTCCATGCTATCCGGGCGACGAAGAAAGCACGTGCGATCTTGAAGAATGCCCAATTTGCTTCTTGGTTAGTCTTCTTCCATTCCCCTGAATCGCTGCTGTTGATAAATCGTGCAATTTTAGTTTCTTTACCCCTGTTTGCTTGGTGAAATGATGAAGACTTCGCACTGGGAGTGACCTTCTCCATGCAATCTTCACTTTGGGGGTCCTCTAGATACGGGAAAGAATATAAGCTTGATATGAAGTGAGAAGACATTCTATATGTCGGCCTTTCTTTGTCTTGCCTCAATTTCTTATTGATCCTATGAGTGATGAGGCAAATGCTTTTTTGGAGATAATTGTTTGTACTCCAGAGACATGTTGGCAGACGCTAATTCTGCATTTCTTATTGTTCCGTTCTTTGCAGTACTACCCTAGCCTTAACCGATCCAGATGTTGCACAAAAGGCATTTGTACAGGTAAATGTCTGGTAACTGTTGCATTTTGCATCGGGTTATTGTCAGCTGATAGTGACGCGATTCCTCTTCTGTGTACCAGAGTGTTTTCTGCAAATGAAGGTTCCCAACTCAACTCGCCCTACGCCGTATCCTTCAATCTTAACCTTCTTACCTGCAAAATGTTTTCACTGACAGTCTATGAACCTGCGAATATGATCTTTTTCAATTTTATTTCCATCTTGTTCCGATTGTTCTTCTTAATGATGTAAGGTGCCCATTTTGCAAAACTTCAAATTATGCAGTGGAATATCGGGGTGTGAAAACAAAGGAGGAAAAGGGCATCGAGCAAATTGTAAGATATGCTTCTCATGCTTCGACTGCATTTCTTACCGTAAATGTGGGACTGATCTGGTGATTATAAACAATTCAATCCTCTGTGTAGGAAGAACAGCGTGTAATTGAAGCAAAGATCAGGATGCGGCAGAAGGAAGTCCAGGATGAGGAGGAGCGGATGCTGAAGAGACAAGATTTAAGTTCTTCAAGCAGAACTATGGGACCCGTTGAGGTTGATCATGGCTCGGTTGGAGGTACATTATTATTGGAATTTGAACTCTTATCTTTCATGTCGTGCATTTACTTCCAAGAGTGTCACTAAGTGTTCATTTTGTTGCAGTTCTATCCGGGAGATCTCCTGTAGATGAAGAAGAAATTGTTTCTGCTGATCAGTCTTATTCTACTTCGAGAAGTAGACAACCTCCCCATCTAAGGACAAACAGGTAAGGGTTAATCTTAACTCCTTATTCTATTTCCTGACGTTATTGGATGCCTGCCAAAGAATCTTGTGTTGAAAATGACGTGCGAGGGTTAGTTAACCTTATTGGGCAAATTGCTATATATCTTAGTGTGAAGGGCCTCTGCATTGTTATCCTCCTTTGGAATTGATACTTGAATTGGTGATAGCTGTTAATTTATTCTGTCTATAGCGGCTTCTCTTACAAGTACATAAATATACGCCCCGTTTCCCTCATCCCAAAGAAAAAAAGAAAGAAAGAAAGTAAATCTAAATAAAGAACAGAAGAGAATTGAGGAAAAAAGAAATGTCCGGAGCCTCAAGGGGCTCCTTGGCTGTAATCGTGGATCTCTATCTGATCTTGATGAAACCTTCAAGGATGTGATCATTAGACTACATTGCTTGGAAAATACCAAGACTGAGAATCGCAACTATCATATTTGTATCTAGTTCAGTTACTTGATCTCAAAGGAAAAAAATTATAATTCTTAGTGTTCAGTTATAATGAGCACAATTCTATTGCTTACAGCTACCCCAGTTCTTTTTCCTCTCGGGTGTGAAGATATCAGTTGGTTGTCATTGAAGAACAATTAATGCCACTATTGTTCACAGATAGGCAGCTCTCCACAACAGCTTTGTCTGTCTTGAGATGCCTTGTTGTGAAAGTCATACTTTAGTGGTGGGCTCTGACTGTTTGGCATGCATTTGCATTAGTAAGAAAATATGGTATATACATATTCTAAGGATCTTACTAAAAAACAATCTCTTCATTTTGTATACCGTCATTTTGGCAGTCAAATCTGTATGCTCACTGTATCATTTGCAGGGATGATGAGTTTGATCTGGATCTCGAGGACATAATGGTTATGGAAGCAATCTGGCTTTCTATTCAGGTGATTTTTATAGCAATGATTTGTTGATATTGTGATTCTGTAGTTACCCATGGAAATTGTGCTAAAATGGGAATGAATTCGGATTTGGCTTTGTGGACATGGTATACCATCTTACCGCTGGGAAATGTATATTTCTAAAAGTAGATATGAAGAATGAGATGCTTTGCTTTCTTTTATATATATGTATGCTTTATGAGGTTTTTCTGGATTTATATCATCAAATGAGGTTGCTTTCTTTATGTGCTCTGGTAATTTTCTTAATGTGGTTATGCAGAAAAATCTTGTCACCTCCTAATACTGTCCAGTCAGTGTCCTTAAAGAAGACTAGATTTTGTTGTGCTGTGCTTGGCAATTATGTCATTTATTGTTCTCTGGTCCGGGAAGGTGTCGGAGCAATTTGAGTACTCTTGTTGTACAACCACTGGTATTTTTCGAGTATAAATGTTATTGTAAGATGATAACTTCTGAAAAGTGTTTGGATGCATGATGGGAACTCAGAACCTATATTTACTTGGGGTTGATTCACTTCATGGTTTCTAACTTTTGATAGCTATCTTATTTGATTTTGTTTCTCATGAAAGATGCTAGCATGCCATGTGAAAGCAATAGTTTATCTCTTGAGAGTCCCTAGTTTGTTGCTGCTGAAGTATGGAGGACCTATGATGTTGCACAAATCATACGGGGGCTATATTCATATGTGGAAGTGCGTGGAGCTCGCATTAAATGTGCCCTGTTATTAGTGCATTGCACTATGTCAATAACAGTGTGAGACTGTTCATAGAAATTACCATGTGTATTGTCAGTTTGTGATATTGGTTTTTCTCTTTATGGTTTTTGACGACTTGATTATTGGGAGCACATGCTTTAACTTGAAATTTCTCTATAGTGGCTTGAAATGAATAATGGAACTCATTGTTTGCTTTTTAGCATGACATTATTGCTATCAATCTGCTTATTCTTTTAAGCTGACTGGGGATTTTAGTGTTTTGTAAGAACCAAATCTGCAAACCATTTCTTTCATCATGCACGACATCTTGGTGCTTAGAGTAATCGAATTATTCCAGCTGATGCATTATTGTGCTGATGGTAAAAACAGGACAATGGCAAGCATAAACCCCGTGTGCATAGTGATGCTGCTCCTTCTGAACAGTATGTCACAGAAGACAACTGTGTTTCCCATGCCGCTGCTCCATTGGTGGGCTCTGCATCATCTCCATCTGGTGGACTTGCCTGTGCAATAGCTGCCCTTGCTGAGCGGCAACAGATGAGTGGAGAATCCTCCTTTAGCCACAATGCTGCTATGTCAACATACAATGAGCTTCCAAATGGTGGTCAGTTTTACGAAACTGCAGTACAGGATTCGGACAGTTATGTTGCCCCAGACGGTGGAACGGAACTTGTGCATGGGGGAGGGATTCCCATGGCAAGGGATGATGGTGAATGGAACATGGACCGTGGGTCTGAAGTTGCTGAAGCGGGGACCAGCTACGCTAGTTCTGATTCACCAGAAGATGTCGGTGGGGTTTCTGCTTTACCACAACCGAATGAAGTTGATGCGGGCTTTCAAAATCTTCCTGCTCCCATCGTTCCAGAGAGTTTTGAGGAGCAAGTGATGTTTGCGATGGCAGTTTCTCTGGCTGAGGCACGGGCTGTGACCAGTGGACCTGGGGTTACATGGCAGTAGTTCTTTGATTTTAGAATAGATCGGTTGTTGGTAGTTGATGTTTCTTGGACAGGCTGCTGGTCATGGCTATTTTTCTGCTGAGTCCCTCTGACGAGGAGGCCTCAAGGAGATGCTTGCTACTTGAGGAAGTTGAAAGGTATTCATCTCTCGTCCCTTCCATTCTCAATATACAAATGTAAAAGGAGAACCGATTGTTTTAGTTTAAGTGAAAGCTTGACAGTTATGCTTGTTGTAATAATCAGGTTTCCTCCATTGTTAAGTCTAATAGTAGCTCTAACAGAAGGCAGTGCGGTGGCAATCTTAAATAGCTATATTAGAAAACCCAATATGAACATGGTAGATAATCCTCGTGATCCTGTGCTAACGGGGTTGGATCACTTTTGGCCTCTTATCACCTGCCCATCAATGATTGGTGACGTGAAGATGTCGCTGAAAGTATCTTTACAAGGAAATTCCACCATGGCATAAACCATCCTTTCTGGCTACGGATTATATGTTAGCCCTATGTTTACAAATCAGAGCAGCGTAATATCATGATATGCCAAGATCCGGGGAGAGGACCGTAATGCAAATCTGCCCGTAGGATTGGCAGGAGTGGGCTGTTTTCTTTTTGAGTCCCAATATTTCGCCACAAATTACTTATGGGTGTCGTCCCATTTTTAATTTCCTCGAAAGGATGGACTACAAAATTTTTTGGTGAGCCCAAGAGATGAGGAGGGGCTTGCATCCGACATGGCGTGCAAGAAGCATGAAGCGGTTGCCTTCACGGCACTTATTCGAAGAGCACGATGTCGAGGGTTCGAATGATAGAAAGGGGGAATATAGCGACATCGAGAGCCCACTATATTGTTTGGCAAAAAAATCGGTCGTGGCGAACCCAAAAATAATACACATGAGCATCTTTGTTTGTTCCTTTGAGAGTAGAGTGAAAAAGAAAAGCTCCCGTTGGAGAGTCGAAAGGGCGATAGTAGACTTGCATTCAACTAGGTGGGCAAGGAGTTTGGAGCTCAGGCCCTTTTGGTAAGCTGTAGAGGGGCTTTGGCTTTTTATGATTTGCAGGCAAAATCCTCATTGGGGGAAATGGATAGATGTAGGAGAGAATTATTCATTGTGATACGGTCTTGATAAGCAACTAGATCGACTACAAATCATGCTTATGATTGAGACTCGTTCAAAGCAAGATCTTGGTCATTGTCTATCTTGATAAACAACTAGATCGACTACAAATCATGCTTGGGATTGAGACTCGTTCAAAGCAAGATCTTGGTCATTGTCTAACTTTGATCAACTCTTTTGATTTGTCCTGAGTAGTCATTCTAATCGTCTTCATTAGCTAGTCAACTTTTTCGAGGTCGTGGAAAGAGACGCTCCCTCGAGAGACCAGCGGAAGATGAAGGAACGACGTGGATGAGAACAACATTCACGTCTCAAAGTCGACATTGAGGGCCGAACTTAAGACAGTACATGTGGACGGTTGTACGAAATGGGAGGAGAGGTTTTGTCACACGAGGGTGTCAAAGATACGGGAGAGTAATGTCGAGGATTGAATGGTTGCCATCGGATCATGAACCCAATCAATTGCTCCAGTCTGTCGTGGGACATTGCACCCATTATTGGGCGTGGGGAGGGGAACACAGTTAAGAGCTCAGCGGGGTAGTAGTTGGAAGGGCCTCATGGTACTTGAATGTTCACCTCTCTCTCTCTCTCTCTCTCTCTCTCTCTCTCTCTCTCTCGTGCAAAAGGATTGATTTTGAACTATCACATGGCATGTCCTAATCTAGGAAAATCTGCGACGGTTGTGACCGTCTTCCTTTCACCACCGTGCAATCATTAAATTGACCAGCCTCACGTTCTCGTGACGAGCAAGAACCCCAGTGACCATCATTTTCTGACGGATACAGCACCTCTGCATGATAAAAGCTATGGGTGTTGTCGATCCCCCCATAGTCCCCGACCGCGAGAAACTAATGAAAATTATCAGTTGCTAATATGATTGGACTGAGTAATTCTTCTCTCGATCTGATTAATTTTCAAATGCGGAGTCCATTGTACATGAAGGTCATTATCCCGCATTAAAACCAGGCGTGTCTATGCATGATTCTCATGGAGAACTCATATAGGCACTTGATTTTTAGATACTCAACAAGCACATGCTTACGCTTCACTCAGTAAATACCTTTTTCGGTTCAAATATTTATCTAATATCATATAAAAGCGGCGTGATCAGAATCAATTTCCTTCTTTTTTAGATTTCGAAAAGAGATTTGAACGTGCATTATGCGCCAAAATTCAACACAGAGATGTGTCTGATGAGGGAGGAAATTAAAATGGTCATTTCAAAAGACAGTTTGCTGCTTAGCAGAGGCCCACAACCATCATTTTCAACCGGAAATTAACACCTACCGGTGTACGTCGATCATTATAGAAAAGAGAAGGAGAGAGAGAGGGGGAGTCGTTGGCTTGGAGAGACAAATAATAGGTGTATGATGATAATGTGTAAGCATGTGCATTATCAGCAATTATTAGCAAAGCAGAGCCGAGAACCGCAACCTTTTCCACCATATAATAAACCTTCTTGATTACTATAATCTATAAGGATGCGACTTGTCTTGGAATCTTGCGGTGTCTTGTACTTCCAGGGCAACCATTGAACACTTGAGTCAAACACAAGATCACTTTTGTAGCTGACTCCCGCTACGGACAAACCTTAGCTGCATTCAATAATATTTGCTCAGTGCCCAATTAATAGCATCGTATCAAGAAAGTAAAAAGGCATCATCATGATTCAATTTTAAAGTGATTATCTTGTTTAGCTACTGTTCTTATTTTGGCCTTTTGCAAAGGTAACCGTGGCTAACTGCCTTCATTCACCTCGCACCACCAGACTAAACGTGACAAAGCATCCGTCAAGCTCCCACAGTTTGAAATCTAGCTATGAGTTAATTTCAAACCACTCCTGTAATTTTTCTCCTTGTTTCTTCTGCGGTGGGGCTGGGTAGTCACAATGCTCAATATCTTCTTTGCCCGGTGATGAAGTACAATACTCTTGTCATTTTTCACTTGGTCATACGCAGGACTTGAGAATCGGGCTTGTTCCGTCGTTCCCACTCAAAAGGAGCCTCTTGCTTGAAATCTCAATCAAGATGGATAGAAGTGTCAATTGTATTTCAAATGTACGTTCGCCGTACTTTTCTTTCACATGGTCATCGTACTCATCATGGATCGAAGTGTCGTAAGAATTTCAATTAGACGGGAGTATACGAATGCATCCAACGAAAAAAAAGTTTTTCTTTTTTAGTTTTCTATTTCCGTTGTCTCTTGTTTTGTCTTGTGAGATTATGAGCGCGCACAAACGAATAGTAACTGCCCATGTACCGCTTTTTTTAAACAAAGATTAGAAAGTGTCAAGGAGATATAAAAATATGGGGCGTAAGAAGGGCGAGGGTTTAAACTTTGCAAATGAGCCGAGAGGGACAAGAGTAAAAAGTGTCAAAGAGGCAGGTGGGACTTTCGAGATTCATTTCGGTTGTGTATTTATTGTTAGACCTTTTTTTGAAATTCCCTCTTGTCCCCATCCTCCATAGAAAAAATCTCTCTTTTTATGTTTTTTTAACAGTTCCCCCCACTCGCTCTCTCTCTCTCTCTCTTCCCAGCTTTAATTCAAAACTTCAAAAGGAGCTTCTTTGTAGCTCGGAGAGCAAGCTGTGTTTACCAGAGCAATTCTTTACCGCCTAGTCCTGTGCTTCGAACGTAACTGTCACTTTATAAGCAACATCTGACCCTGTATTGTATTCGCAGCCTAATCTCTCTCTCTCTCTCGGTTTTATATTTTTCCAGACTGCATTTGTCGGAGAAGCATCCACTATCATGCTGTCCTTTTAGATTTCGATGGTCTGATACCACGAAAGAAAGCCCTTTTCTTTCGCCCCCTGCGATCTCGCTTCTTAGCACGGCAAAGGTAACATCTTTTTCTCTGTCGTTCATTTTTTCTGCCTCATTCTTTTCTTTCTCACGAGTTGTGCTGTTAGTCAGCTTGATCGATTCGTGCCTTAGGTATCATCTTCTGATATCGTGGGTTATTCTAAAAAAATGCTGCCTTTCGGGGACACACAGAGAAAATTCTGTTTTCACACTAAGCGTGTGCATGCATTGACCGAGCCACAGCCCACGGGGTAGTGATTTTTGGAGCTGTAATTTTCGTTAGCTTCATGATCTGAATGCCATCCAGCTCTGGCAACCTATGCACACTCCGCTCTGCTAGAAGAGTTTGCACTGAGGTGAATTTAGTGCATGTGACAGTTTTTTTCTTTTTTTCTTTTTTTGGGTAATTTTCTGGGGTTCTAAGTGTGGATCATCTGATTTGATCAAATACCCATTCTTGGATTAAGCTTTGTGAGTTTTAGATCTAGTTTAGCCAGTTGTAAGGCTATTTGGTTGTTCTAAGATATCCACTGAATCAACCCCGAAGTCCAAAATTGACTGCCCGTGGAAATTCTCTCGCTACAGAAAGGCGAGTAGTGGCGCGTCTGAATTACTTTTTTAGCATAAAGAATTTCTTTTATCATGGCGTGCTTTGCTACAGCATACATTTGCTTGCCTTTTTCTTGGAAAGTTGGGTCAATTTCTGGACTGAAAAGGGTGGTAGTTGCTTTGGTGATGGTAAAAGCGAATAAGATGTTCGAAGAAAGAGCCAAAACAAGCGGATGCCTTTTACACCTTCCCATAAAGGCCAACGCATCATCTCCTAGAAAATCTATGCAGGAATCATAAGGCCTTCTTCAGTCAAATTATGTAGAGCTTTTTTCTTGTTCCTCACTATTTGGACGAAAGATTAGAGTCTTTACTCTTGGTACCCCCAGCAAATGAGCTCCAGCAGGCTTCATTTCAGCTCGCAAGATGGTTCCGTTGAGCAGAGAATGGAGAATTTTTTTCCAGATCAGTCCTTGCTAGGCTCTGCAGTGAAGTTTTTCAGCCAGAATGGTTTCCGATTTTAGGAGATGGCGTTAGCTTGAAGGTCTAATTCCTCTTGGCGTTTGAAGAATTTCTTTTCACTTTTCGCATGGAGCAAAATTTTCTGCGTGCCATCTGTGTAGTTTTCTTTTCCTCTTTTTTCAGAATCAAACCAAGTAGCAGGTTAGAGAAGTTCAATCGATAGGACATGACTAACGCAGAAATCTGCCTTGGTTTTCTGATGAAGGGCCTGCCATCTGTCCTGCAGTCCTGTCCTGTGATTATATTGTCCATCACAAGTGAAAATTTTGTTTCTCTCTCTACATCTTACCCTCTGTTTTTCACATCTTTTCTCTTGGATCCCAACTGTTTATTTCGAGCAGGGCTCTTAATGCGACTTCCCACTGATTTCATTATCTTTTTACAGGTCAAGTGTTTCTTGTTGACCAATCATCTTTCTATTCCTTGCCCGAAGTTTCTTAAGTAAAAGACATGCCAAGACCAAGGTGAGCGAGCAAATCTGATGTCTTTATGAAGATACTTTAGTGTAACTTACGAGATTTTGATTTATTTTGTCATGATGGCATTTATTAAAATAAGCATGTACATAATACTAGATTCACTTATGATAGCTTGATCCACATGGCAGTTGCAAAATGCTCCAAACTCTGCTATTTTATTATCCACACGATCACTATAGGCACATTGTTATGTTGACTATGCCCACATATTCCAAAGCTTGTTTTTCTGAACTTTTACTCAGGACGTTTACCATTTTCCCCCCTTTTTTTTCAGCTTTCACAATTTGGCTTATAATTAATGCAGAACACTCAAAAACTTTCATAACATGACTGTGATTTTCTTAATTCTTTGTTACTTCAAAAATCTTTTTTCAGAGTCTTAGAGGGTATGGAGTTTTATTTCTTTAAAGCAAAGCCTCCACGTTCTGAGTCAAGTACAATATCCATTCTCACTGCAATCAAAACCTCTGTACATATTTATCTGTGCAGTTTTGTTAGGTCATAATTCGGTAGCTTGTTAGTACTTAAATGCGGGTTAACAGATTATAAGTGAGAGAGATGCACATAATTATGTCCTAAACGAAAGTTAACACAGATTTGATTGAGAAAGAGGATTGTATGGCAATTTCCATAGAATTGAAAAACGCAAGAGCACATTTTCTCCGTCACTACACCATATGGTTATAGATGTGATGGAGCATAGTCTTCAGCAATATGCTAAATTGAATTCATAGATAGTCCGTTTTGCGTGTTTCAGTGTCTGCTTTACTCAAATGATAACATGAGATTTTTTCTACTGTTTCACAAGATACTCGTGTTTTTAATCCAGCAGGGGGTCAGAAGTGCCTCAGAGGCAGTCTCCCAGAGGCTCACTTCAGCTCAGAACATCAAGCTCTGATTCTGATAACTCACACCATCGCCCCATCCCTGACCGAAGCCCTAAGCTAGGAGATCGCCGTTCCCCACGAGGTGCCCAATCTGATTCTGTTAATCAAAAGAAACTTGGAACTCGCATTGCAGATCTGGAATCTCAACTTGGCCAAGCTCAAGAAGAGCTTAAGCATCTGAAAGAGCAATTGGTCTCAGCTGAGGCTGCAAAGAAAGTAGCTCAAGAAAAGCTTGATAAGAAAAGCAAGACAAAGAGTGTGCCAGACTCGGTTGACATTCCAGAAAAGCGGCATGCAAAAGAAGTTCGAGAATCAAACAAGACAAAGAGCAACCCTTTAAATGATGTTCCTGATGACAACCAGCAGGAGACTGATGTCTTTGAAGTACCAGTCCAGAAGGTTGCTTTGGAGACTCAAGTAGAGGTTAGCCAACTGAACAGTAAAGTAGAGAAGGAAACAAAAGCAATCGACTTACCAGCAGAGCCATCTGTACTCATGGAGCCACCTTTGCACCTGCTCCAGTTGGCTGAGAAGGAGGATGAGATAAATTTACTTAAAGGTAAGTTATCAGAAAAGGAGAAGGAACTTGAAGTAGCTGGCCAACAAACTGACAACTTGAAAAAGCAACTAGACGAGGCAACAGCAACGATATCTTCTGCTCAGAGTAAAGAAGAAGAATTGGCCTCAAAGCTGAGTCAGCTAGAAGAGGAACTTAAAGCAAGCAAAGGAAACAGCATCCAGTTGAAGGAGAAATTAGAAGCTGCTGAGGGAGGTAAAGAAGAACTAGAAGAGGAGATGAAGAAGCTGAGGGTGCAGACCGAGCAGTGGAGGAAAGCAGCAGATGCGGCAGCTGCTGTTCTAGCTGGTGGTGTTGAAATGAATGGGAGAATTCCTGGAAGATGCGGCTCAATGGATAAGCATTTCGGAGGCATTTATGAGGTGCCGCGTGCGGGTTATGCTGGTTTTGTGGGGTCGCCAGGAAATATTGATGATCTAGACGATGGCTTTGGAGGTGGAAAGCGAAAGAACTCTGGTATCAGAATGTTTGGAGATCTGTGGAAGAAGAAGGGCCAGAAATGATCCATCACCTCTATCCTTCATTAACCTTAATTGGTTTTGGGGTCATTGACGGTGGAAAACGAGAAAAATAGGTGCCTGTTGGTCTTTTTGGGTTTGGAAGTACTAGTGCTCTTTTCTGTTCTCCTCTGCTAGGATAAGCGACATACTTTATGCATGTATATCTCTGGTATCGAAACTATATCTAAGCCATTATGGCACTGCTCAATTTGTTTGGGAGTTCTGACATGCGTCTCGATCGTTTGTTTTGTTTCTAAGGTGCAGCTTTGACTCACTGGCAGATATCTTTATCTGCAAGTTCAGATTCCTGCTGACTTGAGAAGGCCAATCGAGACTCTATAAGCATGGGAAAGAACGTATGCAAGTTTCATCCAAGGGAAATTCGAGAAAGTCGAACAATAATATAAGACCTCGATACCTTGGCAATCAACATGAGCAACTGTTTCCAGATGAAAACTTCAAATTCCATGTCTTAATATTTTTCAATCTTCAGTGCCCAAGGTCGTGTTTGACAGAATCCCGATCCAAGTATGATGTAATGCTGTTCTAGCATTCTGTCAGTTTGATTCTAGGCGACTAATCTCTCGCGATGAATGATTATGATTCCCACTGACTAAGGCCGCAAGTCCGTCATCTTACATGATGGGAATCCCAGCGATCATCACCCAGAGAACTGGTGGACAATTACTGGAGGCAAGTACTTTTTTTAAATTATCGTAGTTCAGTGGCCATGCAGTGGACACCAAACTGGCTCGTTCAAGAGGGGGAAAATTCGCTTACAAAACGAAGTGTTGACAATTTAACTAGCGACCCGGTTCAACTCTCTGGCTGGTATTTGCAAAAAACCTGGTCATGAATCCAACTATTAGATCAGTCCAGTGCCGGTGTTAAGAACAAAAAGCTCAATGTAAAATGCAGAGCTGAAAAGAAAGTATGTGGCCAGAAGAAAAAATTTAAGGAAAATCTTCAATGTGTATATAGACTTCACATTCACATTCCCTTCAATCAGAAAATTCCCGGCGAGCTCTAAAACCTTTCTACTAATACAGAGAGAATGAATTACATTATTTATACCTAATCCCATAATTCAGTCTTCATTATCACTACTTCCATAGCTTTGACACAAAGATTGTAGTCCAGTGCTCAGACCACCGTTCTTATCCGCTTCTTTTTTAGTGTCTTCAGATTTTGCTGAAGCATTGGAAGTTGAAGCAGCTTTCTTTACAACAGCAATTCGCACAGAAGAAGAATTGAATAACAATTTTCTCTCACTCTGGTCTCCTGAGCCAACAAAACTTCCTGATAACATAACAAAATAAATGGATCAGAGAATAATGAGACACTTAATTGCTTTGCAAACATTATGGATCCTTATGTAACAACCAAGAAATATCCATTTCTAATGGAAACAGAAAAACCATAAGTGTGATGGAACACGGAAACGTAACTGGAAAACTCGCAGAAACAACCACTATCACATAGCAAAAGTAACTTTCTAGAAGTCAAGTCTACATCCACAGGAAGAGTCTACACTTTAAAACAATCCAAAGCTCTTGCAGGAAAGGTAAGTGCCAAGCCTATCTACTCAAAATATCCATCATTCAGAGAGACAATAATACCATAAATCCCAACCAGGAGAGCTAATACAATCGAAGCAAACATGTTTGAAAAACATGACATACCTCTGTCATTTGATATGTCACTGGAAGTAGCTTTTGTCAAGGAATCCGTTGGCTTGTCCACAGATTGCTCAGACAATTTTCCCTTCTGCATTTCAAATCAAACAAGCATATAAGAAAGCTAGGCCCCAACAACAAAAGAAAGTTCCATATTAAATCAACAACTTATGCTTGTCTCAAATCCAAAAACCTAAAAAGATAACCCTAATAAATCACAGAAAGTAAAGGAAACAACTTGGTAATATGTGCTCTTAGGTAGAGGGAAGTTTTAAAGAAATTAGTTATTCTTTTGAGAAGCTTCAAGAAAGCACATGGAAGGCAATCTACACCATAAAGCATCTCTGCTTTTTTTGAATTGAGGTACTATCAGTCTAATTGACAGTGGATATACAATCAGCAAAGCAGTAAATCATGCCCTTCATCAAGAGCTGGAAATATATCCACATACTGGCAATTAAAGTACTCATTGTTTGCTTAAGGACTGGTTATTCACTGACTATGATATAAGAACTTGCTTAAAGGTCCTGAAACTTCTCAAGTAATTTATATTTCTCCTTAACCTTTGAAGTTGCTGATTCTTCAGGAACATGCAGATGAGTGATGATACAGGTGACACAGAATAAGCACATACAACGACATGGACTAAGCAAAGAAAATCATGCTATGCAGAACACTTTTCTAATGCAAGTAATCAAGACAATTGAAATTCAATACATTTAGGGTCAGGGATTGATGATCACAAAAATCAGAGCATCTAAAATAGAGTATCTTCAAAAGAGCTCCAATGTTTTGATCTATCCAGGGATTATTTGTATATTGAAGTGACATATACATCTTATAAGCCAAGACATGAGCACATTACTAAACAAATAACAGTTCAGCCAGAACTTATGCATAACACACCAATTCAATATCTAAGAGTGTTCTCAACATATTCCCATGCAACTGACAAGGAAGCAAATACACTGACAATTCAAGCGTTACTGACCTTGAGAGGACCGCTCACTGATTCGTCATAACCAGCAGAAGGTTGAGACAGATCTTCCTCATCCTCAGAATCTTCATCTTCGATCCTACGGACAAAATCTTTGGATGTCTACAAGGAACGACAAATAAAATCAATGAAAAATAGTCCAATAAAATGTAGAGAGATGAAAATAGAGGTTAAATTCTGAGAAATCAAATCCAAAAGGGTAGTTTAATACTAACGTGGAATACTATTGATTTAATAAGCGCTTCATCCTCTTCCTCCAATTTCTTTTCCTGTCATACTAAAAAAGTCAGGATAAGAATTCAACAACAAAATTCTCCAAAAGTAAAAGTTCTGACAATGAAACCATAGACAGTAACCATGAATGCAACCCAGCAGTAAGTACAAAGAGATAGAGAATGATGCTGTGAATTCTAAGCAGAATCAGTGCCCCTATAAAAGGACCTTTGGCACTTGGTCAACATATTCGACAAGAAGAAGCTCATATAAAGTCTCAACTCATACCTTTGCAGCAGATGTACTTTGTAAGGCCTCCAGCATTGCATCTACGCTCACAGTTGCATGTCGAGACTGAAAAAGCATTCACTCTCCAATTAGTATCACAAGAACATGGAAATAATAAATCATGACGGATTGTTCATACTCAAACAACAATGCTAAACTTACCCTCATGGATTTCATCTCATCGAGGGCGGCAAGAATATCCATTTCCCTTTTAGAGTCCAACGTTCTATTTTCCAAGGATTTCATGGCATCTCCCATCTCTTCGGCTTCCCTCTTCCTTTTCTCATTCTCCACCACCTGCACAAACCAAAGGCAAAAGTCACGCTCAATTCTTTCCAGAGTCCAACAAACCCAAGAGGCACAATCTTCTACCTCATCCTGCGCGCGCCAGGGCTCGAAATTCCTCGTCGCCCCAGACTCCACCACGTAATCCGAATTCTGCGGATCGGTCTTCATCGTGAGCTCAGCAGAGCACTTGGTGCACTTGAAGTAAAATCTGAATATCTGGATCCCCAGATACGTCTGCGAAACAAGAACAGGAAATGACAAAGTCAAACTCCACAGGTCAATAATCACAACTCCTTCGAAAAAACGGAAAAGAGGAATTGAAGCGCACTAACCTCGCCAATCACGTCCTCCTTCCTGGAATTGAACTTGGTCCCCTTGTAAATGTAATTCCCGCAGGTGTTGCACCGGATGCTCATCGGGAGCATCATCCGAACCTTGATCTGCTGATTTTTGGGCCTCCGAACCCTAGGCAGCTTCGAAGGATCAAAATCCGGAGGGTAATACTTGTTCAACACCTTCCGTTCTCCCATCTTCTTCTTCTCCTCCCAACTCCGAACCGCGCCGACGAGCGCGCGCTTTGTAGACGAGACAAGATCGCGGCCTCCCTCTCTCCCTCGGAACGATTGATCTCGCTGAGGTTTGGAAGAAGAAGAAGAAGAAGCGGGTGAAATTCGACAGAAGAAGCAGTGTCCGAGAGTTTCCCTTTCCGAGAAGTACGAAGTGGACCTGAACCGACCCGGGAAAACATGGGCTTTCGGTGCGGGTTTGGGCCTCTTCACTCAATTAAAAGACGAAGATGGAGCAGGTTCTTCAGGGATTTTTGCGCTTCAAATTAGGAGGAAATTTCCCGACCAAAAACAAAAAATTTTAAAAATCAGGAGGAAATTACTATAAGCCACTTTTCTATCATGGGCCTCGTGGTCCGAGATCCACTAGGGGAGCTGGACACTCCGGCTGTCAATCTGGGCCCAATAAACACGTGACGAGAAGAGGAGGAGGATCCCCCACACGCCCGCACACATTGTCGCTCGTAGATTCATCCTCAAGTCAAAGAGATGGTACCCACGTAAGGGACAATACTTATTGCCTTTAACCGATAGAATTTTGAATTAGACACGAGGTGCATCTGGTCAAAAGGAAACTACTTTCGAAAATTCATATTCCGTCTTTTCGCATATATGGATGACGGAAGATTAGTCTATCTATAGATAGACGGCTTTCCTTTATCGTGATGGGATTTTCGGTGAAACAAACGCGTCTCGAGATTTGAATTGTCTAGTTCGTACTCGGCTTCTAGGGTCGGGATTTTGCTCCCCCTCTAGATTCTCTTGCGAGCGTGCTTCGCGCATATAAACAAATCACGGTTTTCTTTTGTGATTTTGATGGCGAGTAGGGCGCCTTTGATGTACGTTCTACAGAGACCGACATATGTCGAGCTGTAGGTGTGCTATCCTATCGGTCCGGCTTTGAATTTTCGATGCCACGTGGAGTTTTTCCCATATTTGTTGATGACAGCGTTACGTATATTTATACCAAAAAAAAAAAAAAAAGAGAAGCAAGGACGACTTAATCTATCATATACTTTCAAGAGCTAGATGAAGGTGGAGCGGCCGGCGCGGTCTCAATCTTGGGTGGCCAGATACTTGGCAAATTTTCCAAGTAAGACCGTCCATAAATACACAGTTATTGATAGTTATCCTGTCAAATCTCAGATCACGAGTGCGAATATTTTCAGACCCATTTGTGTATTGCCACACTTTAATACTCGGCGAAATGGGAGTGTGTTAGGATAATTAAATGTTAATCACGAATTCATCTGACATATGGAGCGACGATTAACGAAAACGTCCGTGATGCTATTGTCGATAACCCTCCAAAGGGGGATTCAATCTCATCATAGCCCGGCTCCAACTGGAGCAAACTTGGGTGGAGCATCCCAACGCGAGGAAGATGACAGGCGAGAGAGCCATCAGGGACCGCGACGGTGCAAGGAGCAAGGAAGCTTCTTGAGGTGGAAAGGTGGGCGGGCTGCTGGAACAACGCGGGAATGGAGGCGTCCAGACAGGCGTGGAGTCCCCCCCTCTTCTCCTTTTGACATGGGATCTTTTCATCGGGCTTTGACGCCGACCATTTTCGTTGAATGAAAGAAAGAGCGAGGGGAGTGGTCCCCCGTCGGACGAAGAAAAGAGGGGAGAGCCAGGAGATATTAATAAATGGTTTTCTCGATCATACTGTGTGCCCGTCCCAGACCTCCGCGACGCCCTCGTTTTTAATAGTGATTTCTCAGGTCCTAGATTTTGACCGGACCGGCGACCGAGAGACATCCTCTTTCCCCGAGTCTTTTTGCCGTATAATAAAGAAACTTGGGGGAGTGCTTCAGCGCCGGACGATGATGATGCCGATGACATGATGCTCGCATAAAGAATTGTGGAGGAAGGTACCTCGAAAACGAGATGTCGTGCGCATGTTTCGAGCGAGGAGGCTTTCCTAGACCCTAGACCACTTCCTCTTCTTCTCCTCTCTTTTTGCCCCCCCAAACAAACAGTGTCGGAAGAGGGTGTCGAGAGAACATACTTCTCGTTACTCCGACATCCACATGTGCAGCGTTCAAGAATTCAACAGCTGAGGACTGACTAATTCTTGACACAGTAGATTTGTCTATCTATAGTAATGGTAATAATCGTAATCTAGGAATCTGATGGTGTTGATGGACAGCCGGCGGTATAGGTGGTTTAGCCGGCGGTTTAGCCGGCCGGCGGTATCGGTAGTTGTGAGAAGAACGATTCTAATTTATTCCTCCAAGTGCAAATGTATTGTCTCCCAACATCTCGTGACTCGTTCTCTTTGACTTTAATTCAGGTGTAGGATCAATTCAACGAGAAGACACTCGATAATGGAATATATGGCAAAACCAGGGATAAATGAATAAGCTTTCTTTCAAATTTTGGCTGGAAAAAAAAAAAAGACCCTTTTCCAATTTCCAGTTTGTTTGAAAGGTGACTAATGACGGCGACTTCATTGAACAATACATATTACAAATATAGTGGCAGACCGTGGATACTAGTGATATTTGACAAGAAAAGTAATTTACATCGTTTGAACAAGAAAATAAAACTGCAAAAAAATATATAGATATATTACAGAGAGACAAACAGGAACCTAATGAAGATTGAAGCTACTCATCCAACCTCAAGCCCATTTTGGCTTACTTCTGGCGCTCCGAGCGACATCAAGAAGCAGCTACTCGCTGAAAATGCTCGAGCCTATTATCAGCCAACCTCGTGTTGTAAGCAGACTTCTTGTACTCGAACCATGTGAACTCCTTGTACAAGCTCTCTTTGCCCTTCATAAGGCACGGCAGTGGCGCTATCTTCTCGCTCAAGGGCGGTCCTCCGAAGTATATCATCGACAATCTGGCCTTGGAGCTGTTCGCCAGAACCCTGTGCCTCACGCTTTTGAATCGCCCGTTAGTCATCACCTGCGATCAGAGTCCCGGCCCTCGCGTCAGTGTACATTGACGGGTCAAAGGTCTCATCGTGAACAGAGGAAAAAGGGGATGGAGCAGGACGAGCCGACATAAATCTTTTTTCCCCTCGTTGTAAGAACTGTCAAGAGGTTTATCTGAGTTGTGACGGCCTTAATACTAGACTGAAAGTACAGATGGTGTTTCATGCAAAAGCGACCGCAAATAATTGGTGATCATTTTTTGGTCTAGGGTTGCTTTCTCCCTCGAGGACTGTCGGGCGTGTATCACAGAAATCTTGACATTGTGAAGATGACTTTAACGGCGACACATCCCTTGATACACACATTTTCAAGGGAACAGTGGTTTGTCCTTTCAATTCTTCTTAACTTATTAATCTCATTCAATGAATTGGCCTTTCAACTGATTAGAAAATGGTCATTCAAGAGTTGTACCTGTAAGGAATCACCAACATTGATGAAGAATGAATTTTGGTCAGGCGGAACAGAGACCCAAGTCCCGTCTTTCATGGATATTTGGAGTCCAGACGTGTTGTTCGATCTGAGAACAGATATGATTTGTGGGTCAGTGTGTTCACCGAATCCAATCATGTTCCTATCATCATAGGGTTGAAGCTCTGGGCACGGAGGATAGTGGTTGAGCCTGAAAACAGAGTCGCTCTGTTCATCCATCAGAAGTTTGCTGAAAATATTCCTCTGTTGAATCCTCAATCCGTCGGCCATCAACTCAAGAACCTCACACGCCATGTCCTTCACCGCCGATATATAATCACCCAAAGCAGAGCTGCAAAATGAGGAGATTTCAAGAAAGTTTTAGTCCTTGTCATAGTTAAACTTCGATTCCTATGAACAAGCGCATGAAGCTCCAGGTGCATGTATTGGGAATTCATACCGAAATCTATCGGGGTTTTCGTTAAAAACCGCCGGGAGCTTGTGGTAGTTGAAGTTGGGATTGGTCGTCATTAGGAGGTATTCGACCCAACCCACATCGCCGTTCCGGCCAATCTTCTTGTTGCCATAGCCGAACGGGTCAGCAGGACCTGCCCTTTCTTTCTCAGGAAGAGGCAAGGAGAAGAACTTGACGGCTTCTTCTTCCAATCTGGAGATGAAATCCAATGGGACGCAATGGTTGATGACCTTGAAGAAGCCAAACTCCTCGCAAGCCTTGATGATGAGGTTCTTGGAGTCCGGCTTCGAGAGGTCGACGATAGGGATTTGGTCAGAAGATAATGTGCTGCTGATGGGCCTGCAGTCGCTGACGTAGGGGAACTGTTCAGTTGCTGGGTTATACAAGACAGCCATTGTAGTGCTTTGTGTTTTGCTTCTAGTCTTTGAAGCGGCAACTAAAACCAAGGGACGCTAGAGATAGACGGAGAGAGAGAGAGAGAGAGAGAGGTGTTTGCTGATGGCAGGAGCATGGTTTATGACTCCATTTGGGCCTATTTATAACGGAGGGGAGAGGCGAGAGATCGTTTCGAAATTCTCTTCTTGAGCCTTGTGCAGAAAAAGATGGTGTCTGCTCCACGTAAGTGATAACTTGGAAGAACAACTGATTCGACGTGCGGATAAATAAATTAAGAAGGCCTATAAATCCCATGTCAAAAGTATGATAACAAAGAAAATAACTAAGTTCAGTGGATAATAGCACGACCGATGCACGTAACGGTTCCTTGTTTAGGTCATAAAGATTCTAAAAGCGAAACCTTTGAAAACCCAATTGGATTTGGTCCTTGCATATATTTAGCATTAGTTGCAAGGTCGAAAGTCAAAATTTCAACGATATAAGCAACAGAGTAAAAAGGGAAGAGGCCAAAAGTCAAAGCGGCGGTTGCTGAATACATGTTTATTCGACGTAGCTCAATCGTTCCTGGATAAAAAATAACGCTAGACATGTCGAAATCTATTCGCAAATTTGGATCCGTCGGACCTCGAGAGGCTCTCTCGACAAGCGGGTCGTGTTTGAAAACCAATCACGGTCCAAAGAGTCATTCAATAATAAAAAAAATTAGTCATGACAAGTCTAAGTTTCTTTCTTTTACAAAAAACCTATAGATATTATTATTATTAGGTGGAGAGAGATCTCATCATCAAGCGATGTCGAGATATTTTGGCGCACGCAGAGCGTAAGAAAATGAAAAGTAAAGAAAAAGAAAGAGGAGCTTTTGCTTATTGCCTGGGATAGTTTGGTTTTTGACTGCTAAATCTCCCTCGAGGTCGGCTGAGCGTAAGCCAAAGCGCAGCCGACCTCGAGGGAGAGGCAAGGAAGGAAAGCCCGGAGCAAGGAGATCCCCGGTCAAAGACTTTTTCCTCTCTTTGGGGTCGTAATTATTGGGGATTTTATTCCCCCCCCCCCCCCCCCACCCCCGTCAAAGACGAGGGATGGATGATGGGCTACGGTTCGTTCCGTCAAAAAAGAAGGTGTCACGTCGCTGAAATCCTCCCCCTTCTCATCGAGTGGAGGAAGAAGGCGAGAAGCAACCATCTCCTCAGGGTTTCCTACTGAAATTGCTGTGGTGCGGCCACGAGTGCCCCCCCGTTCTCATAATGTCCACCCATCTCCATTTGACTTCTTGTAGCGACACGTGACTCTTTAAGTCTTGACTCGTGAGTTCCCTCCAACCGAGTGCAAAATCTCTGAGTGATAGGAGACGGCACCCTGCTTTTGACCTTCCCCGCTTGGCTAGTCTGATCGATGGTGGTGTTGTGGATGGAATCTTAGGCAGGTTCGGCCTGAGCCCGGTCCGGTCAAATCATCTTGGCTGGTCTATAGCTCTCGCCATTATTGGGCGTCGCTTTTCCTACGTGTGCCTGCCCACTGGATAGAGAAGTGCAGAACAGGAGTGGTGGTGGGCAGGCGCAGCAGTGAGGAGGAGCAGGCAACGGTGGGCGCGTCCACCACCCCCCATCCATCTCCCCTGTTCAGAGGCTTTTCTGCTGATGCTGGGGCTCGTCCCGCACGTGCTGTCACCTCCCCCGCCACATCATCTTCTTTTCGAGGGGAGGGGGGCCCCCGCCCTCTTTTCCCCTGACGTGGCCTCCTCCTCTCTCTCTCTCTCTCCCCCCCCCCCCCCCCCCCCCCTCGAGTCGGTGGTTAATGAAGAGAGAACCGAATTACCTCTATAATCATGATCTTTGAGAATAGAGACGTTCCTCTTACGGCATACCTAACAAGTGTTTCTGGATCGCTCGCTTTCCGAACTTGTGTAGAGGAGAACAAATTTGAGCTCGTTTGATTTCAGCCGCTAAGACTGCGCATGATAACGTTTTAATTTCTTTCGATTTTTATTTTTTTATTCATTGAAATAAAAAAAGAACAGAAATTTCGTTTAATAACGTCAATTTATTTTTTTATTTTCGGGAATAGATTTGGGTTAAAAACAAGAAACAAAAAATCTTATTTTTTATTTTCGAAAACAATTTGAGAAATAAGTTTTTTTTCTTTTTTTTTTCTCTTGCAACCACCGCAGCCGCCACCTGCCGCTGTAGTAGCCGCCGCCGGTGGGCTGTGGGTGGCTAGTGACGGCAACAGGGGCTCGTTCTTGAGCATTAAAAATAATAATAAATTATGAATCGTACCAAACGCATTCCTATTCTTTTTTTTATTTCAAGGTTTAAATTTTATGTAATTACAAAACACCTTATTTTACTCAAAAAATGTTTCGGGGAGTAGAAATGAAAAAAAATATATTTCTAAAAAAAACTATTCCCGATGACAAAAGCGTTACCATTCGCATCCTAAAATCTTGTAAGTCCCACTTTATATCTATACCATCTAATGCTCTAAATGCATTACAATGCTTGCTCCGCGATAAGAACTCTTCTGGAATCACCGTTGCGACATCTGTAAACACAGCTTGTCATATCATTTGAGGTAAAGAGAGAATGTTTTTACGAATGCTCGTGATATATAAATTAATCATGCGGTATACCTAACAAGTGTCTTCGGACCGTTTCTAATTAAAACCCGCTAAAAATAGAAAAACTCGAGCTAGTTCGATTTCAGTCCTTAAGTCACGCATGGTGTCTACCTCATCCGAACGCTCTCAATGCACTGCAACGCTTGCTACATGCAAAGGACTCTCTTTTTAAAAGCGATTTCGATATCACGATTTCCGTAGAATGTGGCTCCTTGCCTCAAACCAACCTGATGTAGCTCGCGTGCGCTAGGGTCGACCTATAATTGCCTGTCTAGTTTATTTCTCTCTTTCCCTGTCTCGATTTTTAGGCATTCCTAAAGTAGTAGAGTTTACTTTGCTCCATTACATCAATCCACCCTCCTGATCACACTTACATTGACCGCGACGAGGGATTTTAATGTTAGGTTCGTTGTTAGGATGCGTGGGCGTGTGATGGTAATTCTATTTCTCAGCGTAATCTCAATCTATACTCTTAAAAATAGGAATGCGTTTGGTACGATGCACAATTTTTTTATTCTTTTTATTTTTTCTTTTACAACCTCCGCCGTTGCCACCATCCGACTTGTCGCTCGCCCGACCACCACCGATGAACGGATGGCCATGGGAGGGGGCGACGGACGGTGGACCGTGGGCAGCAACAGGTCGGTTGGCGGCGGCGGCGGTTAGGCCAACGGGGCCACGGCAAAAATAAAAAAATAAATTGATGTTGTCACATAAATTACTGTTTTTTTTATTTCGAAAAATAAAAAATAAAAACGTTGTCATGCGAACCTTTATCAATAGAGCGACAAGTGCGTGGCACGACGTGTTAAGATCGTACGACTTTCGTTAGCATGTACAGACTACAGGGATTGGAGATGTACTTGGGACCGTGAACGGCTGCATTCAATGGACTGGTAGGGGCCAGGCGGAGTGCTACAGCTTCTGCTCTCCTCCTCCTCCGTCAAATCTCTCCCCCCCTCCCCCCTCCTGCCTTCTCTTTCATCATCCGCGAAGCCATGGATCCAAAGGAGCCTCGTGTCGCGTCCCTTTTCTTTTCCAGAGTCCAGACCCCCCCATCTCCTCAATGGTTGGAAAATGATTTCACTATTATTCATGTGGTCACCACTCGTACATTCAACTCAATGGAAAACAGATGACCCCATCGAGTGGACCAGCGCGCGCAATTTTGGGGCATGGCAGGATGATGTGCGCCTCTCTCTCTCTCTCTCTCTCTCTCTCTTCCCATGACGTTCTTGAATTTGGGCGTGAAAACGGGGGACCAATCGTGAAGGCAGAGAAACCACCTTACAAAGGCACCGTGCGATTCTTCCGCAATCGAAATCGAGGAAATGTTGTATGATTCAACGTAGTCGTGCATGTCCCCGTTTGCAGCTTCGATTTTTCCTTTTTTAAGCACGAAGCGCTTGATGGGACGGGGGCTAAAAGTCCGTGGGGGCGGTGCCTGGACATGGAATTATTTACACTTCGATGTGTCCGATTAGATATCGGCAGACGTGAAATCGTTTATTTTCCAACCTTTTGACCGTGAAGAAGATGATGAGTGGCGGCAAACCGATTGCTGACAAACACCCAAAAACTTCATCCCCGCCCCCCACCAATGAATTCTTCTGACGTCCAGATACACGAACGATAGAAATGTCTACCGCACGTAGCCAACAGAGAATGCTGTCAACACAATCGCGTCCCTTTCGTTCCAACTGGGAAATGAAACCAATTTCCGTAGTGGAGCAATAACGCGCAGTTCCTAAGTCTAAGCACGTGGCCATCCTTGATCTGGTCCGAACAGAGTATTCTCTGGCAAGTCAAGCAAAACTACGATGTTGAAACATGGCCAGAAGGAGGGGAAGGAAGGTGAGAGGGGGGGGGGGGGGGGGGGGGGGGGCGCATTCTCGTGCCTTTGAAACTGAAATGATGCATACGGGAGAAAGCATTTGTCAATGGAGGACGAGAAAAGGATTGGGGAGAGGAACGTGGGGTTGACTGATGCGGACGGATGGGCTGTTGACTGATGCGATGGGAACGGTGAACTCTCCTTCAAAGCCCTACTGAAGAAAGATCGACATCGATCTTTAAAGGTCGATTCAGACAGCGCGTGAAGGAGATGAGGGCGCCCTTCTAGGGTCGTAGGAGTGCGCACGGAAAGACCTGCCTTCTGCTCTTGCCCCCGAATGTCTGCACCCACATTTTGATTACGGTCCCCTTGGTGCATTATTAGGGCACGGCTATGATTTTCCGGACAGCTTACGAGAGTCCAGTATCAGCGAACGCGTCAGCATGGAAAGTATGTCTGTTTAAATTAAAGGCGAGCAATTCCAAGTTCTCCCTTTGTCTCTAGAACTGCTCATCAGACCCTCGTGGCTTCTCCAACACGAAATCTGAAGCCTATCTTTTCACGCAGGTTTCCAGATTCAATAAGTTTCATTTGTATTTTTAATTTGACGATTATAATAATGAATCGTTTTTTTATGACGACGACTTATACGTAAGACGTGCGAAGAAAACGTGTTGGTTGAAATCAAAAGTGAGTAATTCCAAATTCTTTGCGGATTTTATCTAAAATTACTGGTCGAGCTTCTTATTATTTTAAATCTCGAAACCTAACCTACATAGAACCTGAAATTTGTCTTGTCACGAGTGTTAAGGTCTACTAGGTTTCACTAAGCGAATTACTACCTCTGATGGCGGTTTGTATTAGATACACGAAAAGTGTAAAGTATCAACAAATAAGAGTTTCCATCATGAATATTGTTAGTGACGAAAACTCGTAGTAATGATTATGGATTATGACGCATAACAATATATCAACTATCAACCAAAACATAAACTAATAAAAACATAAGATCTTTAAAGTTCCAAGTTCATGAACTAGGGACCTGGCAGTCGAAGTAGGTTTCTTGAATTTTGGAACCCCAAACCTATCATGCATATTTTGGAACCTGAAACCATGTTTGCCCCAAGTTTGAACGAAATAATTTTTGTTTTACGAATCGCTTTTCTAGACTTTTTTGTGCGTAGTCTGTCAAAAATGATCGATCAATGAAAAATCATTTACCATAAGAGAAAATATGAACGTTTTAAGCTAAGATGATGAATTTCCCTAACTTGAAAAGGGGACATCATTTTATCCTAAAAGTATTTTTCCTATGTCACGGAGCTTTTCCTGAAGTAAGTATATCCTGATGCTAATTCTATTAGGCGAGGGTTTAGTTTTGGTCTTCTAAGCGAAACGTCCTCTGTTGGCGTTTTTGTAGGTATTTGGAAAACAAAGACAAAGCGTGTATGATGTTATGCGTTGACGTTACTGTGCTTTTGAAGCGCCCCCTAGTACCTTTTTCCCGTTGAATTACAGCGAAACACTATCATAACCCCCAGAATTTGAAAAAAAAAACACATGGAAGACAAAGATCACTTCCGACTGATCCCCAGGCCGAGGATGTAAACCACGAAGACGACGTCCATAAGAAGTTGCTTTGGGGGTGCACGATCGAGCATGCCCGATGTTGTCAACGATCAGTACTTCGCTCAAAACAGTTGATGGGACTCGTTTCGGAGAGGATCGTGACCTCCGAACCAGATGTTGCTAATCGAACAGAATGAGAAACGAGGATGCTTTCGAGACACCAAATTTTCAAAAGGAACAGCTGCTTTTCAATGGTGCATTGTGACCGTGAAAGTCTTATGTATGTAGAGGCCTTCGCACGGAGCAGAGAGGTAGACGGGTCCGCGTTCCCACGATGCTGCGGGCAGATATTTTCCCGAAGGAGCACCTCACTTTCTCAGCGACAATCATCGAGCTGCAGAATTTCGCCCGAGGGAAAACAGCAGAGAAAACTTATTGCTCGGTCCATTCTTTTCTGGGTTGGAGACTCCGTAACAGTACGTAGACCCAAAAAGCAACTTTTGGTGCATGGTACCATCGCCGTGGTGCTTCGCATTGAACCGTGTTTTCAAGGGGTGTGCGAGGAGCAACGAGGCTAGAAAGGGACGTCAAGTACACACTCCCCTCTCCTCTTATCCTCTCTTCACCCACGCACGCACGCACGCACGCCCGCACGCAACAAATGTTGGCGCACGATGCCCGGAGATCTTTCGTGTCTACAAGGCTGGCGTGGACGCTCCTCAGATGTCTCTTAGCTTCACATCTTTCTCTGCATGCGAGAAATGATTGCATATTGCATAGTTCTTTCATCTGTGTGTTCGATTGACAGGGTTGACCGTTTCGGGGCACTTTGCATCGGCCACCCGTGAACAGGGCCGATAATAGAGAGTTGCATTCCCATCTATCTTTAAAGCTTCATTTCGTTTCGTGAAGGGAAAAATCTTATGAAAATTTTCTTCATTTTTCGACTTTTGGATCGTTTAGAAAAAAAAAATCAAGGGAAATTTTTTTTTTGTCAAAGATAAAGCTATGCTTAGTTTGAAGAAAAATGATATCTTCATTAAACAATTGAAAATCACATTTCAAAATATGACTAGGCGTCGATACTTGGACAAAAAATTCTACACTTAGGCACATAAAACCATAATGCCTAAGTCGTGGCATCTAGGACTCGGTATCCAATGCCTAGACTCAAGTCTAGTTAAGCCAGGCTTGAAATCTCGATGAGTATGTCTTGATCTCGATGTTCACCCCTGATCCATCGAGGTTAGTCTTGGTACCTCAATGCTTGTGCTCAAGTCCATCTATACTCTCCCTGAAGCCTTGGTGCTCACCCCTGAGTCCATTGAGGTGGGGCCCAAGGCTCAGGCACCTATAATCGAATTCGTGATGCCCAGGTTGGGGTCTATCGATGTCCAATCCGAGACTCTAGAGTCCCTACTTAGTTTCCCGGTTACTCATGCGCAAATTATTTGTGCCCAACTAATGTATGTCTATTTTAAAAAATAAAATCAAAATTTTCTTATCAAACTTAGAAAATATATTTTAATTCATTTTGGTGTTTCTGTCCAACGCCATAAAATATTGTCATTTTATTAGAAAATGCCTTTTTGGAAGACATTTTCCGCAAAATGCCGCACTTTAAAACAAACAAAGTTTTAGGAATTGTTCGTTTCACATAAAATATAACATTTATTGAAAAGAAATTTCCAGATGAAAATGACAATACTTTGGGGTGTTGGTTTGAAATTTATGAAAAATTATAAAAAGATAGATTTTTTTTTCTTTTCTCTCATTTTCTTTTTTTTCTATATTGACTGGTTGCTGGTCACAAGTCACTTTTAAATAAAAATAAAAATATTTAAAAATAAAGAAAAAAGATGAAAAATGTTTTCCACTTTCTAAAAAGTATAAAAAATTTTCTTGAATGTGTTTTTTTATATTGGTGAAAAATATTTTCCTTGACTATCTTATTTTTCATGAAACGAACGTTGGAAAATTCGAAAAAATATTTTTCGTGGAAATTATTTTTCACGAAACAAACGAAGCCTAAATAACGAAAAACTCTTCCAGTCATTCAGTTGATGGGTTTTAGAAATAGACCTTGTTCATACTTTCTTAATTTGCATGTGGCTGGAATCCATCGTTTATAACCTACTAATTAGAGACATCATCGAAGGAAATATCCTTTTGATTAAGGAAGCGGGAAAGTAAGTACAATCTTGGAGACAAAGCTTTACCTTTATCGAGAGAACCAGACGAAACCGTGGGGAAGGATGGGAGGGTCAGGAGAAAGATTTACACTCTTCCGAACAAAGGCTGGAAACGCACCATGAATTTGCTTCTGCTAGATCCTCTGGCCGGTCCACCCCCTTCCGTGGAGGTAGGGGTCTACCCTCCGACCTGCCCCATCCAAAATAAGGGAACATTGAACTCAGCCAAGTTGACTTTGTTATCAGCGTGTGTCCATATCCTATCCTCTACTTTTTAATGTGTTCCAGATTTCGTTTGGTTCAGCATTTAAAAAAAAAATAGTTATGTTTGATTCGATTTTTAAAATACTTAAGGAAGATGCAATTACATCTCTAATGTCTTTTAGGCCAATGGAGCTCAATAAGTGCATTGGGAAGTAACATTTTTCAGAATGCTACTTCTCCACCTCCGGCTACTCTCCCCTTCGCCGCTTTCCCACCTCCGATGACCCTCCCCCCCTCTGGTAACTCCCCCTCTCCGTCACCCCTCGACGACTTCGACTCCCCCTTGCAACCATTGCCTCGCCCCTGCCTTCGGCGGCTCTCCCCCTCTGTCGCCTCCCGACAACTCCAACTCCCCCCCCCCCCCCCAAATTGTTGCCTCCGGCAACTTCCTCCCTTTGCCACCTCCCCCCTTCGGCAAACCCCCCCCCCCCCCCCCACCCCTTGCCACCTCCCAACAACTCCAACTCCCCAAACACCGCCTCCCCCCAGTGCTGCCTACCACCTCCAATCCGAAAAAGAACTTAAAATTAGTTATAGAAAAAAGTTTCCAAATATATATTCACTAGATAATATTTTCTTAAAATTACATCTTAAAATGCTTTTTAATTGTATTTTACAAAATAATATTTATACTTCACCAAAACTCTTTAAGCTAAAGATATTTAGACTTTTCCAATGATTTGTCTTGAACATTGAACTAAATGCACCCTATTCGGGTTCGAGTCCCATCGGATCTCTTCCCTACATTTACTTGCCAACTCCAACAGGGGAAGCAGACGAAGGCCGCGGACGATGATGATCCTCCGTGTTACATCCGAGGCGAGGATCGGAGGAGGTCGATGCAAACAACCTCAGGTAGGGTCAAGAAATGATCTGCTAACTATCCCGTCAAAAGGAAAGCGAAGAGCCCACAATAATGGAGCCTCGCAACCACCGCTTAAAATATCATATGAAACCGCAACGTAGCGAGATGCCACCCCTCCCATAGTCCTGTCGCAGATAAACCAAAAAGATTTCCCCTCCTGCAATTACGTGATCCAGATTGAATCGAATGCCCCAATGGCGTCGACGCTCTGCTCAAGGCCCTCCAATAAGAGATTGCGTTCTCTTTTGCGAGATCAAGCGAGTCACATCTCGTGCCACGTTCTTGTACTTTGAAACACGAATCACTTTTTTATCTGTGGGGGGACGTGGCTGATGGGAAGAATAGGGTTTGTAATACAATATCCGATGTCCCCCACCCCCCCCCCCCCCCCCCTAAAAAAAAGAACAAGAGAGAGAGAGAGAGAGAGAGAGAGAGAGAGAGATGAAGTGTAGAGAAGGGTAGCTGTTGTTGGATAGAGAACCTTAGAATGCGACAACCTTGTTGATTTTGGTGCTAAAAGATTGAAAAGCTGGCTCACTGTCTCTTCTTTTTTATCACATGTCTAGGTCCTCCGCCTGGACTTCCCCATTCTCTGTAGGTGGGCTAGTTCCAACGCTTCAAAACCTGCCCAAGTGACAGGGACTCTAGTAATGTCGCAGGCTACGTTCTCATAGGCTGGCTAATCCGCCCTAAAGAATATATATATATATATAGCAAAGTCCGGCATTATTGACATCTAAGATCACATGGAGCCGAACATAAGCATAATAATTATTAGAAGAGAACCTCACATGACGTTGAACTCGGCCTAAGATCTACGAGAATCTTTTCTTTTTCCAAGCACAACACCGTCCATGGAAACGATTCTTGATGATTTGACAAAACATTGGTAATTTGGAATCCACTTAGTGGATGGTAGCCATGATGACTTAAAGTTTGGAAAACTATGATTTGCCGCTTCACGTCGAACAGGTGCTATCTTCGTTTCAATGAATGCGGATCTCGCACCGAAGGCATGCAAATTCAAACGCATGTCTATTGTCCATGGACCGTTCAAGGCCACGTCCCCATAATTTGTGAAAGGGGCGGTGTGAATGTTCCAAAGAGGGAACGTGAGGCGGAGGGATGCGAACGCTGAACGCACGAATCGGAACATCCGGGTTGTCTTGTCGTCGCGCCGGTCAGTCAAGGGCAGTGCTGATGAACGACAACGACAGACTGATTACGCCTTTCCCCTTTCCTATCCTCCTTTCTCCGTTCGGGCCAAGGGGAAAACGAGGAGATAAAAAAAAGGCGTTTGTCAAAAATGGCCGCGCGAGCACGTTCTGGAGGGTCCGCCCCCTTTCAAGACAAGCCTCTCTGCCCAACAATCTTTTTGCACATTTATCTCCTCGGGATAAACTCACTCTTCTCTATCTTATCCCAACTACACATGTAGAATGATGTCCCCCATGTCCTTTTCAAGTCTCTTCTCTATCCGCAGTTTCCCACATTTGTGACAGAAAGCTTTGGAACGTTATCCAGAACAAGAAGGAGAGCATGCCGCCCCCATCTATTTCGATTCGGAGTACGTTCGTTCTTCCCATATATAGACGGGGTGAGATGCCTACGAATTTGATTGCGAAAGATTAGAGAAAAGAAGTTGTCAAGACCCATCATTGCAATTGTGCTGAAACGTGACTGACTATTACGAAGATTAAGTTTCATGATCGATAGAATCATTAAGCAAGTGGCTACCCATTACGCTTTCTTTCCTCTCAAATAGAGCACCAATGATGGGCGGCCAACTTTTTCAATTATTGTCCCTATAATGTTCGAGAACCCCGTTTTTATGGGTTCTTGAAATCAAATGACACGATAATTTAAGTGAATTCTTTTAGGCCGCCGTCCTAATATTCGATGAGATTTGTCGCCCCCACAAACATGTTTCAGCTTTTCGGCTAATATCATATTCTCTTGCTGTCTCGTCTCGTGATGCCACGATTCCCCTGCTAATAGAATAAACTATGCGATGAGCCGGTGCTTTGTCGACTTTATTCCTTTCGAATTGAGAGGATAATGCAGCAGGGACGAAGGACCTCCTTTAATGTCCTTCCCTGGTCAAAAAGTCGCCATCGTCTTCGCCAAGAGGTACAGCCAGATGTTGATGATGAGCACGTTATGGGTCTTTGAGGTTGTCTGCGGTTGGATCATATAAAGAGAGATCTCGATTGTTCATTCACAACATTTATTTGACCACTTCGCAAGTGCCTGAATACCACGCTTTCTACTGTACCTTCATCACCAAGACGTTATCGAATGGTTTCTATAGTCCTCTTTGTTTAAAATCGAAGAGACAGCACTCTGACATGGACCCTTCACCCTCTTAAGAATAAATTCTCTTGGCCAAAACTTCTTCCTTGAGTTAAGATCAACACGCATGAGAGGGAGAGAGAGATGTGATTCCTAACCAGAAAAGGTAAAAAGAAAAAGCGTTTGGTTAAGCACGCAGTCGAATGGGGGTATACTTAATAGATTAGCCTTATCCAACCGCAGATCACTGCATCGGCAGCTTTTATCTCTTCACTGGACCAATAAAGTCGAGCTAGTGCCCTTGTGACACCATGGCCTGACCCCGTCTCTGCATGGAATCTGAAAGAGAGAGGGTACTCCAGAAATTGCCTCCAGATTTGACCGGTATTCTTGGAGGTCCTCTGTGGGGTACTCCTTGACCCGTTCATATTCCAACATCCAACAGTAGTGGTAAGCAAAATCGTGCATCAAGGAGTCCATTCTCTTACTCCTTATGGCGTCAAAGGCCTTAGTTAAAGCATAAATGGCCGTGGTGTAGGGGAAATCTCATCAATGCTAAACCAAAAAAATTATATGGGTAGACACGATGTGTCTGCCTAAGTGGGCAAGCATTCCTGTATCCACTTTTTTCTGAGCAAGATAACATTTATAGTTGAGTTGCCTAGAGATGGACTTCTCAGATTATACTGCCATACGAGTGAGAGCTACCAGCACTTGCATGACATGAACTAGGTGGCCGGCAGAAACACTAGAAGAGTGCCAGGAGATTGTATGCAAGAAAAAGGCCCATTGACATCCCACATTGTCTCCTCGATGCAAAGACCCACGTTTCCACCTGCGTCAATTCCCTTGTAATAGGGGCTAGTCTACAGTTGGAAAATCAAAAGGCCTGTAAGACGTGTAGTAATGTTGGAAAGAGGTAACCAACATCCTACTCTTTTCTGTGGAAACGATATTTATACATTCACACCATCATCTGAGTTGTTTTATATTAATACTATCATCCAGTTTATCGGTAGTCACTCTTAACTTGAATCTCGAAGTCAATGCTCAGAGGAAGCTTCAGTAGATTTGGCTTTAGTTTAACTCCGATCACTCGTCACTTATCAAGAAACGGATCTAAAGAAGTAAGTATACTGCTGACCCACTCGTCAGTGCATGACTGCTTTTGTATGATAGAGTTTCAACTCTCCCATACCCAGAAGTAATTTCTTGTGCTCACTCCATTGAATGTCAAAGAAACCATTATTTCAGATAAGGATTATGCGGGATGAAGCAGTTGCGGACTGTTATCATAAGAAAATATATAGAAAAAAAATTGTTTTCTTCTGAAAATCTGAAATGAACAGATTCTGCTTTGCAGATGACACTAAAAATGAAGAGCAGCTTCCATGCCAATTTAAGGAAGTAATTTCTAACATTGCTTCCTTTTGTGATGCGGTCATTTGGATTTAGAACAATGTCAACAAATTAGTGCACTCTTTGTAATGTTATAAAAATCTTGTCAGGCGCCCTCATGATCGCAACAAACAGGAAAATAAAAGTACGGCGATCAGCGCATTCAGATAACCAGTAAATTGATGCCAGCGGACGTGCGGCTCAACAGTACGGGTGAGAGGGGTGTAACGCGTCTTAACAAAAGTCCTCGGTAACTTTCTTCAGCATTTCTCAAGGTATAGCCCCAGTATCTGAAACCAAAAAAAAAACAGCAGATTCAATCAAAATAATCAAAACTTTTGTCTAAGAAATCCACAGCAGTGAGCACCCAGCTGACTAGAGTTTTCACAAGCCACAAGAGGCATTAGTTAATGATGGAATTCTGTAAACAATGGTGACAGACAGGACTCTTCCGGATAATCCTTAAATCAACAGTGCTCAAGAGAAGAAAGTAGACGCAGCATGATGAACAATAATTTCTACAGCCAACATGTATATACCCAGCAGTAACAAAGTAATATGATGTGTTGTGGCTGAAGATAATAAATTCTTTCAGATGACATGTCCGTGTTAATTGAAAGGAGAGTTCGATGTTAGGCCATGTCACGATATGCAGATCCTGCAAAAGTATCCAACCCAACAGCAATTTCGAAACTGGAAGAGGAACACTACTGTCCAGTGTCCAAGGCTATACCAAAACCATCCCCTATGACAAGCCATGATCCACGTTCTCCTTTCCATATTCGACATTTGATTCCCGTGCTATATGGTGAGCCACGTCATAAGTTGCATGAAGCCCAACCAAGAGATAGTAGAGTATCATCACAGCAGTGCATATGAGGAATCTCCAAAATGCTACAGAGCCCAGGGAACCAATCAAAAATATATTCATCCCAATTGACAACGACAGCAAGTATGGAACCAGGGGAACCCCCCATAGCTGGGGAGCACGCCGCTGTGGCAGCAAATGCATCCCTACAGTGCCCAAAAACCAACAAACAACAGCAACCATGTAACCAATCCATCCTCCAGTCTTTGAACCCCAAACTACCGTCCCTCCAATGCAAGAAGCGACTATAACAAAAAAAACAAACCAAAAACTTGCCGAGGTCGCTCTTTGGAGTATCGCCCTTAACGTAATACCGTCTCATCAGCAATGCAATAGCCACGAGCATAAAAATTAACAGTGTACTGAAGGAGAACACACTAGACAAGACATCCAAGCTAGAGAAGAATGCCACAACGGCACTAAGCACGGTGATCAATAGAGTGGCATTGATAGGAGTGCCGGTTTTCGGATGAACGAGAGCGAACCAGGGCGGGATCATATGAGCCCTGGCAATCTGAGTCATATACCGAGCTTGCCCAAGAGCCCCCACCAGCAAACTCGTGGTCATTCCCTTGAGGGCACAAATGCTGACGACATACTTAGCCCACTTCATGCCGATCCTCGAGAAAGCGACGGAGTAAGCCGCATCGCGGTCAATTTCGGTGTACTTCTGCATCATGGTCAGTGCCAGAGCCATCAAACAGTAAATCACGGTGATCACAGTCATCGAACCGGCCAAACCGATTGGGATGTCCCTGGACGGCTTCTTGGTCTCTTCAGCCATGGTCGCAACCATGTCAAACCCTGTGTAAGACCAGTACACGATAGCCGCGGCTTCGAAAACCCCACCCGCTCCTTGAGGGAAAAAGGGGACTAAATTCGACACATGCCCATGAGAGAACCCAATTGCTATGATAAGCACAATGACCCCAGCACTAATCACAGAACTGATCCAATTCAAGCAAGAGGCCTGCTTTGTCCCGGCCATCGCAATGCTATTAGCCACCACAAGCACCAACACAGCCATCGGGTCCAGAAGATTAAACCCCTCGGCCAAACCCTTGACGTGGAATCTCAAGAAATCAGGGTCGTTCTTAATCATGCTCGCGAAATAGGACGTCCAAGAACGACCCAAGCCTGCCGCGCCCACAATGGCCTCCAAAACAATATTGCCGGCAGCAATGAAAGCAATGAAATCGCCTAGTTCGATGCGCAAGTACGAGAAAGACCCACCTGCGACGGGGATTTCGACCGCGAACTCCGTGTAGCAGAAGGCGGAGAGCAATGCAGAGAGGCCCGAGATGGCGTAGGAGAGCACGATGGCGGGGCCGGCGTGGTCGTGGGCCTCCTGGCCGGTGATGACGAAGATGCCCGACCCGACGACGGAGCCGAAGCAGAGCCAGGTGAGGTCCCACCAGTTGAGGCAGCGTTTCATGTCATTCTCGCTCTCCTTCTTGAGCTCGACGAGCTCTTTGGACTGAGTCGACCGGTCGAGGACACGATCCCTGAGGCGAGGGAAGGTCTGAGAGAGGGCTTCCCAGTAGGAGGCGAAGTTGACGAAGGATTCCTCGGGGAAAAAGTCTTGCTTGCTCCACCTCCAGTAGCTCCTACGCTCTTGGTCCTGCCCATCCATGGCGGCGATCCACGGAAGGTTGGGGGAGGTTTGGACAGGATTCAGGAACAGGGGAGGATGGGCATTTGGTTTTTACCCCGATGGGCGTGACTCGAATTAAAACATAGAACGATGCTACGTTGGACCAGGAGCGAATCCGAACAGTGCCTTTCTTTCAAGGCTCAAGTACTTTCCACCCTTTCCCCCACTGGATTATTGGAGACAACAGTAACTTCCCACACCCAGGCAATTCCAAAAACTGCTCTCGATGAACTTACCCTATTTCTCAGTCAGATCGAAGACCCCTCAAGCAATTCTTCTCCTTTCGGCAAGCGTATCAAAAGTTTTCAAAGTTGACAAACCTATCATATCTTTCTGTGAACTTTTAATATTTCTTGATCAAGACTACTGAAACAATCATCGTACTCTTGGCGAGCGTATCAAGAGTCTTCAATGTTGACTTCCATCTTTTTTTATGCTTTTCATGTATAGAGGCCACAGCGCAGGAAAGTTATTGGATCGCACTAATTCCATTACTCTCTTTGCATCTTTTTGCGAAGATCTTTTTCTCCTTTTGCCCTTTCCACCTCTGGACAAGGATCGGGTAGTTCATCACGTTGTTCTCTTGCCCGCTTGAGGAGGTGTTTTAGGAGTCAGCCGTCGTGTTCAATGGCAACCAACTGTCGTTTCTGCAGAAGATGCCTTTCTAGCAAATTAGCTATTGAACTTGTTTTAGCAGAACTCACACCGACGTAAACGTGTGTAAGTTATGCACGAGTTCCTGGTCCAAAGTTACCTTCTTTACGTCATTTTCAGTTAATGAGAATTTGAAGGCAAATTTCTTAAATCGCCTGTCCCCCTCCGCATCCAGTAGACACGTGCACGTGTTAGCGGAGACTCTGATGTTAGGTCAAGGTGACCAAAGTTGAACGTGATTCATGGAGTCTCTGTCCAAATCGCGTCTTCCTCCGATCAACTTCCGTTTCAGCTCCGGTCTAGGGATGGGCTCCTCCTCCTCCTCGAGTCTCTGTCAAAGCCAGAGCATGTTCCCGCGCTTTACAGTCACGTACCTCGAAAGTTCTCAAGGTTCCTCCATTGCCTCCTGCACTCGGGCCAAATTGATTTCTTCTCTCTTTGATAGATAGATGATGATTGATGACACCTATGTTGTTGCAATTCAGAATTTGACGCAAATTTATGACAAAGAAGCACTGTAACAATTTCGAATTGAATGCTTTGTTTTTATCCTATCCACCGTAGAGAAGTTCCTGTCATATTAAGCCCGTCAAAATGGGTGAATCAAATCAAATAAAAAAATGATTCACTTGAACTCATGGTGACCTGTTTTTATACAAAAAAATTTGGCGACTCATATACCTGATCATTTCAAGATTCATGTTAGAAAAATTTCTCCTCAACTTATTGCCTTTAAAATGAGTCCACTGAGGTTGAGCCTAGATCTACAAAGGCCAGGCCCAAAACTTTGGTATCTATGCCCCAGCTCCCTAATGCTCAGGCTCTAGTTCATCTAGGTTAGGCTTAGGTCTATAGACGCCGAGAACGCATTTGGTAATATTTCTGTTTCTGAAAACATTTTTTGAACATAAATATTTTTGTGTTTCTACTTCATGGAATAATTTTTTTAGTAAAATAGAGTGTTTGGTAAAAGTATTCTTGAAATAAAAAAAGAATAGAAATGTGTTTGGTACAATTAATAATTTTTTTTATTTTTTCTCGTTTTTTATTCTTGTTCATGGGTGAATGATCGCCACCCGGTCGGCCCTGGTCAGACTGCAGCTGGAAATCGACGGCAGCGGGTGGGCAGCGGGCGACGACGGCGGGGTGGTCGGAGGCCACAAAGGTAAGAGAAAAAAAATGAAAAATAAAAAGTGCTTTTTAACAAATTATTTAAGAACAAAAAACAAGTTTTTTTTTTTGGTTTCTTGTTTTTTGTCCAAATGTGTTCACATGAACAAAAGTGCAAATAAACATGTTTCTGTTTTTTTTTATTGTTTCTCAGAACAAAAGAACATAAACATACATGTTTTTAAACAAAAACAAATAATGCCCCAAATAAGGGCCCCTAGTGCCCCATGCTTGATTTTTTAAGCCCAAGCTTGGATCCTTGAAGGATGGGCCTAGGTCAATTGAGACAAGGCACCAAACCTCGGTACTTGTGCTCAAAGCTATGGTGTGCAAGCCTGAGTCCATTGAGGCCAAGCATACTCTAAGCTTGTGCTTGGGTTCCTAACACTCACGCCTACATCCATTGAAGGATCTCGAGCCGAGCTTTTGTACGCCTAGGCTATACTCCCATACTACCTTTACTCAAGTCCCTAAAGTTTGAATAATTTTGAACATGTCATTTAAAAAAGGAAAAGATAAATCCCAAATCTACTTAGAGAACTAATCGGGGTTTTTACAAGTTAATGGTGAAGAATGCTCGGATGATAAAGACATTTAATTGTAAAAATGATTGACTAAATTGAAAAATAACCCGTTGAACTGGATATAATGTGTATATGGTGAATCATTTTCCTTCCTCCATCTCCTCTATTATTCCCAAATTCAAGACCAATCACCCCACCGAGCTGGTGGAGTTTCCAAGTGACTCGCCAAATAAGACTGCTGCGGCCATTGGCAAAGCTCGATCTTATACATGTGGAGGAGGGAGAGGATGAGGACGTGACATCCGAAATATTCCTGCATCAACTAATAACATATGTAAGAATACGTAGACTATAAATGTCACAAGAGGACGTTTCGAGATTACTAGCATTGTGTACATTTCGCACCCATAACTTTCGAGAGATGATTCCATTAGGGTTAAATTAATGAACATTTTCTCTTGGGTCGATCATTTAGAGCGGCGATGAAATATGTATTGCCATGTCGGTTGCTAATGGAGAACTTTGACACTATGTATTGGATAAGTGGTAGGTTGCCTATTTATTTTGTTGAGTAGTAGGTTTAAATTATTTTTCCGTATTATCAAAGTTCAAAACGAGCATTATTCTCCTTGTTTACGTATTCATTTACTTGATATCGAACAATTTGTCAAAATATTAATTTTGAAATCATATTATTAAGCCATTTGTGAAAATTCTATTTGACCACGTCACCTATATTTTTTATCCCATATTTTTAATCCAAAGTTTCATTACTTTTAGCCCATGAATATTTGATCTTATCCCTTTTTAACTCATGTAAGTCTTCCAACTTTTTTTAATCTATATACTTATCGGACAACTTTAACCTTCACAATTAGTTATGCAATTGGAGCTCCAAGTCACATTTCATCGGATTCGACACTATGTGACACATTTCAATCAATTTTTGAAATTCGTGGGACAAATTAACAAATGGTTAATATTACGAAAAATCTCAAATTTTACCCATTATGATATATTTACCCTAAATTTTTTTTGTAACATGAAAAATCACAAATTTTACAAACTGTGACATATTTACTTTAAACTTTTTTTATAACACAAAAAATTCAAAACTTTACATACTTTGACATGTTTACCACAAACTTTTTTTCTAAAAAAATAATTGACCGGCAAGGGCGGCAGGGGCTGGAAGGCCGCCGCCGCCCCAGCCCCCACCACCCTCGCCCGCTACTGGGGAGGGCTGGGCAAGGCCCGCCTTGCCCATATCTTGCGGAGCCAAACGTCGGCCCCCAATTTGTCTAAGCCAGAGCTCACCCGTGGCCGCTTGTTCGTGCAGGTTCCTCTGATCGATTCCATCCAGAAGACGAACTGGGCCGAAACGCATGATGGAAGAGGCATCGCGATTCAGCAAATCCACAGCCACAACAGAAGCGAGGAGGGTCGCGGGCGAGCCGATCTCTGCGGGGAGAAGACGAGGATCTTTGATTCGGGGAAGCACCGAGGCTCACCCCCTCATGTCTTCGAACAGTTCGGTCCTTCTCCAACCATCTCTCTCTCTCTCTCTCTCTCTCTCTCTCTCTCTCTCTCTCTCTCTCTCTCTCTAGAATTTCTGGTATCTTCAAAGATTCTGCGTGTGTGCAGGCGAGGGCCGTGGGAGCCCACGCGGCCGGCGAGGGCCGGGCGAGGCAGCCCCCTCGCCCACCCCGCTCCCTCTTTCCTGCCTATGCTTTTCTCACAAGAATTTAGCCAAGCACTTGGTGGGTGGTTTTCAAGCTTCGCTATTGGGCAGCTGCAGAGGTTTGCACGTGGCCGGCGAGGGCCAAGTTAGGGCCGCGGGGGTTGGGGAGGTCAATGCAGCCCTCCCGCGGCCAGCGAGCTCTAACGGCTGGCCGGCAAATTATTTTTTTAGAAAAAAAAAAGAGAAAAAGAAAAAGAAAAAAAGTTTGAAGTAAATATGTTATAATGTACAAAATTTGAGGTTTTTTGTGTTACAAAAAAAATTGGGGTAAATGTGTCATAATAGATAAAGTTTGAGATTTTTCGTGTCACAAAAAAAAATTGGGTTAAATGTGTTACAGTATGCAAAGTTTTGGGTTTTTCGTAATATTAACCCATTAAGAAAACTAAGGATGATCGACATCAAAACTCTTAAGTAATTTTGTTTGTTCCATTCGAAGAATAAAATAAATATTTATTAGAAAGTAGAAAGTTAAAGCCACTACTAGAAACATATTGCCTTTAAGTAATTTCACGGTAGGTTTTATTTTAAAATGTGGATCTTTGTCATAGTATTAAGTGCATTAAAAACATTGTCCAAAGAGTCATTAACATATAGTACGTTGACTAATATAGTTTAAAACCTTTTAATTGTATCAATTTAATTATAAATCTTTTAATAACTTGTTAATTTATTTATAAATCTTTCGGCTATGTTAATTTCGTCTTAAATCTTTTAACAATTTATCAGTTTAGTTAGAGATGATTGGTTCATTGAGCGGTTCAATTCTCTCTCAAAACTAGGATTAAGAGGGGATCGGACCAATTAATTATAGGATTAGACCGGACTGCACCAACCGATCCGGTCCGGTTCTCAAGCGATCTAATGGGACCAGGATGTGAGAAATTCACTCGCGCATAATCAAACTATAACGATATTAGACCAACGTTCTCCTTAACTTATAGACCACATAAATTTAACTTATGGAGAGTTCTCTCCCCAAAAAAAACATCCATTTTCATAGGTATCCAATGTTCAAAACCTGCATACATCAGCAAAATATATTGTCTATTATCATCCTAGCCTTCTATCAACAAAAGCCATCAACTTAAGGGCAAAGCAAAATTCATAAATAAATTGTTACAAGAAGAATGCTCGTCAGCAAATCCATTAGAGAAAATATATTATTATTTCCATTAACTGAGACAATGAAATACTATGATACAGCACACGTATGTGTGAAAATCTACATGATAAAATATGTCATGCTGGTATAAACTGTCTTAGCATAGAAAAAAGCTTTGATGATGTTGATTACTATGGCAAAGTCCACATAAATATTAATTACGAGCACATATCCTTGTTATGCTGCGAAGTCAGCTGATCATCTACGACTAACACATATCCCTACTCTGCTGCTCAATGAAATATGGGTGGTCCAATTCCACCCAGGAATGAAGAACTGGTTTCATTTTTTGGAACCGTAGATCGGACCATAAGTATGAAGAACTAAACCAATTCGGCTAATCTAGTTTGGTTCGGGTGGTCCATGAGTTGGGCGATCCTTTATACTTACCCCTAAATTTAGTCATTCCGTCTAATTTTGATAATAAAAAAAATGCTAACAATAGTCTAGCACATAGCTGTCCTATGTAATACGCTGACAATGACGTTGATAGTATTTGCAAATTAAAAAAAAAACTTTTTTCATTTTCATATTTTTCTTTTTTCCCTCTGCTGGCCGGCCTCATGAAAGAGCCACCCATGCCGAGGCCACCCAAGTTTTGGCTGGATGCCAACGATGTTCACCGGCCATCAACGAGGCCTCGTGATGGTTGGCAAAGGGGAAAAAGAAAGAGTTAAAAAAAAATTTACAAAATTGTCCAAATTACATAAGACGACTTGTGATGATTAGACCGCTAGGTCAGTAATTTATGATCAAAATTGATCGGAATGACAAAACTGATGAACTGATAAAAAGTTTAGAATTATATAAGAAAATAATCAAATATTTTAGGATTAAATTTACATAATTGAAAGATTTAAGACTGAATTAATTGCAATATAATAGAATTAGGATTTATTGGACAATTTTCCTCTTCTATCGACTCATAAACACGTTGCTCGTGTCAATGTCAAGAAATTCACAGCTTGTTTAACTCCTAATCTCTCTCTAAAGTGCCTTCTCTCGTTTGAAAGATAGGTTTTCGAAACTAAGAAATCGCGATGCAGACACTATCATTGGGCAAAAGTATCCAACCCAGCAGCAACGATTCCGAAACTGAATGGGGAATGCTCCTGTCCAGTGCCCAAGGCTACATCAGAACCATCTCCTATGACGAGCCATGATCCGCATCCTCCTTTCCATCCTCGACTTTTGATTCCTGCGCTGCATGGTGAGCCATGTCGTACGTTGCATGAAGCCCAATCAAGAGATAGTAGAGTATCATCACCGCGGTGCAGATGAAGAACCTCGCGAATGCTTCAGGGCCCAGCGAACCAATCAAAAATATGTTCATCCCAATCGACAACGACGGCAAATATGGGACCAGGGGAATCCCCCAGAGCTGCGGAGCACGCCGCTGCGGCAGCAAGTGCATTCCTAAAGTGCCCAAAACCCAAAGAACAACAGCGATCACGTAGCCAATCCATCCTCCAGTCTTTGAGGCCCAAACTGCTGTCCCTCCGATGCAGGAAGCCACTATGACAAACAGACAAACCAAAAACTTGCCAAGGTCGCTCTTTGGAGTCTCGCCCTTAACGTAGTACCGTCTCACCAGCAACGCAATGGCCATGAGCATAAAAATGAACAGCGTACTGAAGGACAGGACAGTAGACAAGACATCCAAGCTAGAGAAGAATGCCACAACAGCACTGAGCACGGTGATCAATAGAGTGGCATTGATAGGAGTGCCGGTTTTCGGGTGAACAAGAGCGAACCAGGGCGGGATCATGTGAGCCCTGGCAATCTGAGTCATATACCGAGCTTGCCCAAGAGCCCCCACCAGCAAACTCGTGGTCATTCCCTTGAGGGCACAAATGCTGACGACATACTTAGCCCACTTCATGCCGATCCTCGAGAAAGCGACGGAGTAAGCGGCATTGCGGTCAATGTCGGTGTACTTCTGCATCATGGTCAGTGCCAGAGCCATCAAACAGTAAATCACGGTGATCACAGTCATCGAACCGGCCAAACCGATTGGGATGTCCCTAGACGGCTTCTTGGTCTCTTCAGCCATGGTCGCAACCATGTCAAACCCTGTGTAAGACCAGTACACGATAGCCGCGGCTGCGAAAACCCCACTCGCTCCTTGAGGGAAAAAGGGGACTAAATTCGACACATGCCCATGAGAGAACCCAATTGCTATGATAAGCACAATGACCCCAGCACTAATCACAGAACTAACCCAATTCAAGCAGGAGGCCTGCTTTGTCCCGGCCATCGCAATGCTATTAGCCACCACAAGCACCACAACAGCCAGCGGGTCCAGAAGATTAAACCCCTCGGCCAAACCCTTGACGTGGAATCTAAAGAAATCAGGGTCGTTCTTGATCATGCTCGCGAAGTACGACGACCAAGAACGACCCAAGCCCGCCGCGCCCACGATGGCCTCCAAAAGAATATTGCCGGCCGCAATGAAAGCAATGAAATCGCCTAGTTCGATGCGCAAGTACGAGAAAGACCCACCTGCGACGGGGATTTCGACCGCGAACTCCGTGTAGCAGAAGGCGGAGAGCAATGCAGAGAGGCCCGAGATGGCGTAGGAGAGCACGATGGCGGGGCCGGCGTGGTCGTGGGCCTCCTGGCCGGTGATGACGAAGATGCCCGACCCGACGACGGAGCCGAAGCAGAGCCAGATGAGGTCCCACCAATTGAGGCAGCGTTTCATGTCATTCTCGCTCTCCTTCTTGAGCTCGACAAGCTCTTTGGACTGAGTCGACCGGTCGAGGATGCGATCCCTGAGTCGAGGGAAGGTCTGAGAGAGGGCTCCCCTGTAGGAGGCGAAGTTGACGAAGGATTCCTCGGGGAAAAAGTCTTGCTTGCTCCATCTCCAGTAGCCCCTGTGCTCTTGGTTCTGCGCATCCATGGTGGCGATCCCCGGAAGGTTGGGGAAGGATGGAGAGGATTCAGGAACCGGGGGCGATGCGCATTTGCTTTTGGGTCAAGACGGGCGGGAATCGAATTATCGTTCTTCTTCTGTGGAAGTTTGGATTCTGCGGAATCCCAGAAAATCAGGGGGCATGGCAACCGTGCGTGGGGGAGGGAGGTAATTCCGGCTCGGGATTCGAGCAGGCGCGGCTGCGTTGGACTCGGCTTGGCCGGTGTTTTCAGGAATGAGAGGGAGTGAATCTGGACAGTTCCATTCTTTAACGTAGTCCTCGACCAGATTCTTAAGTGAACCATACCGCCATTGCAACAGCAGATAGAGCTTCGGATCCAAAACAAAGTCAACGAGATCGACTCGTCTTCTGTAAGACATTATTATATACAGCGAGAGAAAGCTGGCATCGGTCTGATGATAGGCAGCAACTATTGATTGCACCCATGGGAAGCGAGATGACGGGCATGTGATTCCCAGATTTTTGCAGGCGTCCGTCTGTCCGAAGGGCGGCTGGCCAGCATCCATTATCTGTCAAATCTTTTTTTCCCCGCGCAGCCTCGATTGCCTATTGCGCTCGGGGAATTGATTTCTTTCCTCCCTTAGATGGATGATGGTGATGGTGATGATGCGATGACAACTATGTTGTCGCAACCGGAATTTCACGTGGGCACGTGACGAAAAGTTCAAGAAACGCGAGCAATTTCGAACCGATGGATTTCTTACTCGGTATAGAATGTGCATCAAATAGTCGAATCTTTTGAGCATGATTGGCATCCAAACTCCCACCCAATTTTGTTCGTATCTTTTAATTAATGGAGTAATTTTTTTCATTGAAAGAATAAAATTAAAGTAACGGTCACCCGTAGAAACGGATCAATTAGTCACTTCACGATAGATTTATATCTTTTTAACGCAAGTCAATGTCGCAATATTAAATATCATATCTTACCAACCGACTCATCGTCTTGTCATTCATATCAACATTACAAAATTCACGATTTGCTTAATTCCTAATGGCTCGGGAAAAGTTTCCATATATCTATATATAGCACGATATGTCATATTCTCTTGTTTAAGAGTTTAGTTGTAATAATTAACATTTCGTTATTCTGTGATTTGTTTTCTTTCCATCTACCATATGTTGAGATTGATAAGAATTAGTTTATACTAATAACAGACTCGGCAAAGATCCTTGCTTGATCTTTTTTTTTTTTGGAAAAAATCATCAAAAACTCCAAACTTTACCTCGTATGACACATTTACCATAAAAAATTTTTGTGACGCGAGAAATCCAAAACTTTGCCCACTGTGACACATTTAAAAAAAAAAGTATATATTTTTTTAAAAGAGCTTTGCCGGAGCTCGCCAGCCGCGGGCGAGGGCAACGGGGGCTGGACAAAATGTATTCCCCTTGGAAACAGTATAAGTCCTTTGTTCCAATTCAAGTAGAAAATCCAGTAGATTTAGTCAAATTGGCCGAGGTCGAAGCTTCTCTCCCAAGAGCTGACAAGCACTTTGTTCGACTTGCCTGCCCGCGTTAAACAGGTAGTTCACTTCTTCTTTTCTGTTCAACAGGAAAAAAAAAACTACTTTCTCATGTTGAGTTTCAAAGCTCGTTTGCAAGATATCAACTAATTCATTGAATGAATTAATTACCATTATTAAATTAACTCTTGCTTACTCGAATGCCAGGCCATATTCCAGCTCATTAAGTTCGTACCTCACTTCCTTTTATCTTTCGACCCTGTGGAGCAAGGCATATCAAAGCGTATCGAGGATGAGAACGAGAACGAATTGTCATTCTATGTTCTATATTCGTATCTTCCTTTTTATTTCTCTTTTTCGAGAAAAGGTCCCATCCTTCAATATCATGATTGGGTCGACCAGGGCAAATCATGAGTGAATAGAAAATCGAAAACGTACATAGCTATTCCAGCCGAAAATACTTGGAAGGCAGTCTTTGCCCATGTCTACCCCACCCAGCTGCGGGGGAGAGCCACACAGCCCCCATGGCCCTTGCCCATGGCCACAAGGGCCAGAGATGGCCTACTCTACCCAAACTCAACTCAAAATCCAACCATAATTGAAGGTTTTTCCGCACACGCCACATGTTCGACGAAATGCGCAAGTCTCCGTCTTCATCTTCATCGCAGCTCACTCACGCATTTTCGTCGAATAGATGGCGTGCGTGGGAAAACCTTCGACTCTGGTCGGATTTTGGGTGGAGTTTGGGCGTGGCAGGCCACGTCCAACTCTCGCGGGCCATGGGCAAGGGCTGGGGAGGCTGCTGCGGCCCTCCCTCGCGGCCAGGCGAGGGCCACCTCACCCAGATCTGAGCGGGGCAGCCCTCCTCGCCACCCTTGTCTGCAGCCGGTGAGGGCTTTGTCGCCCTCCGACGAGCTCTGGCGAGTCGGCAGCCGGCAGAGCTCGCCAGAGCTCCTTAAAAAAATAATTTTTTTAGTAAATGTGTCACATGGGCAAAAAATTGGGGTTTTTGGTATCACAAAAAAAGTTTGGGGTTAATGTGTTACAGTGGGCAAAGTTTGGGATTTTTCGTGTCACAAAAAAAATTTGAAATAAATGTGTCACACGGGGTAAAGTTTGGAGTTTTTGGTGGTTTTTCCCCATTTTTTTAAGACTCGTTGTGGAATAGATGGAGCTATTGCATATAGAAAAAAGAAAATGGAAAGAAAAAGGGATCTGGAATTTTCTTTCTTTAAAAAAAATCAAATTTTTTATAACTATCTGATTGACGACAAAGACATCACCCATTGATATTATCCGTGGATCCACTTTCAAGAAAAAGAAACAAATGGGGAAAAAGATACGTCCATTGTACAGCAGAAAGCACCCTCGCCCAAAAAAGAAAAAAAAGAAAAAACATAGAAGCAATCATTGTACAACAGGAATTTATCTTTTTTCCCCTTTTTTTGGGCAAGCAAAGAGTACGATGAAAACGATTTCATCGCCCGTAATAAGGCGAGGAGAATATCTTTCGTGGATTGTTTTGTTCTGCTGCAAAAACCAAAGCCATCGACTCGAGCGCGGATCACATGTTGGGCTAGTAGTCCCATAGATATTAAGACCTTATAATCTTTTACCATGAGATTGAAATATAATGATTCTCGATAATTGCGAGCTTCCATCTCCGAGAGAATTATAATTTCCCTTCTCGTTATGAGATTTTGGTAAGTTATCCCGTAACGTTTCGAATTTTGCAATTCGCCACTTGACCAATTTAGGCGAATTTTTCTCTTGTATCCAATTATGTTGCTGGTTTTGGAAGGCAATTTGACCCGTATCGTCTCTTTACATTAGAAAAATATATATATGAGAACTATTACAAAATATATATTTCGGAACCGTATACCAATATACGAGTAGAGTTGAATCGAGTCATATACTCATTAGAACTTTCCTCCACGAGCTCCAAGGCAACATTTGATCAGAATCAACTCTAGGGGACGCATTGCATTTGATTTCTAAAATTCACAACGCAAATTAAGAAAATCGAGGATTGTTGACGTCGAAACTCATTAGGGTTTGGTTTCTCTCATCCAGGGAATAGATTAGATATTTTTTATAAAATAAGAAAGCCGTGGTCATTAGTAATAATGTATCGCCTCAAGTCACTTCATGATAGATTTATATTCACGGATCTTTGTTGTAATAATAAATAACATTTCTTAATAACTTACTAACACGTCACTCGCGTCGGTATCAAGAGATTCGCGACTTATTTAACACCAAATCCATCCCTCTCTAGATATTTAGTATAGGCGGGAATCCAATTAAGAAATCGCGGCACGATTCTTTGCTAATTCTACATTGATTTCTTGTCTACCAGCTGTGTATATCGAGATCCATATTAGTCGAACGATATTAACTCATATAATGACCAAATTCAGCAATAATGCTTTGTTTATCCTCTTTTCCCCACTCAAGTCCAATCAGCTTTGCATAATGGGAAGAACTATTGCATAAAGACCCATAGAAAATGAGGGAAAAAAGCAAACATTGTACAATAGGAATTTCCTTTTACACTGCATTCAAAGATAAATTATATTGCCAAGATCCAAAAGAAAAAAAAACGATACGACATGAAAGTAATCGCAGTACAATGGGAATTTCTCCTTTTTCCTTTTCTTTTTGGCAAGCAGAAGGGATCCGGATTGTTTGAAAACGTGTCATGTCATCCTTGCCCCATGGCAGAGGGTACGATAAAACCTATTTCACCACTAGACTGGGGTAGAGGGAATATTTCACAAGTTGGCATGTTCTATTGTAAAAACAAAGCAATCAATTTGAGTACAAAGGCATGAGTCAAGCTATGGTCCCATAAGCACCGTGGCCTCACAATCTTTTATCGCGAGACGTAACATTTCAACCTTTTAACAGACTTTGTCTCGATAATTATGGTTTACTATTTTTGAGATAATTAAAAATTCCCTCTGGGATTTGGGATCATCACAAATTACCCCCAGCATGTTTCGTTTTTTGCAATTTGCCCCCTTGACTTTTTGAAATTCGTGGAAATTTCCTCCCCAACGTTGAGTTTTGACGAATTTCTTTCAATGACTGGTTATGAAAGATAAAAACTTTAGTTCAATACTCTCACATGCAGTATATTTTTGAATTATTCTTTTTATGTTTTTGTACGTACATTCTCATGTAACAACTTTGCCCTCCGCAATCAGTTAAGTGATTGGAGCTCCTAGCCGAATTTGGTTGGAATCGGCTCTGGGGGACACGTCGCAATCGATTTCCAAAGTTTAAGGGGCAAATTAAGGATAATCAAGGATAATTGACATCCAAACTCAGTTATCATTGACAAGTGCTGCTCCTGCTCTTACAAATAGAAATTCTTTTGTTCACTTGTTAAGTATTTATTAGAAGAGATGAAATTCATAGTCACCAGCAGAAACATATTAATTTAAGTCAGTTCATTATAGGTTCGTATTTTGTTACAGTACTAAATACTATCTCAAACTCATAAACATGTCATTCATGTCAATATTAAGAAATTCAAAATCAATTTAACTCATAATCAATCTCCCTCTCTCTTTCTCTAGTACAGGTAAGAATTTATCTCCTTCAAGAGACAGGTTTCAATAATTAAGTGATTGCGGTATATTGCTTTTTATTCCAAACTCTTGTATTTTTCATCGACTGTATATATTGACGCTGTTAAGAATTAAAACATATTAGTTCATCCCAAGTGGTGATATTTAGCTTTGGGCATGAGGTTTGACTCTCACGCTCAAGTTGCGTTCGGTTCAGCTTTGAAAATAAACTCTGGGGAAATACCGAAAGCCAGTACAATTTACTTTTAGCTTTTAGCATTCTTCAATGTCAATTTTCCACCTCAAACACACTCTTGATAAAGAGGCGTGATAAAAATCCGATAGAGAGAAAAGAGTTAGCATAGGACAAAAGAAGAAAGAAGAAGAACAGATTCGCCAATAATGGAAAGAAAAAAAGAGAGAGAACGAAAGCAGGAACTATTGCATAAAGACAAAAAAACAAAGGTAAGAAAAAAAAAAGATAAAAGAAAGGCACCCGTTGTACAAATCGGAATTTCCTTTTACATTGCTTAAAGGAGAAACTATTTCCCCTTGAGCCAAAAAAAGAAAAAAAAGGAAATGCAAAACATGAAAGCAATCATTGAGTAATAGGAATTTTAATCTCTTTCCTTTTCCTTTACAAAAATAAAGGGAACAGTATTTCACGGGTCCGATAAGTCACGGCCGGATCCCAGACGGTTGGGATTTTATAAAAAAAATCAAACAGATTATTTTTAATTTTTTTTCCAATATTCTGATTCAGATCGAATGGCTGAGGTAAGATTTATGCAATTATTGACTTAATTCAAGGATCCATTTAGCTGTCTCCTTCTATTGAAATTAAAAAATAAAAATCAACTCAAGCGTGAAACACATGTCGAGCTATAGTTCCATGGGAATCGCGGTCTTAGAAGGTTTGTCGTGGGATTTATATATAAGAAAATTCAACCGATGAATGTAGTCTAACATAAATAGCGGCGGGTTTTATTTTTGAGTGAATTATAGGTTTCCCCTAATTTTTGGAATCGAGGCAAGCTCCTCCATCCGATTTTTTTGAAAGTTGTGGCAATCCTTGGTGTCAAGACCCGCAGTGTTTTTTATTTCACATAGCTAATCATGTGATTGTTTAAGAAAGGCAAATTAATCAATATCACCTTTATACGGGAGAAAAATGTAAATACCACGCAAAAAATACATTTTCTGGCATTGACTTCGGTCAATGCTCGGTGGAATTGTAATCTCATGCTCTCACATATATTAGAACTCCGAATTATACTTTGAACTAGGACATGTATAAACTGATCACGACAAATCTACCCTTTGCGGCTGGTCATGTGCTACTGTGATTGGAGCTCCAAGCGAAATTTGGTTGGAATCAACTCTAGAGGAAGGTGGGGGGGGGGGGGGGGCGCATTGCAACAGGCTTGTAGAATTCATGGGGCAAATTACAAAAGTTTTGCATGTCGGGGGCAATTTGCGAGAACCCGAAAAGCTCGGGACAAATCTGCAATATGCCTTTTTATTTTGTTTGGATCCGATGTTAGAAATACGTGGAGAGTGAAATGACTACAACAACAAAACCTGAGATTTGCAGGAATTCTTTTTCCCCCCCCGCTTTTAAAAATTCGAGACAAAACGGGACAGAACCGAGACAACATTCGTCCCCTCTGGCGATCCCACCCGTACACGTGGCCCGCAGATGGGAATTATTGGGAAGAACATCCAACGATGGGCCCACGCCCATTTGAACACTGACTTACGCTGATTGTTTTCTTCCTTTTGAGTTTTGACCCACCGCGTCCCCCAAAATCAACCGAGAATTCCCCGATGAGCAAGTACGGGGACGTGTTGCCGCAGATCCGACGGTGCAAAACGAATCGAGGGCGCACCTTCAAGATCACCGCCGTGGGAGGGGTGGCAGTACACCGCGGTGGGCCCCGCCCTCCTGACAGTTAGCAGCGAATCAGGAACACCCACGTGGCCCGAGGAGTAAAGCAGCCCGTTTTCGAGTCCGAGTAACCGGACGTGAAAGAGCCCAAAGTCTCGAAAAGCAAGCTTGGCCTGTTGGGGGAGGGGGCCGTGAGGTGAAGCTGAAATTTTTACTTGTGCTGGTCTGGGTGTCTGCGCGAGTGTGAAGAGAGTTTGTGTTTTTCTCGGGGGGAAGTTCGTGTCTTTACCTTACCATCCGTGGAATCAAAGAATCTTTTGTTTTTCCTGCCTTGTCCTCCTTTTCCTTGTGAGGAAAGATTGAAGAAGCTCAAGAAGTTAGGACCCAGCTGGTGGGTTGTGCTCGGATTTTCTCTTCAGCTCATGAGGTACGACTCGGTGATTTCAGGATTAGAATCGTTTGGTGTGCTTCCGTGCTTGCGGTGGTCTTCCATGTTAGCCTCTTGGTATGAAGTCAAGCTTGGTCTTTTTGTGGGTCTTTTTGCCCCTTGAGAAAAATGGCAAACCTTGTTCCGGTTGAAAATGTTGGGTTTTTAGGGGGTTATGTTAGCAGTCCTTAGCTTCTCGTTTGGCGGAGATGTGCAGTCCTGAAACCTCAGGTCTTCTTTTGTGCCGGATTTGTAATGCTTTCTTAGGCCGCTGCACTGGCTGGGCACATATACTTAGTCAAGTTAGGGACTTTGGATGTTTTGGGTCTGAGATGCTATGCAGGTAGACGCCAAAATGGAAGCGGAAATCTCCATCATAGTCGTGGACTGGTCAGCGTGGTCGAAATGTCTCTCTAGATTTTCTGTTCTATTATCTCTAGGGACTCTCAGCTTACTCTGTGCATTTGGGCCTCTAGGTTCAAGGAAAGATCACTCCGCGCCCATTGTGCCAATCTAATAGCATTCTCCTTCCTATCCACCTCAGTATATTAATCAAGGCAAACTCCATTGTACTTACTATTCTATTCCTAAGGCTGGTAAGAAATGCTTGTTGCATTATAAAAGGAAACTATTGAGTAATTTCGAGTTTTTCGCCCACAGCCAGCATCCGACTTATGGTTTATACTCGTGGAGTCATTTGTGGTACATCCTTTGCACCTTAGGAGCAATTGTACACGAGGATTTAAAAGGGCATTGTCTCCTTTTCTGTTTCTTTTGAATACTTGTTGTTTGGCCGGCTTGCTCTGAATGATAACAGTCATGCGTGTGTCATTGTTGTCACTCTTTTGTAGAGGTATTATTATTGACTAATCAATGTTGCTACTCTTGTGTGTACTGAGAATCATGATTCCTAAAAACTCAACAGGTTTGGTTTGCAGAGCAGAGTTTTCCTTATCGAACTTCCATGTTAAGAATGTTGCGCTGGAGTAGTTGCAAAGATTAGCCCCAGATAGCTGGTTCAAATTAATTTTGGACATGAGTATGCTACTGGGACCATGCTTGAACCAAGGGCAGCTGATATTCCAATCTTGTTTCTTGTATTGGTCCTGCTTCCTTTGGCTGCTTACATTTTACTTGGGAAGTGGAGTGATTCTGCAAAGAAGAAAGAGAGGATAAGTTTGCTTGCTCAGCTTGCTGCCGAGGAAGCTTTCAAAGCTGAAGCTATGGCCGTGGCTGATGTTGTCCCTCTCGTGGCCTCCTCGAAAAATGGAACGCATCAATGTGTACGATGCTTTGGTCGAGCAACGACTCGCTGCTCCAGATGCAAGTCCGTTAGATATTGGTTAGTGACCCTGCAACTCACTCTCCTTGGCAGAAAAAAAGTGGTAACTATGGGAAAAAGTTAATTAAAATTTGCGAAGCAGGAAACACAATCCTCCAAAGGACTGCCATTCAAGTCTTCAAGGGCTGACAATTTTAGACACGAATTGACATGATTATAAGGCAAACCTGAAAGCGACATGGATTGTCATGAAATGACAGACATAAGTTTTATAGCATAATTTGCAATAAAATAGTGTTATCCAATTACACGACTTGTCATGATTATTATATGTGAACATGAATTGCCGCTGTCAAATGAGTTGACGAAACGGCTGTCGGTACTACCCTGATTGCATTTAAGTTTCGATTGTATGGTTGGATCTGCTAAATTTCTGCTTCTTTGGATGATAATCACTTACTTTAGACATATCTCTGTACAATTTCAGTGTATTTTACTCAGTTACTCCAGTGTTTGGTGTACAGATGGATTCTTTTCTTTTATGTTGCTAATTTATAGATGGAGGGTCATGAAGATAGAAAAGAATTGAGCATTCCCATTCATAATTGTGGAAATCTCTTAATTAAGATATTTTCTGTCGAGCAAAACTGCGGTCATTTAGTTGGACAGGATAAACTTATATTATGTGCAAAAAGGTTAACTCCAGAAACTGTGCATCTGCAATATCTATTGGTAGGAGTATTTGCACAACTAAGTCTTCCTTAAAATTCTTGCACGCAGTTCCGGTAAGTGTCAGATAATTCACTGGAGGCAAGTACATAACCAAGAATGTCAACCACTGGACATAACCTGGAACAATTCATATCCTCAGCGCTGCTTAATGGAAGATAATCCAGATGATCTAATGTACAATTCTGTGAGCAACGGTTCCTCAGCTTCTGTCTCTTGTTCTTCAATTGATGCATCTCAAGTCTCAGCATCAGGGAGGAAGAGTAAAGAGAAGCGAGCTTCACGTAAATTAAGCAGGGGAATATCAAGAAAAGATGATGGATGCAAATATGATTCCCTTGATGAAGTTAGTGCGAACTTGACTGATTGTTCATCCTCTTTCAATTCTTGCCCCCGAAAGGAGGCTTTTGTAAGGCACAAGGTCTCGTCTTTGGCGACAACTCTTTTTCCATTTGTATTATTCTTATGATGATCGGATTTCTTTACTATATGTTATTCTTCAATATGTGCAGGCAAATACCAATGGATCATTAGGGTCTGAAGGAGAAACTACTAGAAGGAGCAGCTTCAATTGCATGAATGGGTGTATCAATGGATATGCTGGTTTGACTCATAAAATTGAGGAGAACAGCAAGCGGGTGAGCCAACAAGAGAACTTGTCTAATGCAAGGGAGAATCATGGCAACTTCTTTTCTTCATCAGAACATGGGGTCAGTTCAAGTGAGAGATCCCCATACACTGTCGCAGGCAGTAGCAATGTCTGTGAAACTTCTAATGCTCAAACTGTGGAATTGGACTGTCAGTCTAAAGCGACAACAAGGGGCAGTGTTAAAGCAGAAAGGGCTTCGTTTTCTTTTGAGAGCAGTGTACCTAAACCACCAAATTCAACGACAGAAGCATCTGTCCCGCAATGCTTAGGAAGTGAGAGAAGGGAACAAGTCACAGGTGATTTGAGTTTGTTTAGATTATTGCTATTTGCAATCTTAAGCTTTTTATTGTTTATCCCCATGTCTTGAAGTAACTTCACTAGTGCTAGGGGTAATTGCTGCAGAAGGAACCAGTACTTCTGCTAATACTGGAATCACGAAGATGATGGATGTAAGGAAGCCAATGAAACTTAGCCAGTGGGATGCTTCAGAACATAATGGCGAGAGGCCGAAAAAATCCAAAGTTAGTAACAATTGAGTGCATTTTTCTTGCAAGATGAGGAAAAGAATGTCTCTTTAAAGTCTTTTTATTTTCTACTACAGATGCTATTTCCTTATGAAGAATTTGTAAGGTTCTTTCAGTATGAAGTTTTCAACTTGTCACCTAGGGGACTTATCAATTGCGGCAACAGGTGATTCTATTATACTTCTGCTTTTGGTTTCAGATTTGAATCATCAACTGGCTAGAGTCTAAGACTACGAAAGACCGCAACTTCTTGTGAAATGTGATTCTTTATGCAGATTGTTCTGATGCAATGAATTAAAGGCCAAAATACTAATGGAAAACTGCTTATTAGATGGTCTTTGTGCAATTGTTGTTCTATTTATCACTGTTGCTGTTCGAGCCGTAAAACTAATCAAGTTTTTTATCTTTTTGGTTATTGGCATCAGCATGAATGTCTTATATTCTTGTTTTCATATTTGATCCACAGTTGCTATGCCAATGCTGTGTTGCAGTGTTTGACATGTACAAAGCCTCTCACTATCTATTTGCTCCACAAAGAGCATTCAAGAGCCTGTAATTCCTTCTGTCCATACTTTTTGTAGTTAACTGATCGTTGCTTTCAACCAATTTGCATAGTTTCCTCTCGATTGTCATTATCTATCCTAGCATCTTTTATATGCATTCCAGGTTTTGGAAAAGAGTGGTGCCTTTTGTGTGAACTAGAGCAACATGTGACAATGCTGAGAGAAAGTGGTGCACCACTGTCTCCTAGCAGAATACTAGTGCACATGCGGAGTCTTAATCGCCATATTGGTGAAGGAAGTCAGGAAGATGCTCATGAATTTTTGAGGTATTTAAAGGGAACTTTTCGAGTTTGTAAGTGGACATTTGTAAAGATTTTGTGCTTGTTTTCTTGCAGCCATGATTCTTTAGAAGGAATTCTTAGAATTTCGGTTTTCAAATAAGTGAGAGAGGATATTGAATGGGGCCTACTCCAGAATTTCAATACGCTATACTTTTATGTCATTCTCTAGGCTTCTTGTCGCATCAATGCAGTCCATTTGCTTGGAGGGATTGGGTGGGGAGAAGAAGGTTGATCCAAGGTTGCAAGAAACAACATTCATTCAATATACATTTGGTGGGCGCCTCAGATCGAAGGTGATTGCCTGTCATTTTCCTTGCAAATGCTGCAGCAGCTCATTTTTTCTGCTTTTTCAATCTTTTCCCTGAAATCACGAAGAGTGAATGTCCTCTTTTCCAGGTCAAGTGTTTGAGATGTCATCACGAGTCAGAGCGATGTGAAAACATAATGGATCTCACGTTGGAGATATATGGTCCAGTTGAATCATTGGAAGATGCACTGACACAATTTACAACTCCAGAAGATCTGGATGGAGAGAACATGTACAGATGTGGAAGGTTAGATACCATTATTCAACAACTTGTAATGTGCATATATTTTGTTTGCCCATACTTACCATTATCTAAACATTTTGTGACAAGATGTGCTGCATATGTGCGAGCCAGAAAGCAGTTGAGTGTACATGAGGCACCCAATATCCTGACTATTGTGTTGAAGAGGTTCCAGGTAGCATTTTTTATTGTGAAATGGGTGCTTTGACAAGTTGTTTAACTCATCAATGTTAAGATGCTGGGCTCAAGATACAGCTTAGATAGTTATGTTGCTTAGATAGTGTATCAAGCTTTTTTGCAAAGAGAAATAGGAAATGGCCTACTTTCTGCTAAAAAGAATGTATTGGACTCGTATTTCTTTAGATACTTTTTATAGATGCGCGGTCAAGAATGTAGAGGAGGTAGGATGGGCAGTTGCAGTTGACTGGACATCCAGGGGTAAAGCACTGTTTTGGTGTGGGCCACGGAGCGGTATCAAATCAAGTACCTAGGTGATGTAAATATGATTGATGTGGCTTCAAGTGGTGGAAATGAAAAGATAGATTTCAGATAATATGTGCTAATCATATAATTCTTGCTAACGAGTTGAGTTGCCTTCTCTCTTTGAGGCGAGTGAACTGATCCAATAGATCATGCCTCTCTTCTGCAGGAAGGAAGATATGGGAAAATAACTAAGTGCATTACTTTTCCTGAAATGCTGGATATGATTCCATACATGACAGGAAAAGGCGACATGCCTCCACTTTACATGCTTTATGCTGTAGTTGTCCATCTGGATAATCAGAATGCATCTTTTTCCGGACATTATGTATCTTATGTGAGAAATTTGCGGGGCAGTTGGTTCAGGATAGACGACACTGAGGTAACATCTCTAAACATCTGTTACTTGATTGGAGGTTTTGAGATTGAAGTTCATTTGATAAAGATGCTACTTGTGTAAACTTTTTCTTCTCAACGCAGCCCTAATATATAGGGCAAAAAAAAAAAAAAAAAAAAAAAGAACTCAGCGCCAAAACCTGCAGTCCCTTTCACCCTGGAAATCAACTTTCAAGAAAAGAGAGCAGTCCTTCGCATTAAAAAACCTGTGAAGCAAAGGGAGGGCTAATGAATTCAAAACAAATGATTACTGATTTTTCACTAGGACATGGCCCATTGTGACCGTAAAAATGTTTAAATTTGTAAAATTCCATAGTAGGTTGTGACTTTCCTGGAATATTAGGAAGTCTAGGAGGGGTATTGCATGGAAATACGCTACTGACGCGAGTGAAGTGGTTCATACATCTTCTATGTTTCCGATAGTGCATGATTAAAGCTGGTCTTGACCCCATTGATGCTGGCTCATACAAGGAGCTGCAAGAGAGTTGCCTAAATATCTTATATAAGTGGACAGAAAGATCCCTGACTTGCATGTAGTTGTAACTCTCTCTTGCATCCACGCCAAGGCCACTCTAATTTGGGTTGAAATTGCAAATGCTCCTTGTCTGGAAGCATCTTGTGTCTTACTGGGCATGTAAATAACTTTATTTCTTGCACGATTTGGTTCACCTATCATTTATCGCTGCTTATTTCTACCATTTAACTCGAAGCGCATTATGGTACAGTTAAGTCAAAAGAAGAAAGATCAAGATGAGATTAATGTGTTCCCCCAATCTAAGCTAGACTTGATTATCTTGTAAGGTCTCTTTTTCCTTTTAAGTTTATTTTTGAAAAGCAATCTTTGTGTCAAAAACAGGTTCGACTTGTACCAATGAGCCATGTAATGTCAGAAGGAGCATATATTCTATTTTACATGAGGTAATTAATCCTTCCGCTGTTGAGATCATTTGTTGTCTTGGTCTGTCTTCCTGCTAATTTGATGTACCAGGAGTTTGCCTCTCATCCATATATCCTAGCATGAGAAACAATGGACCTTGTTCCTGGCTGTGCGAAGATTCTGAATCATTTAAGACTATCCAGTGAAGCACCTCTAAGACTTCCTGTAATTCAAGTTGTTTGTGCCCTTTCAGGTCCTGTCCACGCCCGCAGAAAAGTTTATCTGGAAAAGCTGTCAGAGAACCAGGTTATGCATCTGAAAGAAATTGCGTATTAAGAAGTCAAAAGTGTTCAAGACAAGCAGAGACCAAACAAGGCAGCCATGATGGCTGCGAAACTTCACTGGATCCAAGACCACCATATATTGCTGCAGGCCCGGCAAATTGCGCGTCTATTGGTGTTACTCGGTTCAGCGAAAATTGGAGACCGTTGGTTGAGAATTATAATGAGATATTTGGCACTGAATTTTCTGATGCTACATCAAGCGATTTGTCTCTTTTCACGAGTTCGGATGAGGCGGCTTCTTTTACTACAGAGAGTACAAGAGACTCGTTCAGCACTGGAGACTATGCTGATACGTGCAATGTAGATCCAGTCACCTCAATCTTCAGCAATTTGTATGGTTCTGAGTACCCCCAGCCAAATGCTGTCTCCTGTAGATTATCATTGAATGGTGGCATGCAGACGAGGTTCGTCTCGGAGGAAAAGGGCTATGTACTGGATTCCTACTTATCAACCCAAGAACCCAGCAGAGTACAGAAAGGAGAGAGGTTGAAACAGAGAGTGAATCCACCGAGCGGATCATCCAGTGATAGGAACTGTAATGCACATGTAAACAGCGGTCGTTACCCTAAGCGGGTTGCCGCACGGACTTCTAGTCATTGTATATCTAGTTCTTAGGAATTTTTCAGTTAGATAGAGGCTAGATAGATGCAATGCCCCGTTTTTTTTCTTACTAAATGCTTTGCTAATGGGGTGTCAGATATCGTACCTAGCACTTGGAGGACGCGATATTCTTGTTTCTTTGCATTATTGATTGAAATGGGAATGTTTTTAGCTGTCCTCGGGTTCTTTATTTGTTCACATTCAAACTGATGATCAGGTTAGCAGCATACTGGATATTTTCATTACCTTGTTAACACTTGTGCTTCTTCGGTTGTTCCAAAGTAAAGGCATCGGGGCTGAAAGGCAGATCGTTCTGGAAGATCATAAGGGTTGGGTAGTAACCGTGCTAGTGAATTTAAAATTGAAAGTACAACCAGATCTATTTCGCGAGTCGCTTTAAGAGGCATAGGCTTAAAGATTACATTGATGAAATCAATACCTTTCGACCTGAGTTAGATTTGGGGGACATAATGTTTACAATCTGATTAATCTTTTCAATTTTGCGTTACTTTTTGTCAATACATGTGCAATTATAGTCCAGGCCTTACGGAAATTAGAATGACCGAGTGGTTCGAGCGCTAGTTTGGTTAAAGGAGAAAGCGAAGGAAAAGAATAAAAAAGTGAAATTTTTAGTCTTAGAATGCTAACAAAAAGGAAGACAGCATGCTTTCTTTTTATCCCAGATCTAAGAAATTTGCTTCAATAATAACAAACGTAAAGATCATTTATATATTCATAAACTGTAATGATTTTAGTTTTGGTCTTGAACGAGAAAAGAATGAACATTGCCACCACATTCATTTCATCCTCTCATGGTAATTCTCCTGCAAGAAACTAAGAATCACCGCAATATTTATAGTTAAACTGGAATAGGCTTTTGTCTCATTAGGAGTGTGAAGAGGATCCTAGAACCCCTCGAGATTGATTTGCTTTCTGGCTTTAGGTGTGGAATCGCTCGTTCACCAATTTGGATCGGATCAATGATATTATGCATTCACATTTTTTGTATTTCGTCACCAAGAGCATACTATTTTGCATCAAATTGGGCGGTGCTGATGTCAAATATAGGGATTGAGATGGTCACAAATCAGTAGAAATTCGAGCGGTGGACGAACTTGGACAAGCAATGGGTGGCTAGAGATTTGATTGCATTCGATTATTTATCAAAGTTGGAAAAAGTGCAACAAACATGGTCAAAAGATATTTGAATGAATAGAATTATGAGCAAAGAATAGTAAATGGGCTAATGAGATATTTGAATGGAGAGAACTTCAATGGATGGATTTGGGAACAACGGCGACAGGAAAGATTGGTGGCAAGCATTCATCGGTCAACACCAGAGAAGGGGAAAGAGAGAGTCTTTCTTTCCAACTTGCAACAACAAAATCGTAATTGATGCAGCAATGGAAGGATGGTTTTGATGGACAAACATCAAGGTAGAAAGTTCGTAGCGACCGGTGCAGTTTGGGCAATCTTTTCACCTTTAATCCCGGTTCCACTTCCTCTGCAAAACCGTCTGGGAAGGGGGAAGACAGCAAATACCGGCGTCGTCATCGTCGAGATTAAAAACGTTGTGAATGATATTGGGCTCATGCCACAGGAGCCACAACAATGCTAGAGAGACCTGCAAAATGTTGGTCAATGATATTGACTGGTCTAATAATGCTAATGGAAATCTACTGTTGCAAGAATTGTCATGGTGGAGCACTAGAAGTCAATTGGGTTTACTGCGGGTGACTTGTGCAGGTAGGAAAGTCATGGCTGGGTGTCGCATGAAGCTTGGTGGGATCGATTTTATGAACCAACTCGAAAATCGGATTGGACCAATAATCCGGTTCTTAGGTAAATCTATAGATTCAATGGATAATTTCCGATTTAAATCTTTGGGAGTCGCATTCTCTATTTTAAGGAAGGAACTAGCCGTCCAAAGTATGCTCGTCCCTCTTTTTTTTCTTTGCGGAAAAACAGATTTCATTCATTACATAGAAAGCAAATCTAAAAGAAAAAATGCAAATAACAAAGCATAGTGTAACTAATACACTCTTATCCCCTTAAAAACAGATCTATCAACGTAAACTTTTGATGGCCAATTACTATATTCAATGATGAACATGCATTAAGATCTCCCTTTCTAGTTGTAATAGCTTACAATGGGCGCTTATGTTCAATGCTCCCATCATCAATATTAATATGTGATAAGAACATAGATCAAGTATTTGTTCTAAGAGAGCAAAACCCAAAAATTTAGATCTAAATCTAGATCAGGAGAGAAAAGCGGCTTATTCTTGAAAAGATTGCGAAATCACGTTACAACCATCCTCTTGGATAGTCCTTATCTAGATGAAGGATCGAATTACAAAAATTTATTTAGACACACAAACTCCCAAAATAAATTAAGAAAAGAAAAGCAAAAGACTAAAATGGAGAAGATTAAAGGTTTTGTAGGCTATCAACTTCTGAATCTAAAGTTGATAGCCTACAGCAGAGCTTAACAAAAGGGAAGAAATTTTTGAAAAATGAAAGGTTTGCTTCGACAGGTTTACTTAACGCGGTAAATTACCCATCATTGAGAAATTGCCCTTGCCTCAGCCCTGGTGGCGTGCGGAAAGGAAACTTTCGAGTGCCCGTGGGCGGCTCTTTTCTCTTGGCACTCCGTTGCTCTCCCGTTTAGACAAACCTCGGATCTTGACACTACTCTTCCAGACACGGCTGTTCAAAGCCGCCATAAAGGGATAACTAGTCGCCAAGATGACATTTTTAAGCTGTCACTTCTCAATGACTTTTCGCATGACCACGCCTCTCTCTCTCTCTCTCTCTCTCTCTCTCTCTCTGTGCTTCAAAGGTCGCTCCGAAGTTCTACCACAGTGCCAGACAGCGAGAAGCTCCTCGTTCAAGAATGTGTCTCCCCCTTGCAACATCTTGGCGACGCCAGAGCGTCGAACCCTAGCAGGTCACTTCACTGAGTCATTATAAAAGTGGGTTGGATCGGTAGGTGTACGTCCAGAACAATATGACGAGGTTTTGTTCTCTCTGTGGTGATCTTGCGAATGCCCGCTTTCTGTTTGACGAAATGCGTGAACACAATTTGGTGTCTTGGACTGGCATGATTTCTAATGCGTGAGTAACGGCCAGTATGAGCTTGCTTTGCGGATGTATGCTCTTATGTGCCAGACCGTTGTGAAGCCGAATGAACATGGTTTCCTGGTGACGTTTGAGGCATGTAGACTTGCTCATGATGTCACGATCGGAATGCTCATCCATGCATAGTTACTCAAATGCGGGTTTGAGTCTAAGGGGCTCCGCAGTACTTCTGTTAGTGGCCTCTATATTGAAAGAGGAGACTTAAGAACCAGTCGTATGATGCGTGACAGCATTCCTTTACGCGGAGTATCTGAAGCCTTATGGAATTGCATACTTTACTTGATACATTTGTACAGAACAACTATATAGAGGAAGCTCTCCAATTATTTTATCAGCTCATTTGATTCACGCGATGCTTGCAAAGTTAGCGACTGACACATTGGATGGTTACTTGACAAAATTGTTTCGTGGCCAAATTGTTAAAGTTGGTTTAGAAAATGATGTTATCGTAGGTGGGGCTCTGGTTGATTCTTACTCATAATTGGGATTCCTGGACAATGCTTTTGGAATATTTCAAAATCTAGAAAAGAAAGATAATGTGGTTTCCTGTACTCTATTGGCTGGGTTTCATCATAGTGGAGATGCTGAAGAAGTTCTTAACTGCTGCATCTCGTTTCTTGCTGAAGGTAATAAGCCCTACATATATACACCAGCCAGTGTTTTCAGTTTCTGCTCAAATGTGAATAGTGCAGTCCTTGGTAACCAGGTACATTGCTCTCTGATTAAATGTGGCTTCAGATTAGATTCATTTCTGGGTAGTGCTATAATAGAGATGTTTGGAGGCATGGGAATGGTTTCCGAAGCTTACAAATGCTTCATTGATGTCAACTATATAGATGAGATATGCTTTAGTGTGATGATTAGCACTTTAGTTCACAATCATTACTGTGAGATGGCTCTGGATTTGTTCTATGAGGTTAAAAGTCAAGGTTTTGCACCAAGTCTCTCTATAATTAGTGCTGTGCTCTGACTTTCTGGAAATCTTTGGTTCTTGAAAGATGGAAGATCAATACATTGTCATGTTGTAAAAAATGTTGGTGATGATGACTATAGATTGTACTTAGAAAATGCCCTTATTGAGATCTACGCTAAATGTGGAGCAGTCGATGATGCAAAACTGGTGTTTGAAGAAATGCAAATGCACAATGAGTTTTCATGGACGGTCTTAATGTCAGGTTGCAATGAAATAGGCTGGTATCAAGAAACTTTGAGAATGTTACTTGGTTTGTGCTTCAACTTCAGTAAAACCTAGCCAATTTACTCTTGTGAATGTCCTTCAGGCTTACATACAGACAGAAGCGCTAGTTACAGGAAAACAAATCCATGGTTACATAATCCATGGTTACATTCTGAAAATTGGATTTGAGTCTCATCTCTTTAATTGATCAATATGTATTCAGCATTTAAATCCAGAATTCAGGATGCTTTTATTGTGTTCTCATCTATGATGAGGTGAGATTTGGTCTCCTGGAGTACCATGACTACTGCATGCACTCAAACTGGGCACTATGATCGTGCTCTAAAACTTTTCTCCAAATTTTACCCAAGTACTTGGTGGATGATTCTATGTTATCCAGTTGTCTCTCTGCTTGTGCTGGCTTGTCTGCACTAGAGTTGGGTATACTATTTCACGCCTGCATTATCAGAACTGGTTTTACAGCTCATGTGCGTGTTGCATTGTCGACTATTGATATGTATAGCAAGTGTGGAAGTCTGGGTAAGGTTTTTGACCAAATTGAATGCCGTAATTTGGTTTCTTACACAACTATGGTGTCTGGATACGTGCGACATGGCCAGGGTAGAGAGGCCTTCATGCTGTTTAATAAGATGAAGGAAAAGGTTTCAACCAGATGCGATGACCTTTATTGGAGTCTTGAATGCATGTAGTCATGCTGGGCTTGTGAAAAAAGGTTGGCTTATTTTTTTGTGCCTCAGAAATGAATATAATTCAGAGAAAATGGTGAGTCACTATGCCTGCATGGTTGATCTCCTAGGTCGAGCTGAACTTTTGGATGAGGCAAAGAATTTCATAAGTGATGTTCCGTCAAATGTGAGATCTCTACTGCGGAAGAAATTATTGAACTCCTGCAGTAAACATGGGAATGTTAAAACAGCCAAGAAAAATTGCCCTGCGGCTAAGCAAGTTAGAGCCTAACAGACCTTTAAACTATCTTCTCTTATCTAACATCTATGCATCAGCTTCACTGTGGGAGGATGTTGCAGAATTTAGGAGAAGACTGAAAGAAGTTAATCCTCGCAGGCAAGCTGGAAGCAGTTGGGTCCAAGTGGCACAGTGATTCTATCATTCTGTTGATCCTCAGTTCTCTTAGATAAAATTCTTTGTGATGTTAGGCAGATGATTGCATTTTAGAGGTGCATTGGCTAATTCAATGTTATGGAAATTATGGCGATGAAAATGCTGTTGAGGGATGATGCACTTCTGAGTGCACTTGGGAGCTCCTGTACAAGTGGCAGCTTTTTCATGCCGCACACTGGTTTTATATTCAGTAAGCTGCAAAATATTAACCATGAGTTCTTCTGGTAAGAAGTTTTTCAGATGTGATTATTTTGTCTCTGGTATTTGCTTATATTTCTGGGCAGCATTTAAGAGACTGCAACATGTGTGCATTTCCTTTTCTGTCTGTCAATTCCCATTCACTTGTTTTTGTTTATCTGAAAGCTGTGTCATTGCTGATGGTGTTGACTCATAATTGTAGGTTATAAGTCAATCCCAGGGGTGCTAGCCAAGGGTATCAAGGTGAAGCTGCTCAACTCAGATTTGTTCCAGTTGCATTTGTAACAAAATGGTACTGACAGTGGGGTCCTCAGAAAAATGATGTGAGAGCTTCCGGAAATTTAATATCTTGAAGAAACGAGGTAAGCCTTAAATTCGTTTCACTATGCTTCATAAAAAGATAGAAAATCCATTTGGCTTATTTATTGACATCAACCGTTTGGTCAAATGGAGGGCCGTGATGATGATGTCTGGCTGATCTTGTGCCTCAGACTGCCCAGCTTGTGCTGCAGGTGGTCATGTGGCTATATTTGATGTTAGCCTTACTCATCTGAGACTCTTCATTCTGTAGTAGTTAGGTTGCCTGCTTTATTGTTTAAACTGGGAAGTTTTCAATGAGAAATTGGAACAATTACTTGGGGTGAGCAGAGTCGAAGATGATGATGATTGCAGGTACTTATGATGGCTTACGTCTCTGGATGTCTCCTGGTGCAGCAAACTATGCTGTGCTGAGCTTCCAGGACATGTATGCATGACTTTTCATCAACTGGACATCTGATTCTTTCTGCTAACCATTTTCAAAATGATTTTGCACTATTGATTTCAAAGGATACTAGGCCTTGGAACAGAAGGAATGCACGTGCAAGTTGTTTTTCTTCTTTTCATGGTATTGTGCTTCTTACGAACCAAAAGGCATAATTTTATGTGATGTGCATTTGCATTAAATGCAGTGGCTCATGTGGTTGCAATGGAGCTTGATCTGAGGATTATATGTTACAGAGGTTCTCATATAATCTAAGTTCTGGTTGACTTTACAGAGCTAAACTTTCTCATGATATGATTTTGCTGGGATGCTTACCTTTTTCTTTCCCTCGATTTGGTTAAGTAGGAAATTACAAGTTGTCCTTCAGGAGAGTGTAGGACGTTGTTATTTGTGCTTGGCTAACTTATTTTTTGGTTCACCTAGCAAAAAGTGGGAAGAAGATCATTTTTGTGGTTTGCATCTTTGATGTTAGTTTTCCCTTATGCTCTCTGGGGTATTTAAAATGTTGAAAATGAATAGATGTGGATTTCATGTATCTTCTTGAATTTTGCGTGTCTAATTTCGTATCGGTAACCATCATTGTGCATACTCTAAAACCTTGAAGGTGGTGAGAATACCCTTGAATCTGTAAGGTCAAGAGAAATGAGACTACTCTAAAACCTCAGCCGACATACATAGTTTGATGCCAAGAAGGTGGTGAGAATACCAGCAGAAGTGATGCAAGAGATGGGCGGATGGAGATTTTGGCTGGAGCTGCTGCAGCTTTGGTGACTGCAGCCTCTGTAACCACCATTGGTCAAGGAAGTGGTGCGAATAAGGGTACTGAAGTGGGCAAGGACGGTGGGATTGACGGAGGAGGTGGCGGCGGCACTTGTGGCAGCGGATGTGGCAGCAGAGCTGGTGGATGTGGTGCGGGTCTAGGATAACATATTAACATATAAATTAGGAACCAATGATATGCTTATTATTTATAGAATGCTTGGGAAATGTATTTCGTTCTTCTACGAAGAATCTCATCCCAAAAAATTCGAATCTATATGCACTTTATTTGAGCTGATGAAATTATATTAGCGGAGTCATATTTGCACAGCTAAAACGTATTCTTCCGCAATCATTTTTAAAAATGATCAAATATCATTAAAAATCTCAAATTTAGTACTCATGACACATTCACCTAAAAATAATTTCAATCTCACCAAAGATCTCAAATTGGCATCCTTACTGTACATCTAATTTAAATTAATTTTTGTCCCACCAGAAAATCACAAATCAATAAATCCATGCCACGGTTGCCACTCGCGTGCTACGCATGTATATTTTGTGGCAAGACAAGTGATTTATATCCATCGAGCTTTCTAGGTTGATGGGATCTCGTTATTTCGAGGGCGCACGATGAAAGTGGATTGGCATTTATGCGGTCGCCGGAGGTTTCTTGATTCCGCCCTCGACGCCTCCGCGGCGGAGCTCCGTTTCTTTCATTTGCAAGTGGCGAGGCATAAACAAGAGCCCAGGAAATTTGTTTGTTCCGACACCGACTCCTGACAGAGTCAGATAGACAACTTCCTCAACTTTGCTGTCAAAAAAATATTCGAGTGGAGTGGAGAGTTCCAAGTAATTAAAACTGCAAAAAAGAAAAAGAAATCGAAAACAAACGTAAGAGTCTTGAAGACAAGGACGACAGCAGATGCATTAGAATAAGCAAAAAGACTATGAATAACATCGAGTGTCTTTCGGCCAGCGAGGTGGTATCGCAGGTCGGTCCATTGAGAAGAACACACGGTCGCCTGGTGTCGGTCCATTCAACATCCAATTCCCCACAAAACACCAGGCAATCGATCGGAATCTCTAATGACATTTCGAAGTGTGATCGGCATTATCAAGAAAGGGATAAAAAAAAACCCAACATGGTCCACTCCAGACTCTCTTTATCTTGGTGGACTGCACACTAACCAATCAATTAATCGATTTCCCTGTCATTATAGAACGAAAAAGGCACTGAATCAGGTCTGTGGTGGCACCATGTGCATCGCCAGCGCCGGCTGTCCAATGGTCAAAGATCATTGGGAATCGGGACCTGCAATTTTGCCTTCAATCGAGAGCCACTTGGGTGCTCTCTCCCCTAGTCTTTAATGGGGAATACTCTTTTTCTTGGAAACCCCACGAGAGGGTGGTGTCCATGCTTTCGGCATATATTCAAAGCGCCACTTTCCACATCCCTGTGAATTGACCAACGGATGCATCAAAATCTGTCGATGCGCTTGCGTACGATATGGGCGTCTTATCATGTATTAACTCAGTTAACATATACTCGTTATCTCCATGTCTACAGTACTTTGATGTGTCGAATATCATAAACGGGGTCGAAACTACTTATATCGACTTGTCCTCCTTTTAATAAGGACAGCATCGAGCTCGGTGGGATTGAATGGCAAACTCGTGTATTTGACAAAAGCAGGAGAAGTCTTCTACAAGATAAGCCCACTACCTTCTTGACTTGATTTAATTGATCACGGGCATAAGTATTCATTCTGGATTAGTAGATTTGTCATAGGATTGAAAATGATATTCTCTTTGGCATCTCAGAAAGGAGGTTATCATGCAAGATTGTGAACCGCTTCAACATCTGTCATATGCCGTCTTGGGGAATCTAATTAGTGACATGAACAATGCCCTCGATCAGATCACTCTCTCTCTTAGACACTGCGTTGATGGAACCATACTGTGCATGGATAAGTATTATTTGTATCCATGCCGAGACTACAGAGTTGATGTTGTATCCCCTTTGCGTCCCCCATTCATTCTTTATCTGTCTCTTGATCATTATATCATATACAAATGTCAGTTTTTTTTCCTCCTGCCGACTTTCTTGTCGGGCCCTCCATGAGTCAGATCTGCATTAATGGTGGATTTTGCCTACCTGGAAGCGCCATCCTCGCTTGATAACCAGGGTTTAAGTCACCCACTTTCATTAAAATACAGAGTCTTAAGTTCATAACTTAATGAACTTGCCTCTTAATTACGTTTATTAGGTGTGGCCATTCCATGTTCCTAGTTGCGCATGTGCACATGATTTGAGTGGATCTCGTCCTTGTAAAGTGGAGTCGTCTTTTTCACTTAAGCCTAGGGTCTTTCCTATATAAGCCCCTGCTAACCCTCCAAAGATTCAATGCAAGAACTCTTCAAACCCTTCCATTCGTTGCTCTTCTTCTGATCTCAGTTTGATCCTCTATTTTTCCCCCCTTCATTGTCATAAGGTCCTTCGATCACCAATGGCTTCTTCAGTTGCTCGTGAAAGTCGGGCATCTGCTTCCAAGACGGATGATGAACTTCAATGGTCTGTCACCAATGATATACTCCTTTCGTTGCTCGAGGAATCACCGCAGGGCGAAGAGCGCGACGATGAGCAATTGAACGACGTCATCCGTTCTTTAGAAGCTGAGATCAACCCGGACACCATTGACAGTCGCTATTTGGTCGGAGAACTCGAATTTACCGGCGATTCTCTCAAAGAGCATGGTGGACAATGTGCCGTGGGTAATTCAACAGGACCTTTGGATTTTGAATGGATTGATATGGAGATGGCGCCTTCGTCGCCGAGAGATGACATGAATTGGTACATGTACCAGTATGAAGATGATGGGATGATGAATAACTTGGTTGAATTTGGAGTCATAAGTGATTATTCTCAGATTTACTGTGGAGTTCCTCTTGAAGAGCATGGTTATGGTTCTCTGTGGCAAGATTCTTATGATGATATGATCATGTAATTAACGTCCTTTTGAGATTTCTTGGTTTTCTACTCCCCCCATACGTCCATAAGACCTGTTAATTGTAGATTTTTTTTTTTGGGTACTCGGGCGTCCATTTCAATTGAATGCAAAAGGCGATTCTTCCTAAACCCTCCCAAATTATTTTTTTTATAAATACATATTTTGCACTATCTCTAATTTGTTTTTTCCACTTGTAAATAATGAGTGTCCAATGTACTTAATTAGTGACTTGAGCAAATTAGACGCTGCAAGGAGTCAAGGACTGACCCTGTGTCTACCTTTTGATTTGATCAAGCTGATTAGTATATGTGATTGAACTTTCAGTCTTTCACTATTATGAGATAAAATTTCTGAAACGACTTTTAATAACTTCCTAAATTTTGTTCATAGAATTCATTATTAATTGTAGGGCTGACATGATTTTTTAACTGCCACTGACTTAATTTAGTGAATATTGACGAGACAGGTGAATATCTTTATAAATATATTGTAATAAAGTCTTGTGTACATATACATTTATTTCGTGATGAATATTTTTTTTTTCAAAATTGTTCTCCTTATAAATGTTTGCTTGTATTTTTTTTTACAAAAACGATTAGATGAAAAATATTCTCATCAACGAAAATATTATAAATAATTTATTTTTATAATGAAAATAGTTTTTTATTGGCTTGTGAATTCAAGCGATCATTTTAAGGAAAATATTTTTAAAATAAATTATTTTTTCTCGAAACAACCACACCATACTAACGCCGTTTCCAATTTATTGACCATCATCCTTCTTCTCTCTTTTCATTATTTTACTATCTAATTGTAACTCATTTATATGAAGGTAATATTTTCGATTTGAGCAGAAAGAACATAATATAAAAATATATATTTATATATGTATATTTACATAGTAGTTAATAGACAGAAATTTCTATCGCTTGTAAGTTGTATACAGTTGGAAGGTATTATATACTATTTAAAATACATAAAATTCCCTATTATGTTTGTCAATTTTTACTTTTTTATACTTATTAGTTATCTTCATGTGTATTTTTGATTACATATAATAAAAAGTCGAAAAAGTGCTGCATTTATGCTAAAGTATTCTAGTTCTATTTTCAAAAGCTCGAGCAGAAGCAAGCTTGAAACAAGCTTGATGGCACCGGTTTCTTGATAGTTAGCTCCTGTCGCTGATCACCCCACCCATTCCACTTTCGACGATGAATTCACGCGCTCTCGTTGCTTCCAGCAGAAGATTTCGCCGACCCCTTTCTGCAATTCCTTCTTCCATTGATGTCGATCCACTCCAAAGGCTTAACCACAAGGACTGGTTGGCGCCAAATGAGATTATCAAGATCATCAAGATGCTAAGAGACCCCAATTCAATCATCGGGGTCCTGAACCAGTACGAGAAGCGAAAGGACTATAGACCCAACGAACCTCTCTTCACCATGGCCATAAACAGGCTCGCTCAAGCCGAAATGTTCGACCCCATTGAAGACATCATGCGAAGAATCGCAAAGGAGAGGCCTTGCAGGTTGTCTGACGAGTTCTTCTACAATGTCATTAAGATATATGGCAACATGGCCGGCCGTATCAACAAAGCGATAGAGACCCTTTACGACATGCCGAAGTATAATGTTTGGCCTTCGGTGAAGTGTTTTAATTATGTGTTGAATCTGCTCGTGTCGTGGAAGCTGTTTGATGTAGTGCATGAGGTGTACATGCGTGGGCCGCAGTTGGGCATTGAGATCGACGCTTGTTGCTTGAATATTCTCATCAAAGGTTTGTGCAAGAATGGGAGCTTGGAAGCTGCATTCCAACTGCTCGACGAATTTCCTAAGCAACGCTGTCGGCCGAATGTGAAGACGTTTTCAACGCTGATGCACGGATTGTGCGAGCAAGGAAAGGTCGATGATGCAAAAGCTTTGCTTGAAAGGATGGAACACGAAGGCATATTCCCAGATACAATCACCTTTAACATCTTAATATCAGGGCTTCGGAAGCAAGTGAAAGTTAAAGAGGCAATGGACCTTCTAGAGAAGATGAAACTCAAAGGGTGTCAACCGAATGCGGGGTCTTATCAGGAGGTTTTGTATGGTTTGCTTGATGAGGGCAGGTTCCTGGAGGCGAAGGAATTTGTGGCTGAAATGATATCAATAGGCATCAATCCCAGTTTTGTCTCTTATAAATTGGTGATAAGAGGTCTTTGCAACGAAAAGTTGGTAGGGGAAGTAGATTGGGTTCTGAAACGGATGGTCGAGCAAGGTTTCGTGCCAAAGATGGGGACGTGGAGACATGTCCTTCAGAGCATGTTTTCCCGACATGCACCTGACGACATTCTTCCTGAAAAGCTTCTAAAGAGCAGTTCACTTGGAGAGGAGAAGAATGGAACCGACGGGCGTTTTCCTTAGAAACTATGGTTTTTATATGGATGGAAAGTTTAGCCCCAAGATCAGTCAGTGTGCTAATGACTATATAAAATTTATGGGAGGCAGCTCCGAGAGGAGGCACAAACTAGCATATTGAAGATGGTATTGGCAAAGTATCATCGATGCAGTCATCTTGAGAACATTAAACTAACAAACTTATTTCTCTGGATGATGAGAAATCGACTTTTGGTTGCAGATGCAAGCCAGGATATAAACACATGCATCTTGGAAGCTCCAATGAGCCAGGTGTGATTGTCTGATAGATGTTTTGCTATCTAACTGCAAGAAGCAAGAAGGTGAAAAGCATCTCGGCTCAGGTGAAAGCTGCAGATCCTCTTGGAAGAGGTGTTAAAATTGTTGAATCTTGAGGACTTCCACCGCCGTATCATCTGAGGCCTGTGCCCTGTAAGCATCCTTGCGGGATGCTGAAATTCAAGAACAGTTGTGTCGACGTAGTGTTGCTTGCAAAATGCGAACCTTCAATGGTGAATGGTGATCAGCTCGAGGTTGAGCATAGCAGTTGGAAGGATCTAGGAGGACTGGGGTGTATCTTCAAAGAAGTTGGAAAACTGAGTCTCGTGAATGTTCAAAAACATACAAAAAGGCCGAATTCCTTCTTCTCTAAGATGATCTCAATGCTACACCATTTCATTGTTAGGTTACGAGATCCTATTTCACTGGCCGATCTCCTAGAGCCATTACTTGGAAAAAGTCACTCTACCAGCAAGTTCATAGTAGCAACGGGTCGTAATTTTAGACTCCAAAAGAAAGATTGTAGACATTAATATGGCTAATACCGTGAACAACCGCTGTATTTCAATTGCCAGATCACCGTTGCTTCAGTATCCGCAAACCAATTCATCAAAATCTAGTCATTCATCCAGTGAAATGAAAAATGGAGCTCCTCATGATGAAGCATCTGGCAGATCTGAGCCCATGTGAACATATATAATTTTCTGGGTCGAAAGAAAACGCATTCGCCTAAAGCACCAAATATCCAAATAAATTCTCTAACAAAAGCCTCTATATTGACACGCTGTATAGACCGCTAGCAATCCCTGTCACAGAGGAAAGGACATCGACCTCATATGATGCCCCTGATTTTTGCCATCCACAACCTAGTTACTTTTTTGCAAGGTGCATATACAGAATAAGAGGAAGGAAAAAGGAAGCAAAATCAGTATTCTAAGTCGGAGCAGGACAAGTTCCAACAGCTTCTCTATTTTGTTCATCGAAGCTCAAAACTTTGTCTTCTGGAATTGCATCTGAAGTAACAGCTTTTGGCTCAACCTCAACTAATTTACCCTCGGTCGTCCTATTTGACCTCTGGGTCTCCTCATCCTCTGTTCTTCCCGAACCTTGGACATTTATAGCTTCTGAAGAATTCCCCAAATCCACTGCTCGATCACTTGTATCCACTGAAATTTCGTTATTTGAGATTCCACCAAGAGTTATTGGTTGGGACTCAATTTGAATTGTTCTGTCCATTGTAGGGTCAAGTGATGATGAGAGCGACTCATCTTCGGAGGAATCAGATTGTGAAGATTCATTTCCTGCCACTGCAGCTGATGAATCGCCTTTAAATTTATTTGAATCCTTCCTCGAAAGTACGCGCTTCACAGTGTGAGCCGATTTCTCTGCTTGCTTGAAAAAATTCTTGGCTTTGCTTCTCATACGTCCCCTGTTTGGACTTTCACAGCCGCTCTCATCAGAATTTGTAATTTCGTCCCCTGGAACCCCAGCAGAAGCAGGCCTAGCGATAGCCTCTTCTTTGATGGTAAAATTTACACCTACCTTCTTCGAGTTGATCGACCTAAGATTAGCATGTGGAGACGGAAGAACTTCTCGAGCCATGCTATTCTGATGTTCCACTTTGGGATTTTTTCGAAACAGTGAACCAATCTTGTGTACACCCCGCCGGATTGGGTTTGTTGATTGCTTATCATCCACATTTTCATTGACGATTCCATCACCCTTTGAAACTGATATATCTGTGTTTGAACTGATGCAGCCGGAGGCATCATTTGGCTCCTTCTGAATCTCAGTGTCAAGACGCCTACTTTTTCCTTTTCTGGGTTCGCACGTCTGTAGAACTTCACTTCCTGGTTGCTGAATCCATACTGCAGTCTCTTTCTGCCCGTCAATGTCTATAGGTTCAAATTTGTCAGCCATTTTTGCACATTTCGCAGATGACACAGATGAGAAGGAGTCTTTGTTTGTTGTGTCAGTTGCAAAGGAGTCTCTTCTACTCTGCTCAGTTAATTGTTCACCGTCAGGTTGATGTCCATCCTCCTGTCCCAGACAGCATCATGGTTCAGAAAAGAGGCCACAGAAAGGAAAAAGTTGTCCAGAAGAGACATTTATTGCCATTCATCTTTTGTTCCCTTTCTTATTTGTCCACAGATGGGGTTACTTGGACGTAGATATGCTACCATCGCCAACATTCTGTAAGCATGACTTGGACTTAAGCATTTGGCGATGGGATTAAGCATGTTGACCACCAAGCCGACCCCCTGGGAGCTTACTACCAATTGTCTTCTTTTTCAGCAGCAAAAAATTAAGGAACCATACCTTTCCATTTCCTTCGAGGATAGTTACTGCGACATGCAGCTTTCCCATTTTAATATTCTCTAAAGGCACCTGTATATCGTGTCTCTGTCCATCTCTGAGATCATTGATATTTATAGAACAGGTTCTGCATTTAAAACAACGCAAGTCAATAAAAAGCCGACATACAAAAACTCAGACTGCCATCTTTCCAGGTGATTCATTATTTTGTGAATCATACTTGCAGAAAGAGGTTGAAATGCTAAACTTCCTATGTAAAATTCAATAGCTTGATAACAATGGGTAAAGAACGATCAACAAAAGAAAGAGGTGGAGACACAGACACTCAACTACGTTCTTCGGAAATAGTATAAAATGTGCTGGGATAAAAGAAAGCTACAGCAGCTTCTAGAGTCTGAAAACAAACCCGAGGGCATCATCAAATATAGGATCTTTGTCACGAACTTCAAAATTCAAAATATTAGGTGACTCCCACGTTATGATAGGAATCCTGAACTCCTCTAGCCATTTCGGAGCCAATGTCTTTCTCTGTATCTTAGTTTTGAATCTGTAAGGTCCCATCTGCCCTTTCACATATGGATCGGCCAAACCTACAGATGATTCAAAGCGAAGCAAATGCAAAATATGAAAAATGAGTATCGAGAAATTGAGCAGAGAGCACCGTCTCAAAACAGTGTTAAAGACAAACCATTCAGATCTGATGGTTTCATTTCAGACCCTTCAATGACTTCTACTTTGGCATAGGCAATAGGTTCCTTCACGTCTATGGAGAACCAGTTCTCTGTCATTCATTTAAATGGTGATTAGTTTCACAGATGCACAATGGGTGCATGCTGAGATGTCAAAGTAGGATGCACAATCGTATATGCATGTTGGGGGAGGCAATTCAATTTAATACCTTGTGAAGGAGAACCAGCAAATTTCTCTACATCAACAACTAGCATATTGGGCTGCAAAGGATAGAAATGTCAAAGAGCTTTTTATCCAAATAACTAAATTGGTCTAGGGTGAGACCGCTAGATTTACCAGAACATGTGATTGTTTTGCACATCAAATTGTGTTGGACTCAAGAAGAAGATGGTGACGACGATAGAGAAAGCACAATAGAGAACTTTACCTCAACAAGCGTCTCCTCAAATGCAATAGATAAAAGATTATCCTACCAAAAGATAAAATTTTCAGTAGCAGATACAGCAAGTCAAGCATGAGAGGGAGGAGAGAAACACATCGTATATAAGATAAAATGTGATAAGACTTACTAGCCATCCATCTATACCAGGGAGTTCTGTCACATCAATACCGTGGGTAAATAGAGGCTTCACAGTCATTTGGAAATATGGTGGCTCAGCAAAGCACACTCTTACACGACCAAGAAAAGGCCATTTAGGGATAAATTTTATTCCAACCAAGACCTGTGAGAGAGATGCAGCACAACAAAAATAAGGGTCTTCTTAACAAGTGCTCCAGGACACTAGTTAATTGTACTTATTAAAGAGATGAATTGATCCCCAATGCATTGATTAGATAGTACAAAGCCATATATGCATTGAGAGTAATAATTTGTCCTTATTTGGGTGTTGAACTAGTGTCCCTGGAGCACTTGTTAACAAAATGCTTTAAAAAAAAACCTGCTGTTATAGGACCTCACAATATATAGAATTGAAAGTTGCCCTCTTAATCTACATTTCTTAAAGCACAAATCTAATGATTCAACTAAGAGAGAAGCCAATGCACCTCCCTTCAGTAAAGCACATACTGTCCTGAGATTGAGCTATGTGTGTACTTCTGCAAAAGAAAGACAGCAATACTACCACGCTAGAAGTTCCAGGTACAATTATCAGCACCACCCTGCCTTCTTAAATTAACAGCTGACCAACCTAGCTAGTCTACCAGAGACAATGGAACATGAACTAAATCAGAGAAGTTTTTTCTTGATCTCATCCTTGTCTACCAAGACAACCGAGCAACAAGTTGACCGGAACGCAGTCCAATGTTGACTACAGGAAAGTTGATACTTATGATCTAACTTATGCCTCTACAATGGGAATTTCACACTCATGCACATATTGTGTACCTTTCCTTCCACATGCATGCTGGTCAGATGCAACTTTGCCCACACTCCAAAGCCCAACCTTTTCCGCAGTTGAACAGCAAGTATTGCACTCATATCATCTGCAGTGAGAAAATTCATTCCCAATTCTAGAACCTGCAAAAATTTCAGACTCTGTTCAGGCCATACTCAAAATGTTTTTCAAAAGATGCCACGATTAAAATATTCACCAAGTGATCATCTTCCGAGCTTTGACGAAGAACCCGCACGTCAGTAAATATAGGTGGGTTCCTTCCAAAGTACAAATGCTGGACTAAGGCTTTCTTCTGCAGAAACAACCAGCATTCACCAAGACGAAGAAGACCATACAGACACAGACACAGACATAGGGAATAGATACTTTTGGAATAGCGAAATCCAGCACATAGAGCAACCGGCAAGAATATTACATCACCAGCAAGTTAAGTTATTCAACAACACTCTACTTCCAATACTATCATAGTGACATACTGGAGGTACATGATAGAGACATATCTATCCTGGATATAGGTCTCTCTTCAAAACTTCAAAAAATAATACATGCAGAGTAAAAGAAGACAATATAGAACAAATGCAGCATTTTGGATCCATTGCTGTGCTTAATTGAACAATGTCATACAGCCCAAAAGAATAGCAAACAACCTTCTAGCCTACAGAAATCTGTTAGGCATACTCACAATCATCACAAAGTCAGATTATACGAACAAAAGTAACAGTGGCATCACTTTGACAAGGAACAAATTTGAAGTATGAGATTGTTCATACAGCAGTCCATGGTTTGTACTTCTCCAAGAACCAAGGTATGATAGGACGGAGAATCTTCTGTGACACAATTTGCTCCATGCAGACCGGCCATATCTTCTCCACAGCGTGGTTCAACCACCTAACTGTCTCAGAATCAGTAAGAACCTGGACAAAAGAAAAGTTAGTGAAGCCAGACAAATCTAAGAAACTGACAGTGGACCAAACAAAGAGAAACAAAATATTCAACTGGCAAGCATACCCTTCTCTGGTTTGATTGTCTCGTTTCCTCAAACTGCACTTTCTTTCGCAACCTCGTAATGAAATGGTCATGTACCTTACGAAGAAAAATTCACTGGTGTAAGCCCACGGACATGCATAGACAATAATACTTCAATTCCATAATTAGCCACTTCTTTCTGTTCAGATATTTCAAGCACCAGAAATCAGAAAGACTCGCAGTTAGCCCTTAGTAGAGCTAACGCAAAATCAAACCAAAACAAAGAAAAGAATTGAAAAATTTACCAGGTAGAGATAAATCAAGGAGATGAAGTAGGCGAGTGGAGTGCATCGATCAAATTTGGAAAGAAACCAGAGGGCAAACAGCACAATGCACACATGGTGCATCATTGAAGCCTTTGTTACATCCATTCTTCTTCTTCTTCTTCCTCCTCTTCTTCTTCAATATCACCACACTAAACCAGATCCTCAATACCAACACCACTTGATTCTGTTCACAGAGATAGACCCTTATTGAACCTTTTTCTATGAATATACCCTCGTACAACAACTATGCACGCGCTCTCCCTATTTTCATGAAAAACAAAATCAGGGATCGAAGCTAAAGCCACATGATTTGAGATTTAGGATCCGCAAAACAGAACAACAAAGACGAGGACGACAACAACGGATCAATGAATAAGTGATGAAAACCAAATACATACAGAAAAATCTTTCGTTGAGGGTGGAGTGGCTGATTTCCCGTAGAAAGAACTCAAACTGACTCCTTGCTGCCAAATGGATTCTGCAAGTACGAGTCTTGTTATTACGAAAGCAACGAAAGCGGTCAATGCTTTTATTTTAACATCACCACTAATTTCTTTCTTCTTTTCTTTCCAGCAGATCGAAAGAACTTTCCTTGAAGCACTTTCCACTCCTTTTGCACTTATCCTCATACAACAACTATGCACGCACTCCCTCCATTTTCCTAATAAAAAAGAACAAGCGACCGAAGCTGAAGCCACACGAGATTTATGATCCGTAAAGCGGAACAACAACAGAGGATCGACGAAAAAGTGATGAAACCACATACCCACCGACCCGCATCATCGTCATCTTCATCAAGAAGTCAAACAACGGGGGTGCCAAACGAAATGAACGAATCGTTCTTCATTTGCCCATTGAACTGGAAAATGAATTAAAGACACGGGCATTGGGAATTTGTCAAATACGAACGGTTCAGCAGAACCATAAATAATGATTATCACCATACACCCAAATAACTAATGGGGGAGAAAAGATTAAATATTTTCGACTTACGGAGAAAGGAACCGGAGCAAGGTGACGCCACGAAACGGACCGCGAAGCGAGAAATGTCAAGAGCAAGGCGACGAATCAGCAGAAGGAAGGGGAAGAGCGAGCGAGCGAGCGAGAAGGGAAGAGACAGTCTGCGTCGTGGGACTTGGTGAGTTTGACCGCCGGCCACGTGTACCCGACGTGTCGGATACGTGTCCGCCGTTGATTATGTGGAAAGAAGCATAGCTCGTACCTGGGGAACGAACGAACCAAACGAGCCGTCGTGTTAAGAGAAGTCGATTTAACGGAGACATCCTATGCCGTCGGAATGTACTTCATCAGGTGCGATCGTCGTGTGTCGTCCCGACACGTGTCGCCCGCCCTATGAAGATCTCGGCGAATCCTACGCGGCCCGCAGACGGGACTGGAAAGATTAAAAAAAGTTGAGAGTCGACTGGATAAGATGGCATGTTCGGCCCCAAAAAGAAAGAGAAAATAAAAAAAAAGTGAAAAATGGAAAAGAAGAACGTTCACGAGTATATTCATACGCGTCCCTCCGTTGAATTCGATACAAAACGGACTTTTGGAATAAGGCCAATGGAAGTTGACATCGGCCCAAGGATATTCCCATCTGTTGAAATAGCAGGGATTTCCAACTCGGAGGATGTTCGACTCTAATGTATATACGATTTTGCATTGGTGTGCTGTCCATATAATTTAAAGATCCGAACTCAACTAATCCAGCCATGGTTGAAATAGTGATCGGCCAGCCACTCGGGTTAGTGGGCCTTGCCCGACCGCTGTAAAGTTGGCCTCGCCCGACCATGGTTGGGTTCATGCTCATATCTCCAAATTACATTAAAAAGATAATCTCTCGAAAGGGAGGTTGGTTCGGCTCTGGCATACATCTATTATGTCATGCTGGCTATAAAATACATAAAAGTGGGTTGGTTGAACAATTTATTGATCATAAAAAGAGATAGGAGGAGGAGGAGGAGGAGTTTGCAACACTTCTCTCGCAACCTACTCCCACTTTTCACTAACTCTTTCAATTGTTTTGTTACGTTTTCTATTTTTTGAAGTACAGTACAGTACACCGTACAATTCGACCGAAAAAAGAACAGCACACTGTACAAGAATACGATTTGATCTCAATATAAAGCAGGAATATTTAGAGTCAAATCGCGATATGCTCGCTTTGTTTGTTTTAAACGCGAAATGAACAAAACATGTCTTTATATCAAATGTATCGATATCAAAATCGTAATTGATGATCTCATGTTAATATTGCATTTTCCCCCGTATTCCCAAGCTTTCAGGTAAGTTTTTTCTTTTTGTTTATTTATGAGATTTAGGTTATAAGTTATCTACCTTCTTTATAACAAAATTTGAAACTCTAAAGCTTTGAATTAAAGTGAAATACTACCTTGGTATGAATTCTTGAACAAATTAAATCTGATCATGTAACGGTGAAACCATGAAGAAGGGGGGGAGGCATACCTTGGTATGGATTCTTGAGCATGCTTCGATGTTTGAGAATCTTTGATTTTGTAGATTATCAACACCAATGTCTCACATGTTAGAAGAGTTTCTTTAAAAAGATTAGATGTAAAAAAAGAAGAAGAAGAAGCTATGCTTACTACATATCCACTCATCAAGCTAATAGATACAAGACATGTATTTTAATGATGAGTTTTTGCTAAATGCCAACTATGATTCTTCTTCTTTTTTTACGACGACGACAACAACAACAAAAATGTAAATTCATTATATTTCCGTTATTTTTTTTAGGTAAATATTATATTTCCATTGTTTCTTGTTCATTGAATAAAAAATTTTAAAGTCGTTCTCGATACAAAAAATCGATTGAAATAAGTAAATGCGCTACTGTACTCGACGTGTTATTATCGGCAATAGAAATTATTGGTCAAGAAGGGTGAGCGATTTTAATGGATTTGGTGACCACCGTTCGACATGTAGCTTTCAAGTTGGTCATGACATTGGAGATGACCCGCATATGACCGACACGCACATGCGAAGTTGCTTTTATAGATGCTTTGAAAAAATAAGTACAGTCATCATCATCATTGAGATGAAAAATAAAAAGAGAGAAAAAATCAATTTTTTTTCCTTAAAAGCGATTGAAAATCATTTATATTAATGTTAACCGTATCATGTGAAATGACCGATGCCTATATTAGTCATGTCTCACGAATGTTTAAAATTAAACTAGTCAAATCAGTTGCTTAAAGACTGAATGTATATATGCATAATAGACTTAACATATTTTTAGCAATTATCCAAATTTATTCAATGCGGTGCCAAAATTTATCTCGTGCGCAGGGTCGGTTCCTTTCCTGAGCTGCGGTGAAGTGCCATCTTTTTTTTTTTTCATTTTATTTACGTGTCGGACTCAACACACTTTTTCCATAGGGATAAGATTAATTAATTAATCAATTCGAAACGAAACGTACTCGTCGGAAAAAGACGCTGCGAAGGACGATCGGGACTTTTTTCCGGATCCAACGCGCGAGATCGCGTTACGTGGCTCCTCGGTTGGTCGAGGATTTAATAAGAGATCGGAAGCAACGATGGGGATGGACGGGGGTCCCGCAAAGATACGTTCTTCAGACACGGCTCTCGAAAATAACATAATAGTTATGAAGATATTCGATTCCACGTCAGAACGGGTGCGTTGTAAATTGCTTGTCTCGTCGCACGTGGCCTCTGCCGACACTCCTTCTGTCGGCAATGAATTCCCTGCTTTGTCCCGTAACAAAGCCGGAAAATCTAATCAAGCCAATCGACGGTTATCCTTTTTTCTAAAAAGATAAAAAGAGGTGGGCAATGGGGCCTACCTATTTTAAGAGTAGGGAATCCGGATCCCCTTTGGTCGGCGGTGCTTCGATGTCATCGAACATTGGCGACTTTAGCCGCTCCTTTGGGCGACGCTATCCACGATGGTAATGGATTCATGGACGAGCCGTCCTTTTTTCTTTCTTTTTAAATGTGTCCGGTGTGAAGGGGAATGATGGTTAGCTAGTTTAGTGCAGCTTGGACCCAGCTGTCCGATGAAAAAACCGACGGCTAGGAAAAAACATAAAAAAAATAAAAATAAAAACCCAAAAAAATCCCTCCTATTAAATGAGGTATCCGATCTAAAATCGGACGGCCTCCATTTTACGACAAGCCGGATTGCCTGTCGCCGGATTCGGTTTAATATTACTGCAGCGGTTTCAAATGATAGATTTATCTTCATGGATGAAATATAAAAATACGTATGAGATGAATTGCATTTTCTTATCTTTTTTACTTTTATCATTTCGGATAACGGTTTTCTTTTTCTTATCTTGAAATTTTTGAGTAGCTCGGTCATTTGAAGGAATACTAGTCATAAGTAGAGGATTCTACGTCGGGTAATTTTTTTCAAGTTTTTTTTTCGCTTTGTAGGACGTTTATATATGGAGGATCAACTTCTTTTCTAGTCAATGGGGCTTGTGGGATCATTCCTCCCCGGGATAATATCTGGTGGTTCAAACGTGGAAAAGAGATACAAATCATGGCAAACAGAGTTTTAAAGAAGAGGCGCCCATGTTGTTACCACCATATGGTTGATATGGTAAAGCATTATACCGATTAAGGTTAAATTTGACGAAATTAGAAAGTTTTATGACGGGATCAACCATCAAATAATAGATTTACAAATTTTCAAATAAATTTTTTGAGATTTTTTTTACCTACTACACTAATAACCGATTTGCTTAGCTGGAGGGGACATCGGGTTGTTGAGGACATAAAGCAAAAGGAAAGCGTATCATCATTAATCAATTGGATTGACACATCTGATCCCATCGCGGCATGCAATTGGCCACAATCTGGACAGGAGATAGGCTCACGCAACGCGTGGGACTGATGTAGATCGATGCGTTTTCATTTCAAATTCTGATCGGGTATTGATATTTGATGTCCATCCAAGTTGAGCTCGTCATGGGCTTCGTTGGACCCATCCTCCAGACACAACCCCAATCTCAAAATCACTCGGACCACGACGATTTATGGAATGTCGTGTTTGATTAGGAGCTAATTTGGTCGACGTCGATGACGTAATAAAGAAGTCATGACTGATGAGATGTACCTTTTATCCGTGCGTCATCAATCAGAAGTAGGGCAGGAGTGGCTTACGTACGAAGAGGCAGAATGCTGCAGGATCGGCCGGGGAGCATGCACGGCTATTAACGTGAACCGCTGAGCACCGATTAGATGGATCGTGCGACGCTTGCAGGGCAAAACGCCAAGACAAGGGAAACGAGTGAGCCCAAGTCAAAGCCCAGTGCGCACCTCCGGATGCTCTCTCTGCCGCAGCTCCATCGCCGTACTCCTCTGACCTCCAATTTCAGACCCATCAGGCAAACCTTCTTTTCTGCTCCACATCGTCCCCGCCTCTGGCTTCCTGATCACATTCTGCTGTTTTCTTGATCTGGGTATTCATTCTTTTCTTGAACGAGGATCGCCCTCCTCTTATCTGTGATCGATTCCTTACTGGCATTCGAGAACCGCGGCGTTTGTTTCTATCCTTTTTCACTTTTATCGATGCCCCTGAAATTGCCGTGCGTAAACCCAGAAGGTTATAAGCGGACTTCCTTTGTGATAATCATCTATGTCGGAACATATGACGGTGAGCTAACTTTTTAAGAACAACAGTTGTTGTGATGGAATCCGGACTTCGAGCGACAAGGGACGCTCCTGATGGGACCTCTACATCCCCACGTCTGATGATTACCATACGACACCTTTTTCTTTTGTCCGAAGGACCAAACATGCTGTAGGCTCGAGCAGCCATGTTTCCATCTTTCTATGAACACGACAAAAGATCCCTCGGACCAAAATCAGGGCGTCTATCAATCCAAACGAGATGCTGTCTCTAATGTCACGTGAAGAGTCACGAAGAAAAGATGGGACGAGATTGGCAACCGAAACTGAATTAGCATCGATTTGAGCTCTTGGGCCGGCCAAATTGTGAGCTCTCGCACACGCACACTCTCCGGTATAAAAACACGAGTGACTAGTCCTGAGGAGAATCCAGTCTCATGCAACAGTGCATGGACTGAAAATAGGGTCGAAATTATTCTCTCTTTCTTGATTCCGTTACAGTTTTGCGCACTTTTGCCACTCCACATTATGCTCTCTCTCTCTCTCTCTCTCTCTCTCTCTCTCTCTCTCTCTCTCTCTGTGTTGTCCCAATTGATGTGCTTATCCAAGAATGGTCCAAAGAATAGCTGGTCCTGGATCGTGTGCAGAATTGGAGGATTAATATGGAAAGGTACAGATGGAAGAGAGATCGATCTTGCTCAAGACCGCGCAATTTGTTCATGGCGCACCCCATCAGGGTTTTGGGTCTGTCCTGTCAAGTTTCGACCGTGTTGATACTTTCATCGAGAACTCAACTACACATATCCATTGGGAGGAGCTGCAAGAAGAGCTATATGATGAAAGTCCTTTGACCCTGATGCGTTGCTGATCATGTATATAGAACGCGTCGGCCTTGCGCAAGATCTCTCTCTCTCTCTCTCTCGGCCTTGCGCAAGATCTCTCTCTCTCTCTCTCTCTCTCTCTCTCTCCATCCACGATTTTCATGCCCTGCGATTCTCTGATTTAATTAAGATCAAGATCGACACATGGCGCTCGAGAATTTCTATATAGATACGGGACATCTCAGGATTTATCAGACAAACCTTTTCCTGTTAAATGTTGATCTGATGTACTGACTTGTTCTTACCTTGTCCAAAATAGAGACCTCTCGTAGGTTGTTCCGATGCTTAACTAAGCTGCCCTTTACCCGGAAGCCTAAGCTTTGACGAAACTCAACATGGTATCCATTCAAAAGGTTCTACATTGCGTCCACTCTATCCTCGACTGCCTGTCCCATTCCATATCGATATCGGTGCAACTAACTCGGCCAGCCAACTGTAATCAACATGGGTTCACCGCAGGTCTCACAACGATGCGAGCCTTTCCTGAGGGGGTCCGAGAGAGTAGCCCTACGATCGCCGAGACCAGGACATGAGTCCTGCACACCAACGTTCAGTGAAGGTCACAACAGCATCCGACGGAGCCGCCCCAATTGTCAACTCACCGCCTCGCGTGGCCCGTCGAAAAATCGTGAGTTGGAGCTTCCCATTCAAAAGGATATGCCTAGATGCCACCAGTAGAGTGGCCACACCGCCTGAAGGTACGTTCCTTCTCTCATTCAGCGCACTCCCCTTCTCTCCTCTCCACTCAATTCAATTCGGGTGTCGGCGAATTTACTGGGGCTTCTCCTCAGGCCTCTCCTCGTTGCTACTGTCGATAGAAGGACTGCAAGACCCGGACTCGAGTGAAGATGAAGTTGGGCTTATTAACCTGAAAAACCTCCGATTTTAATTTTTGTTTCAAATTCACCTTTTATCTTATAAACAATCTCCAACTTTAGCTATAAGTCCCAATTTACCGAAAACTTCTTTTGTCGCATTAAAAACTTTCAACTTTGGATCTTGTTTCATTTTAATTATAGACTTTTTTTTTATGAAAATCCCAAACTTTAAGTTTCGTCCTAATTTTACCATAATTTTTTAGAGTTTCATAAAAAATCGAAAGTTTTTACTTGAGTCATGTATTTATTTGGCCCCCTTAACCATTTGTTTAAAATTTCTTGTTGACAAATGAGAAATGAAAGACTCCCAAGGACGAGCTATTCAGGTGTCCTAAAAGCAAGGTCTTCGATCGCAAGAGATTTAACATTCTCAAGCACAAGAAATCGAATATTGAGCATGAAATCCTAAGGGCGGTTTTGATTGAGGATCAATAGAGAGTAGATTTGCGACTCAAGTAAAATATATCGATGCTTATGAGACAAAAAAATTAGAGTAGAATTGAAATTAGACGTAAAACTAAGATTTTTTTATGAGGTAAATAAAGTTTAAGATATAATTGATTAAAGTTGAGGATTTGTATGAGTAAAAAAAGAGGTTAGGGTAAAGTTGTGACTAGACCTATAGCTAGAGGGTTTTTATGGGATAAACAAATTTTAGGGTATAATTAAGAGATGAACTAAATATAGGATTTTTCATGGGAGAAAAAGAAGCTTAAGATAGAGTTCAGATATGACTTCAAGATGGAGGTTTTTCACAGGATAAAAGGTAAATTTTGGATGAAAGTAAAAGTTAGATGTTCTTTTTGACGAAATTGACCGAAGTTGCGAGTCAAGAAAGATTACGATTGATACTTCAGTCATATTGATCAACACATAAATGTTAGTTTTCACGGAAAAGAGAGATTGTCGAAGTGAATGCATGACCTTCCACACGTAGAAGTTGTCTTGAGACCTCACGAGTCCGTCGGATGGCCGACGAAAAAACCGACATGGGCCTTTAAGTGGAAAAAAAAAAAAAGGATCTTGCTTGCAGGGGCAAAAGTCGCTACTTTCGTACTGTATGTTGTGTCGAGCAAAAGACGATCCCAATACCTTGGCATCAAGTTCTTTTGGTCTCTTATGCTGGGCTAATGTATTTGCGTGAAAGCATTTGTACATCGTCGATCTTCGTCACTTATGCTCTCGCGATCTTCAGTCGAACCATCTTACTTTTTATCTCTGTCGATATGGAATTTGCCCGATTCGAGAGGCCTGCTAAGCTTTTTTTCATGGGGACAAAAAGGGTCCTTTTGATCCATGAAAAGGTCGATGTTAATAGAATGACATGTAGCCTGAAAGGGACAGATATCTGTATCTTCTCCAGCCCGCCATTGATTTTGTCTCCGGGTCATTAAATTAGGTCAGGGTGGGGTGGGTCCATTAATCATGGGTTGCTGAATCTTGATCAAACAGCTTTAAGAAGGCCGAGATTGGTGACGTTACTTATTTCAAACACGACTTTGATTATTTTCGTTGGCTTAGAAAACTTGACATTACGGCTTTTTTTTCTACCACACAATAATATCGAGCCTTTAGAAAATAAAATAGTTCTTCATAAAATTCTAAAATTTTCCCATCATACAAATCTCGTCATTTTTCTACCTCATCACATCCCATATTATCGTGATACTAATGTAAACAAATATAGACACGAGCACGTCGGTTAAGCGGAGTTAATTGATGTCAATAATTTCATCGCGTACCGCTATTTAAATAGACAAGATAGTATTATCTCTGGCGAGACGGTTTCTGGAAATGAAATATGAAAAAAAGAGAGAGGGTGGACTCATGGTATAAAATAAAACGTAGTTTAGAGAAAATTTGAAAAATGAGTGCACCAAATTATCTTTTTAGAGCGAAGAAGTCGTTTCAAGAACACAAAGGAAAAAGAAAAGGCTGAGTTGGACTGATCCCAGCTCCTCTTATCCTGCACAGTGCTTACGTACTTCCCGATCACCTCTCTCTCTCTCTTCCCTCTCTTGCTCTCTCCGACTCCATAGAGTTCTTACTTCTTAGATCCGAATCAACCTGCACCGGATCAAGATCACTCATCGTTTCGCTGCAAGATCACGCGATCATAGGTATCGATTGGGATGAGTAAGGGCGAAGAGCAAAGCAGGGGCATTTCCGCCGCCGCCGCCAGCGGCGGCGATCACCAGCCTCAGTACGGCACGTTCCAAGGCGTCGCCAATTACGCCCCTCCTCATCCCCCGCCGCATCAGGCGGCGATCGGCTTCCCCCAGCCGGTCCCTCCTCCCGGCGCCTCCCTTGATCCCTCCGCTCCTCCTCCGTACCACGCCCAGGGTTATCAGGCCGTTCCGGGTAATATAATTCATCCAATCGTCGGCGCCGATTTCGAACTATTTGGAGATTTTTACTTTCGGTTTTTTTTGTCCCTCTCTTCTTATCAATGGCTGGAGCTCCGACACTCAAGCCTTCGAGTGTTTAGGTCGCTATCAGTTTCGTCCGATCCCTACATTGATTGAGCTGGACAAGTCTGCTTGATTCCCTGGTTAGTCGAGAAATACCGAGTTGTTTGCGATTGATTTTGTTTTCCTCCCTCGGGAGCAAATTTTGCAGGTTATCCAGTTGCCGAAGGAAGGCCTGTGAGAGAACGGCGTCTGCCTTGTTGCGGCATTGGTTTTGGCTGGTTCTTGTAAGTCCTTCTCTTCTCCTCTTTTTACTCTCTCTTTTTACTTCCACAGATTTTTTTTCCCTCATCGCCACATTCGCAACCTTCCCTTAGTTGGTTTTGAATTTCATTTCATGCTTGTTTGACAAAGCATAGCATCGTGTCCCCTGTTCTTTCTTTTCCTGAAAAAGTTGATTCAGGTGATTATCAATGGATGGTTAAAAAGATTCATTTTTGCTCCTTGCAATGAATGTACCGCTTCCACCCCTACTTCATTTCCGCAATTCTTTGCTGAGATAGTTTGTATGAATGCGGTGTTGCAGGTTCATCATCGGTTTCTTTCTGGCCGGCATCCCCTGGTACGTCGGGTTGTGTTTTCTGGTCTGCTGCAGACATAGAATGGACTACCGCGAGAAGCCCGGCTACATTGCTTGTACAATTGGCGTGAGTATACTACTCCCCTCCCGTTCTCATTTCCATGATTCTTTGAAATTGGTAATAAGAACATAGACGTGCCTTCCTCACTTCGACACCCTCCACATGAAACTCGCCATTGTCTCTTTTTTAAGTCTTTGTCCCGTTGCCATGGCTTGTTGGTTAGGTTTGTTTTTGTTTTTTTGTTGTCAAATAAAAGTTAAATTGTTTTATTCTAGTTGCTGTCTGATTCAGATAAAAGCAGAAGTTACTTCCTTTTCGTGCAGGCCGTTCTTGCAACAATCGCTATAATTGTTGGGGTATCGAAAGGTGTTGATGATTGATAACCAAGTTTGAGGCTGAACCAGCTGTTGAATGGATAAGATCATGTGCCCTAGTTTGTGCATCTCTCTCTGATTTCTAAGACCGGGATTGGTGTTCTTGGTGAAAGCACATTTGGTATATCCTGTTGAACAGCAATATCTACACCAGTGGAAGAGCGAATATGATTTTCTTTATAACATTGAGGGATTGAATTTGCGCATAGTTTGCATTGGTGTTTGTTTGTGACATTGTTTGATATCTTTGTGAGGGGCGGTAGGCTCTTCTCACCTGTAATAATGAAAAGGACCGAAATCTATCTTCATCTGAGATTGCATTCTCAATTGCAATATTTTGTCACTGCTCTTTGAACATGGTGGATCAGATTGAGAAGTAGGGCAGTGGTCTTCAGTGGAATTACAATGTCGCCACAGACAGGAGTGATTTTTGTTGTTTGTGACGGGACCTATGCGTGAACACTAGTACAAGAACAGGGTAGTGAGGACAAGGAGCTGGAGCAAAGAAGTTTTTCTGATGGAATGTAAATCGAGTAGTAAGTGGCATTAAGATTAGTTCCAGGACATATTTCCTCAGGCAGTCTAAGCTATCGCTGAGTTGGCCAGCCAAAAGGGATACCATGTCCAAGATAGTCTCCCAAATTCAATTATATGTCTACCCTTCAGATGTGGCTGTGTTCCCTGTAATACTTGGTCTGTGACAACTGCTCATGGTGAGTTGATCTTTTGGTCGAACTCGAATCCAACAGAGCCACCTTTCCCTGAGATGTAGACCAGACAGATCCCTGCAACTTAAATTGAAAATGGGACTCCGTGGCATCCATCCTTCTGCATAGACCTAAACTAATTCAAGTGCATCATACCAAATTTTCGCTGCAACAAAGGCATGACTCAGATACACCAAAGAGTTCATGACGCTGTCCGTTTCAGACACCCGTTTTTACACTTTTTTCCTCTCTACTCCCTGTCCTTCAGCCAGTTGCTCCCACAATGAAGACGTTTTTCCACGACGCACTGGAGTCAGTGATTCAGTGATCCAAATCCATCAAGCGGCCATACCTGTAGAGAAGAGCATGGGGTTCGTATTATGCAGATGATGGAAGTTCCAGTAGGCATAGGAATGCACTATAAGCAACCAATGCAAAGAGAAGCCATGTGGACACGTGGAAATTAGGACATAAACTTGCAAAATTTCTCTCCAAAACAAATCATCGGCGCAGCTCCGCTCACCCTGCATAATATTTTGCCTTCGATGAGACCATAAGGAACCGGGCCAAATTGCCGCGAATCACTTGATGCGTAGATATTGTCACCCTGAATCCATACATGTCCCCTCGGCACCTATCCATACAAGATCGATAACAAAGCAGAGGTTGCTTTCATCAGTACTACGTATATCTTGAAAAAGCCAAAAGTATCAGAACACCAATTTGACTTTCAATCTCGTCTTAAAGGAATAAAAAATCAAGCTTTGATTTTGATCATTTTCCCAAATGCGCTTCAACCATCTTCCAAGCGATTCAGAAGAGAAAGCTCATCAACATGCCGCTCAATACATGCTTCCCTCCCGACAATAACATGGCAAGAATTGTTAAAATGCATTCTTCTACTCTAGAGCGTGCATTGATGGAAGGCGCGCTCAACTCTACAGCAATTCTTCTACTCACCAAAATGAATCGAATAAATGAATGAAATTCTAATGTTGAACAACCAAAGCTTGCTGCGAGGAAAAAGAGTTGCCGCAACGCACCACGATCGTGCGAAACCGGTCGCTGTTGCGAGGATCGGCGACGAAAGTGACCGTATCGCCTTCCATGGCCACAACGCGCTTGGTGAGAGACTTTCTGGGATCCACAGGCGATCTCACCAGCACCACGTCTCCGGGCCCCACCTTCCCCAGCCGGTGCGACACGCGCTCGGCCAATAACACGTCGCCGGTCAGATTCAGAGTCGGGAGCATGCTAGGGCCGTAAACCTGCAAGCGCCGGAATACTTTCAGCTTCTACTGCTCGGTAAGCATGAATAAGAAGAAGAAGATGATGATGATGACGACGAAGAAGAGAGGTTGGGGTTTTACGGACGAGAGTAGGAGTGCAGATGTAGGTGTTGGTGACGTGGAGCAAGCACAGGAACTTGGCTATGATCGCGGTGCGGTCGAGCGCTTCTTTCGCAATGCTTCTCCATCGAACGGCGTTACCGAACAGATTCATGCCTTCGATCTGGGGTTGACCAGTTTCAGCTTGTTCGCAAGCTGTTTGACGTAATGCCCAAGCAGAGAATACCCCGACGAGGAGGAGGAGGAGGAGGAGGAGGAGTGAAGAGCGTAAGCAAAGAAGGGAATGAGGATGTAACCTGGGCTTGGGCCTTTAACCGCCTGACTGAGTCTTCTGGAGCCCAATCAAGTCATCCTAACAATGTGATTGACCTCAGCTTACTCTCGACTGTGAACCCTGTAACAATTTGAGTGGTGCTAAATGAAGTCTTTGGCAGTAGATCGCAGACATGTTAATTCCTTTCTATCAAAAGCATCACTCCAAGCCACTCCAAGATGCTGGCCATATCAGGTTGACATCTCACCCTGATCTCGACACAACAGGATGCGATTACTCTTATTACCCACAAAGAAAAAAGGTGAATAGCTCGCTTTGCATCATGAGTTCGTGAAAAAGAATAATACAGCATTACATTATTGATTCTGTCGGAAACTGTCATACAACAGTATTCAAATGTTAATCCTCCTCTTGAGGAGAAAATTGTAATGGAATGGACAATATTAAGAGCTAAAAGTCATAGCTCAATGCCTATCATTCATGTACATATACAACCGGCGGCGTCTTTCCTTCGTTTGGTCCTCCTTGTTGAAGCACCTGAAATGCTGGCTTCACTTGCAGGCTCCCATCTTCAAACCCTCATGTAAGCTAAAGAATTGCTTGATCTTGTCCTCTAAGCATATGCAGCTAATCTATCCTTTCGAGATTATACATCACCATGTCCTCAAGGGCTAGCCTGAAGGCGCTTTGAGGAAGACATCTCAGATTCTTGATTGCAAGATCAGCCTTCTCTTTTGCTAATTTTTGAGCTTTTTCGATGCCACCACAGCTCTTGACCAACCGAATCGCTTCATCGAGTGAACCTATTTCGCAGAACTCCGATTCGATTATTTCTCTAAGTTTTGGCTCCTTTTCTAAAGCGAAAATGACTGGCGCGGTCAAGTTTCCTTTCACTAGATCACTGCCTGCCGGTTTGCCCAATTGCTCAGCCGATTGTGTGAAATCCAATATGTCATCGACCACTTGGAATGAAAGTCCCAGGTTCCTCCCATACTCGTACATTTGCCCTGTAATGTTGCTATCCACCCCACTGAAAATGGCAGCTCCCTTGGTACTGGCAGCAATTAAAGAAGCTGTCTTAAAGTAGCTTTTGATAAGATACTCTTCAAGTTCTGTGTCGCAGTCGAACAAGCTTGATGCCTGCTTTATTTCACCACTTGCAAAATCCTTAATAACCTGCCAAAACATGTACAATGTTGTGGATATAATTGCTTACGTTACTATGTCTGTACTCCAGGCTTGAGTTTTGCCAATTCAGAAGGCAATCAGCAGTCATCCACCCAATCGTCATCAAAGGTGGAGATGAAGTTATTAGCTTGTTAAAATGTAACAAATAGACTTACCTGGCTAATGAGTTTGATGACTTCAAGATTTTCAAGATTTGCAAGATACCATGATGACTGTGCAAACATGAAGTCCCCGGCCAGTACCGCCACCCTTGTTCCGTAGATCTGGTGAACTGTTTCCTTTCCTGAAAATTATGGAGTTCGCATCGAGTCAGCTAATAATAAAAAAAAGAGAACTTTCTCTCACTGCAGACGTTGACAATATGTTTTTGAATTGACAGCTTAAGTAAAAGGTTTCAGCAACACAATGGGGAAGCAATTTTACAACTACCTGTTACCAACTTGTAACTTTCACAAAGTTAGTTGACCTAGTGTTCATTGTTCATACAGCATGTCAAAAAGAGGTTTACATATTCTGGTTATTGAACCAAACAGGATGTGGCAGCAGCTGCTCTGTTACAATCGCAGTGCTGCATCTGATGCACCGACACCCAGAGCTTGAGATACTATAACCAAAAAAAAAAATTGACTTACCTCTTCGCATTTCACTGTCATCTAACACATCGTCATGTATCAAGCTTGCAGTATGGATCATCTCTATTATCTCTGCTAAACGCCTGTGCTCTCTTGTGAGTTCTCTGAGAAGGTAATGAGGGTACAATTACACCGGTACTTCAACAAAAGAAAACTTAATGATTGTAAAGAAAAACAAGAAATGCTTACTTCAGACCCATTATTTCTGCCGTGGCTCTAGAGACAAGGAAGACTAAAGCAGGTCTCATCCTCTTCCCACCAGCCCCAAATATTTGATCAGCAGCAGACATTAAAACTGGATTATCTGCCCCTACAATCTACCAGAGAAATGTAATAAGAATAGGTTTAACTAAGCGCCAACTCTTTCCTGTAAACACCTCGCCTACAACGGAGACAATCAACTGAAAAATTAATGACAGAAGACTCTTAGGATGGAGCTCGTACCCCACTTTACCCCGCAGAAGAAACCTTGAGGGTTTTTATTAAAGCTGGCAAACTACCATTAGAAACTTGAAGATATGCATGGCAACATAGGAGGACTGTGACACATACATTTTGGCCTTTCATATGCATGTGCAAAGTTTAATGGTATGGCTATAGATGACATAGCTTCAGGTTCCTGAGGCAAGACATAACACAAGCCATAGAACAGAGAAGAGTTGGACACTCTGAAGAGTAGACAGAGAGTAAGAACCAGTATCTGTTTCCCTAACAAGATTTTGTAATCAATATGTATTGGAAGCTTCAGCCAAAAATTGGTACAAGGCCAGGAGATTTTAACTTCTGAACCCTCAACTCTTTTTTGTCCTCTGATGTATAGACCGCTTGGTCTAGACTCTAGATCTTTCATCTGAAGATGGAAAGACCAAATAGAACAGATATTCTATTACATGGGTGGTTTCAAGACATGCCCTTTCCCAAAATGCCTTTAGTCAGACATTAGCAACCAGCAGGAAAGTAACCGCAGGGCTACTAAAACCATCATTGTGAGCCCGAAAAAAATGGTAAGCTTTTACACACCGACTTTGCTAAACTTTGAATGCAAGCGATTTTCCAGCAACACCATGGACAACTATTACCATTGAGTTTTTAAAAGTGCCCTTCAACCATTACATGGGAAACACCCAACAATGAATGCGGATATCTGGTGACAAGATCATATCATCTCCAGTGAAAAGAGCATGACACATAACACTGCCATGCTTTTCAATCGTAATGTTGCAAAACAGGTGAAACCATCTCAATCAAACGAATCTTACCGTTCGAAGATTTTGATTCAGTGTCTGCAAGTCATCAGCTACAGCTTCAAACAAATTTGCCAGTGATATGGGGCCTCTTGTCTCTTCCTTCACATCTAACACTTGCGAAGGACTTTGAGCAATACCTGAACCTATTGCAACCAGTTAAACTAATGTATGATGCTGTGGAGTTCAATTGAACACAAATGGTCAACAGGAAACAAACTTTGGGTTGCAAGACGGACAAATTATTATCACCCACGAATTAAGTACAACTAATCCCACAACATCAAAAAGAGCCCAGACGAGAACAATAGCAGACAAGGAAACCACTACCATCAAGAAGAGTATTGGGGGTCTTGGTTGAAGAAACCCGACACGAGGCAATATCTCGACGAAAGCAAAACAACCTCCGAGCAGCGAAGTCTCTGCAATTCCTGCTCCTTGTATTGGCGTTCGCATACTTTCTCACTGGAGACCTGTTGAAGGAAGCATTTGAAGAACACCCACAAGCCACCAGGTCCAAGAGGTTATGGCATGTCATTGACATCATCCTCGGCGAACCGAGATAAATCAAATCTCCGCAATTTATCAGCAGCGCTTATAGTCAGAAGAAAATGAATGGGGATTAAAAAAAAAAGAATTTCTCAATATTTCGGGGAAGAGACGGTCCGGAAGCGGACAATCATTGTAAGAATGATAGAACTCGCTACAAGAGTTCAATGAATCCGAAAACGAAAAATTTTCAAACCATTGTTGACTGGTGGCTTTCCTTTATTTTTTCTTTTTTTGCCGCTCTGATAACAAAGAACACACAAAAGGAAAAAAAGGAGCGAATTTTGGGTGGATACTGGAAGCCCACATGGGACGTTTGTTTCTTATCTAGCTCTCAACTTGAAGTGAGGCCAGTAGCGTTCGCTCCTTTTTTTGCCCAAGCTCCGTGCAACGCAGAAGAGCGAAGGGGAGAGCGAGAACATAGACATGACATCACGTGTGATGATGGGAAGAACAACCGACGGGTCAAATCTTCTTTCTTCAAATAGCAGTTGGTGGTCCAATTGCAGCCATGTAATGGCCTTTCTTAACCACGGATTGTCCCTCTGGTCTATCAGGAATGGCCGCCACGTGGGCGATCACTGTTGGTGGACTCTTGGGGTCGAAATGGATTTTGCTTTAATGTCGGTAGTTAATGCAACGTTTTGACTCATCAAGATTAGTCGCCCGCCTATAAAGAATGAGGCCAAGCGTCGTTGGCGACGTGCATCTACGAAGACCTCACAAGAGCAAGGTTTTGGCCAAACAAAACCCAGAAAAGGAAAAGGCGTCATCGATTTAGTTTGCAGGGATATTGGTTTTCACTACTCATTTTGATGTCTGAAATTTGGAAGAAGCGGCCTTTTAACTTTTTTCATGTAAAACTCTCTACAGCGTTGTGATTAATGTGGCACGAAAATAAATAACTGCAGATTTCTTATTAGAGTCAACACCTCGATTTCGTAGGATGTATTTCTCTACTGACCAAATTTAAGCTTTCATTGTTTGTTGAAAAGCGATTGACTCGGCTTTAGTTGACACATAGGTACGGCACGTCACAAGAGAAGAACAATCAGGATTAGGAGCTGATAAGATCCTTGAACTGGCTTAACAGAAATAACAAAAAATGAGTTTTCTCCCACATTTTTGCAGCAACTAAAACTTGGGAAGAACTAAATGTAAGCTGCAGAGAAGACTAGATAGTTTTGTCCGCCGACACACGAGAGGATTGCAGCTTATTATGACCACCGGGGAGGCTTCAATACCGGCTGCTATTCATATTTGCAGTTGCCATAGCCTGCCAATCAACATAAAACATCACGTTAGAACAATTGCGTACTCTTGGAGATCGCCAATTGTACATGTTTGTTCTTGTTTTTACCATGACCTAATAAACAAGAACAACTAAATTGTAACGAAGATGTACCGCTATTGCGATCACTAATGAACTAAGCACAAGAGAAAGGAATTTACTTACTAGGATCAGTCACAACAATGAGGCCCGAATCCTTGAAATTACAGTTCCACCAATTCCGCCCTTTGGCTTGATAATAGAGATTCATGGCTACGGAGGCGTGGTTTATCATATTATCTGGATAGAAGCAAAAGCAACCCTTTTGAAGAATCTGGCAATCCACCTGAGAGCATGCGTAGTTGATGTTCGCCAACAGAGTTGCCTCGTCTGAAGAAGGCTTGGCTACGCACCAAGTTTTCTGCAATGTAAGTAGAACAACTCTAATTATCAGCATTTATTTTCTTCTTTATCGCATTTCATTTTTCTGTAGTTTTCTTAGAGAGAGTCAAGAAGGCTGAAATACCTGGGCATTTACCATCTTGACTAGATCTCCTGAAGACACCTCAAATCAGAGTTTGTAAAAGTTAGAAAACGACGCAGAATATGCAGGTTAGTACTTTAATTTTGTTTGGACTATCGGATTCACATTTAGGTGGACAATTGGTTCCAGGAAAGTTTGATGGTTATAGAACTACCATTCTTGAAACTATTTCATTGGCAACAATCATCCACGCAGATGCAGACTGATCGATTAAGCCTAGCACAAAAAGGAAATGCCATGAGACGAGACTATGATATGAAGCGTCAGAAAACTAGTCATGCTAGATCTAGTGGGACATGTTCTGGGTCGCATTGTGGTTTTCTTACTCCCACGTCGGTTATGAAAACTAACTCGTGGAGATACGATATAACCGAGATTCAAAAGAAGCTCAGAACTCGAAAATCTTGAAATCATAAAGACACACACACAAAGAACAATAACGGTGAAGCAGGTTTCTTTTCACCGTCATCCATAGCTACGGCTTCTTTCCAGGTCACTAACATGAAGGCGAAGACTCTCCATTACCTGATTCGAAGCAAAGGTAAATGAGGAGATAGAGGGCGAGCAATGCTTTGGCCATGATTAATGGGTCTTGCTGCGAACCTAGTCCTCCACTTGCTACAGAAAAGATGAAGCAACCAGCAAGTGATGTGGTTTGTGACGTTTGTGACAGTGATTATAAAGGCCTGAGCCAAGGCGACCGTTTTGGAGAATATCAAACGGCTCCATTAATTTTTGCGCAGAGAAGGAGAATCGTCACCCAAGGAATCTGTCTAGAGGAAACCGAGAGGACGGACTCGCACGTGATCGTCACTACGTCTTTGCACTTTTCCGCTCTCCGAGTGACACTCTTGAGTCTTGACTCACAATCCCCCCCCAAAAAAAAGAGTCCTTTCTATTTCCTTTTTCTTCCCTCATCTCCTCCCTCAACTCTTCCATTTCGCTTTCGAGTTTTAACGAAATGGTCGGCGTTGGGCGCACGTGAGTCTCTCCTCTTTCAATGTATATTCGACGTGGAAATACGGTATTTACGAGCTTTTACGCATTGCCGAGTATTGAACACTGGCCCAAGTAGAATGTATTTGCTCGAAACTCACAATGTTCTACAACCATGGTCTCATGGCATGGGGACCAAATGAGATGTGATTCGGCTCCAGTCGAACATCTGACCGATTGAATCTCTACTAGTTTAACCTTTCACCGGTGTTTCATTTTTACATATGACCTTCCACTGAGCGAACCTTCACTGTTCTCAGGGAGAGAATCAAATTTCCCTACATGAAAGATGGGGCGGCACTTTTAACAATCTGGATCTCACGCAACCTTTTTACAAGCAGGTTCCATAATTTACACTGTAAGCATTCGCCTGAATATGCGGGCTAGAAAAGTCGAAACAAGATATCTTTGTAACTGGAGAGCCGATCAACTGAGCGAGCAAAATCAAATTTGACTCAACTGCACCTTACATTTAGTTTTCGAAATGCAGCTGACTGACTCACTGAGGATATGACATAGAGAAGAGAATGATAGGGAAATAAAATGACAACCCTGAAGCACCGGATACTGGAATTGTTTCCCTCAATTACTCTTTGCTGAAGAAACTCAATGATGTTAGTTTCCTAGAATGACGCTATCTGCTGCAAACGATTACCTAACCAGAATGAAAGAAGGAGAGATTTACTAAGACGAGACACTGGACCTACAAAGTAATAAAAGTAAAAAAATGCAGCGAAAGTCATAATTACATTGTTGCTGTATGTATCGTCATGACCTAGAGAGCAAAAGCCTGCGGCAGAAATCTTCAAGAAGATAACTGACTTCGCGACACCCTGCATTGATTCGACAAAAATATTTTTTATCTGATATTAGCAGTGGCGCTTATAATGCTACTTCTATCTAATAGAAAGGCTCGACTAATGTGGAGTAAATCTTGCCTTCCCAATTGAGATAGTCCAGGCTCCATCAGAAGCATCTCCGCTAGTGGCCTACTGCTCCTTTGGCCATCAAAGGAAAACAATAACAAAGACAGGGAATTCAGAAGTTGAGTAACAAGTTGCACCCAGCATTGTTTTAGAAATATAGGCGAATTTGTTAAAGAGAACTGGAAGTTCTGTCACTCATCCAGAAAATGACGCAAGAATCAGATGACGGGATAGACCTGCAGCAATTATCAAGGGAAAGAAGCCTGTGGCGAAGATTGTAATCGTTGCCAATGTAAGTCACAACCAAGCAACCTGCATCAGGATGGGGCCAGCTCCTTGTTGTGGGAAACCGAAGAACAAAAGTTCCAGGTTCTTGATGGCCCCTTGGACTTCGAAGTGAAGTTTCTGCTTCCTCCTTAGTTATGAAACCTTCTATCCATCTAGGGGATACAGAATTCCACAATGCCTTCACCGGATCTCTCAATATTGTGAGGGCAACGGGGTATAACCAACACCACATCCTTTCAAAATTCTCTTGCATCAAATAATCTTGGCAACCAGAGATTCTCCTCAGGATCTCGAAGTCCTGTGCCAGAAGAGAGAGAGAGAGAGAGAGAGAGAGAGAGAGAGAGAGAGAGATTAATGATTGATTCACTATTGAAGAGCTTCCCTGAGCATTCATATCAATCAGGAAACTCAAGAACCTATCATCTTGCAGATTTCTGAAATAGGCACCTCTCATTGCCAAAGGACAAGGAAAGTTAAACAGGCAAACCAATGCTCATGTGCCCAGTTGTCAAACTCTTATATGTCTTTGAATTTGGAACAGTGAACTCACAAGGTACTTTGTAAACCCACATGCTTGGCCACATGAATGTATGAAAGTGAAATATTACCTTTGATGTCAGATAGCGATATGTGTGAACTAGCATGGCTTCCTAGATTGTCTTATTTCTCATACCAACATGGCTTTCTATATCATTCTGTTCCCTTCACAAATTCTAGACATTTCTTTTCCAGTGTCTCACAATGCAATAGCAACTCAATGGCTATATCTTGATGTGGCATTTCTGCCATTGACTGAGGAGAAAATCATTTCTCTTAAAAGGCAATGCACTGTAGATACATCCAAGAATCTACTCCATGTTTTCCTTTTTTTTTTGCTGAATTCCAAGAATCTACTGATTAATCAGCACAAATGTAGCCACTTTCCTCTTTTTACTTTTGATTTATGTAAGTACCCCTTCATCTTGGACTAAACAAAGAAAGCTATAGCCTCCATTATCTGAAACAGACCTTTAATTTGGACCATGTGCATCGAGAGCAATCTTTCAGAAATATATAGATGACTTCCTTACAGTCTATAGTTATCGCATGATGAAGCAAAATGTGCCAGGACACAACAAGCACCCACTTGAAATAGTGGCTGAAAGGAAATGTTTCCAACCATCTTTAAACAGACAATTCTCAAATGTGTGTACACACGCATGACGGGTGTGGGTGGGTGGGTGTGCGAGTGTGTGTGTGTGTGTGTGTGTGTGAGAAAGAGAGAGAACCTCTTGGCAAAGACTTCTAGTATTGCAGGAGGCAATCTTCATAAAGTACTCTTCAATCTCAAAGATAGCGCTATCCCATTTAACACGGCTGTTGTTTTGTGAAATAAAGCTCCATAATTTTGTTCCTTCCTCTATCAATTTCTTTGCAACAGCAATTTGGTTCCTGAAAACAGAGGAAACAAAAAAATAAAAGTAAAATGGACGCACAAGTTTCACATAAACTTCTATTGACAGTGTGGTAGTGACACAAGGTGGACCAGAAAGCTATGGGAGGTGGGAGAACTGCTTACCCAGCGATAAGCAATGTCATCATTATTAAGTACTCAGAGAACATGCTGTGTATCATGCTACAATGAGAAGTACTTAGCCTTCTCAGTATGTGGGAATTTGACCATAGTTGGTCAATTTGTCACAAGAAAGTAAAACATGTGGTAAGACTAATAGTTAACCAGCTTCTGGTTGGCTTTGGGAAGACAAGTGTTCTCCCAACACTAAAAAACACAATTATTTCAGAGAAATAGCTTATCATCTACATAAGGAAAAATGGTTAGTATAGCCTCTATCAGCATCCCAATAGAAACGACTAAGTAAAAGATAGGAACTTACCGATGATGAGAGCATCCAGTGTACAAGGAGACCTGATTTGCGAGTTCCAAAACTTCTTCATGTGAAGCAGATACTGCAAATTCCTTCAGCAGAAGAGCCCTCTCATGTGGGCTTGCTAAGCAGTACCTAAATGTGAAAGAATCTGGAATTGCTTTTGCAGCACTTGGCATAGTCTTGGAATTTGAATTTTGCATTTTAGTACATACAGAATCTGAAAGCTTCTCTGCCACTTCAACATTCTTCAATATCATGTTTGGGCTTGTCCCAAAACTATCCTTAGCCTGATCAACATTTAGATTGAGTTCAGATCAAGAGCAAACTTCAGAAGACAAAATTTCAGAAATAGAAAACAACAAGCTGAAAAATCATACAAAGTGTTGACAACATCTTAAGATGGCTAGCGGCACTTTTCCTGTGCTGTGTCACAGAAACAAATCTGGCCTTCGCCAAATTAAAGTACTTAACAAGCAAAAGTTTGTTTGGTGCGCCTTTTACTATGGACTTTTTTTAAATCTTGCAGCGCATCCTTCTTGACATTTTTAAACCTAAACTCACAAAACTTTCATAATATCTAAATGTTGACATGCATATTCATATAAAACTTTTTCATAATAATTTAGAATTTAAGTAATACTTACAATTTGATGGAAGTTAGGAGAGTTACATCTGACTTGTTATAAGTTGCAACAAATAAACACATAATATTCCGATTTCTTCAGATATGGCATGTAAAGATATTTTTTAAATCCAAAGGAGCATGAGCAACGACAATCTAGATGTAGTATAAGCCAGTAATCAGGGTAGTTGATAAAAACCATCAATGTTTCATAACCACATCTTGCAGGTCCACCAATAAGTCCTCTTTATCATAAGACTTAGTAAATACATTAAGAAACACGAAATCTGCTCAGACCAATAGGTAAAAACTTGTGTAACCTTTGGAAATTATACTCTAGTTTCCATTCTTCCAGTGGAAATGTGGAGTTGTTAGCTGGAGACATTTCTTAGGTTTACCTATGATAAAGTATGCACTTATGAGAACAATTCGCATGCATGCAAATTTTCATGTGAGTGGGAATGTGCATGAGAGGAACTATTTCTGGAAAAGGCTTGTAGCTCACCAGCACATCCAAACATGCTTCCCCTAGGATATTAGCAATACCCTGCTCACAATCTCACGATGGATACCGTACTGTAAAATGATGATCTGTCGTACCTTAAAATCACTACGGATGTTAGAGTTGCATTCGTCATCCAGCTGCTGAAAGGAATAATCTGCCTTTCCCAATCTAACCCTTTTTGACGATGGACTAGGTTTTGCTTCACGCACAGTATTATGCTCGAGTTCTGGCGATTCATATTTGGAAGATAGAGTACACTTAACTGGTAAAATGCCAGATGCTGGTCTTTTCCAAATTATCAGAGAGGATGTTCTGGCATTGCGGTTGCGAGATATACAGCGGATGGGATTAGAAAAAGCCTCTAAGAAAGGATAAGTTTCAGCCTGTGGTATGTTGAACCTCACACGAAACAACCTGTTATCACACTTGGATGAAAGCTGAAAAGGAAAGAAAGATTTTAAGTTTCAGGGATAAGAAAATATTCTTTCCACATAAGCTATATGATTGTCTTCATAAAAAACATCATAAAAGCAATGACAGATCAAATACCATGATCCTGGTGGGGCAAACTAGAAAGCCAAGAAGGCACTTAACACACTGATACCTGGTAAATGTACTTCATGCTAATGCAGAGAAGAACAAAAACACAAGCAGAAATGTCACGTATAAAAGTTTGAATCGACAATAGGTCATTACAGCTACTCTAAGGCAAGTGTTATTATATTCTTGTTTATGAGCACTATGGAGTTGAATTCAGAAAATGTTTGGACTCGATTCCAGTTGATCAATCATATAAAGTATGAACACTTTATGTACGCCCAAACATATTTATGTGGAAGAGGAAAAATTGGTCCAAGTTCTTTCAGTTCCCTTGAAAGCTTTCCCCCTGCAAGAGGTGATGTAACCATTGTAGCTGATGATGTCTAATTAAATATTCAACCAAAAAAAAAGATGCATCTAATCTGCATTAATTTACACTCTGTCCAGCTAATGATAAATGATAAATTTAATTTGATTAGGTGATCTCCAAAGCTTACTGGTGCAGCTTAACATACTACTGCGATGCTAATATCCATTACCACATCCCATTTGCTTTTCATGTATACAATCCTACTCAAATATTTGGAAAAAAAACTGCAAGCCACTAATACAATATTAATTCAGACGACAAGCTATCAGTACAACTCACACCAACATCTACCTGAGATATCTTGAGCTTAAAAGAAGCACGCCCATGCAATAGTTTGCTAGGTTTCTCATAGGAATCGAATTCATTTCCATCATAGCTTGTCAGCAGTGGGGCTTCATCGTCACTGGTTTTCTCCACCAGTGACCCGCTGTTAGCATACAAAAGTGAAGCGACAACCTACCAAATAAAAAACACAAAAAAAAGTCAATTATTAACTGCACCTCATCTATGATTTTTTTTCCTCTTATGATAGTTGTTTTAGGTGGTTTTTTTTTATAGGGGGAGAGAGGTTTCTTTTTTTTGGGGGGGGAAGGAGGGGCAAGAGGGGGAGAGAGGTGCAGTAAGAAGCTGGACGAAGCAAACCTCCATTTCCTTGTTAACAATCTCGCCAAAGGCATCTAGCAAGACAACATCCAATGCAAAGTTCCTCCGACAAGATGCCTGCAATTCAGTAAACCAATTGTTAGTGCATACCGGAAGACGGCCGTAGCTAGAGCATGGCACCTGACTTTTAAGGAGCCAATTGACTATTACAAATAAGGAGCTAATTGGGTTTTAAAGAAGCAAGATCAGACTCATACAACCACACTCAACGAAAAGTACCATGGAGTAAGCTCTCTGCCCATCTCATTTTCCAGACACTCACAAGGAAAGCTATAACCCAGTCAGTCAGTCCGTCATGTGTATAAATTTATTTTGGATAGACAATTACAAGGAAATCTCCAATTCACAATCTTCTTTGGAAGGACAACCAGAAACCACCCAAAAGCCGAAATTGCAAATACTTGTGCCATATCAAAAATTGATACTTTTTCAAAAGAGGTAAGCTTTTGAGCCAACTGTTTTTGTGAAGGGGGAAAAAAACAGACTCAGAAGCTATTAAGATAGAATTATTGCTTCATGACGTCACAAAAAAAAATTGCAACTTGGTCGAGGCAGTTCAATGCCAAATGCTTAATACTGGATGCAAAACTCCATTAGATTTTATAATTAAAAACAAAAGAGAATGTAGTAGTGATTGGATTAGGAGTAAGATAAAACGACTTACCTTTCCACCTACAATATTCCAAATACCATCACTACCTTCTTCGAAGTCAGAAGCAGATGACTTGTCAATAGCTAAGTGCATAGGTGAGTCCTGGCATTACAGGAAAATCTTCATAAAAGATATCACATCCATATGAACAAGGTAAAACAATCTTGATGTAAGGTACCTTATAATGATCCTCAATGGTTGAAGAAGGATGCAAGACCTTTGGACTGTACATATAACCTTCTATACCATCATCCCTTTCATTGGTACTCACCAAACTTATTTTCCTTAAAGGGCTTGGATCAGATTCTCTGTCTTTCGAGGCACTCAGGGGCTTCTCATCCACCACTTCCCCATCAATGTGAAGACGTACAAGGTCATTTGAGATCTGCCATAAGATAGAAAGTTGAGATATTTACAAAGGGAAAAGGGCTCCAAGGATAAAGAAACCAAGGGAAGACAAAGACACCATGAGCTTGACAAGAGACTTTCAGTTGAGTGCCATATAAACAATCTAGACTTCTACTTTATCTCTTTTGTCAGACCAACAACAAGACATAGACTTACATTCCATTTTTGCTGACAGCAATTCTCGTCCAAGGCCCTTGAGATAATGCATGCAATTAAATAATGACAGCCACTCCAATGAATATGAATAGAATCATACTTCATGTACATACTCTATAAAAGCTTGTTCTTTTCAGTCACAATGAAAGTACGGCAGTTCTAGATGCTGTTTTAATATCCATCGAATATAGCTTACTTTATATAGTCGAAGATTATGTACCATTCATACAAGTCCAATTACATCTGAAAATGATTGGTTAAAGCTTAAACAGACAAATAACAAGTTCAGTAATAACTTGCTTCGGCTCAACAGTTTGTACCAATAAGTTATAAGTATGACGGACATGATGTGCTCAGCAATAGCCAAAAATTTCAGCAGTTCTCAACTCAAAAGGAACAAGCAAATAAAACCCATGCATAAAACCTTCTCATGCAAAGAAGCAACGTAATCCAGACACTTGATATACATACCTGACAGCCAACATGGACCCATTTCCCAAATGGAAACTCCCTATCTGAAGAAGCGTGCGGTTTTTCACTTGACAAAGAAGAAACCTCAGAATCAGGGGATTCTTTTTGTGGAAAAGTTGGTGGCAAAAGCACGAGTCTCTTATTTTCATTCAACACAAGAATCGGAAAACCTTCCTGGACATCTGGGTTCACCTGTGTAAACAAATACTTTGACCTGATTAACCATAGAACATTGAGCTAAAAAGAGAAGTGACAGGCAACATCACTTGTGATTATTGTATACAGAAGAAGAAGAAGAAGAAGAAGAGGCAGGCAGTCATCCCTTAATCACCATTTTCGACTAGTCCCTCGTCACAAACCAAGGAAGAAAGTGATAAGGAACTAAAAAAAAACAAGACCTATTACAAAGGATTGATCCCAGACAAATCCACAAAAATCGAATGAGCTTCGGTTCCACCAACAGGCACGGACATTATCAGACCATCTAACAAAAACAACACAGCAATAGACTTCAGTGAACGTAAAAAGACACTCTTGGGAAAATTCCACACTGATTCAAACTCATCGTAATCAGAGCAACACACACAACCCGAGAGCCAAGCAACGGTGATCGACCCAAACCGACGCAAAGCATCGGTCGAAATCACAAAATCCCAAGACTGGAAGGTAATCAATCGCTAAAACAACCGCCAAACAAAGAACACATAACAATCTAACTTCTCCAAACACACAAAAAAATCACAAAATTGAGGAATGGATACAGTCCCCCACATAAAAAAACCAACAAAGGAAAAGGGAAAAAAAAAAAGATGATGAAAAACGGCGGCTTTTCTCTACCTGACGAAAAATGGTACAAGGGAAAGTGGTGGAGTTCACGATATAAACCCAGAAGCAGAAAAGCAAAGACCCTTCTCCTCCTCCTTTTCCTTCTTCTCGTTGCTGTTCTTCCTCTTTCTCCGCTTCGACGTCGAGTCTGAAATCACTGAGGGAACAGTAACGGCTCAGGTCGATCGTCTCCTCGTCGTCCACCATCTCTGATCAACCACGCTAAAAGATGACTCCTTTCACTCTCGCCAACTGAAAAATCCTTCAGAAACCCAAGACACTCCTCTCTCTCTCTCTCTCTCTCTCTCTCTCTGTGGACACATATATACCAACCACCAAGATGAATCGAACACAAACTAATTTTCGGGTCAGTTCGAGTCTTCACAAAGCCAAAGCAGTCTTTTCGTTTTTCCTTTTTCTTTTTCTTCGACTGTCAACTAACTGCTGGCCTTGTTGTTTTTTGAGGTAAAGCTCCGAAACTTCGCGCCCATGAACGCAACTTGAGGAGAGCCCAAATTGAGCGTCGGATGAACGACAGAAAGCCCGAAAGCGTCGAGACTTCGGTACGTGGCGCACAGAATGCGTTCCGTCTTTGTCTGAGAATAGTCTTGCCCGTAGCCGAACTTTCGATTTCGCGTGGGGCATGCGAATTGCCCATACTACTGTCTCGGGCTTGCACGTTGCTCAATTCGGTGCGGATCTAGGACAACCCAATCCAGGCCCATTTGTTTCGGAAGATCGAATGTAGTTTCCAGTCTCATATATGTTTTTTTTTTTTGGGTAAATAGACTCATATACGTTGTTCCAATTAATAATAATGAAAAAAACAGGCATCACGATTTTGGGTGGGATTGTAATATTATTCTCTTTCTTAAAGCAACGATAATAATGGTTTTGTCAAAATAGAAATGATATATAGCTAGGCAACATCTCTTTTCTTTCATATGTCCATAAACATCGTCATGTGATCACGCAATGTACATGGCGTTATACGTGACCGTTATGGAAATGTTATTCTCCTTAATCAAGATATTTCATTTCTTTTCATACGCAGTAACTCCTATTGGGATGCCTCGTCAAGTTCTACGTAATTTCATTTAACATGAGGTGGTCAAAATAGAATTGAAGTATAAGTCTGCAATATCTCCCTCTTTTGATATCTTTTTGGACGTGTTCCCATACCCATGCAACGTACCTGACATTAATATGTAGCAGTTACGAAAATGTTCTCTTCCGTAATCACCACATTGCATCTCTTTCCATAAACAGTATGCATTATCATTTTATTCGAGATGATCAAAATAATTTACTTCTTTTCTATGAGACAACACAATATCATTTATTCGGGATGGTCAAAACAATTTGTTTCTTTTCTACGAGACAACGCAATATCTCTCTCTAATAAGTCACCATGGTTGAGAGGTTATTGATGGCTTGGAACGTTGTTAAGATCGAGTTCCTTCCTGGTTTCATCACCTAAATTTTCAATTCTATTTTGCATTCTAATCGCCTCAGCTTTGCCCATCGATTGAGCTTCATGCTTAAGAAAGTATAGCAGTTACTTGATGAAGATGTCTCACCAATGATGTCTCGTATCATTTGCTGTCTTCAAAACTCGTCGGTTTGTCCAACGTATTCGATTCCGCAAAGCGCAAACGAGTCACAGGAACTAATACATCACCGAAGGAACGTCGCCCTAATGTAAGAAACTGGCGGAACCAATCAAAGGAAACTTCGGAGAACAGAGCTCTAAGTTGAAGGGAAAGGACCACCAAAAGAATGTGCAAAAGCCGATCAACTAGGACATTCCGAGAAGAGCATACTAGGGAAGAGATTCCAAAACGAAACCACATCATGAAGAATCTTAGCAGTATCCAATGCATGTGAGCCCAATTCACAGGTACTGTCTGTTAAATGAAGTGGGCTGCAAATGGGACTCACCCAATGGAAGCGTTGATGTGAGCTTAGTCCGCTTGATCTGGGTGTACCTGACACTTGATCTAATACTTGCTCTGATGTATCATTAGAAGCAACTTTTGTAGTCAAGAAAGGAATAGATAGAACAATCCATTTTCATGGACACAAGGAAGCAAACGGAAGCGCAAAATCCTATCATATACAAACCACGAATCACATTTGATTCTAGTCAATATCAAAGGGGCTTTGTGTTGGGGTTGGAGGGTGAGTAAAGGACTAGGGGCATGCTCCTGAGATGGAGATAGCTGCATTGAGAACTCCAGCAGAACCAAGGCTGGGAGAACTATGGCTTCACGGAGTGCAAAATTTGGCCAATGCAAGTCCTAGGACCCCAGCATGATGGGAAACAGGAGAGCCCGTTCTTGCTTGCCTTCGAGACTCCCTCGAAGAACCTCTTGGGGGCGGAACTCATTGTCATCATCACCACACATTTCTTGGTCCTTCTTAGAACTAAATGGCCAACAATTTTTGACTCAATATAGCCTAAGAGACATACTGTAAGGAGCGATGTTACATGTACTACAGTGTACGCATATGAGAAATCAAACACCATTATTTTGCCGAGCAAGAGAGTTCTAAAGAGTCACAACCTCCGATTTACGTATTGATGGAAATCTCATTTGAGATAAGGAATCGTGATTTAGTCACAATTTCATTATCAAATTATCTCAGAGAACTCCTGGGTAAGTATGAATATGTCGTTAATATTCTTAATCATCTACCCATACTTCATTCAGCAAACTCACTCGACAAATTCCCAATGAATTCGTTCTCTTCTCTGTGGTGCTCTAAGTTGACATTTATCTATATTTACATGAAAAATCGGCCGCAACTTTTGGAAGTGTATGTGGGGAACTTGTAAAGGTTTTTAGAGCAGGAAGAATCTCCCCTCGAGGGCATATGCATTGGTTAGGTATCTCTTCTATGTACCACACAGACATTTGATTCGTAGGCGGCCATCAAAAAGAGATTTCATCAGACGTTTTGGAAATTCTCCCTTCCAATCAAAGGTGACTGATTATTCCTTTCTTCACCGCTACGGACCAAACAGAACAATCCAGATTGCTCCCAGATGGCTTTTCAACAATATACTTGCTTCTTCCCATTAATTTCCAACTTGGATACAAAGTCATAAGGAAGCCAAAAACAAAGGATAATGACACGTAAATTATTTGACTTTTGTTCGTTTTACAATGAAGTACCTATACGTTTTTTTTTTCAATCAAAGACCTCCATTTTTTAAATTTATCTCAAATTTAGGTCTCCCTTAAATAGATTGCCAGCTCATGTGATTTAGCTGACATAAAGTACTTATTTAGTACAAGTTAACCCCAATCGTTGACCTGGCTCGATCACAAAGTATAGTTGGGTGATTGGGTGGGGAGGGGAGAGAGAGAGAAATTTCTGATTTTGGGCAATCTTGATCATTTATCATGTCACTGTGGACGTGGCATCGTTCAAGTGGTTATTCGGATACTAACATGGATAATTAAGACAATTTAAGGCGTTAGTGTCCAATTTTGCATTTGCCTCTGCAATTTTGATAAAAGTCGCAAATTGATTCTCGCATTTGGAAAGTTCAGGTGTTTTATTGAACCAACAAATGAAAGTTTGGCCATTCTATTGTCGACTGGTAAGAATTCAAGTACTTAACGTGTCGTTGCCTCTTTGACAGAAAAAAATGAAACGTATCATTACCCGCAAAAGGAAGGGGCAACCCATAAACATTCAATGACTAGAGAGTGAGAGCAGATCGTGCAATTCCCTCCAAAGTGTCAGTCTTTTCTTTTAGTACCAGTTCTTCCATGAACAAGGAACCCGCCTATTAGTATCTCAAATCTTGAAACCTTTGTCCCTCTTCACCCATTCCTATGTCTCGTGACTGGGAAAATTCTACAAAGCCCATATAAAATCGAGACCAATCTTATTCTTCGCTGTCACATTCTTTCTTTAGGCAATAGAATCCAGGAACTGCTTACTTTTGCATGATTCCTCACTCAACCTCTTGGACTTTCTCAATAATTGCGTGAACAGGAGCAACATGTCTTTCCATTCGGGATCATTCCAAAAGCAAAAGATCTCACCTGGATCAGATCAAATCAGATGCTTCATGAGTTGCCTTTTTTTTTTGTGTGTGTGGACAATTTCAAGGACAAGTGGAACCTTCTTTCTTAGTCCCGTCAATCTCAGAATCTCTCAATATATAAAACCCATCCATGAATCCTCCCTCTTCATCAACAAAACTGAACAGACTCTCCTAAGCAAAGGAACGCAAAACAAGATTGAATGAAGACCAATGAAGATTGACAAAGAGATATCTCACCCTGCCCACTCACTACCACACCACAAGCTCAAGCTGGAATACTCGGAGGTCCCGTTCGACTGCCATGGCTGCAAAGAAGCTGGGATTGGCCTCAGGTACAAGTGCCATTTGTGCAAGTACGAGCTCCACAAGGCATGTGGCGCTGCGCCGCCCACCGTAATGCACCCCTTCTACAAGAAATGCACATTTAGTTTCTACTACCAACCCCCTGACCGCAACTTGAGAGTGTGCGATGCGTGCGGGGCAGACATCCTAGGATTCGTCTACCATTGCGAGTGCCGTGATTTAGATCTCCACCCTTGTTGTGTGAATCTCCCCCAAGTCCTAGATGACGGGAAAAATGTCCTCTACCTGTCTAGGAGCATCTCGGGCCCGTGCCTTCATTGCGGAGGCAAGGGCTCCGGGCCAGGCTGGGCTTACAAGTCTCAGTCAAAGACTTATAATCTGCACGTGTCGTGTGTCAAGACGTTGCTCGTTGAGAGCTGGTTAGCATCCTACTTCAACGTGGACAAGAACAAGGTTCGAGAGCTGCACACCAAGATCCCACGCCTCAGCAGCGCGTCGAGGAGTAATTCACGGGCGAAAGGTGAGCCTATGAAGAAGTATCTTCAAATGGCTGGTGGAGCCGTCCAGCTTGTTGTCTCGGCCATCCTGGGCGATCCAACTGCTATGATAGCTGGTGTCCTGAGAGGATTCATATCGAGTTAGGAAAGTAGGAGAGTGTGAATAAAATGCGTAATACCGAGGGAAAAAGCAAACAGATAAAATATGATGACCGCATCAGATGGCCGTTTCCTCCTGGTAATATTGGTCGCAGTTGTCTAGTAAAATGACTTTGTATGAACCGATATAGCTCGGGACTACTGTTCTCGCCCCTTATTTTGTAGCAAGGATCTTTTCAGCTCTAAGTTCCCAGTTCAATGTCGTGTCCTGATATCGAATTCAAAAATCCTTCGTTTCTGCAATCTCAGGAGACTAATATCAGCACTTAGTCCAGCGACGTACCCATAGCAGAAGGGGAGGAATGTGCAATTGGCACCAATAGATTTGAAAGCAGGAACGTGAGAGATCACCGAAGCCAAAGGTTGAAGGTAGAAAGAAACCCTACTTAGACGTGATACTAACATCCTACTCCGTAGGATTGATGGAGATGAGCTAAACTTGTAAAAGTGTCCTATATGGATTGCCAATGGTATAAAGAAAAATGTAAGAACTAATCAAATCATGTCTTTTCAATTTAAAATAATTAATATATACAAACAACATGTACTCAATTATGAATCACTATGTTGATTGAGAGTTTTTCACTCATCGCCGAGATCAAGGATTTGAAACCCATAATTACCAGTATCTTAAGTGTGAAGACTATGATGTTGGGGTCTTGTGCTAGACTCTCATATTGTCCTGGCATAGGGGTACATGGTGGATTCATCGGTCATTAAAAAAAACATCTTCTGTAGTAAATAACAACTGCATGCATAATGATGTTGTCAAATTCGATCAGATAGGAAGAAATAAAGCTTGATAAGGACAATTTAAAAGCTAGAATGGTTAACTACCTTCTCCATCGACAAGCACCAAAGTTACTGAATGTAAATAATCATGAATTCGGAACAAAAGGTGAATAAGGCAGTTAACAACGAAGATAGTAATGTTCTTGGAAGAAAGCATTGAAGAGGCACCAATCAAAATTAGACCACTGATAGTAATTGAAAACAGAAAGAGTGAACAGGAGTATTCCGAATTTGATCCATATTATTCATCAAGAGAATACAATATGTCAAAAAAAATATACTATTCATAAAATGACAAATCGATAAGGTTATAAATACGTGAGATGTATACAGGCCATTTACTCATTTTCTCAAGACGTGATACATTGAAAGTTTCCGTCCGAAATTGTTCCTTCCCGGGGAATAATTAATGGTTCAACTCTGATTGATTCTAATGCAAAATAAGGAACTCGATAGGCAAAATTCCTCGGGACATTTTTGGGCTAGAGGTGGATTCTTCCATGGCAAGGCCCGGTTCCTCTTGGGCCTGAGAAGAAGAAAATCCAAATGATCGCTGCAGCTAGGGGAGTGAACAGAAATTGTAAGAAAACAGAAACAGCGAGAACACAACCTTCGAGATGGTGGCTTTGTCCCCAGATTCAGAAGAAGGAAGAGAGAGAGAGAGAGAGGGAGGAGAAGAAGAAGAACCCGCGCGGCTCTGACAAAGCTCAGGTCTTTTCGCTTTTCTGGAGATTTTCTCGTTCTTGCTCCACCAAATTACACAAATTCCAGACCTGAATTTCATCAGAAACATCGGGCAAAGTTATTCCTGATTCACTGAGATGAGAACGACGGCATTCTCACCATCAAACCATTGGAACGCCCCCTTCCGAAAGTCCCAGATCACAACAAAACGTCCTAAAACCAACACCAACCTATTTCTTTTCGACACCAAGAACCCTTGGAATCACCGTCAAACTCATCCACCTTTTCCTTCCTTCTCTATAAACCCCTCGAAAAACCCGCCAACGCCCATTTCTCAAAATCCCAACTTTGACCCACCGCCGTTAGTGGTCGTCGGATCCGCGAATGCCGACATTTATGTTGAGATTGAGCGGCTGCCGAAAGAAGGAGAGACGATCTCGGCCACCTCCGGTCAGACTCTAGCCGGCGGCAAGGGCGCAAACCAAGCCGCTTGCGGCGGCAAATTGCGTTATCCCACTTATTTCTTGGGCCAGGTTGGTGAAGATGCTCACGGGAAATTGGTTTCTCAGGCACTTGAGGATAGTGGGGTCAATCTTGATTATCTTAAAATTGTGGGTGGGACGCCCACTGGGCATGCGGTGGTGATGCTGCAGTCTGATGGGCAGAACTCGATCATCATCGTCGGTGGGAGCAACATGTGCTCTTGGCCTGAGGTTTTGCCTGATGAGGACTTGGAACTCGTGAAGAATGCTGGGATTGTTTTGCTCCAGAGGGAAATTCCCGATTTTGTCAACGGTCAAGTTGCCAAAGTTAGTTGTTTTGCGTTTTGGATATGCTTCTTTTGGTTATTTTTTCTTTCTGAATTTCAAATGCTCGTGGCATGTTGGTGCTCTCTGTTTTGGGGAGGTAGGGTGAAGCAATGGTATCTTTGTTTTCCTGAATTGAGAGTGTGGTTAGTATGATTCTGTGAGTTGTGCTAAAGAGGGAGAGTATGCAGTTTTTGAAGAATAGGAACTGCATCAGCCCGTGGTATCTGACGGATAATTGAAGTTTGCTTGGATTGTGAGTTCTCTGCATTTTTGTCAATAACAGATCTGTGTGTATGAGATCCCTAAGGATACCGTTCAGTCAGTTGCTTTCAGGGATACATTTGTGGTGTGCATCTTCTATGGAGCTTGATTAAAATGTTGGGACTATCAATCAAGTTTCAGTTTTCATCTCAAGTGCCATAATTATTGGCAGTGGCACAAGTAGAGATGCTTTATCGTGTGTGTGTGTGTGTTTGTGTCATTGAGGCTATGATATCCATAACTAATCGAAGATTCAGTATCTTTCACACATATGAATGCTATTAGTAAATAGAGGTGCCCTCTGTTGTTGTTTAGGCTGTGGCTAAATGTTATGCCGCCTCCTCAGTTGAGAAAGTAATATCTAAATTAGTTACTCTGCAACACCCATTTACACTTTATAATAATTTACTTCTAGATAGGGTGGATAATAAATTCTCATTTCGATGGTGTTATTGCTATTGCTTTCAAGTGCTGACCTCCATGAGCATGGTACCTTTTGGGCATTCTAAGCCTTTATTTGAGGAGATTGTCTTTCATCCATTTCCCCGGCATTTGGCATTTTTGCAAGTTGCTGGTGTGCATCTATGCTGTGAAGTTTTCCTGTAAAAAAGGGAAATATTTTTTGTTACCTTTTTTTCTCCTGATCTGTTTGCTTGTGCCTATCCTTGACCTGATTTGCTAAAACAAAAAAAATTGAGCACAACCTTATAATGAATGTCATGCATCTTAAGGTTGCAAGGAGTGCAGGTGTTCCAGTCATTTTGGATGCTGGGGGTATGGATACACCAATTCCATATGAACTTTTGAGCTCTGTTGACATATTTAGCCCAAATGAAACCGAGCTTGCTCGCCTAACTGGAATGCCCACAGAAAATTTTGAACAAATTTGCCAAGCCGTAGTGAAGTTTCACAAAATGGTGAGATTCTAGCACATTCAAAGCATTTATATAATTTAGATTTGATGCTGTCATTGCATGTACTCCTAAATTCAAGGACACGCAGAGTTTCATTGTCTAAGGTGATCATGCAGAATAGTAATTGACTGTCGGGTTTTAGGTCAAAATAATATGCTTTATGTGCTTCTTGTGTGGCTAGATGATGAACTGACTTTATACTTGCTTGCTACTGCAGCTGCATCCTATGTTGGTGCATGTGATTATATCTCTTATCATAATCAGATTACAGCACATTTTTGCGAAGGCCTCACACTTGACAAATTTTACTCATCTACTATCAGGGAATTAAGCAAGTATTAGTAAAACTCGGGGACAAAGGCTCTGCTTTGTTTATAGAAGGGGAAGAACCAATCAAGCAACCTATCATAAAAGCAAAGAAGGTTCTCGACACAACTGGAGCTGGTGACACCTTTACCGCTGCTTTTGCGGTGGCTCATGTCGAGGGTAAATCCAAAGCAGAGTGCCTCAGATTTGCTGGTATGCAGCGCAATGCTTTTTGTTTAGTTCAGATTCTTCTCCTAGAAACATTTAAGTCGACATAATAGTTTTTCCAATTGTTGCAGCTGCAGCAGCTTCTCTCTGTGTCCAAGCGAAGGGCGCCATTCCTAGCATGCCAGTTAGAGAATCGGTTTCAGATCTTCTGCAGTCTCTCTGAAGATTTTGAAGGCTAGACGATGTAATGTGATGAACAACATCACTGTTTCTCTTTCCAAGGAGCTGACGAGGAGCAAGCCAACATCGGTTTTTCCATGAATAATGGCACGGCTTTTTTTTTCCCGAGATTTTCTGGAGATAAAAGAAAGATCGCATGCCCACTTTTGACTGTGCTGGAAGTACAGGGGGATCTAGGCACTGTGACTGTACAAAAAATAAAGGGTTAACATTATTTATATTGTTGACTTTGCATCCGAAGGCTACATGTTGCTGGATTCTAATGCTTCGGTGTCTGTATTCTGAGCGTTTATTTCAGTGATGAGTGTCATCGACGTTTCTAGAGGAATGAAAGGCTATTTGCCATATTACCCCCCTTTAGATTGAAAATCCAATCACTTCCCTCTCTCTCTCTCTCTCTCTCTCTCTCTCTCTTTCTTTCTTTCACACACACACACACACAACTTACCAAGCAAGAGACACGGCAGGGGTGAAGGGTCCATGGATGAGGAGAGCAAGGAAGGAAGGAAAGCATCTAAAGTCGAGGACTCGTAATTTGAAAGGTCTCATTATCCCTTCTTGTCCAACTCTTCCACCACAAGAAGACACTCGTCCTTCTGTTGCCATCTCCGGCAAACAATATCACCCGTGTCACTTGGATCTACTTCTCCTGTAATCACTCTCTTTTTGCACAAAACTCACCACTCCTTAAAATAATCTCTATCAGCATTTGCAGCGTCTCTTATGAAACTCGAGTCATGAAACTTTCTTCTCTTCTTATCATCTTTTGTATCTCCCGTTTCTTCCTTCAACCCAGCCTCACCGAAGCAACCTCTCGAGGTACTCTCTCTCTCTCTTTCTCTCGGCATGTCCTTGTGTGCAGTCGTGCTCGTGTGCATGCCCACTGAAGACAGTAGTTATCTGCAAAATGAACATTTCTCCCGGTCAGATGCAGAGACTGCTGAAGACTTGTCGATGGAGTCTTGGGTTGAAGCAAGTAGACCTCTTTCAAATCAATCTCAAGGAGGTTTCTTTCATCGCAAGTTGATTCGTCAATCGATGCAGACATCTTTAGGAGATGACACCGACAACAACGACGACGATCATCATCAAGTTCAGCGGAAAGTGTTGCATGAAGTGCATTCAGGGCCTAATCCCATCGGTAATTCCTTCCCCAAACAGAAGATGAAAAGGCGTTGGCTACGATGAAGTCTGTAAACGTCTTACTTTCCTCATTCAATTCAACGACAATATAAATAAAAGAATGCTTATAGTTTGCCTGAGAAAGGTCTGCTAGCAAATTCAACAAAATCTGAATCGGCGGAAATTTTACTGGCAGAGCAAATCTCTTTTATGGCTCTACCTTGCTTTCATATACTTCATAATCTAAAACCATTGCTTAACCAGTCCGCGGTGTCGAATTCTGCCCAACCCATGACTTCACCAACGAACTTATTCTGCGGTCTAAGCTTTTCTGTTCGAGTGTATCTCATGAACCTCTTTTACCGAAACACTAAGAGGAGAAGACGGAATGCGCTATTTTCGTTGACCACAATTATAGCATGATACTGTTCAGTGATAGACGGGACAAAAAGTGAAAACATGACTTTTTCCGTACTGAGCATCTTCCACGTTTACGCAAAGATCTGACGATATCTGCATAAGGGGAAGCGGCGCGTTCACAATCGGGGTCGAGGATTTTCTTGGTCCTCCAATGATCTCACAAAAGTAGCAAAGCAGCAGAAAAGGCGAACCTACGGATAGCATCATTGCACAATCCTTGTAAAAAAGGAAGGCAAATCATTCAATGTGCCGCTGTTTTGCTTTTTCGTAGAAAGGTTTAAAGCAACCCAGTGAGATGGACATTGACATAAGGCCAATGACGAAGGGACAGAAGACTAGACTAGCTTTGGTTGGCTTCTGGCATCTGCAAATTGTCATACCGTCTAGCTTTTCTTTTTTGTCTTTTCTAATGATTGGATCAACTTGATGATACAGTTACAATTTACAGCCAAGAACAAAATGTCAATAATGCCCGACTCAAGATTTAAAAGATTATCGGGTAATTCTAACATGATTCTATCATCTTATCCCGGAAACTCCTCGTGCTGAGCATCCGTGCAAAAGCCCCAAGCACAAACGGGAGCTGTTAATTTACTTTTTACCTAATGATGCCATTTGGAACACTGAACTTGATCAGAAAAGGAAATGGCGTTGCAAGCAGCTCATAAATGGTTCGTCGGTGAAAGATTCCGCATTGAATGGACACCAAGTTTGTCACCAGAGGGGAATATTCCCTGCTTCTGATCAAGAGCTGGTTGCATTTTATATCCTGCTCTACTTGAAAAACCTGATTCAAGATTGCTTTTAGATGATTGCGCCCATCCAAGAGTGCAACATGACTTCAGTTTTCCAGTCAGGCGTACCAACTCATTGTTAACATGACTACCTCGTAATCAAAATCATGGGTTGCTGAGAAATGAAAAAAGAGCAGCTACAGAAGTTGAATAAATACGGTCCTAGGCTATATGGTTGACAGCTGAAATAGACTTTACTAGGCCACCAGCCAAGTGTATCTAGAGTGGAAGCTGATTTGCTGAAGAAAGAGATCAGCTTGACAACAAGAAACACTGAGCAATAGATTACGACTCATCTGCCAGTTATTCAAGCATTAGACTTCAGAGATTAAGTCAATCACATAACAAGACCTACAAAACTACAAACAAACTTTACTAGTACTGAAAATCTCATTTTCCTAATTCGCAAAGCAAGACTATCAATCTTGCCACAACATTTAACTTGATTGCTCCTGGTCCGGCTACCGCTGCTCTTCTCTAGCTACAATCTTGAACTTTCCTGTCCGTTCTTGCTGCAGAAAACCATATAGCAACAGGACTCGTGAGCTCCTCCGGAAGAATAAACACCCGAAACAAACAATCTGAGGGATTAGGTTCCTTGACTTTGGACATCCTCCTTGCATATAGATAAATCAGACAACTTTAGGAGAAACAAAAGAGAAATCGTACCTTTTTCCACAATTCAGTATGGTTCTTGCAAAAGCCAGCAACAATGGCAGCATTCCGCTTCCCTTCGCGGTACTCGATGCAAAGATCCTGACTCAACCCACAAGTGACATGAAAAGCCAAAGGGCATTTAGGCTCAGAGCAATCAATGGCACACCCGTTTGTGTGTTGACAAATATAGCACTTCTTCTCCCACCTCTTTTTTGGAACCTTGGAACAATTGATCGAATCTCTCCCTTCTGGGTCCTCGAAGAAGACCTCAGGGACAAGCAGTGCGCAAACAACATGAGCCCACGAGCCCTCAGTGGTGGACTTCAAAGCACCTCCATTGTTTGGACACAGACAACAAGAAAAGGGCTTAAGTCTGCTCTCAGAAGAGATATTAGAAACTAAGCATTGATTGCAGAACCAGTCGCCTTCCGGAACACCCTTCGCAAGAGGATTCCCATAGCAAGTGGTGTGCGCCATCAGATCGCAACCGTCACAGAAGACGATCGGGTCTTCCGGGTCTCCGTCAGTACTTTGACAAATAGCGCAGACGATCCCGTCCTCCTCCTCGTCTTTGCCATTACCATTTCTCTCTTCTTCTCTTTCTTCTTCTTCCCCGTTTGTTTCAACCTGATTCTCTTGATTGCTGATCATCACTGCTTCTTGAGTGCTCGGATCCAAAAATAAAGGCTGTTCCTTTTCCCCATCTTCTTCGTCGATTTTCTTGGTTTGGGAAGCGCTCTCCTTCTCCGCTTCGGATCCAACTTCGAGAAAACAAGGCTTGTACTCGGCATTGAGGTCGAGAGGTAAAAGGGGCTTCAGCTCTGGGTCCAGAGCCCACACTCGCTTCTTCGTGGGCAGGCAATAGGTAGTGGTGCGGGCCCCGAGATCCGAAGGAAGCGGAGTCAAGTGGCGAGACTCCTTGCGCTTCTTCGCGGGAAGCGGGAGAGAGTTCGATGCAGGGTCCGTGTTCTCTTGATCCTGCCTCCGTCGCAACAGAGTGAACCGCTTCAGAGGAGGCAAGCCCTGGTAGTTCATTGCTCTCGCTCGCAAACGGAGGCAGCAGCTTTAGCTGTTCCTTCTTCTTCTTCTTGACAACTCGAGAGAGAGAGAGAGAGAGAGAGAGAGAGAGAGAGAGAAGGTGGAAGGGACTTGAGTTTTGAAGCGGGAGCGAAACTGGAGGCGGCGGGAACACAGAGAGAGAGAGAGAGAGAGAGCAGGCAAAGCAAAGCAAAGCAAAGGTCCCTCCTTTTCCTCTTTCGTTCTTTCGTTTTGCATTTCGTTTTCGAATTTGGCGGAAGAAGCTGAAATTTCGTGAAAACTTTTGGCGTTGCAGCGGACGCCCCAAGCACGCGGCGAAATTTCGAAAGATGATTGCTAATAAATCCGAGATGCAGCCCAGCGCCGTTCGTAGATTTGCGCGGGGCATTAACATTAAGGATTTCTTTAATGGCGTTTCTATCTTTTTATATTCTTTTATTTTCAAAAATAAAAAAGTACAAAAGTCCGTTTTATTATCATATTGATTTTTCTATTCATTGATATAGAATAATTTGTATTGAAAAAATGACCAAAAAATAGATTTGGAACATTAAAAAAAATCGTCTTACTCTCGAAACAACTTTTTTTTTCATTCCTTTTTCTTCTTATTTCTTTAACTAATCATTGGGCCTCAACGAAGATCGACGATCAGTCAACCGACAATCAACCAAGACGTGGGCCGCTTGAGACCTCGCTAGAATGAGAGTCTCTAACCTATCAACGGCGACTGGCAACAGGCTAAAGGACAAAGAAAAGGAAAAAAGAAAAATTATAAATATATCACCAAATTAGTTTTGGATAAAATCAGATTAGTCATTCAGAGTCCTATAAATATATTTTGAAATACTTATCCTCGCTTTATTAATTAATCTTGTATTTTGGTTCTTTTTTGTTTTGTAAATAATAGTTATCGAATGAACTTTTTTGCAAAAAATAAAAAATCCAACAAATAGAAATAGAAAAAATTTATTTCAACTTTTTTTATTCTCAATAACAAAAGTATTAATAAATGCACCTTCTCAATCATCCAAAGGTAAATAGACATTTTCACTTTCTTTTTATGGTTTGGGTCAATAAAATAGTTTAGTAATCAAGTTAATTTGAAAGGTTATCATGCGAGTCTCCGATGATTAATGGTTTGATTTATCGATAATAAATAATAACCAATGCATTGATGCAAAAATATATTTTTTTTCATGACTTGTGCTAATAACGAAAAGTTCTCTCTACGGATTTAATAAAGCTTATACCATTTATCAATGTATTACTGTAACAAGGAAAATAGATACATTGTACTTATACTAATTCAGTTCTCTTCATGGATTTTGTTAATATAGTTAATCTAGTCCAACTTTGACTTGAAAGTGCCGATGTGGATATTGGTCACCCTAAGTAGCACCGAGCAATGCTAATGTGGTTAATTTCTTCAATTTATTTTAAAATCTTTAATTTTTCCCTTTTGTTGGGGGTCGAGCCTGCCTTGCCTATTGGTTGTTGCTAACGTGGGTTGCCCTATACATGCTAGCAAATCCTCAAATAGAACTAAATTGACCCAATTAAACAATTTAAAATAAATAGGCATAAATATGGTTTGATAATTTTCCTACCGTAAAGTTATCAAGCATAGCTCCTCGTCATTAATCGTTTGTCGTTTGTTCACGGGTGACTATTTTCACCAAACAAAATCGTTATTAAGCTAAAAGACTCATCCCTCTCTGCAAAATACGAAGAGTCCGCTTCACAAGCCTCTAAGCAATGGTGGGATGATGAGTCGATAACTGCGAGTAAAATGGAGAGAAAACTCTTACAATCTTCAATTTTCTTCCCTAACATTTTGAAATTTTTATGAATTTTCAGTGCAATTTCTTCAGTTCTGTTACTAATTGCTCAACTTAACATTGGTAAAGAGGAGGCACGACTTCATCTTTTCAATGCTATTGTATCGACTGCTTGAAAGACACGGTTGGAACTAAAGGGCGTTAGGAGACAGCAAGTTAGCAAACAGCATGGCCAAGCATCGTCTGAATCTGATACGTGTAAGCAACCTGGACTTGAAACAGAACATCTTCACGAGCAGGGCGACAGCAAGTGTGTAACCTGCGACTACAGCTCCTTTTAGCGTAGCAAGCGCCAAGATTGACCTATTTAGAAAAGACCAATCTGTCGAATTGATTGGATCGCTTAAGTGTCTTCAATTTTGCTCCCTGTATCGACTTCACCCTAGAAGTTGTTATCTCTTTCTGTCAATTAATCATCACAAAACGTAGTTGGCAATTTGCAACGTGTTTGAACTGACGCAAGGCAAATCTTCAGAAAGAGTGGCTCTTGACATTTGCACTTCCCTTTCGTTTTCTTTCTGCGTTCTAGTTGACTAATGAGAATGCTTCTATGCAATACAATTTTCCCATAATGCCACAAGAGCAAAGTCTGATCGCGTCCCAATTCCCAAAAAATTGATCTCAATGTCAGCACTGGAGAAGAGAAGCCAAAAGTCTAGACTAAAGACCAGGTCTACAGAAATTAAATCAATAAACTTCTACTCGAGCTTTTGAGAGGGCAAAGAGCGTCTCCAAATTCCTGCTAAGACACTACCGAGAATTGAATGACATACACTGGAGACTGCACATGGCACTGCCGTCAGCGGGTTCCCAAAATGTTGAGTGGCCAGAACTACTCCCAGCACCGAGTTCTGAAAAAAGAAAATGAAATAACAAAACAAATGGTTCGATAAATACTTGTAGTCATGTTCAAGCAAGAACTCTAGGAGAAATTGCTCCTCTAGAATTGGAAAGCCAAATGGATATAAAAGATCAAATACTGGAAGGCATAAGATACAGGTCCAACCAGGCATACTAGAATGGAAGCCATTGCCAGTGGAGTGCTCTAGCTTTTATATCAAGCTTAAAGAATGAGGTGGCTTACCTGCATGCCCACCTCTATTGAGATTGTCCTTGCTGATGCCTCATCCAGCTGAAGTATTCTAGAGAGTACATAGCCAAAGAAAAATCCAGATGCATGAAGAAGAGACGCGGCAAGCAGAACTTGTCGGCCCGACACGAGTATGACCGAAGAGTTCTGTGCAATTGCATTTCCACATAGTACAGCCACAGTTGCCACAGCAATAGGCGGCATCAAGGGGGAAACTAACTTAACCAAACTCTGCAGAAACTGGTTAAGAAATGCACCAACCAGGACAGGAAGAAGGACTACCTGCATTTCCCATGTTTATGTGAGTGCTAGAGAGCGATATCGATAACCATGCAAATTCAATTGTTGAGCCAAGAGAAGTAACCTGAAGTGTTGAAAGCAGGAGTCCAGCTGCATCAACTGCAACGTACTGTCCAGCAAGTTTTGCAGTCAGAAATGGAGTCATTATCTGCAACATCAGAGGAGAAAGAAAATGATGGGTAATTACACTCTACGCGAAGCTTAGGCAGCCAGAGTACCTCTTGTGGAGATAACAGGACATGCACTTCATTCCATCGTAACATAGAATTAATTTGTTGTGTACGACATGCTCGGTAAAAGAGATTCCCATCTATATCTTTAATGTTAAACTAAATGTATTTTATAAATAATGAGTTGAATGATTCGCAGTCAAGGACGAAAACATGAGAAATCAATTACTAACCACAGCTGATATAGTGCTTGCTGCTGTCATCAACACTGAAAGAGCAACATTTCCCCTGGATCACAAAACACCCATCATACTTTGGTAGAAGCATTTAAACAGCAGCTCAAAATACTTCTCAAGAATATTGTCATCAGGAATTCACTTACCGAGCAATATAAGTGACTATATTACTTGCCGTCCCTGCAATTAATAAATTCAGATTGTGCCGAGATAGAGAGAGACAAGTATTGTGTAGTAAAGCAACGTGAGGATAACATCAAATGGACATACCACCAGGGCAACAGCTGACCAATATTAACCCGGCCGCATAATGTGATGGCAGATTCAATAACTTGCCAACAAGAAATCCAGAGATTGGCATCACCTGCCACGAGTAAAGCATCATTCTGGACCGGACATGTTTGAGTAAACAGGTAGAAAATAAGCACATGCTCCCATTGCGGAGTCTCTAATCGGCTGCTACAGTCTTGAAGAGTTCAGCGAGGAGAAAGAAATTTACGGTAATCAAGCTAGGTAATTAAAGTCCAGGCACGGTGAGTGATCGAGAAAAAAGAAATATAAACATTTTTCCTTTTCTCCTATAAGCACAGATACAGCGTTGCTTTTGCACTTGAGAGTAAACACATAAGGTGACTGGTCGTCTTCTAAGTCGAGAGCTAGAACAATAACACACAATCCCCATGTTAACTTCATCATTAGCAGTCGATATAATCAATCAAATCAAAGTTCCGAGCGACTAGGAATAAGAGCAGCACAAACCGAGTACTGGAGCAAAAAGCCGGAGATCAACTCCTTGGGCATGGCCAAAGCGCCACGAAGATCATCGAAACTGAGGGTCATGCCCATGCCAAGCATGGTCACCGCAATCCCAAGAACGGTCCACTTGGGCTTGACCCAGTCGTAGCAACTCGGCTTCGTGAGCCCCAGCAAGCACCCTAGCGCCACCCATATGGGGAATGCCGTCGATATCACTTCACCCACCAGCTCAACCCAGTCCCGGAAGCTTCTACCCCGGCTCGAATCGAAGGTGTTCGTCGAAATTCCACAGTGAAGTGGCCAGATCTTAGTTCCCACTTTTGAGGGAGAGTTAGTAGGAGGGTATTCCGGTGCTTTTGACTGCCACAGGCATCGAGATTTCGCAAATGAATGACGAGAAGTCGACGACGAGGGCGATTTCGATGATGGGAAGGTACGGAATTGGAAGCAGGGTTTGAATATCAGATTAGCTCTTGATGGATCGCGAATTGTGGGGGTTGGCTGGGGTTGGTGATCGAAGACCCTGCTTCCATTCCAGGACGAGCGCACGGCTGTGTACTGCATCTTTGCGTTCACACTTTGAACTGCTGATGGTGACGTTGCTGCGATTCAGGGCGAGTCACCCAAGACAATCAGATGAATTCGTCAAGCACCAAGCGTGCTTCACGTGCGCGTGGATCGTGCAGACGGGACTGCTGCCCAGTTGACAAGGAGGAAAGGCAAAGCGAAGGTAAAAATTTAAGGGAAAAAGCTACAAAAATCCTAAGTTATATCCTCTATGGTATAATTCTAAGTTATATCCTCTATGGTATATCAAATTCAAGGTTTTTTTTTATAACATTCAAAATTATGAACTTATATCTATACGACATATTTACCTTAAGTTTTTTTATGACATTAAAAGTTGTGAACTCATTTTCTTATAACATATTTATCCCGATTTTTTTTCACCATCGTTAGCTACACAAAGCACTCATTGGCAGTTGGTCAGAGCTCATGGTCCTTGCCCGTTCTCACTTAGAACTTGGTGAGGCCCTTCATGGGTGTGAGCAAATGCGACTATGGCCTTGCCAGTCGCCGAAGAGGCCACCTTCCTTGACCAGGAGGTTACCCTTGCCGAAATCTTCTTTGAAACTAACTTGATCGTTCTAAGCTTTTTTTTTTTAAGTCAAGATCCATTATGTACCATCTTTTGAGATAATGACTCCATTTGAAGCCTGCATTTGAAATTCTCTGTTAATTGGATAACTTCTCATGTGCCTTTTACTTAGGGTGAATTACTTGAGATCTTTTCAATATAAATGTTTGATTTCTTTTTGCAATTTTTCAAAACTTAAAACAGTTCCTTCTATTTTTTCTAGTTCCAGAGAGTTCACATGAAAATGTTACTTGGCCAAGAGAGAGTTCATAATTCTACGGTATGCGATATATCGATTTTCATACAACAAACAATTGTTAGCGACTTACATCAAAATACAAAGGAAAGAAGACATGGACATGGGAGTCGGGGAGGAGAGAAGACAGACAAAAGGGCATATGAATGGGCATCTTCCTGAAAAAAATCCTCTCTCTCTCTCTCTCTCTCTCTCTCTCTCTCTCTCTCTCTCTCTCTCTCTCTCTCAGTAAACAAACATTGATGCATGTTAGCAATTAATGACGATATGCGTTTAATGATGTTAATTGTTAAAGATATGATAGAATCCAAGTTGTCCTGGAATATATTTTTTGTATTTACTGCTAAATCACCAGCATTATCTAAGACAAAATAATGTAGTTGCATTGCATACCACTCTTACATTTCATCAAATAACCTCAAATTAATATCGAAATATTCTCACACTTCTTTTCATCCTTGCGATTGATATTTGAATGATTATTAGTTTCCAATATTGTTAATATCATCCGCAGCAATAATATGTCAGTCTCAAATGGCAGCACGTCCTCCTAGAAGAACCAATAAGGCAATAAATTTTTTTTTTTTTGGAACACTACTTCGAAGAAGAGATTAAAGATGAACTCCATCACATCCTCGCAGAACGACAGCATTTATCCAACCCATAAGGCATTGCTGCGGGGCACAATATATCGATCCCCTTCATAGACAATACATATGTGCCAAAACATTTCGATTTGTTCCCTATCCTCAACAGCTATAACGCATGGGATGGAGTCGGGTTTTTCACCTTCCCCTCGAGCATTGCACCAGCGAGCATGAGAGATTATACAGGCTATTTGAATATGGACCACGCAAAAGTGGAGCTTTTAGGAAGTGACTTTTCTATACCGCCACTAGCTAGTAGCACCAACAACCACTGTGAAGAATAATTACAGAACCATGGGTTGCAGCATAGATGGGAAATGGGAGAATTTGTGACATCTGAAAATTTGTTGTGTTGATCAATATGTAGGAATTTGATTGCAATTATTGTCATGCATAAGAAATTATATGCAATCGATCAGTGTGACTATTATGTTTGAGCAATGGGTCGCAATTTTCTACACTAATTATTTACTTATGTTTTAAAAGTTTTGTCAAACGTTTTGACAGGTTCAAAATATTTTTCGGATTTATGAATGTTTAGAATTGACCCTGGTTTCTTGTTTCTGTGACGGTTTCCTTGATTCCTTAGCAATTCAACCGAAAAAAGTACTTTAAAAAGTTATTCTTTTGGTTCTCTCTTCCATCGACAGGTGAGACTTCGAGCTCTTTGTTTCTAGCTTTCCTCCATCGGTAAAGTGAGACATTGAACTCGGCCTTCGTTGATGTCGTGCCTATTTCATCTACAACAACTTCTAATTCATTGATGCAATGGGTGATTCACTTCTTTTACTTAACCAAAAGAGATGAATCTCTCATAAATATCTCTTCTCTTAATTTATGAGAGCGTGACATATGCCTAAGCTATTTCACCTCATCAAATTCTTAAAATATTGGTAACACATCTCCTCTTTCATTCTTTGTTTTGGCCATGTATGAAATCGGAGAGAGAGAATTACCAAAACAAGGCCCCACCTACTTCAACAGTCACTCTCCACTTCCCTTTCAACTCTCGCTTTCAATTCCAAGAGTCAAAGCGAAATATCCCACCTTGGTATATTTTTAAAGTCTGTAGTTCGTTTTCGAGTTTAGAGAAAGTATAATTACTGATTTCCTTATCTCTCCATAAATGGGTTTGTCGTTTCAAGACAAAAATCATTGATTTCGATTTTGTTTTGCTTCGAAGGATAACTAAAGCTTTGAGTTTACTCAAGTTATTTTCAAGGTAAATGAAAACTCTACGCACTAACCTAGGTTGTTCTCATGGATACTTGACTTGGTTGTTTGACGAGTGTTTACTTTGAGTGAATTTACTATCTTGTGTGAGTAAATTTAATAATAGCATGATGAGTTCCTCACTTGTGTGAATTTTGATGGTGGTATGTTGAGATGTGTAGTGGTAACCTTTATTTGTAATATTAAGAAGTGTAAATAATTCTAAAATGATTGGTCGTATTTTGGAGGAAAAGTGTGTAAAAAGAGCAAGAAATCAAAAAGACATTGACTTTAACGGAAAGTTCAATTTTGGCATGAATTACCGAAGTAGGAATAAGTTACCAAAATTTCCCGTAAAATAAAGTTCATTGAATTTGGAAGTTATTGAATCAGGAGAGTTGCCAAAAAACAGCTTACCGAATCAGGAGAGTTGTTAATTTAAGTAATGCATATATACATTACAAAGTACGTGAAATAATGATATGACACTTTACCCAAAAAAAAGAAATAATGATATGACATGTTTAATTATGGTGCCGTGCGTCTGGTTGCGAATAAATTAATGAGAAAGAAATTAAATATGACACATCCAGCACTAAATGGACTTGGAGCATCATAAAAACTGCTAGTCCAATAACAATGATAGTTGTTTTCAGCAATACTACTATTGCTAGTCTTAAAGTGAAGGACTACATGACTGAATTTGGGAATAATGAAGTCAAGGAGTTTGATGTTCATGTTGACAGTAATATCATTAAGGACAGTAATCTAAATATTCCATGGGACATTCCTGAAGGTATTGATTAGCATGATCCTATAGAAGAAGTTATCAACATCCATAAAGAAGTGTAACCTTTAAATCTCCATCTTCTTCAGAGATGCAAGATCAGGCTTCTCTGGCTGCATCCTTAAACAGGTACAATAAGGAGGCTAGCTATTATTTCACAATAATACTCTACCAAGCCAAAAGTAAAAATAAATAAATTGGAATCCTGAAATCGAGAGTAATGCTTACACAATTTAAATTTTTATAAAAAGGGTATCATCTTTCAAAGTACAAATAATCATGGATATTCACTCGCATAATTCATGCCAGCCGCATGTCAAATGAAATTCAGGTAACAACGAATTGGTTTGCCTACCAACTTACTGTTATGTCATCAATCGTTTTTCTTTTTAGTAATATTTGTTATCGACACTCGTTGAAATATGTATGCTTACTTTACCAAAAAAAAAGACACTCGTTGAATTATGTGTAAACGCGTGTTAATATCTTGTATAAGTATAGAAAAGATCGGCAAGTATTGGCACAAAGAATATAATATTTTATTCAATAATTGTATTATACACGTGATAAAGAGGAGCTCTCTCTTAGTTGGTTGCTTTGTTTTTCCTCCTCTTGATCTCATTCAATATATTTCTTACCGTGCATCCAAGCCATATTAATAGCTTTGTTTATTGAGTATGGCAAGGCAACCGCCCAAATTTTTTAAACAATTAAGTTACAAACCTTGCTTTTCAAGTCGCGTCCATAATTTTTAGGATGGTCTTTAATTTTCTCTTCACTTCCAAACTGATTTTATCAGCATTGTTTGAACTTAAACTTATCTTCGCCAATTGTAGTTGATGAAGCAACATTACTTAATTATTTTGGTTGCTCATTGATCAAGTTGTCTAGAGTCTAGTAACCATAGATATTTCTAGGAAAATTGGTCAAATTTCAATAACAATTAATATTTAAGTCATGTCACGACACTGATAAGTTGGATGATGTGTACCTCAGCTGTCCACTTTAATGCTCAACAATGGTTTCTAAATGGATTCGGGCATTAATTCAGAACGGATGAAATTGGTCAAAAAATATTAGGGATTACTTTTCTTGCTGTCTTGACTTTGGCTACTAACCCTATCACTTCATTAATTCATATTGTGTTCATTCGTTGTTTTAGTATGATGGTTAAATCTATACTTTTTTGCATGAACTTTATATTATATCATGATTTTATATGATTATATACAATGTTCAAAAACTTGTTAATGCATCTATGTTTCCATGTCTACTTAGGCATCGTTTGACTGATTAGTTCAGTTGTTAACTTGGTTTTGCAATTGGAGTATTTCATATAAGATCTTTTACTAGCAAAGTTTAATAGTATGCAAAAGCTTCTGGGTGTCTGTATCGCCCAGAGTCTTGCCTCGTATTTTTTATACGAAACATTTGGTAAATAGATTGCTAGTTTTGCTAATTTATTTGTTATGATAACTACTTTTATATGGATAGTTTCATGAACTTTAAGACTTAAATGGCTAGTAGTTCAGAGACACAAGTTTCCTGGCGACAACTTACAATGGCTCATTATTTTGGCATCTAAACTTCAAGAGGTATGATAAATGGATGGACACTATAATGTCTAGCTACTTTGTCATGAGTAGGTCTAGTACAACTCGCAGCTATAAGAAATCTCATCACTATATTTAATCAAGCAATGAATATTGTTACATTTGCTCTAAATAATATAACAACTTCATTTGCTGCCAAAGAAAAAACTCTAGAAAATATATATACTGGCATGGCCTCAGATGAAAGCATTAAAAAGCTCAACTAGAAAGATAGAATTGCAAGAGTTTATCTATGATGAAATGCTTGGTTTATCGGTTCAAAATAATCATCTGAATTTCAAGAGGCGGAACTAGATAGATACTATAATGCATTGCAACTTTATCGTAAGCAAGTCCAGCAGAGCTCACAATTGTTGGATTTTCTATTCCTCTATGTAAACAAGGTTTAGACATTATTACATTTCTTCTGGTCAATATAACTTCATTTGTCACTAAATTAGAAAAAGCTATTAAAAAAACTTGTGTTAATTTGACAAAAGATAAAAACATAGAAACGAAAAAGCTTACACCTAATGCTAAAATGGTCTCATGAGAAGGTCGCTCCAATCTCATTTTGTTAGTTTAACCATTTAACTGGAAGACTTGGCAAGATGTTATGTCTCTAATAACTTTACTTTTGGTTAATTAGATTTTATGGTAACTATACGTAACAAAGAAAGTCGACATATTTCTTTTGCATTTACGGCACTAGTAGTTGTCGGGATCCTCAGTATCTTGCTAGAATTATCTCTAACATTTTGCGTTCCTCTTGACTTTTATGGATATAAAAATCCGTAAGTATCTTGAATATGTCTTTTGTTGAACTTTTGTAACTGTCAAAAAAATCTGACTTGTAAAGCTTGATCAGATGATATAACATTTGAAAGACAAAACAAGCATAACATCTCTTATAGATTCCGATTCTTAGAGTGTCTCCCCTAAGGAACATGATACAGACTTGTATCTCAATACTTAGAAACCCCTTTTGGCCCTAGCTTTAAGCAACGCACCAAGCTACATCCAAACATTATAAAAGCTTCGTGATAATTTGCATAACATAGAAAAATTACAATGAAACACAAGTTAATTAAGCAAACTAATCATCTTTCTATTGTCAAGTTAGTAGGACAATATAGACATTTAGCCTCACCATCTTCATTTTCCCCTTGCTGCCTAATAATTTACTCTTTGTTCCTTAAGTAAGAATTTATCTCTCATGACAATGGCATATAGAGGAGTTTTGGTATTCACAAAATCTCGAAACTTGCCTTGCATTGCAAAAGAAAGAAGAATTGTAGAAGCCTTGGAAAGCGCCTTGCATTGCAAAAGAAAGGCGAATTGTATGAGTCGCTAAGAATCTTAATTTCAAATACCTTATAGAAGAGATTAGTACTCGAGAAACTTATCCAAATAAGCAATAACTATGCCATATATGCCAAATTGGATTCTCTCGCTATTATCATTTTTCCCTTGCTCTCTCTCTCTAGTAACATTCAACTAAATAATCCAATTAGGTATATAAGGCGTAATTATTACTTGTTTGGAAAGGTTTCTTTGGTACTAACCTCTTTCGAAAGGTATTTGAGATGAAGATTCCTAGAGGCTCCTACAATTCACCTTTCTTTTTCTTTGCACTGAGATGAAGATTCCTAGAGGCTCCTACAATTCACCTTTCTTTTTCTTTGCAATACAAAGTGCGCTCCAATGCTTCATAGAGGCTCCAACAATTCTTCTTTCTTTTGCAATGCAAGCCTTTTTTCGAGGCTTCGAAAATACCAAAACTCCTCTATATGCCACTGTTACGAGATATCTTACTTAAGAAAAAAAGAGTAAATTATCATGTAGCAAGGAGAAAATGATAATAACGAGACAAATATCTATAATATCACTACTACTAGCCCAATAGTATAAAAAGAAATGATTAATTAGCTGAAGTCATTTGTGTTTCATTGGCTTTTGTCTATATGTGCATGTAAACTATCACGAGTTTTTTCTCACGATATCTTTTTGGAATGTAGCTCGGTGCCTTATTGCTTTGCTGCTTATAGCTAGGCCAGATTTTACACCCATAAAAACTAAGAGTGTTTAACACTAAATGTTAGAGATAATGTTAACAAGACACTAGTGATTCCGACAACCGTAGATTCAGAAACGATACATTCCCTTTCCTCACTACATGTAGTCACTCTAAAATTTAGTAATCCAGAAGTACAGTCATTAAAGGCCCGACATCATACAAAACTTTTAATTAAACGTCGAAAATAACAATATGAGAGTCAAACTACTTTATGCCGAAATCATTTCACCGGTAGGCGTCGGCTCTTTCATTTTGATATTTTCCTCTTTTGCCAAGTCAAGACATTTTTTCCACCAGTTTCCTTTTCAGCGCCAACTGAAATTGTTATATTGACCCAGAGAAAACGTGATAATGTTCAAAAATTAATTAAATAGAGGAATGGAGACTCCCATAGCTGCGAACTCAATTGGACTTGATCATCATAAAGTTGTTATGCATTACGGAATCCATCCAATTATCACACTTATTGAAGTCTAGATGATACATTACATTTATAAATGTTTTTCCCAATAAATCAAGCATTTCATCATCATACATCAATTCTGTCATTTTATATTTTTAGTTGAGCATTTATTAATGCTTTCATCTTCTTCCATATTAGTACATGTTTTTCCAAAAGTTTTCTCTTCAACAACAAATAAAATTGTTACACTAGCTAGAGCGAATGTTATAATATTACAGCTCAATTAAACACAGCTATGAAAACTCCTACAGTTGCAAGTTTCAATAGACTCACTTATGACAAATTTACTATGCTCTATAGTATCCATCCAATGGTCACTCTTGAAATTTATATGCAAACATTGTCGACCATCGTAAGGCAATGGATACTTTGTGTCTCTGAATTAGCCATCAGAGGATGAGCCAAGTCATCAAATTTATTATTACTTTGAAAGCATCCACATAAAAGTTCTTGAAATTTATATGCAAACATTGTCGACCATCGTAAGGCAATGGATACTTTGTGTCTCTGAATTAGCCATCAGAGGATGAGCCAAGTCATCAAATTTATTATTACTTTGAAAGCATCCACATAAAAGTAGATGCCAAGACAAATAGATAAGCAAAAATAGCCATTTATTCATCAAATGTTCCACATTAGGAAGACAAAATAATATTCAAAGTGTATTCAAACACACAAAAACCAAAAGCATTTGCACGCTTTAGAACTTTGACAGCATAAGATGTCATATCGAATACTTTGATCGCAAACCAAGTTAACAATTAAATTGATTGATCAAATGAAGCCTTGATAGACATAGGAACGTAAACCTCAAATAAAGTTCTCGAATATGAATACGATTATATAAAATCATGACATGCTATAGAGTTCATGTGAAAAAGCGTAGACTTGATTGTCATATAGAAACGACGAAGGCGTGCAAATTGAACTAAGGATATGATAGGGTTAGCAGCTAGAGCCAAAACAACCCAAAAAACATTCTCTAATCTCTCTTGACTAAGTTCAACCATTTTGAATAAATGCCAGCACACCCTTTAGAATCCATATTTGAGCATTGAAAAAGATAGTTGGGGTACATATCATCTAATTTATACATCGTGTCATAACTTGAATATTAAGCATTGTTAAAGTTTGACCAATTTTTCTAGAGAAATCTATGCCTACTAGATTTTTAAAAATTTAAGCAATGAGGAGCCAAAATAAGCAAACAGAAGTTCAAGTTGAAACGGTACTGATAAAGTTGATTAAGAAATTAAGTCAAAAAAGCATCTTGAAAATTATAGATGCAATTGTAAATTAACTTTTAACTTGTCAAAGCTGGTAAACAAGCCTATATATGTGACTTGGTTGAACGCCCAGTAATATGGTGAACTAGATTAATTGGAGAAGAAAAATTAGAGAGACCAACTAAGAGAGAGCTGCTTCTTTATCACATATGCCGCGTGACTACTCGATAAAGTATTTTACTCCTTGTGCCAATCCCTGTCCATCCTCTTTATCCTTACACACAATATTCATACACTTACGCAAAATCCAACAAGCGTCAGTGACAAACATCACTAAAAACCAATACTATTGACAATGGAGCATTGAATGGGTTGACAAGCCACTTTGTTCTAAGCCAGACTTCATTTGACTTGCACTAGACATGCATTATATGAGATAAAGATGATTCCCTACCCATGCTAATTGAAATTGCGCAGTAAGCATTATTCAAGATTTCAAGATTCCGATTTTTTTTTCTTTCGGCTCAGTAGAGTGTTATTGAGAAACAATGGCTAGCCTTAATAGTCTTATCTATTTAAAGATGCAGACAGAGTAGACTTTACCTAATACAGACATTGGAAGGTTCCACTTAATTCATGATGGATGTTGATCACTTTCCTAACAATACTACAAGCTCATGTTGATCAATGCCTTTAGGCATCCGCTTTGAGAATTTAGATCATTGTCCTTGATCATATTGTCGGAATGTAAGCATCAGAGTCCTCTCTGTGCAAATTATTACCTAACCCAGACATGTCGTCATCCACTACAAAACTAACAGTGTTGCTGAAGCAACCATCACTATTATTGAACAAGCCATTCTCCCCTTTCCCACCCATGCAGCAACCTATAGGTTTATAATTATTCTCCTCAGTAGTTGTTGCGCTACTAGCCAATGGGGAAACAAAAAACTCACTAATTAGAAGCACCATTTTTGCATGTTTACACACTGACCAGTGCAATGCTCCCCACTCTTTCCCATGTGTCACAGCAGCTGTTCTGTATAGGGACCAAATCGAAAAATTTGGTGCAGATATATTGTCCATCAAGATTTGTGGGGGAGATGAGTCCACACGCATAACTGAAACGTCATTTTGTACTTGAAGACTAGGCATAATCCCTAAAACTATATCTCATGGATTGGATGAATTGTTATCATTTGGTGAGGATGTAGCAGAGTTTTTCTTTAATCTCTTCTTCAAAGCAAAGTTCCAAAAATTCTTTGCTTCATTATCGGTTCTTCCAATGAGACATGCTGCGATTTGAGACCATATGACTTTACAGGAACATGTATAGCATGCATCAGTGAAATAGTACAGAGAAATAGCATAATAGACTACATGTTGCAAAACTTTTCTTCAGCTCATATCTGAAAATAACCATAGTTTAGTTAACAGCAATCCAATTGCTGAAAATGGTATTTAAATGTTAGAAACTGATCATCATTTGAAACATTAAATTGCAAAGCCAAGTTGGTTACTCCAAGATCCCATCCTAGGAATGAAAAGGAGTATGAGAACATTTTCAGCACTAATTTGAGGTTGTGACATGAAAAATAAGGGTGACATGAATCAAGTACATTGTTTTGGCTCAGATAATGCTAATGATTTAGAAGTAGACAAAAAGAAAAAAATATACCAATACAACTCATCTGTTTTAAGAATTAGTGTCATCAAATATATACCATCATTACTTTCCAACGTGTATTAACGTTTGCTTACTTAGAGAGAGAGAGAGAGAGAGAGAGAGAGAGAGAGAGAGAGAGAGAGAGAGAGAGAGAACCTGTTGCCGAGTATGTTGGACAATGAGCTCTTCCTCTTGGGGAGTGGAAACACCTCGCTTGAGGTTAAGCCTCAAGTAATTACTCCACCAGAGACAACAACTCTTGCCACATCTCTATAAGGTGGCATTCCGAGCAATTTCGCTCCAACACCCTTGCCTACTGGTCAACATGTGCCTCATCAGCTTCTCACCTTCTTCTATTGACCCCATCTCCTTACTCATCTTCTCATCTTCTTCTGGTGACAACATCCCTTTCCTCAGCTTATTATTGTGAGGATTGCTGTTTACTTTCACTGGAATCACCATTGCCATCCCCACGGTCTCACTTCTGCAACCAAGTAAATAATGCTCAATTCTTCTCTTTGACACTCCGTATTTGTCTATAATAGGCCACTCGCAGTATTACCATTTACAATAATAATTGGCAAAGTGGAGCCATGGTGACCTTGCCAAAGCTACACAAAAAGATGGGAAAGACATTGAACTCTGCTCAAAACTTGAATGAACAAGTCAACAGAGGTCGTAGCTTTCACTGCTCAGCAACAATTTTTCATGACAAGAGTGCAGTGCCCAAGATTCCTCAACCTGTCTTTGCATGCTCTTCTGTCGGTCAAGTGATGGTCCATTCAATCACACTTACAATCCCGACAATTCCACTACTCTCCACGCTATAAACTAGGCAGTGCTCTCCCACTGCCCAGCATTGACATGTCATCATCATTCTGTCACACAAGCATACCCAATAAAGGGTAAGTAGATAGAAGAAAACATGCGGACAACCAAATAGAGGATCAACTGTGTATCACTTTCTGAGCTCATATCATTCTTCACAGTTCACACATGATAACATGCACAAGCATCACCATTGAGTCATTGACAATTGCAACTAAATCTATGACCTCAGAAGATTGATGCCAGTGGTAATGCAGAGGCTCACAGTCACATGTTCAATTAAAAACCTTTGATAGAGATTGGCTCAACTGACTGGTAGGGAATAACAGGCATATAGCAAGAAAAAAGAATCTAGCCAGTTAATTTCCAAACATGCGACAAGGGCAGTATTATGAAACAAATACTTGGGTCATAGAGGGCTGATAACAAAGTGTACACACCTCGTTCGACAATGACCAGTACCTGAAACATTGCCCATATACAGGGTGCTGGAGTGAAGAAGCGGTAACCTAGAATCAGAACATTTGAGTATATAAGTCAGAACGGTGAAGGACAGAACATAAACAAACAGTGAAGAACTCTGAAAATATGGAAAACGTGACCATTTTACCCAGGAATATATCATCCTTGACAAATAATAATGAATAAGCTACAACACTAGCGTTCACAAGTCACAGGATAACAAAATCAGAAAATATGAATCACCACTTAAGCAAAGCAAAATGTTGCTAATATATAACCAACAAAAGACAAAGGCAGGGGGCAACAATCCACTGACATTCACCAACATTCCTTCCAAAAATAGTTCATTTCGTATCAACAACACCGTGTCCAGCCAGTAATCTGATTAAAATGTTAATAGAGTGCATATACAGCTTTTTAGCAACAGAATGAAAATTGAGAGCAACAGCCTCTTGGACAATACAAAAACCTATTCAAGTTTAATAATCTCTCAAACTACTTGCGATTGTAATTTATTTCATTTAAGAACGACATAACTAACATCATTATGAGGGAGGTTTCCATGACCGCTAATATGTCCTCTCCCTCAGTAAAAACATTACTACCATTCAAAATCTTCCATCGAAGTCCACACACATTCCACTTTTAAACCAAAATACTAGAAGAATCTTCCTCAAGACACAGTCACCCCGTTTTCCTCCTTGTTCGCAAGACTTCTTGCCAAATATGACTCGTGCTCTACCCATCAAAACAATCAAAGCAATAGACTTGAAGTGCCACTGTTACTCTCTGATCCAAACATCAAGTTTATCTCCCCAAAGTCATCATCAATCATATTAACCAGACATTCAGTCCCTCAAAACTGCATTGCATAACATTAGCCATGAAAAAAGATCAAGAAGCAAAATGGCTTCTGTTATAGTTAAAAAAAAAAATCCTTTGGTCCAACATCTGGGCAACTTGATGGGGCAGGAGAAAGTCAGTATGCTAGCAGCTAGACCTTTTCTTTCTGACTAGAACCAAGAACCAAGTATTCTGGAAATAAAACAATGCTACAACTTTTCGCCTAAAAACAACAACAAACTCTACCAGTTATTTTATTTTGGGTTAACATCAGCTTAAGTTATATCTTCCAAGAAACCCTGTCTGAGAGTAACCACAACCAAGAAAAACAAATGCAGAAAGAACATAGTAGAGGACAGTATCTTAGACGCACAGCACTTACTTGACCATGAAATGATCCCATAGCATCATAGTTGAATATCTTTCAGTTAGAAGGCACAAGCAATGAATACCTGGCTGCTCCTTTTTGGCAACAGAATGAGATGAACAGAGCTCTTAAATAAAAAAATTTCTTTGAAAGGAGAAATCAAGGGCACAAACGTCACCAGCTAAAACGGCTCATTCAATCTAATCAACTGCCCAAATTGATGGGACAGTCATGCTTCTAAATCGCAACAACTTCATACTAGAAGCATGAGAAACTTTTCATATATTTTGAGAGAGGCAGAGAGAGATGGCTGCTAACTCTAGATGTTACAAGTCTGGTATCATACTAAACGAGGTTGTTCATACAACCCAGAATATTTCACCCAGATAAAATTTCCGCCTTAAATCAGCTTGGAATATACCAAGACCAGCAACCCCAAATCGGAGAACGTAATCTCCCTTAGCTGAAAGCCAGAATTAGTACTGGCTAAGTCTTGAGCCTTGGAACAGATGAATATTCTACAGCGGAAAATAGGCCCCAAGCAAAAGCAAGCTACATGAAATAGCATCACCAAAGACCTCACAAGAGACAAGAAAGAAACACAAAGCAATCAGACTACTCCATTTATATCTCATGGAAAAGCTGAAAATGGAATCCAGCATCTGGAAGGTTTTTAGGTGATTGACAGGTTTCACATGTCATTCCCAATCTATATTCTATCACTTGTCTTACATAGCCAAATTAGTCCAATGAGAGGTTGACATCCCATTTGTGCAGGGTCAATGACTAAGATGTGTTTTTGGCGAGGTTGATGACAAAGATCTCTCATCTAATCCTGTTAATCTAAGGGACAATACAAACCTTGAAAGTCTATTTTGCTGAGCCAAAGGATACATTCAAAATGATCCATCAGATCACACATAAATGGTGACATCCTCAAGGATAACCATCTTCATAGAGCCCTTATGATCTTAGAATTATTGAATTCGGACACATCCCTGACATATTCCTCTAAAAACTTACCACCCGGATCGCGATGTACCAATATAATGAACTTGACCAAAAGCTAGCATGTCATATTAAATAATGGAAGCTCCAATAACACAGTGATTGGCTAAGCAATTGGTGGAGATGAACTTTCAACCAAGATCATTCAAGAATTTAAGAGAAGAGCCAGACCTCCACATCAGTAGCAACAAAATTATATAGAAGACCATCATTAAATAACTAAACGTTCAGTACAACTTCAGGCAGCACATAATGGAGGCAAACTCCCCAAAAGTACAATGCCAACTGGCAAGCCAGACCTAATTATCTATTCAGTGAGTTGCAGCCTAAGGTAACAGTTATAACTCAGCTTACATCGATATGCAAATCTAGTCTATCTGTGTCCAGGAGGAGCAAATGCACCCCAAGCAGCAGGCACGTGTCCATATTGGGGGTAGCCTTCCAGACCAGCAGGAACCTGGAATTCGAAGATAAAGCATGTTAAGCGTGAACACACTTAACCCACATGCAGACATGACCAAAACAAATGTTAACCATAAGACAATAGGAATATTTCTAACAAACAGACATACAGGATTCATGCCATAGCCAGCTGGATAAGGATTTCCACCGTAACTAACTTCAGGATTGCCGTAAGCAGTATTGTAGCCTGCATATACAGAGACAGAGTTAAAAGGTTGAACAACAAAGAACTAGAGACCATTTCTGGTGGAGCAATTAAATGTAAAAGACAGTAATAGCTTCATTTTCACGTGTTGAAGATACCACGTAATAACTCTTGACATTAACTTAGTAGACAATAATGCACGTAAAACTAGGTAACTTGATCAGGTTGGGCAATAAATATCCATAGTTCCTTTATCTACTTTATGTGAGTATCAATTGAGCTGTCCAAAGGCAACCCATGTTTAAATATGGCACTAGCAATACAATAAATATATCTAGCATTAGCTGGCCAAAAGCAACCGATGTGGAGTCCAAAAGTAAAATCCTGATTCTTAGTACAATCAAGAAAAAGATCGTCCGTGCAGATCACAAGAAAAGAAACAAGCACCTCAATAGATGGTTTAATGCAAAAAAATTTAAATAAAGTCTTGCATTTTCTTGACATTAACTACTCATTCAATAAAGTGTATTCATTCCCTCTTTAACATAAGGCGCATGCGCATATAAAGAAGATATATCAATACGTATATAGGAAAGAAGCTTCTGTATGAAAAATGAGTGTGAATAGTCATCAAAGGGGAGTCGACTTCAGGTTTCTTGCACAGGCAAACAACTAAGAATATACACTGCAACTTATAGATTTCTTTGGATTCTGTAGCACTTGTTATGTAGTACCTGGCCCTCCCTGACAGGGCTTGAACAGGTTGTTGTTTAGAGTTGTGGGAAGAGATTGGGATAACAGTTGCATAACCCTGTAGGGTTTGGGACAGGTTTGTGATTTGCCTTGAGGGTTCTTCCAAGTCTAAACCCAAGAGCCATTTCACTAAAACAACGTAAGTAATCTAAATAACATAAGGCCACTCAGGTCATTTTATATACCCAATAACAGTATTAATTTATATGCATCTACATTTTTCTACAATATCCATTTTCTTTCACTTTTCATAATTGTCAAAAATTTATAAAACAACTTCAACGGATTGGTTGTATAATCTAGATTTTCTTGATTCTGGATGTTTAATTGAAATGGTGTATTATTTACTAGTGTTAGGTACTTTTTACCACCAAAACACATAGGGTTATCAAGAACCCATTGGGATCCAATTGATATCCAATGATTTAAGGGGGACGGGTTGGGGATTTTATTTCCGAAGTCCTATAAGTCTTACAACGAGTTTGGAACATAATGAGAAATTTCTTGGGATGGGTTTAGGACAAGATTAGCTGCCCCAAACCCATCCTGTTGCCATCCATTCCATATGTATCCATAAGTCCAATATAACAAAGTCTCAATAAGCAGTAATACTTCTCTGTTTTAAGAAATCTCTTTTGTCGACCTGAAAATGCCTTACATATATGCTCTTTAATCAATAACCGATATAAATCCCTTGACAAGAAGCCTTGTTGAAACACCTTTGCATGTTACCTTTTTTCTTTCTTTTTATTTAAATCCAGCTGTCAACAATGCTTTGTAGGCATCAGCAGAAACTGTAGACTTTGATCATTAACTAAAACTGAATTCGAAGCTTCATTGCAGCCTCTTCCTTTTATCCTCAATTTCCTCCTTTGTCTAGCTTCTTTTTCCTTTTAATTTTTGGGTTACTAGACAAGTGAAAGTCAGCATATGAATTCTTCTTAACAAAACAGTTCCTTTGGTTCTTCTAAGTTCGCATTTTTTTCCCTTTGTATATAAATCATGCGGCAGCACTATACTGCTTAAATTTTCTTTCACAGATGGGAAAATACATTTTTAAAAGGTTTATCTATATCAAAGTTTTATGTGGGAAGAACAACTCCATATGTCACCAAAGTTGCACTCGTTTGATTGTACGATAATTCTCATGCACACACAATAAGGTAGCATTGAGATCTCTTCCTCTAGCAGCTTTATTTACTAAGGAACTCTTCAACTACACACATTATAATTTACCAAAAAAAAAAACTACACACCTTATAGACTTCCTCTACTCTTTCATGCAATTATTGGCTGCTTGATCAGCTACATTGCTTTAAGGTTCAAAGCTATCATAATTTCTATGCAGGGCAACATGTTGGAATTAATTAAAAAATAAAAACTGATAAAAAGATAGCATTGCTTAATGCTAAAATTCTCCTAAAAATAGAACAATTGCAACAAAAATTTCTTTCAAGTAAAGGTTTCGTCATGTGCAATTTGTCTATGCAAGTTGCATAAGGATTTGGCTCGTGCAGATTTAACCGGTTACTTGGAGTTCCTTGATTGCAGTATACAATGTTCTTAACATATTTAACAAGCAAAGTTAGTTTTCTGGTTTTTAAATTAATTCATTCTGAGACACATAATCTACTTAGAACTTTTAAAAGTTTTTTCTTTCTTTTTTTCTCTTTTGTCTTTTCAGGGATGAGAGGAAGGAAAGGATCAGACCCAAGACCTCTTAAATCTTGGTAAGAACCAGAACAACAAATTTCAGCAAAAGTACTTATTCATCCCTTCCAAAAATTTTCCTATACTAATAGATTAACTTGAAACTGCGCTCCTTTGAATATATTTCCTCAGAAAAATTGATGGAAAACTCATCCATGCAACTCATGGGAAGCACACTAGGCAAGCCATTTCGAATGGAACGTCTTTGTCTTCATTGCATGTCCATTGCCAATCAATAAAAGTTCAATCAGTTATTCTTCTGGTAAAGGAAAATGAGTGAAAGATGCTCAAAATGCAATTACTTCTCCAGCATCCAAGGGTTTACAAGAAATTCACATATTCTAGCGCAAAAAATGAAAAACTCTTTGTTTACTGGTTCAATTATCCAATAGAAAATCTTGGCAATAAATTAATCAGTTGAATAGGATGCAAGCTTATTCCTTCACATCCATGACTCCAACAATGGAATACCTACTTAAAGCCAGTCAACCAAGTTCGATATGACATAGTATGCTAATTATTGAAAAATGAAACTCACTAGCAACCAAAATAGAATATGAAAAAAATCACAAAGAAAAGCACCTGGATTGCCAACAGCAGCAGCAGCGCGAGCTCTCTTCTCTGCATTAGCAATCTCCGCTCGAAGCTTCTCCAACTCACGGGCCATGGAAATCAAATTCTGCTCCATCACCTGACCATGCTCATAATTCTCGGCACTTCCTTTCTTTTCATACTCAATAGCAGCTCTGGGCACCAAAAAAAAAACATAGATATGCAAAATCAAACTTCCACACTGGAATGCAGCCCTTCAAGAGGACAATAAATGCATGAGCATAAATCCATACCTTGCGCGATGTACTTCCTGCTTCATGGTCTCAATCTCTGCTCGTAATGCCGGTACTTGTTGTAGATCGGCCGTCATCCTAGCCAAATCTTGAGTCATTGCTTGCACCTGGCCAGTAAGCTCTTGTCTTACACCCGTGAGCTCCTTAATATCTGCATTGACCTGAACAAGCTCACCCCTCATAGCCTCCACTGCACGCAGATCCACTTCCAGCCTCACGGATTTGTCATACAATTCCCTCATCCGAACATCCTTTTCTGCTCGTAAGGAATCCGAGATTTGCAACATCTTTTGCAACTCATACTGGGCGGCTTCTAGTTCCTGCTTAAGCGCAACATGGGTCGCAGCTAACCTCTGATTATCAACCAAAAGCCCCTGAATTTCTTCATGTTGAGCAGCGAGACGCTCCTCGATAATGGCAGGGTGAGGAGGGCGCCGTCCTGGGCCTATGCCAAGTTGGGATTCATGCAATTCCTCCAGTAAAGCAGGATGCGGCATTGCACCTAGGCCCCTACCATATGGAGTCTCGCGGATGGAAGGAGGAAGCCCTGCACGATGCGCGCCTTTCAGGGGAAGAGGTGGTCCGCGATTTCTTCCCGACATTCTCTCTCTTTCACGGTTTTCTGACAGCACAACAAAAGGAATGTCAAGAAGAGACGAAAACCACGACCCAATTGGATCAACTGATATTTGCCAACAACTTCAATCGCAGAAACAGAGAAAGTGAGAGCCGATGTCAATAGCAACATTGAGCAGGCATAAGCCATTGCCATCCAGACGTCATGAACACCACATCACGCGAATTTCAATCAAGCAATTAACTAAGCGATAAGTAGCTACTTCACAAGTAGACACACATTCATTAAAACAAAATATGCATCACGACAAAAGGCGGGCACGGTTCGATAGAGCAAAACTAGCCGCAGAATGCACCATTTTCACCGACCTGTCCGAAACGGGACGGAAAGCTCGATTCGACAAAGACCAGCGACAAATGGATACAGCTATAATCGTACCCCTAAAAAAAGACTGCAGAGATCAGACAGAGCAGAGATTAAAGACCTTACAAGAGTTGCGCCGGTGATCGGAAGACTTGCGGGGAGAGATTCCCCGTCGCGGGAATTGATTCTACGAGAGAGGGAGGGAGGGAGAGAGGAACTCTAGGTTTGCTTGTAAAGAGGTGTGTAAGTAAAACCCTGCACCCTTTGGGTATTTTCTATATTCTTTAACTTTTTTTTATTTTCACTGACGAAAAATCCGAAAATTTTGCAATTTTTTTTTGTTAAAAAAGGTGTGGACAGATACCACAAAAAAAAACAAAAAAAAACTTGGAGGTATAAAAAAAAGGTTTATTTTTCTAATATTAACCCAAAAATTCTCACAAAGAAAAAAAAATCAAGTTTATTTAGAGATGAATTTATAATTTTTAGTGACCTAAAAAAAAGTTGGAGGTAGTATTTGTAATATTTACCCAAAAAATTTTGCTGCGAAAGAGATATATTCTTTTTTTTAAAAAAAACCCGTCGGGTGCGCGAAACTCCTATAAAAACGGCCCAAATACCGCTGGCGCTAACTGCTAATATACTCTTCCTTTGTAACTCAACAGAAAAGAACAACTTTTGGCATACCCTGCCCCTTGCACCTCGTTATCTTCCCAAATTTCACACCTGTGCATCTATTCCATGCAATTACCCAAACTTGATTTGATTTAACCGAATTCAACAATAGATTAGGGGTCGTTTGATAAAATTGAAAATAAGTGTTCACAATTTCAAGTGTCGATGATAAAATAAAAAATTATTTGATTCGTTGGTATCTTAAATGAAATTATGATTATTGTTGGCAGTTTTAGCACAATAATTGGCGAAATTTAAATTGTCTTCAATTATATTTCTACTTAAGCAACCCCTTCCTTATTTACCCCATGAACTAATTGTTTCCTAATTCAGTAAAGTCTTTAATCGATATCAGTAGCAGTTGTCCAACAAGTTTAATACCATCAAGTGCCAATGTTTCAATTTTTCTGCACTTGATTGGATTACAACATACCCTAAAGTTTATTTTGCTAAAATTTTCGTGAAGTTTGATTACAAGTAAACTTAGTTCAACTAAAATATATCCGGTGCGTGAGTACCGCAACAAATGGAATAAATGAATCAACGGATTTTCTCTCAAAATATATAACGGGTAATTGTAACAATTTTCGTGCACTGTGAAAAATTCTTACTTGATACGTAAATGTTGATCTGGACCAACACATTTTAGGTAATCAAAACTTGCTGATCAGATTAGGGAGCTCCTTTTCATTTCCACATGCTTGATGCGTTCCTTTTCCTAATCGCAATAAGCAAATCAAATCCCGGTCCATACCGAAGAGGCAACTGCAAGGAAGTACAGTCCAGTGTGCATCTGGTTCAGATATTTTCGCGTGGGCTGCTGTTGATGCAGCTGATAGTTCAAGAGCTGCCGGAACAAACGGTGAACTGCGCGGATGCAAACGAAGGAGTCTAGAATATGCGCCTTGTATAGTAGCGATGGCAGGCTCTAAGCTTAGCTTAGACCTACCTTTTGAACATGTCAATGAAGCATCGTAACCAACAGGTTGAAAAGCATTGTCTTGAAGTCTGAATGATCTCCAGCCAACAAGCATATTACTAACTGTCAGCAAATGAATTCCATCTCCCCTGTTTCTCGAGTCTCATGGTTACATCGAATGATAAATGACGGCAAACAAGCCGACAAGAACCCTCATCCTGCTAACTACTAAGTCTGGTCGGCTTAAACTTAGATAATAGAAGCAGAGTATCACAACTAAAACAGCCCTCCAGATCAGATAAAACTCAGAAACATGCTAGTGATGGTTCTCCTCGTAGAAAGCTTTTGTAACAACATATGCAGCCGATCAACTCAGACTTACTTCACCCGCGTCAGACAAGATCTGAACGAACTATGTGGAAGGTACATCCAATGAGAATGGTTGGCACTCTGTCAGCACTTAAAAAGAATTTCGGAATGACTTTCTTTCATAGAGCTCCAATTTTCAACTAGAGTTCTACCGAGCTCAGAGCATCACGCCTGTTATTGCAAAAACAGAGTCGTAGAAGTTTGCTTTTGAGGGATTCGGGCCCTTACTCACAAAAAAATGCAAATGCTGTTCATTTCTTTGAACTGTTGTCGTTTACAAAAGAATACAATGAACACGGAGACTGGCTACACTGTTTGACAATGTTGAGTCCAATCACGATGCAGCTCTTACTAACCAAAGGTCATCGACATAAATGAACTTTAGAAAGAATTCCAATTTATCGTTCGCCTTCACTTGCCACTACATTGCCCCTGCATATGATTCTATCAGTGGTTCTTCTGAGCTTTCTCTGCCAGTGCGTTTATAGTAAAAATACAACACCAATTGGATGATCGCCAAAATCGTTCCAATACCATTTGGGACCTGAAATGAGGGACAAAAAGATGAGATGCCAGATGCAATAAGCACAAGCAGAATAAATTGCAGTTTGGTTTCTAGAGTTCAAGGAAAAACTTACATAAATGAAGATGTCATCGTTGAAAATCCCATATAGGGAAAACGATGCGCTCATGAGGAACATGGAAAGAGAGAGATAGAATGGCATGAATTCGACGCTCTTCGTCCGGATCACCAAATTCTAAATATAGAAAATTTACACCCATCATTGAAACACGTCATGCATGAGGTAGTTGATGATAAGGAGGGTTGGTGAACTTGTCACCATTTCTTACAATTATTAGCAATGGAGAAGCAAGCATGGAAATAAGGGAGATGCCACTTATAATCCCGACAACGTCCCTCCGCAGGTCAGCGTCCTGTATTTGTAAGCTCCCAATGACTATAATTGCAAAAATACCAAGAACCGCCGAGAGCATTCCCAACATCATCATCTGCTTAAATAGAATTCGAACACAACACGAGTGACAGCTTAAATCAGAAGTTGTGAATGCTAAAATCTGCCGCCAAAAGTGTCTGCATCAGAAATCAGATGTCAAGGGACCAGCAACCTTTTTCTGTTTTTCTGCATATGTCGTGTAGAGAATTATATATGCCAACTGAAAGAGTGCACCAACTGAGTTCACCGTAATGACCAGCACATTGTTGCTCGATATTAGCGGTGTACCGTACCATGTGCAAAGTAAGCAGTTCAAGAGGGCATATATATAAGGCAACCCAGAGAACTGCTCTGTTGACTGGTTTCTGATGATTCTTCTAAATGTCGGTCTGGTAATTTCATGAAATTCAGTAAGAAGTATCTTGAGATATAATGTCAAGTAAAATGAAGCATGCGGAATTGCAACTTACATGGGTGATACAAATAGGCCAATAGCGAAGATGTTGCCTGAAACAGATAATATCAGGGTCAAACTTCAAAATCAAGTCATTAGTAGTTTCATTCCCAACACAGTTATTTTTCAGAAAAGAGATCCCAATGACAAAGGACAAGACCCTTGTAAATTTGCCTATACTAGAAACAATGGCACGCCTGATTCTGCACTTCCCTACATCTCACGAGGTCTAGATTGCAAATAGGCCATCATACCAGGTTTCGGTACATCTCCACAGAGCAAATGCAATCATTCCCAAAAATCTGCTAGAGATAATACTAAAACTTCACTAACATATGATGAATTATGCCTTATATTTAAGTCCTCTAATTCTCCAGGAATCGCAAGGCACTGAGCCTTAAGGCTGCAGATGACATCGAAAGGTATTACTGAGGCATAATCTCCCGTGTCAAATTCACGTCTTCGGTAGGAAACTAACATTGTGTTTTGACAAATTGCACTACAGAGAAACTAACATCTGCTTTTGGATTCGAATGAAGCAACTTTTGGGCTCGGTTGAGATTCTCAATCTCTCAAATGCAACTGTGATTTTCTCTTTTCTTTCTTCCTTTGGATAAGCTAAAACTCTAGTGTCCTCGGCGAATCAGCACGCATTTAGTTCCGGACCAATTCATAAAGCACTTTCCAGTTTCCACATACCTCGGGAGAATCCTTTCCCATTCTTTTACGTGGAAAGCAATGAATACCTTCTTCTGATAGCTTGAGGAACTATTCAGCTAAATGGCATTAGATATTTTTCCAAATGAAGTGTGATCGAACTGAAAGCATAATTCCAGAGTGTTACCGTACTACAATTCCCAATTCTTCGTTCAATTTTGTGCTTGATCAAAAGACCAAATTCCAAGTCCGAAAACCAGTATTCTAACGACCCGTCTCCTGATGAATTCGAAGCGATCTTTGTGCGGCAAAGTTCACACACCGAGAAGATAACAGTCGTTCTCAAAAATCACGGGGTGGGATAAAAAAAGGACTTGTTCAGTGGAAATCTTTCAATTGACCTTATGAGGTCACAGCCCAGAAATAGAAAGCAAGAACCCAAGGCAACGAGAATGCTGGAGCTTTAGCTATAAAGCATCAAAATGACGATACGGAACAACCCAAATGAATGAGAGGAAGAGAGGGAGAGAGAACCTGCTGCTCCAGCTGCATATGTGCAAATGGTGGCGACAGAAACTGAAAGAGAATATAAATCAATCATCAAGCCCTCAATTGAACTCTCACTCACAATCACCACCAAGTCAGCACACCACTCCTCCAAGAGGCCACAGTTATTTGTCTCCTTCAGTTTACTTCTTCTGCTCGAACACCCTCATCTCTCTCTCTGTCTCTCTGTGTGTAAGATCCTCTGATAGCTATCGGTATCGTTTTTCACGTTTTAGAAAGTGTGAGAAAGCAGCATACATAAAGCAGCATACATATTAAATGGGACAGGAAAAGGGATATTCATTGGCCAATCGGCATCTCAAAGACGTCCTCAATCCCCAAGAAACAACCCCGATATGTATAAAATAGGCTACACGGCTTATCGTGAATAGCGCTGTTGGACCGTTAGGCACCATTGACCGAGAGAAGAAAGTTAATTGGATTCGATCCCATGGACCCTTCTTTCGTATGGAGTTAGCACCAAAAGGCACGTCAAATTCTACTGCGAATGAAGGGTTGATGTCGTCTTCAGAGACAGGACGAGGGTGGGTGACGGTAAGAATCGCCAGAGATGGCAGCTACTATGCTCTCCTCTTTTAAGCTCAGCCTTTCGCTTCTTCCGGTCAAGACTCGGCGCTTCGAATCGTGGGGGCTTTCTTAGTGTCTCCCCAGTGTTTGGGGGTGGAAATAGACAAAGCAATTGTAAGAACCACGAGCGTCTTCTTAATCCAGCTGATGGGGTTAAAAGAAGGAGAGCTTTCTCCATGATGCGTCATGGCTGGAGAAGAAAACAGGGACCCATGAGAAATAGGGACACGTGCTTTTAGGTCAAACATGCATCTGAGGGCGAAGATCAGTTCATGGACGGTCCAAGGGGAAATTGACGTGGTCCTCGAACTTACCATGCTAATTCGACCAATCGACTTAACTCAATGTGAAGATCCATCTTTACTGTTTAGCATGAACATAGGTATCTTGAATCGAGTAAGCACATGATGTTTTATTCTTCACATGCAAAGGCTATGGTCAGAGTCTCGTTCTTTGGAAAAGAAGCTAAATTTATGGTTGATTGCTTCCCGTAAAGTAAGCGGATTGGCCTGCAATTCACGTGCCATTAGGAGAATTTAATGACAGTCGAACGGTCGATGTTTTTTTAAACCAAATAAACCGTCGCACGAAAAGATGAAACCCCCCCTGCATCAATCGCCAAAGCAAGCATCGCTCCCTGCACGCGTCTGATTGAGACCGAGGGACAACATCCGCATTGCTCGATCGCACGTGGTCCGTGGAGCGGACGACAGCTCACGACCCGTGAACAATGCTGGGGTGTAGCTAAAGCGACGTAATGTTTCGTGCTCGATCAAAACCAACGCAAGCTGATTTCGAGCGAATAATTAGGAGTAAAGTAATAAAATTAAGAAATTTATAATTGAATCGACGTTCATAAAATAGATGAATTAGCGTTTCAATGAATTTCTCCTAATTGGGGATGGTGAACATGGACAAGAACGGTCAACAAGACAGCACAATCCAACGATGACGTTGACAAGGCATGATTTGAATGGCTGACAAGGCCATCGTCGAACTTTCCGATCCCCAAATTCAAGGGCACGTACAATCTGCCTGAAAGTTCGAAGTTCTTGAATCTGAACATGCGACTATGGGTACAAGGTACCGCCCATCTCTAGGCAATAGAGAGCCTCCCACAATGAAGTGGGGTCAACTGACCGTAATTTTCAATTTTTTTTATCTTATACACCTGTAAGGTTTTAAGACGCATTTTATAATTGACCTCTATTATAGATTTTCACCCCACCCAATCTTCGAAACTACAAATTTGACCCCCATCAAATTACGAAATTTACATCCAAATTTCTCAAGAAAAGAGTAAAGACGGGTCCCAAATTTTTATGTTTGGAATGCTATGGAGTAAATTTCCCTTTCGTACGATGCACCCAACTCTTACGGTATTTCTGTATTACTGCAGTCCAGCCTTGTTTTCCCCCCAATTACATACCATTTTCCTGTACATTCAATAGCCAATTGACCTTCCATGCACTGTTTAAAATTCAACCCTTTGATAGCGGTGAACCAAAAAATTTATGATCGGATTACGTTTCATATATCATCATTTGATGTTTGAACTTATTCATGATGTCGTTTCATGCTACAGCAAAAATCTAAGTAAAGAAACGGAAACAGAGGCCTAGAAACTCGGGAAACAGAGGCTCTAGCTTCATGGTCGAGGAGCCCGGCGGGAAGAAAGGTTGGTGGCGAGGGACCCGCTTTTGGAGTAGCTGCAGCGATGTTGAAGAGGAGTTGGTCGTTTCGCGAATTGCCGATCGGGATAGGGTTAGGAAGACGAATGCGACGTGTTATGCACGTAGTTCATCAGTAGGCCGGGCTTCTGTTTAGCCTGATCCAATTTTGGACATTCTCTGGACCATCATCCCTTTTGATTTCCCGCCCTAGCGCTCCTAACTCTAGATAGAAATTGGCATCCACGAAACGAAATCACCACCAATTCCGCTCTCTACACATGCCTTCCTGACTAATTTCTCTTCATCTTCGTCATCTCAAATCTCGGATCTGTGCTCTTAGGCGCCTCGCCCGTCGGCCTCGGCTCACAAACAGCCACGGCGAATAAGGGTGAGAGAGAGTGCGCTTGCGCGCGCAAACGGGAGTGGAGAGCGAGCAGCGGCAACATCCGTTTGCCCGAAGGAGTGTCCGACTGTGGCAGAGAGGGTCGTGAAGCGATGTCTTTGTTCTTCGGTTGGTGGTGGTGCTGCCATTGGAAGTGTCAAGAGACGGCGGGATCACGAGTGTGAATAGTAGATGACAAGGGGAAAGTCACATGACTATTGGATCACGTTGCAAGATGAGCATGTGCAATCTATTAGGCTAGGCACGATATGGAAAGCAATTTGATAGGCGTAGGTGGTAACTTGTTGGTACGATAGACATTGACTTATTAGATAATAGACGTTTCTTGTCCATGATATTTACCTTCTACCACATAATCTAATTATAAGCATTTATTTTGGATAATTTAAACGAATTAAATACGTGTTTTTCCCGTTTAATTTAAATTAATTGGCGAAACTTGTAGAATGTTTTTATAGATCGCGAAATAATCGGGAGTTCAAGCATGGGCCCTAAATCATTTTCAAAAAAGGATAGATAATGACGTTTTGTCTTCTGGGGTTATTATTGGTGTTTCCTATCAAAGATAGGCCCCCGCCGATTAGATTTTCTAGGTTTACGATCTTGGTGAGTGGCGTGGCAACGGAGACCCGTGAGCTTCATTCCTTCATTATATGGATAAGTACGTTAGAATTAATAAAATTCATTGTGAAGGCATATTTTCAAATATTAAAACCTTTAAATAGTACGATCAAATCTTAAAATTTATTATATTCACATGTCGAGTATCTTTTTTAATGTCATCCAATTTAAATAATAATAAAATACTAATGTGACTCTTTTTATTTTTTGTCAAGAGAGAGGTATTAAGGGCGCGTTAGATAACGTTTTTGTTTTGAAGATTAATTTTTGAATAGAATCCAATAATAGTTTTTGAATAGAAGAACACATTTGGTAATAGTTAAAAAGTGTTCTTTGTAATAACTAACAAGTGTTAAAAAAAACAAGTTTTAAGTTTTTATTCTTTTGGTTCTTAAATAGTGTTCCCGAGAACAAGAAACACGTTTTTTATACTTCTTATTTTTCTATAAATCTGTTATCATGAACAAAAAAAGGTTTTTTATTTTTGGGAAACAAATACGTTTCTGTTCTTTTTTTTTTCTATTCTTCAAAAGGAATGAACATAAATTTTCGTTAAAAAGGGTACAGAAACAGAAATTATCAAACAGGCCCTAACAGAATTGCCACTCGATCATTTTAGGCAATGTAGCATTTTCTAATGTATTTTGGGACGGATGGCATTTATGTGGGTCCAGCCAGAAAAAAAGTTGGAATAAGTTTTTTTTAGAAAAAGAAGAGGCTAGAAACTAGAAAGGAAAAGGTAAAGAGCCGCCCAAGCTATTTCCACCCCTCAAGATGATTTCTGACCTTTATCGTCTTCTTCTCTTTTGTTCAATTTTGATAGAGACCAAGCTACGCATGATCCCCTCAAATGATATTTATGGAGTCCACGCTCGGTTTAAGATAATTTTTTTGCCTTCTTTTCTGCTTTTCTGATTTGTTCCTTTTCCTTCTCCATTTGTAACAAAATTGGTGTCCTTCTTTATGAAAAAATAACAATTCTTTAGTAGATAGCTAACTGATTATCTCGTTCGACAAAATAATAATAATTATCATGTTAATGAGTTGTGTATTCTCTTCTTTGTTCATCACTTTGTAGTTTATGTATTTAACTACTTTATTTTCATTTTATTAAGTGAACATAATGGTCCGATTTTTTTAATTATTCTTATCCATCAATGCATGATGTTTTGAAAGATTCTTTCGGAAAAAATTAATATATGAAAAAGTCGAGTTCATAAAAAAATATATTATCAATTTTTATCATGCAAATACAAAAGAAAATGCTCCCTAAAACATTAATTCATAAAAAGCTATATTTACTTTGATTAAGCGGTACAATTATATATTAAAAAGAAATTATTGCAATTCTAATAGCATTGTAAGACAACCGATTCGTTCCATTTGCAAACACGTTTTCTTTTTTGTCTATTCTGAATGCATCAAAATTTCTTAAGAATCATCAATAAAAATTATCCTTGAGATACGAAAGTATTATGGTAATAACAAGTTACATATGCAGTTTAACAAAATATATTATCCATTCAATTTGCTTGTCTCTCCTTAAAAAAAGTTTACTCTTCCGAAAAAATATTTTTCCTAATAAAAGCTTTTAATGACATCAATATGAGAGTCATTATTCACTTAAAAATGATATATATTGAGGAATAATTGTCAATGATACAGTGCAAGAAGTTCTAATAAACCCGTGACATGATTTATTGCCATTTCTCTTTTCCCAATTTCATCATCAATAGATATATTTAATCAATTTGGGTCCTCTTGCACTGCGAAAACAATACAATGAAAGTTGAGCAAACTGCGTAATGCATCCATAAATTACAATATTCAATCTCTCAGTAAATTCTCATAAACTTGTACTGATCGAGCTCAGAAAATTGATGATTATGAGGATTATCTAGGAAAATAAAACCAATAAAATTGGCAGCGTATTCTTAGAAGCAGACAGACATCAAGGACGTAATGCGATGATTGTGGAAGAAGAGACTAGGATGAAAAAAAGGTTATTTAAAAGGAATGTGGATAATACTGTTCTTTAATCAATCAAACAAAAGAAAAAGATTAGAAAAAAATACAAAGCAATCTTAAATTGAGAGTGGAACTCGAAAAGGATAACGTAATCAATTCAATGTGATCAGAAGGATGTTGGGAGCTGATGAGGGAGGGGTGGAAATAGAGTCACTCTTTTTTTTTTTTTTTGGTTCCTCCTAAAAAGAAAAATAAAACCGAAAAATTAAAAAGAAACTACCCAAAGATCAAAAATGAGAAAGCAAAAGAGAAAGGAGGGTCCGTGTTGAATGAAGATGGCAGCACCGCCGCCCCCAATTTTGCCAACGAGAGCTGTCGACCCCCGGGAGCTTCGGCGAAGTCTGGCGACCATTATCCGGCGGCCACAAGGGCGGTCGGCCCTCACATCCTCGCACGATCGCGGCGGCGCGACTGCTTTGTCTCCATCACATGAGGGTTGGCTTCCGGGTGTTGCGCGACTTCCTCAATCGAAACGATCCCTGGAATTCGCCGCGGACTTCCGGTGGGTCGATGGAGCTAGCAAGCCGGCCCAAGCTCGGGAGCATGCGGGCCTCTCTGAGTAAAGCCTTGCTCCACGCGAGTGTTCTTGCGAAAAGTTTTCAATCCAGATGTTCCGTTCCTTCTGCAAAAACCTTCCTCTGCGTGAGGATTCCTGCGAATGCCAAGACCTTCCTCTCGCAGATTCGTCAGGAGCGAACGCGAAGTTGATCTGCACTCTGTTCATTCCCTGCCTCTCGCCTCGTGAATTCTTCACGCGGGTCCAATCTTAAATCGGGTCAATCTTAAAAATGGTCGTCAGTATCTCTTACTAAGATGAACGAATGAAAAATATTTTCATTATTTATAGAAATTAAATCGATACTGAAACATTTTTTTATTGATCATCTTTTTCGAGCAACATAAGTGATGATGATTGGGAGAATATATTCCCAATGGAGCATCGGTTTCCATGGTACTTCGTACCTTTTCTTCTTTCGAATAAACATTTCCGACCTTTTCTTTCGGAAATGGATGTAGTAGTAAGAACCTCCGCACCTCTCTGTTTGTGAAAATAACGAAGAAAGCCGGGGCATCCCTTTCTTTCTTTACTCGAATAAACATTTTCGACCCTTTCTCGATTCTTTTACCGTGAGCTGGGGGGCAATTAATCTGCTCTTACTTTATGGTATATATTCTAAAACTAACGGTAACCCATAGAGAAGGAGAGTTCCCCAGCTTAGAGAGGAAAGTCGAGATCTAGTATATTAAAGAGGATACCGGGCAGCTTAGGTCAGGGAATATCGGCAGCTTCTGGAATTCTTTCGTTCGGCCCATGCACGTCATCATCTTAGAGATTCTCTCTAATTAGATGAGCATGATTTGATTTTCGCATACGGCTGGAGATTTCTTTTCTTTCTCGACCCTGAATTAAGATCTTTAGCCGAGATGAATTGTCCCGATAGCCGACGTTCTGAGGCTTGGAAGAAAGCGTCGCCCTTTTCGGAAGATCTCTCGCCGTTTCTTGGATTGGGAGACGGACGGTGCGACTGCAAATCCTCCGCTCCGGTTCACGGCTGAAAATGGCATTAAGTTAGACAGTCCAAAAATTTTTTTTTTGGGAGGTCAGAAATATCTTACTAAATTCTTAAATTAGAAAAAAGTTTGGAAAGACAAATTACAAGCCCCGGCACGTAATAAATCCAACAGACTCAAAGGGGGATTGCTTAGCCAAGCTCGAGGGAGATTTTGCATCCGTTGGGCTTTTGCAACCCAATCCGTCACTTTGTTACACTCTCTAGGGCAATGGGCTAGTCCGATGTTTGGGAGCTTTTTCATCTGGGCTTGGGCTTTCTATGATAAGAGCAAACACTTCCCGTCATACTTGATATGTGGGCGCACTTATCGTTTCCACTAGATTCGCGCAGTCCGACTCCAGAATAGTCTTTTCTGTTGCGACCGTGCTTCACAAATCTTTAGGGTTTCCACAAGAGCTTTTTGCTTCCACCTGCAGCGGGGTGGAGGATCTCGTCGTCTGAGCGAAGCCATCGAGAAGAATTTGCCCGATGTCTCTGCAAATACCAACTATTGCGCTCTCACTTGAGATCGGTTCAAAGGACCCATCTATGTTGATCTTGAGTGCACCCAGAGGAGGAGGAATCCAACGGCGCAGGTATGGAACAGGTGCATGGAGTCAGGTGAGCCCCGAGGGTTGGTTTCGCATGCCAATCACCTTCGCACCTTCCATTCAACAAATGGATAGATAAAAGGGCACATGATTTGCTAACATGGAATAGTCCACGTCAGTAGATCCTGTCCATTAAAATCTCTCCCCCTAGTACAAGGGGCGGAGCTTGAATGGACAGGATCCTAGACGTGGGCTCCGCCCACATTAAGGGATCCAAATCCAGATAAAAGTGGAACCGTGAATGATTGGACGTGAAATAAATGCGATGAATCCTCATTATTCCCAACCGCATTTTTCTAGAGGTCCTCACAAGACCGCCGTACTAATAAAGGACCGCGGGATGCCTGTCATTGAATTCTAAATCTAATAAACAAGAATTAGAGAAAAACACGAGGCATTATACAGAACATGCACCAATCTCAATTCATATTAAGATATGATCAATGTCCATTGACGGGCGATGCCGAAATCGTTTTAGCTCCTAATTACTCGGACCATCGTCTCATATATCATCACATGCCTCAGTCTTCTCTAATCAAGTCCAAAATCAAAGTCAAATATAAAACGATTCGCGGGGTTTTCTCCTTATTCTCTTCGCGTCCGATGATTCGCTCTCGAGCCACGTGGCACGTCATCAATGAGCCGATGATCACCAAAGACCAAAACTCTAATTCTCTTCTCCCCCCAAACGGTACTTGAATTTTCTCCGCCTGTATTTTCTATTTTTCGACCAACGCGCTTGCGCCGACACAATTCGCGCTGCCGAATATGCCCCTGCCGATTAGCAGCGGAAAAGCGCGTCCGGGACAGCTGGCTGCCCGCGATCCCTGTCCCAACCGGGGGGGCGATCTCGGGATTACGCGCCATCCAGCGGCTCCGCTTGACGATCTCGCGAAGGCGTCCAGCAATCATAAAAGGGAGCGAGAGATCTGCTCGCTGTCGCGTCCTCTCCGAAGCTCTCTCTCTGCATCTCTCCCGGCCTTCGCGTCTTCCGTTCGTTGTTGTCCGAATCCAATTCGATTCTCTTCGATTCCATTGCGTTCGCGGGGTGTCTGAAGCTGTGGCCCTGAGCGGACCTCGATCTCAACCCGATCTCGCGACCGTGAGTCATTCGTCGACATTCGATAGCGTGTCGTCTCAATGCGATCTGTCTCTGGATATGGTTTTCTTTCTTTCGTTAATGCGCTCGGTGAATCTTGTTGTCTGATACCGTGATGGGTGCTTTTGTTTTTTTTTTTTCTGTGGATCTCGTGGTGTATGCGTTTTTCTACTTGTTTTTCTTGCGTCTGCTGCTTTCCTTTCCCTCGATATGCTTTGTTTTTCCGTTTCTTTTTCTTTTTCTTTTTTTGGTTGGAGTGCTTGATGAATGCTCAGGTACATCTGCTCTGTTGAATTCGTTGTGTGTATTGCTTTTTTGTGAATATGGTTTGTAGCTGGCGAGGAAGTGGGAGAGAGTGAAGGTTTTTGTTTCGGAGGTAATCTGATTGTGATTTGATCTGCTTGATTTGCCGGAGAGGGTAAAGTGAAAAACTTATGTAGCCATGTCATTTCGCCTCGTTTTTATTTGAGTCCAGTTAGTTGAATTACACTCGTAAGAGCAAAATCTAGGGAGCTTTCGTCTATGAGATTGTGGATTTAGTCGTATCTGGTGCGACATTTTCTTGTCCTCCTTGTTTTGATTGAGAAGTTTGTAATACATTGATGGAGGGTGTATTGCTTGCTTTTTGGAATATGTGATTGCATTTTACTTTCGATTGACCCAAGGATCTGAACTTTGCGATGGTTGATCTGCAGAGGTTGCTAGGCCGATGGCTAACTATACCCCAAAGAATATCCTCATTACTGGGGCTGCTGGGTTCATCGCATCCCATGTCGCTAACCGCCTCATTCGTAATTACCCAGAGTACAAGATAGTCGTGCTTGACAAACTTGACTATTGTTCCAATCTGAAAAACCTGATTCCTTCGCAGTCATCCCCCAACTTCAAGTTTGTGAAGGGAGACATCGGAAGTGCTGACCTTGTGAACTACCTTCTCATCACGGAGTCTATTGACACCATAATGCATTTTGCTGCTCAGACACATGTTGACAATTCCTTTGGCAACAGCTTTGAGTTTACCAAGAATAATATTTACGGCACTCATGTCCTCTTAGAAGCCTGTAAGGTGACAGGGCAGATAAGGAGATTCATCCACGTGAGCACTGATGAAGTCTATGGAGAAACGGATGAGGATGCTGCGGTAGGCAATCATGAGGCATCTCAACTCCTCCCTACAAATCCCTACTCGGCAACAAAGGCTGGAGCCGAGATGCTTGTCATGGCATATGGTAGGTCATATGGGTTACCGGTCATAACGACCCGTGGGAACAATGTTTATGGGCCAAATCAATTTCCTGAAAAGTTGATCCCGAAATTTATCCTTTTGGCTATGAGAGGGAAGCCTCTTCCCATTCATGGAGATGGATCCAATGTCCGTAGTTACCTCTACTGCGAGGATGTTGCTGAGGCTTTTGAGGTAATTCTTCACAAGGGCGAGGTTGGTCACGTCTATAACATCGGCACGAAGAAGGAAAGAAGAGTGATTGACGTGGCCAAGGATATATGCAAAATTTTCTCCATGGACTCAGAAACCAGCATTAAGTTCGTAGAGAATAGGCCATTTAATGACCAGAGGTACTTTTTAGATGATCAGAAGCTGAAGAACTTAGGCTGGTCAGAACGGACTACATGGGAAGAGGGGCTGAAGAAGACTATGGACTGGTACATTAAGAATCCTGATTGGTGGGGTGACGTTTCTGGAGCGCTTCTCCCTCATCCAAGGATGCTGATGATGCCCGGTGGTATTGAAAGGCATTTTGATGACTCCGAAGGAGGTGAATCTCTATCAAATGGCCCCACAACTCCTAATCAGTCCAAGATGGTTGTTCCACCTTCTAAAAACGTGAATTCAGCCAAGAAACCATCCTTGAAGTTCCTGATTTATGGTAAGAGCGGTTGGATTGGAGGTCTACTTGGGAGTCTTTGTGAGAATGAAGGGATACCATTTGAGTATGGAAAAGGGCGTCTTGAGCATCGGTCACAGCTAGTGGCAGACATACAGAATGTTAAGCCCACCCATGTTTTTAATGCTGCTGGTGTTACCGGTAGGCCGAATGTTGATTGGTGTGAATCCCATAAGACTGAAACGATCCGCACCAATGTTGCCGGAACCTTGACTCTAGCAGATGTCTGTAGGGAGCACGGGCTTTTGATGATGAATTTTGCTACAGGCTGTATATTTGAGTATGATGCCACACACCCAGAGGGCTCAGGCATTGGCTATAAGGAGGAAGACAAGCCCAATTTTACTGGCTCCTTCTATTCCAAAACAAAGGCCATGGTAAGTTGACTTGCAATTTCTATAATTTGCCCATATTGCCTCCATCAGTTGTTCTCTTTAGAGAATCACCGAATTTTTCTGCTTATGAGAACAGGTTGAAGAGCTTTTGAAGGAATACGACAATGTTTGCACACTCAGAGTCCGCATGCCAATATCCTCTGACCTCAACAACCCCCGCAATTTCATTACCAAGATTTCGCGCTATAGCAAGGTGGTTGACATTCCAAATAGTATGACCATTTTGGACGAGCTGCTTCCCATATCAATTGAGATGGCAAAGCGGAACTTGAGGGGAATATGGAACTTCACAAACCCTGGAGTCGTGAGCCATAACGAGATCTTGGAGATGTACAAGAAGTATATTGATCCCCAATTCAAGTGGGTGAACTTTACATTGGAAGAGCAAGCGAAAGTGATCGTTGCCCCACGAAGCAATAACGAGATGGACGCGACTAAGTTGAAGAAAGAGTTTCCAGATTTGCTCCCGATCAAGGAGTCGCTGATCAAGTACGTGTTCGAACCAAACAGGAAGAACTAAGCAGGACAGCCGGTTTTTGGCAGTGGTCATCTCATTCATTATGTGCCCATTGCTTGAGGTTTTGTAGCTGGATTACCAACGCCATTCGTTCCATATTCATCTGATTGTTTCTACAGTTGTCCCTGAGGAACGAGGATAGTTGTTACTAGTAATTTAATTTGTAATTTTTACAAGCTGCTAGCATGTTTTCTCCAGCCCTTTCTGTTGGGCGGGCTGTTTGATTCATTTAGGCCCTATGTCACCTTTTTCTTGGATGACGTCAAATTTATTTTTCCATTCTATGAGCACTAAGAATTATTTCAACATGTTATACTTCTATAAGAAAGATTGTGTCCGTAAATTCTGCATGGCATGCGGCAAAGTAAATCTCAAGTCTTTCCTTGGCATCGTGAGTTTGATTGATATTCACGGTAACTCATCTCTTCAACGTTGTGAGTTCATTAGACAATCGCGTTAATGATTTTGTGAACCAGTGTCTTAAGATGGTTGACAAGCAGTCAATTAAAGAAAATTTCCATCTCTCAATGCGCGATATTGCAAATATCGGATAAATATACTCAACAAGTATATTGATAGTCGAATTTTCTTGCGATACGTGACATCTTTAGCTAAAGCTTATTCCACAAGCGGAAGGAGCCATATTGTCGAAGACCTTACTAGATGAATTTCTACATAGCAAAGACCATGAGTCCCGTTCGGTGTCCACAAGAGCCCTAGCTGTGTCTCCCACTTGGAGATGAGCACCTCGGTAAGTTGGTAGGTGCCCGGTCGACAAATTTTAGAATGTAAGTGAACTAAATGATAGATGTCAGGGAGTGGAGTGCTGCGTCCTGGGTCAACTGTCTAGGCAGTCACCATTTTCGACAGATTGGATTTCTCAAATTGTAGATCACTGAAAAATCACGGCTCGTGACCTTGTAGATACTCTGGATCAAGAGTTGAAAGCTGCCGGCACAAACGGCCACATTGAGGATCTACGCCCTCAACTTAGGTACGAGACAGCCAACGAACGAGGGAGGTACGCGGAGAAATTAGTAATGTAGACAGACTGTTATTCATAATGGGAAGGCAGAACCTCAGCCTGCAGTGCCACCGTATCCCCCTGGTTCCGTCTTCTTAGTATCATGGAGGCCCATAAAATGATGCATCTGCCAGTTCCTTCAGAAACGAGACGACGTCGTCGGAGGATCCAAGCAGGTAACGAGCATTTGTACGGGTCCGCCCGACAGCGCACGAGAAATAGTTTTCCCCCTTGAGATCGAGCACGTTCCAAGATATTTTATCCGGAGATGACCTCCTCCCACTACCGCTGGTATGGTTGTTAGTTCTTTTCTCGGAGTTCGTCAAAGGCCGTTGTGTCTTCACCGCAGATGCTTTTGACCCTCTTTTACTGGCTTGAAGTTTCAACAAAGATCGTTTCTCCCCTGGAGACTTCAGTCCATCAGCAGCCTTGGTTCTGGCAATCCCTGGAGCATCAGAAGGAAGCTCTGGCTCGAAAAATGTGTAGACATCTTCATCCTACAGAAGAAACTAAGATTATTTAGTGTCCTAAAGTTTAATCTCAACTGCACTTCATCTGCTCACAGAAATTCCTCCCTAATATTTTCCTTTAGGTGTTGCCTCGTGAATCTTCAGTTAAGACAAAGATTCCCTATAGAAGAGAGGCAGGTAAAATAAAGAATATACGAGAAGCAAATGATATCAAGACAAATATTTGCATTACCTTTCCCAGGAAATGACCTATACAGAGAACATAGTCAATTGGTGTGGTCATGGATTTACTGTGAACAATCTCACCCAATATACGGTCAATTGCTGCACCCTGAAAAAGATATCGAGAATTCATGAGGGAAGCGTTAGTCACAACTTCATAGCAACAGGAGTTACTTGCATAGAATTAGTGCGTGCACTCACTTTTGTTACACCAACTGCTCGCACCTCAACTGACCGGCTACCTTGAACAACATCAACAGATGCATTAGATATTGGACCTGTCCAAAGATGTTGCAACATATCTCTTGCTTGGAGTCTTCCAAATTCAACATCTACCACCATAGGAAGGGAACGAAGATATGTCAGATGTGGAAAAGAAGATCCGGAAAGGCAACATAATAGTTGTGAAGGGCTTTTTTGAACGTTTGACTACCTGCATATTTGTAGTTCCATACAAGTGAGGTTTCTCGGAGTTCAAAATGTGAACGAGGAGTCCTTTCTGTGAAATACTCAAAGACATGCTGAAAGATGCCATCAGGATCTTAAATTTAGAGTCTAGGATATAGAAATGTAAAGTAAATTGACTCAAAAGTAGGCACCTTTACGCAGTCAACCCAGTCCATGTTCAAATGCTCTGGCATTGTTGTCATCCAATCTCCCTTTGTAAGACGTAAAAACATCCCATTCTCAGCTGCCAACCACATGTTATACCCTGCAAAGTTCTGTGGAAGTATTCAGCCGGTTGAAAAGTGCTAAAGATGTAGTCAAAATGGAGGACAGTCATGAATTTAAACTTGAGTACATCATCTAAGACACTTCTGTCGCTCCCACTGAGGACAACCACTGTTGTCCTCACGTCACTGCAAAGTGCTGTCAAGGGCTCTTTCAGTTCAGGGTGCAATTTGAGATCCATTTCTTTAATCTGATCGCCCCTTCTCCCAGGAGTGTCCACTGGTTCAGTCAATGTTGCGTTGAACCCCTATATTATAAACCACAGAAACATAAAGGGCTATAAGTTTATCAATAGCAACGATAGCAACGATATATGGTCAAAGATGAAAACACTGAAGTTCATGAAGAATCAATGTGATTAGAGCAAGTTGTTGTAAAAAAATTCCAAATTAAAAGCTAAGCTTTCGCAATCCAAGTACCAATGAGCTATGCACATATCAAACTGCATAGATGTAATAATCCCTTGGCCACAATGCTTTGCCTGTGCTATGATATACAAATTAGCCGTACCAAAATCATGATCAGATCTGGGCATCACATATTCATGGAAAAATTCATTCCATTAGAGAAACTAAAGTTCTAAAACAAGGGGCTCATATTATTTTGGATGAGGATATAAAGCCACAGACTTCAAATTGCAGGGTAAAAGGTATCTGTCAAATTTACATTACAAGACTCACATGAGTTCCTTAACTTCTACTATCAATTTCTCCTGGTAATCAGGTCTCTCCGTCTCTACAGAAATTAAAGTCTGTTTGTTTCGGAAAAATTTCATGACAAAGGAAAATGTTTTCTGGAAAACTATTTTCCAAGAAAATGCTCTCCTTTTCAGGTTAAGGAATTCATTTTCCTAATTTTAAAGCATGCATATTTTGTTTGACCATAAATGGTTTTCCATTGATCGGTCATTTTCAGAAAACCAAATGTGTGAAAATCCGGAAAACAAATTCGTGAATATTTTCTTTTACCCATACAAACTCAACCTTAATGTTGAAAATTGTTGAAGTAGGACAAAAATACATATTGCTATAAAAACATTGTCGTATTAGTACTGCCTCAAGATCACCAAGTCAAGTCATCTAAACAGCCTCTCCCACATTGGGGAGCAGAATATGCTATATGAAGAGGTTCTAGCAACTAAAGTTAAGGGCAAAAGGCTGAGTACCAAGACCAATCTGACTCAAAAGTCAATATGTAACAAGGACGGTGGCAATACATGCCAACCTTCAGCCAACATCAGTTGCAGACAACACTTATGCTCCAGACTATGGATCAATCCAAACATGAAAGTAGAGCACCGGAAATGGGAATGAAAGAACATAGTGGATGGACCACTGTCAAAGAATCTAGTTAATAGTGTCCATATCAAAATCCAGGGGCATACCAGAATGACTAGGCGATTATTGGATTTCAGATATCGTTCAATGGCATGTTGTACTGGAAGAGAAGGGGGTACTTGTGTTGTCCTTAGCTGGGCCTCAACAACAGTATCATTTAGTTCGCTGCAAAGTATATACACAGTACTTCACCCAATTGCAATTTATTAAATGCATCTGTGCAAGGATGCACAATGAACATATTTAACGACTTCTGTCAACGGCTATATATGTGAAAGCAATTTGCATACAGGACCTCAAATTAATTGGTCAGTCAAAAAGAGAGGCAAGAGTTGCACACCTTACGAATGTTTCGGCCCATTCCTGTGCTGTATGGGTAGTCACATGTACAAAATTATGTTGATGACGCTTTTCCCTCTCTTCAGCAGGCATATGCAAAGCTTGATATATAGAAGCAGCAACCTCTGTGATGTTCCAAGGGTTCACTAGAATTGCACCAGCACCTAGGGACTGTGCCGCACCAGCAAACTATAAAATGAAGAAAGAAAAAATAGGTCAAGAATAATCCATGCATCAAAGCAGAAAGTGTATAGTTGTTCAGGTTGTGAGATTTCCGAAACGGGTACTCTTGTCAGAAAATTCCACAAATCAACAGGTAAGCACTAATCTTTACAAGAGCTTGCAAACTTATTAGCTAATTTATTTCCCCATCTGGAAGCTCAAACGGATCGTTAGCTTTTTGCGGAAGTAGTAATTCAGTGGAATAATCCCTTAGCACACTAAAAGCACAAGGATGCCCAGAAAAAGCATGAAATCGGACAAACTCAATAAACGCAAGTGGATAGTCATGATCATTGTCAATTCTCCTGTCTCAAAAATCAGAACAGTCCAACAGCTAGAGTACATTGTTCACCCCAATAGTTCTCTTCTAGTTCAAAAAGCTTCCGCTTGAAGTTCATAAACAAAATTAAGTAAATAAGACAGATTAAGTTCTTCTGAGGCAAAATTACTATGTGGTTCTTGCATTAAAACCATACGTAACCCCGTTAGAGTAACTTCTTAACTATATCTTTATTATTATCTAGTCAGGTGTGAACTTATTTGGTTTGATAAATAGCCTTAGAATCATAATTAGTGCGTAATTCCAGAGTTTTAGGGAGCAAAGATAGAATTTTCAGACGGTGTCAACATAGATTCAGTAACGCAAGGGGTCTCGTTGTCAATGTACTGATATGTGTAAGAGCACATTCTCAGTACTAAGAAGTTTCGGGGAAATAGGAAGTTACCTCACTAAGAATTAGAACCCCTTTCTTCCAATCTTGACATGCAACAAACTCATAACTAACAAGATTCATGCCATCCCTCAATGAAGTGACAAGTGCAACATCTGAAAAGGCAAAATCAGGTTCATTCCAACAATCTGCTATGAAAGTAATCACTTAATTATTAAAAGATCACTTTCAGATAGCTAAGACTATTATAATTATGCAGAAACAATACTTTATTATCTTGCCATCAAAGTTTTGTTCTTCCACCGGGATCTAATCACTAACTTGAAACATCCTAGCAAACAGAATACCCATGAATTTGCTACTAAGAAGCATTTTCACTGCATCAGCACAGCATGACCATGCTGTTCAAAGTGGGGTGGACTACAACGGCAAACCCTTAAAGGAACCAATGTGAGACCGACAACCATTGTGAAGATAAGGCCAGGTATGGCAAAGTTATGAAGAAGAAAGACATCTGGGACTAGAAGAACGAAGGGATTTCATTAGATGGAATTAATACCAGTAACTGCGTAAAGGGCACATAGCTTATGGAAGTCAAGAGAGCGATCCTGCAACAGACAGAAGAAATCATAACAGGAAACTTGCATCTGTCTAAATGAACATAAGCGTTAAGCATTGTGAACATTCACATAATATATACTGAAAATCAAAACTAACTGGAAACTGATTCTGATTTAGTTTCTACTTTATATTAGGGTTGAAGAGTCAATACCATGAGAAGACAATATTATTCCACTTGAATAAATTAGTCAAGTTGAGGTTCGGCTATTGAACTAATAGTTAATCGCAACAACTTTATTGTCATCTTCTTTCACAAAAAGAAAAATCTCCTAATGTCAAGCACAGACCATAAGAATCATTTGTTCTTGCATTCCAACCATCTGAAAGTAATTTAAAAAAGAACAGGAAGATTTTTATTAGAAACAACTACTTTGAAAAATTAAATTCGACGGGCAGTATTATCCAAGTATGCATATCAATCAGAAAAACATTATTAAATAGTCTATAAATGTTTCCGCTGGCAGCGTAGAATGACAGTCTCAAATGTCAAAATAAAAGTACTTCCAAGTGCTTTGTGCATTGGATTGATGAATAAAAACTACCATTCACTAGAAAGTAATGTACATCTAGCCAAGGCATAATCCACCTTCAGCAGCAGCCTCGCAACTGAGCAAGTCAAAGAACAAAAAACATTCTACAATTAAAGTTAATTATCATAGAGCCATTGTCAAGTCAGAAGACAAAACAGACCAGGTGATGTATAGGGACAGCCGTCAATGTTCCAAATCTTCCATTGATGCGTCCAACAATTTCATGGACTTGGCTCGTAAGTTTTTGGTCTGCCACAACATACAGGACAAAAAAATGGTGGTCAAAATCTTGAACAATGAACTGCATGGTATTGACAAGTTTGCTGAAAGAATGAAACAGGAACTATATCAAAACTCTCAGAACTCAGTGACATCCAACTTATCTATAGAATGGAATTCATTATTGCTTCAGTCAAGAATTTCAAGTTAGCACACCTCATTTCAAGTAGCAACTTAAAGAACAGTTTCTATTCTTTCCCAGAAATAAATAAAAACTGCAAGGGAAAATAGCTTTTGATCAGACAACATTGGAACCCAAACAAAGAATTATATGGCGGAGATCAACCTTCAAATTACCAATGAAAGATTTTTACACATAAAAGCAAGCAAGGTTTACGATGGCCCACACACCATAATCAGTCGGAACCCAAACAGAGCAAAAGAAACGTACATTCAGGAACATCTGTTCTTGTTGGCACAGCAATTTGCAGCAAAACAACTTTGTCATGCCAATATGAGTTTTCTTCAAGAAATTTCTCAAATGCCAGTATCTTTTGAGGAATCCCCTTGATCATATCCAGTCGGTCCACACCTAACATCACCTGTAAAATTTAAATAGTAAAAACAAATCAAGTCAGATCCAAAGATGTACTCTGACCATTTAGAAGCTTCATCATATAATATCGAGAAAAGACGATGGCAAACAATTTGTCTTCCAAATAGTCAAGGAATGACAAAGAGAAGAAGAGATGCCGATAAGAACGTTTCTCTATTGATTACGAAAAGAAATACCTTACGACCAGCGAATCTCTCTTTTAATTCTTTTATATGTTCCTGAACTGGTGGGGTCTCAAGTGCTCGGATGAAACGATCAGCATCTATCCCAATAGGAAACTAAAGAAATTGAGCACATTAAGAACAAAATGTCAGTTAACATTCCATGTATTGTGGGTTAAGAGTTATGTATAACCTAAAAAAGTTTCAAATCAAAGCAATGAAAATGAAGCAGTTGTTATCAACAGACTAAACTTATACATACCGCAGCTACCCTCGTCACCTTCCCTTGATCTTCAACTCCTTCTGGTGTACCCTCAAGCCCAAGAATACGAGTACAAGCGCTCACAAAGTGCCTTGCATAGTCATAGGTGTGGAAACTGGAATATCAAGCCAAGCTAATGTCATGGTAGTCCAATGTTGCAAAAATGCACGTAATAACAATGACTAGCATATAGGAAGGAAAACTCAAAGGCAAAAAAGTATCTGAGGTTCTATATGTCCAAGGTGCTGAGTTGACGGACTAACATGAACAAATGCCCCACATAAAGTCTTCTAATCCAGGAGACATGTTAGAGAATGGACAAGAAACAAACACATACTGTCCATACTATATTTGATTCAGAAAGACCTCCAACTCCATTATATGTACGAGCCCCAGAGACTAAATGTTTTTTTGTTTTCGCAATTCCCGACTATCTAAAACTTAAAAATTTATCAATGCAAGTACATGCAAGAGGATTCGTCTGCAATTGCAAAGCTGGAAAGACAAACCTAATGCAACATCCAAATAAAGGGTAGTCTTACCCAACTAAATCGGCAGCAAGAACAGAACGCAGAAGATCAGTCCGTGATGGCAGAGTCCTGTGAATTTCGGAGGAAGGAAATGGTGTATGGAGGAACCACCCAACTTTCATGTTGCTGTTATATTCCTTCAGGCATTTTGGCAGATACATAAGGTGGTAATCATGGCACCAGACTACATCACCATCTTCATAATGCTTATTTACGACATCAGCAAACATTTGATTTGCTTTCTTGTATGCATCAAACTGAGACTGAAAACTTCTTGTAGTTGCTAGACGATCTTCTTGTGGAAGTGCAAGATAATGAAAAAGAGGCCACAATATGTTGTTGCAATAGCCATTGTAGTATTGATGAACAATCTCCTCGTCAAGGAACACGGGGATACACTTCTGTGAACAAGGAAAGAAGCAGATTGTAAAGTTGACATCTATATCACAAATAGAAACAGTGGCCAATTGATTTTGGTTAAATATATTAAAAGAGTGCAAAGCGTGATGTAGCACAGGAAAAATTGGTGAATCTGATGCAATGATGTTACTTTTTGAGCCAAAGCATCAGTAAGAGCCCTCTGTCCAATCTCATCAGGCACATTAACACCAGCCCATCCTATCCATCTTGCCTCAAAGCCCTTCACACCTTCAACAAAGTCAAATGCGTCAGGATCCACCTCCTTAAATGAAGCTATTAGAATTATTGGGAAGAAAAGCAGTGAAGAGAAATATAATAAGCTACACAACCAAGGGAGTGAGCCCTACTAATTATCTAATGGCTGCAACAGAAAAATGGGATTTTCAGGAAAAGGAGTGACCAAAAGATACTTACCCAGAAGAGCAGTAACTAGCCCCCCAGCACTCATCTCAAGAGACCATGAGTCTTCACCTCTTCTGACTGCAGATACAGGCAATCTATTAGCCACCACCAAGAGTCTCTGTCTGAAAAACCTCCCGTCTTGCCTTTCACAGCCCTCGGGGGGTGCCCTCGCAGCAACAGCCCCTTCCAGAAACTGTTCAACATAAGAATTTCCCGAGTTTTCTCCTTCTCTAAAGCGCAGCTCATGTTCTAGCTCAGCCGCTCTACAAACGTCAGTTGTCTCATTTAAATGGGAAGCCCTGCTGCTTTTTCTGAGCTCTCTTTCTCTTAAGAGCCGTTCTACACGACCAGGAACATGGACAGGGTAACCGTTGTACTTGTTTCCAGGCATACGCTCACAATTTAACTCAATCTTCGTAAGCAGCTTTGCTCAGAAAACCTGAGTATCCTACATTTTTTAACAGAATAATCAATAACAGCCTGGAAGCACACAAGAATTTCACGTTCTTTTCCTACTTAAGTACCACAGGGACTCGGAATATAGCCAGCAGTATTTCAAGCAGAACGTATCTACTACTACAGTTGAAGACGATAAGCAACTTCTAGAAAATAAAAGAAAATTATTTATACATAGGCATAAATACGCCACAAAGAAAGTGGGCAAGAAAAAAAGGAGATAATAGAGAGAATGGGATCCACAGGATTGCATTTGCGCATAATATGGGGTCTAGCATATTCCCGTTAATTAAGCCCGAAACGTGGTATTCGCGTCCAGAAGACAGAAGGAACAAGAGCTGCCGGGCAAGTCCATCGAATTTCAAATGAGAGAGAGAGCGAGGGAGAGCGAGAGCACATAAATAAGATGTATAAGAAATTCCGCTCTTCCTTCTCAAAAACTAACAAGCAAGTTACTGGAAAATGGAAAAACAAACACATTGTATGAACGAGGACGCCATCAGTGCGAGTCGGCAGAACCATAAGCCCGAACAATCCATCAAACTTAGCAAAAGTTCATCGATACCCAGAAACTCAGTCGGTACCATCAATCATTAGGAAAAGATGAGCATTAAAACCCACCTCAGAAATCGGCCAATACCGCCACTCCTGAAGAAAAAGATCCTTTTTCTTTATATTTTGGTTGAGGTCCGTGCCATCGGATGCCTTGTTTGATGGCTTTCAGCTAGAAGAACCAAAGCCAATGGATTGCGGAGGGAGGGAGGGAGGGAGGGAGGGAGAGAGAGAGGAAATTTCGGATGGCGAGAGGACTGTCATGATGAAAGCAACAGGGGAGGAGCGAATATAAGTCCTCGTGGAAGCGTTTATAGGGTGCACCAAGCTTTACAGCCATGCAGGTAACCCCGATAGATTATGACTCCATTCACGTAAGTGGTAATTATTATTATCGCTAAACCCCAGGGAATGAAAAATAACTATAAGGGAAAAGAAATCAAGGGCAACGAAAATTTAGTCTGCAGAAGGTAGATGCTGGACACATATCGGCAACGCGTATGAACTCCCCGTGCTATTAGCAACTAATTTTCACAAGTCGAGTTGACAAATTTCATGAGATTTTTTACGGACCAAGTACGCATGGGCCGCAGTGGAATATCCTGTGCGTGCGCCCTATCGTGGGGTGAGCTCGCAAGTCGCAACCATCTGGCAAAACAGGGCACTCTTATCTCTTTCCATGAGATTCATCTGCTGCGCCTACTCAGCAGTCCATAGAAGAATGTATTTTCTCCCTAATTTGCTGCGGGGACAGCTGTACTCCTATTTGGCGTCAAATTAATATGCTTTTACAGTGTTCGGGTTCTGGAAAGCAGGCTCAATCCAACTTATGAGCCAAAAAATGAAGTTACGGATCTATCTACCTGGCCAATCCTATGAGGTAAAGAATCTGAAACCAATTAGGAAAACTAAAAAGCAGTCGACCTCGATTATTGGATTATCTTGTCCAAAGGTAGCAAATGGTAGTCCAAATGGACTAAGGTTGGATGTCCAAATCATTCACAGTAATGATCTGACTTATCTACATAATTGTTATAGAAGACCTCCAAACTTAGCAAAAAGGGTCAATTCTGGAATTTAAATGGGGTCGAGATTATAGAAAAAAAAATGGGCAAACAAAGACGCTTTTGTCGTTTAACTGGTATTGTACAGTGAGCTCATTCCTGGGTTCTTTTTCCGAAGTTTTGAGAGTGCATCAAACTGATGAAGCCCTGTCAATCTTCGAACTCCATCTCTATGCCAAGACACGGTCCTGGTGTCCTATTCTTAAAAGAAAATATCCATGGATACTCGGCGAGGTCTGCCTTTAATCCAAGATGAAACTTTTCATCATGCAAGCCAACAGTGTTACAGTAATTTCGGTGGAACTTTTGAATGAACCGACAGTACTGAGCAATTATTTTCTGTTAAATCAGCACTTCTAACAAAGCAGATGTGATTTCAAATGCTTAGATCGCTCTCTGGGAAACTCAGCGAACATGATATGGAAAATGACTAAAAATAAACAGGCCACTCTTTATATCCATCTTAGTGACCAATGTAACCGCAAATTATAAGAGCACTACCCAAAAAGTAAGCAATCAATATGAAACCCGAGATTCCTCGGATTTTAGTTTCCTGTCTATCTATTGTCACTCAGCAGGATTTAGACTGATGGTTACTTCCTGCAGGAGAACCTCAAAGAAGCAAGCATTGGACACAAATGAGAACACAGAACCAGTATTTCTCTCGTACTATAGTAAGTGAGCTAACGCAAACGTATTCATTTCCATTAATACACAGGAAGCACAGATCAAGGGCCCCAAATTTCCTATAGAGAAAACCGAGACAATTCATAACTTCCGCGCAACTTCAGGGGAAGTGGTGAAGTAATTTACATGCTCACTTTTCTAGTGCAAAGCAGTAATAGATCTACGGAAATAAATTAGACCAGATAGTTTACAGAAGCAACTAGATTACATTTTCTCAAGGGACGTTATTAGTATGCTAACAAAATTGATTTACTTTTCAAGGTGAATAAGCAAAAATCAACAATTATCTCTATCCCTTCGATATGCTCTTGCAGTGAACTACACCAATCCTCATGATGGACAAAATGTTGGACACATCTTGCTTATGAAATGTTTCACTATGTCCAACTACAACCCTTCTTTGATGAGAATTCAGTCGCCTTTGCTTTGTTAAGTAAACAATTTTCTGTTCAAGCAAGTTTCGCTGCTATTAAGTGCTCCAGAAGAAAAAAAGAAAGCAAGATGAGACATGAGAATAAATACCATCGTTCGGTGGCTTTAGGCACAAGAACACACAAAAAGACTCACTTAAATTAAAAATTCAGCGCAAACCTTCATTTTCTTTTTTCTGCTTCCCTTTGGGCTTAGGTCTCGTTTACTTTCTATAAAGGGTTCTCTGTCGATTCATACCATTCCCTCGCTGACCTAGGAAGGGGCTTTTGCATTTGGGAGAGTCGCTCGAAATATCTTTAAATATCTTTTTTGAGCAATGGAGAGAAATGGGGGCCTCTGTGGTCATGAGTAGAGAAACGAAAGAGGTAGAGTTCAAATGAAGACCACGACACGTGACCAAATGGGGAAGAATAAAGCCAAAAGGGACGCAACCACACCAGAAATCGACAGAAGGGACTGCCTTGCCCCCCCTCCCCTTCTTTTTTTCTCTGCTAGAACAAGGCAAGTGGAGCTAAGCATCATTGCTTCGTTCACAGATACGTAATTCGAAGTTGGACTAGACTCGTAAAGTCACTGAAGGCTGGTCTATGCCCAGAAAAGTCGTCGGACTGTACCCAAATATGATGTTAGACGCCAAAACTTGATGTTTGGCACAGAAAGACATCCTGACTACCGAACCATATAAACCCAGCCAAGATATGAATCCTCATGATAATTTTGACATCGGACCTCAGATATTCTTCAGGACAGCGAATAATCGCGGACCTACCACGCTCGTAAAATCACTGAAGGCTGGTCTATGCCCAGAAAAGTCGTCGGACTGTACCCAAATAACCGAACCATATAAACCCAGCCAAGTTATGAATCCTCATGGTAATTTTGACATCGGACCTCAGATATTCTTCAGGACAGCGAATAATCGCGGACCTACCACGCCTCAGAAGGCAGGCTATGAAATCTTTTAGTATCAGAGTTCTTGGGAACTTTCGTAAATTGGGTGGGTCGCGTTTGAGATACAATCCTGACGGACAAGAGTTCCTTCCCGGAGTCACGTGATCTTCTCCATGTTTGGGATGTAGCCGGAAATGGGCTCTCGAGTACCCTGTGAACAGGAAAACTCCCTCGCTTGGGAATGTTGCCGTCTGACCTCGATGCCCATGTGCGCAAACAGAGCATGGTCAGTTACCCATTTCTTGCGGTTGATTTGAGGTGTCCCGTTTCGTGGTGTGAGCGGAATATTTGCCATCTAGCACTACTTGTCAGTCACTCCTCGTCCTCGGCTTAAAACAAGACGTGACTTAATTAGGTTCGATTACAATAATCCTAATGGCCAGACCACCGGACTTCAGAAGCACCTTTCGTGTACTCGTCTTAAAAATTTCAAGTAGCTAGACAGAGAGAGAGAGAGAGAGAGAGAGAGAGAGAGAGAGAGAGAGAGAGACGCTTCATGCGAGATTAGTATATTCATATAACTTACTAAACATACAACCTAAGAGAATGATTAGATCGAGCTCACGAAGAGCTCCCGGTCGCAACCGAATTCATAGAACGGAAAAGCAGAATACCTCGAAGTTCGAGTTAAGTAGCAGGCCCGCTCGGCCGCATCATAAACTTCAGAACAGCACCGCTCGCCGCAGCTGGAGGAAAAACGGAAAGCGAGGCTGCGCACCGAACACGATACAGGGAGAGAGAAGCATCAGTGAATGGCCATCACATTAGACCCGCAGGCATATAGACTTTTTTCACGAAATCGGGACTCGCATCATCGCGCAAGAGACGATCTATCGATCCACGCAAATTTGCCGAACCGAGACGAAGGACTCACCTGACGACGTCGATCACGTCACTCGGAGGAGCTGAACTCTGACCGATCGGCTCGTAATCAGACGCCGACGCCACTCCGCATTGGAGAGAGAGAGAGAGAGAGAGAGAGAGAGAGAGAATCGCCGATCCGCCGGAAAAGCGATTTCGAGAACGCGAGAAGGCGCTACGAAAGCTCTGTAGAGAGAGAGAGAGAGAGAGAGAGAGGTGAAGAGGCGAGTGAATGGCAGGCACGGTTTTGGTCAGGCTTTTTCGCTGCTTTCTCCGCTTTTTGGCGCGGGGGGAAGAGCGAGAGAGGAGAGGGAGCGAGTGGTTCGCTGCTGCGGCCTCGTGCTTCGATGGTGCTCCCTCCCCTCCTTATCATTTGGAGGGAATTTGTTCCCCCTTCTTTCCCTCTTTTTTTTTGTTTTCTCTTTTTAAATTTCGAATTCCCTATCAATTTGATAATCATCGTAATTATCGTATACGGGCGCAAGGACTCGGCTAGGCGAAAACTAAGGGTGTGCATGGTTCAGGGCGGTCTGATTTTTCCCTGGAATCAGATTGGACCGGTGGGACGGGTCCAATCTGATTCCTAGAAAATCTAATAGACTGATTTGAATCAGTTGGTGATAGGAAAAATTCTAAAAAATATTAAACTAGGGATGTGCATGGTTCAGAGCAGTCTGATTTCTTCCCCGAAATTAGGAATCGGACTGGTGGGACCGGTCCAATCTAATTCCTAAAAAATCTAATAGACTGATTTGAATCGGTTGGTGACAGGAAAAATTCTAAAAAATATTGAATTTATTTACTTATTTTTAAGAAAAAATTTATTTTAGTAAAGTTGGGTAAATATTAAAAATTTAGAAATTTAAATTGAGTTTTTTTCGCTTTTTTACATATTTATTTTTAATAAAATATAAAAAATTTAACCGTTCCGGTCCGGCCTTCCTAGGAACTGGGAACCGGACCGCCCGGACAGCGGTTCCACTTTTAGGAATCGAAAACCGGACCGACACTTCCGGTCCGTCCGATTCTCTACCGGTCCGAACGGTTCCCGATTCGAACAGTCTAAGTTGCTCGCCCCTAGCAAAAATCCGTGGAGATTTCTCATTCTAGATTTTCTAGTGGTTCAAAAGGGTGACGATTCCCTATGTCGCGATCAATCACCGCCGACCTTAGAGGGTAAAATTTCAAAATTATTGACATGTTCGTCTTACGATTTTCATATAGTCACGCACCTGCAAGACGGCGAATGGTGCGAAACTATAACGCACGCCAGACATGGCAACGGAAGATAAAAATTATTTCGTAGGGTGAATTCGTCACATGACAGTGAAAATCGATGTAATTGATGAATCACCGCTTCTCACGTGTTGCAAATGACGGTCTTTACTTGGATTTTGTCCGGGCAATGTATCACCCTTCCGATTGGTCCACGCTGCGGAACTTCTCCCCACCGGAGGAGGATGGGACCGGCAATCCCGGCCTCGCGTCCTCCACTCGTTCTCCCTTCTCCACCCCTCATCACACGTCGTTGCCCGCACCTCGCCCGTCTTGCCTCACGAAGAAACTAATGCTGAAGAAATCGTTCAATACCATTACACCGTTCTAAGTTTTAAGGCGCTCTTCGTCTGGATCTCATCGACGGAACGGAATATCGATCGATGTTGAATATCATATGAAATTTGAAAATACTAGAATACCAACAAGGTACATGCGCGAACGGACGGGATGTGAACCCCATTCTTGTCACGTGGTGAAGAAGCTCGATCCGGAGCGAGGCATGGCGCCGTTACTCGACATCGATGCGACAAGCTACGCGAATGCCGACACTCTCGAAAGCAATTCCAACTCATGAACGAACCCATAATGTTACCGGCGGTCCTAAAGGTGGGCCGCGACGGGGGTCGTTTCCAAGTTATAACGCAAAAGCCTCGGCCGCATCTGGATATTTCTAATACTTAGCAGCGAAGAAATATCCCCAATTTTGTATCTTGTGCGCCAAAGGAGGCACTTTTCTTGCGGCCTTTCTCCCTCCGCCACCACCTTCAGAATCCCACGCAATGAAAAGCTGAGCGCAAAGCGATGGAACACGGTATTTGCGAACTTAGTGGGACGAGAATCATCACTGGGGAAAGTTCCCCCCGTTATAATATTGTCTCCCGAACCATGCAAAGCAGACTTATCCGTGCGGACCATGTAGTAGTGGCCCTGCCTTTGCGTTGGCGTCCGTAAAGCGAGAGAGCTCCATTAATCGATTCGACGAGCCCGCTTTGCCTTTCTCCCACGCAGATGACAACGTGACTTTCCGGCACTCGCGACGATCTCGCATCCCGCGCATCGCCGGTCGCCACGGGGCGGCGCGGCTCGCTAGCAGGGTCCTCTCCAGATTGTGCCGGACTGTCATTGATCACCCACCGTCGCTCGAAATCCGACGCGTCGCTGAATAAATCGGTTGTTTCGGTAGGTCTGGGATTTCTCTTCGAAGATATTCCGAGACACCTTCAATAAAAAAACAAAGAACGAATCTCGTGTCCCAGGTACTGCACTTTTGTTGGGGGAGCATCGTTTTTATCTAGCAAGTGCTTTTTAGGCACGCCTTTCGGCAAATCTCCGCGCATTAAATCTTTTAGTAATGCAGCATAACGCGAAAAGTCAACCTTATGTGAGCCATCGGTTTCCGTCTAACCTTAGTTTGCAGAATCTCTAGTCTAGGTACCTCGTTGCCCGTTTGTGGGGTTTTCAACGGGCTTTTAAAACGCGGTACTAGAAGCAAGGTTCCTCCCTAAGATTTCTTTCGCATGTGAGGATTTCCCGTTCATCTATTCAAGGCGCCCTTCTCAATCCAATTTGCACGCTTCGAGAAATGGATGTTAAAGTATATCCCACGTCGCTTATTTATGGAATTGAGTTTTCGACGAAGCCCATATTTGGTGTGAAAATTTGTACTTTTTGATCGGACTCTTAAATTTAAAAAGGGAGAGAAAAAAAGAGTAAAGAAAAAGCCGAAGGAATTCACGAGAAATCGATCTTTTGTCTATATTTTTCTCAATTCAACAGCTTCTGTTCATGAGAAAAGAAAGAAAGGAAAGGAAAACAGAGAAGAGGAAGAAGGGGGGGGGGGGCACGTCAGCCACTTCGCTTCGGCGAGACAAGTCTACCAACTCTGGAGATTCCTTTCCATGTGAAGCCAGAAGGGAAGGAAAGATTCACAATCAGTGCGATTCGACCCGGGGGGGAAAGGGGAGGGATTTGCCTTCGATTTCCACCTTTTGGGTAATGGAAGCCAGTGGCCACCCCGTGGTGACCCAATCGTGGCCAGAGTGTGTCCCTCTTTAGCCTTTGCGATTGGCCAATCGCCGCCCCCGGGGTCGCTGTCCTTGTCCCCGGTCCTGTGCATTGCGAGCGACATCCGTCCACGATCATGCATGGTGAGCCGTGTCGCTTTTTAACACGAGTCCTCATCGTTCGAGCGAGGGGATCTTCTTCTTCCATCGCTCGACGATCCCTAGTTTAATCAGTAAAATATCTCGTGGGCCTCGTTCGGTAGGACAAATTTTAAGTCCTGACGGAGGTTAGGATATGTTTTGTAACCACTCTTGTCTTATAAAAGATTTTTTTTAGAAAGAGTGTTTTTTAGAAATGGTTCTCGGATGAATTTTTGAGAAAAGAAACGCGTTTGGTAAAATCGATTTTCTCCTCCTCATTTGGGACGAGAGTAAAGATTGAAGAAAAAATCGATTTTTCTCTTTCTCATAGTATGTATTTTCGTCCGAAAAATAGAAAATCACAAAAAAAAAATTATTTTGATTTCCCATCCAAATTTTACCCTCATTCTTTTTTTTCATCCCGATAACAGTAATTTTAAGGGCATTTGCCAATTAAGTTTCTCGTCCGGAACGAGAAATCAAGAACCAGATCTGTTATCAAATATACCCTTATCGAATCGCCGTCCATGATATTTGTCCACGTTTTCTCCGAATATGAATTCGGATGTATCCGGATAAAATGTGGGATCAGAAATTCGAGACAGCGATGGGATAAAATCCAGGCTGGATAAATAAGAATGCAATATGGCCTATGGAATTCCCATTCATCTCACTTCTCTCGGTGTCGTTATCTACTGTTTCGCCTCACAATCCCCTTCTTCTTTTTCTTCCTCTTGACGAACCGAGTGGGAGACCAGGTTTTCCACCAAAAAGGCAACCCGGATCGATCCCTTCGAAATCTACCTTTCCGTCATTGTGACGTTGGGACAGGTAGCTGCGAGAGGATTACTTAGCGTGCTCATGATAACGCTTCCGCTCTAAAGAATAAATTCTTTTTGATAAATATTTATTTTCTATTTCTATTATTCGGAATAATTTTTGAGTAAAATAAGATGTTTGGTTACTATACAAAATTTCTAATAATAGAAAAAAAATAGGAATTCGTTTGGTACGATTTATAAATTATTTATTCATTTTATTTTTTCTTCTTGCTCATTGACGACTAACCGCCGCCGGCGGTCCATTGGGTGGGTGGCGGTCGGCTGATCGGTGGAGGCGGCAGTGGTTGGGTGGGCGGAGGTGGCCGCTGCAAAAGATAAGAATAAAAGAAAAACTTATTTTTAGAAATTGTTCCCAAAAATAAGAAGCTACTTTTTTTTGTTTCTTATTTTTTGCCCAATTTTATTTCCGAGAACAAAAAAAAATAAATTGGGATTGGCCTAAACGGATTTTTATTCTATCCGTTATCATGCGCACCCTTAAACAACAGCAACAACAAGGAATCCATTCTATCCTCTTCCCCCCTCCTTCACAGCCAGCAGGCATTATTATGCCTTTCCGATTTGGCTAAGAAGCTATACATCGTGTCTTCACTATGTACGAATAAAAAAGGAGAAGATTTCGTACATCTACAGACGGTGTGTTGCAATGTCATTCTCGTGGAGCTGGTAAAAGGTTGCCACCTACTTCTGTGTTCTAACCGCTAGGTGCTTGGTGTAATTCTTAATAAGTGTATATTATTACCCGCTTGAAAAATGATTTCTTAAAAAGTATCTTCATTTATCATGAAGTTTTCCTCACAATAGACATACCTTAAGCTCTGGTTGTTTTCGAAAAAATAACTTTTAGGAAAAAATTTTGAGGATTTTTTAGCGTTCGATTTATGGAAAAAGAAATGAGTCAAGGAAAAAAGAAGTCTGTCAATGGAAATTATACCTTCGAAAATGATTTTTCATCCTCTTTCTTTCACCCAAACCAAGCACATCCTCCTTGTGCACTCCTTTTAACTATTTTTAGTTTATTTTTTTTCTTTTCATTCTCCTTCAATTGGTCACCAGCCGACAACTAGGCCAAGTGAGGGAAGAGCTTGTCCAAGGATAGCAAGGCTCCAACTTGCTAACTAGAGAGCTTGACCTTGTCATATTTGGTGAGATGGAGCCTTACCCAAGGCAAGCTCGACTCAAGCTCGAGCTCACCTGCCGACGATACCTGACTATTGTCGTGGCCGACAACTAAATGACTTCTTGAAAAAAAAATTATTTAGAAATATCATATTTTTCACAAAATGAATAGAGATTTGGAGTCCGTTTGTTTGGGAGAAAGCTTTATGATAAAATAAAAGCTTTTTTGGAATTTTTTTAAGAAAAAAATTGATTTACCTTTCCTTTATGACCGAAAAAGTCTTTTTAAGATTTTGATCTCATTTACAAATTAATTCGATCTTATAAATTTATCCAACACCGAAAAACGAATTTTTAAATATTTTTATTTTATTCTATACTTCTTTTTGTTTCTTTCTTTCCTTTTCTTTTTCCTTCTTTCTTCCACCGGCCTCTCCACCAATCACACGTTGCAGCCATCTCCGATGACTTTACCTCCCTCTATGCCAACTCTGTCCACCGAAGCTCGCCCAAACTCCAATCTTGAAGCTTGGCCATGGCCACTCGGCACCAAGGCTCGAGCCCCATTCAGATTTAGCAAGCTCGAGCTCACTGGCGCAAGATCGAGGCTCGCCAAGAGCTGGCCAGCTCGAGCTCATATAAGGAGCAATCTCGAAAAGCGTTTTCACCCCTTTAAATTTAGGAATTCGCCTTCCTCATATCATGCATGATTTTGTTTTTGTTGCTGATCTAAAAGCATTTTCAATCAACTATTTTTCACGAGCTAACTAAGCGAAAGGCCAGGAAATCAATTTCCGAGAAGTACCTACCCCAGTAAACGCACGCTCGGGCATTGCGAATTTTTCCTTACATCGTGATCCTGATCAAGTTAAATGGATGCGTGGATCGTCCGTCACCATTTGTCGAGGAGGGTGATAATTATGAATGGATTTCGGAAGGTTATCGAATTGACGAGTCCATTAGACTGATGGGTAATATCCAAAAAGCATCGAGAGAGAGATGACGATGATGATGTCGATGGGGGGTCTGAAGAGGGGAATGGAAGCCAAGGTGGCCCCCCATAGGAGACAGTGGTGGGTGCTTTCTGATTCCAATGCATCGCCTTTCGCCTTTCGCCTTTCATGCAGGAAGCGATTGCCACGGCTTTATTCTTGATTCCTCCTGTCGTACCAGAGATTTCGAATCCCTCATGCACGCCCTTTCGACATTTCAAGATCTTTCCTCCTCCTTTTGCTCCTCATTCTCGCCGACCCCCGTCTTTTCCACATCATTGGTCCCCCCGCCAGCAAACGGGAAGATCAAGCAAAATCCAGACGAGGCGCGGATCATCTATTGGAGTAATGATTTGCGTGTATGAGTCGAGACACGTCCTTCTCACGTCGTCAGGGGATTGGAAAAAACATGAGAAAAATCGTGACTCATCGAGAGACACGCTTTCTTCTCACGTCGTTGGTGACTACTGTAATAAAATTGAATAAGTGGGGTTAAATTGGGAGCTTTTCACGTCGCGCATGCCTTTTTGAGTTATGCACGCGACTAATGCTAATTGATTAGGGGATCGGAAAAAAAAAATATGAGAAAAATCGTGACTTATCGAAGTGGCGCTACGTCATTTTTACATATCTACGATTGTTTCTCTTTTTCTTTTTGACATGAATAGTGCAGGGCTGTGTGTAATTACAAGATACCCGAAATCGCCAAATCCGACATAAACCCGTCTCTTTTTTTTTTTAATGAAAAAAATACAGGGATAGCATTAGAATCAGATTCTCCAGCGGGCGATTACAAACATAAAACCTCGAAAAAAAGAAAAGAAAAGTGGGAATAATCGTGAAATATTGAAAAAGAATAAAAAAAAAAGAAAAGTAGCAAGTATGGCATGAAAGAATATGCCAGAAAGAGAGAGAGAACCTTGCCGCACACTTGTCGGGTCCTCACATCAATTTTTGTTCCCAGATTACATGTCATGAATCTGAATGGCTGGACATTCTACCCAACATTCAGGGAACATAGAGACGGGCGGCATGTCAAGATCGAACCGCATCTTTGAGGGGATGAAGCCGCTTGATTTTACTCTCGCATCATGGTCACATGCGACGAGGGAAAAGTACTATGATTCCGTAATTAATTTGCTAGTTGCCATTGAGATTGGATGATCAATTTGCTAATTACCGCTCTCAGGAGTCTCCATCCTTCGGATCATGTTTCTTCAGGCGACTCGTGATTAGATCGAATTCGTGGATCTCGTTTTCTGGTGACTTGTTTGGGCCTTAGCCTTTGCGGATAGGCCCGGCGATGATGAATGGACAGGTCCAACTTTTCGGCCCATTTATGCCCTCGCCTATTATCCTCACGAATTGCAAATGAGTCGCCATTTCTCTTGACCACAGGCAACAAGAGTCTCGAACCAATCAACGAAATATTCGATTCGAATGGCATAATATACTCGCACTATTCTGACTATACCGGTACGTGATCCCAAAAATGGAAATAAAAGTGCTAGACAATGTATAATACGTCGATTCTAGAGTGTCGGCAGGATAAAAATATTTTTAATTTTTTCCCGTGACACATTGATGAAGGTACTGTCTATTTAATTAAATATCCACATTTTCAAGGTATTTTGAAAGCCGTAGAGAAAAAAAGAACTTAAATTTAGTGTTTTCCTCTTGAGTTCTAATTACCAGTTAGAACTGTATGTTGTCAAATTGTGTATTATCCATAAGTATCAGCGACACTTGTCCGATATTCATTGGCAAGGGTATTTTGGTATTCGTCGTCTATACAGGGAAGATAATTTTAAAATTCTTAATTTATATGTGAAGTTGATGATCGATTTATTCTAATATATTGTCTTTTAAGGAGAGGTTCCCATGTCGTCCTTCGAACTATGTAGTCATCATAATAACTTGAACGGACTTTCAAAGAAATCATGGGTTAAATTTCATGGTTTGACGCTTAAAGCGAAAATCACCATCAGCAGCCATTGGGTACTCTCCTCCATCTTTAAGCGGAGCTAAGTCAATTTGTCCAGCGAAAAGCGTTGCGATGGCGCGCATTTGGCCCGGTGGAATTGAATGCTAGGCCACTAACCGTGCTAATTCCATGGAGGGCCGTTGTTAAATTCAGTGGGTAGACGGGCACTCGCCGGTTGGATTGTGCAGCGGCTGCTCGTCCTCTGGGAGCGACGTAGATGGCAAGGCGGAAGCTTTTGTTGCTGTTGAAACCTTTCGATGTTTTCCCAGTCCGTCACTCCGACGCTTCTCGGACCGTCAATTCACAGGTATAACCCAAGAGGGCCAAGACCCTTCTCTTCTCTTCTCTTCTTCTCTCTCTCTCCCGCGTTTTCTGAGGGGAGGGGCGAATGGGGTTGCTTTCATACTTGCGTTCACAATGTTTGATACAATGTCGTGCCGAGTAATTTCTCTAGTGTTTCTCGGGTGGCTTAGTAATAGCATGTAGCTGTAGTGAATGCTGTCTCGATGGGTTTCTCACTGACGTTTGTCCTTCCATCGAAGACATCGCAAATCCTAGATTATCTGGACAACCGGCGGAATGTGCACAAGGATGCCATAAGGTTCTGCCAGAGTATACTGCAGCGAAAGCCTATAGATTGGGAACCCGTGTTACGAAAGGATCTGTCGCAGCCAATACAGAATGTGGATCTTGTTGTTACAATCGGTGGCGATGGCACTCTGTTGCAGGCCAGTCATTTTATGGATGACTCGGTTCCTGTTCTCGGGGTGAATTCCGACCCGACGCAAGCCAAGGAAGTCAGTTCAGCTGTTTTGTTGATGCTTGGCAATTTGATGGTTTGTCTCGGCCAAGTCTCTGGAAGCCTTGTGTTCTCAGTAGTGCATTATTTTCACTGTGTAGGTCGAAGACCTCAACGAAGCATTTGATGCCACACGGAGCACGGGCTATCTTTGTGCAGCTAATATCAATAATTTTGAACAAGTAAGCATGCGCAGTTACTTAGTTTATGCTGGTAGAATTGGAAGCTTTTCTGGTGCATTCCATGTTTATGATTAGTGTATGTTAAAGGTGAATACTTTCATATTGGATCTTGGTGGCCGGCACAATTGCCGTGGCATGAGCAATGCAACCATTCTTGAAGCCTGATTTAATGATGTAGAATTGACTGATGCAGTGGTTGGCTAATCCGAGTGATTTAACCAATGCAACTACTCATGATATTGAATTGCTCGATACTGAATGATTTTGCATGCTTCATAAGCTCTTGAAGCATCTAGCAACAGAGAGTCACTCCAAGACTGTCTACTTTGTCTTTAGCAGTCATAAAGGAATTTAAGATCTTGCTTAGCTCAATGCTTATCTTTCCTATCACATGGATTCCTTCTCGGTAGGGTATAGTTCTGAAGTATTTGTTACTTTGCATAGCACTCCCCAGTCCTCCCTCTTTAGCATGTTGCTGAAAATTTAGCCTAGCAATATGCGGGCATGATCATCTTAAGTTTCTTTCAGATGCTTGATGACATTCTGGAGGATAGATCAATTCCTTCAAATTTGGCGAGGTTAGCAATCTCTGTGAATTCGCGCTTGATGCCAAAATATGCTCTTAATGATATTTTGGTTTCACATCCATGTCCAGCGGCAGTTTCTCGTTTCTCATTCAGGTGAGAGGTTTAGGGGTAACAAGTAAACACTAATTCTGTGTTGCCTTTTATCTTGGCTGTTGCTCTAAACTCCTGAATGGTTTTTTCTGTTGGCAGAATTAAGAAAGATGACCAGCCCTGCTCCCCGTTAGTAAATTGTCGATCGAGTGGCCTCCGGGTTTCCACAGCTGCTGGATCAACAGCCGCTATGCTCTCAGCAGGAGGATTCCGAATGCCCATCTTGTCTCAGGATCTACAATACATGGTAAGAGAGCCCATATCACCAGGTGCAGCCTCACGCCTTATGCATGGGGTGGTGAAGTCTGATCAGGCTATGGATGTGGCGTGGTTTTGTAAAGAGGGCGTGATATATATTGATGGTTCCCATGTGCATTGTTCTGTCAAGCACGGGGATAACATTGTGATATCTTCCAAGGCTCCGGTTCTGAGAGTGTATCTGCCTTCTCATGCATCGTCATAGAGTAATTTCACTGTTCTAATGAAATTTTCTCTAGAGAGGTTGCGAAGTTGCCTGCTAGGAACTATTGCAGCTGCATCTGGTAAAGCTATGTACTAAGGGCCAGGGGAAACCAAGGACTCCAGCTGGTATTTCGACATCATTGGTGATGGCCTTTAAGTGAGATTAAGAATAATTTTGATCTGCTGCTAGAATTGTGTATATGGGTATTGCATGCCATTCTATTTTAGAAGTTGGTACAGAATCATTCTTTGCGGGGCGAACTACCTATACTTTGAATTGCCTTTGTTGATACAAACTCTAGGATTTTGGAGCCATTCCCTGTCTGGTGTTTCCATCTGTAGCGATAGTACATGAAAAGGGCAAAACGCTGGGTCATATACTTGGGGTATGATGTCTCCTCTAAGTCTGCCGCCGACATCTGCCGTCCTCTAGGAATGTTGATTGTCAAGTGTCACTCTTAATGGAAACTCGGATACAAACAACTATGAGTCGCTTAAGTGAGCGTGAAGAGACAAACTTTGGATTTCAAAGGCACTGAGTAATTAGCCACGAGACATGTTGACCCTATAGTTTGGCTACCAAAGCAGCACACAACGAATATTTAATGAAAAAGCACCTTGGAACCTTACAAGACTATCAATTCGTCCTTACAAGACCTATAAGTACAAAAGGTTATTCCATTTTATGTTGCTCTGGATGAAAAAACTGATTGAACACCATAAACCACAGATAAACCTAAGCTTCACACGCTACGCTGCTAGGGCCAACGGAAATGGGACTAAACATCAGATACCACGAACAACAACGAAATTCTTTCAGCTATTCCAGCTATACTCAAGCCACTGTTTCTGACACTGTTCTATTATTTAGCATCTCATCGATCACAATTGCCAATGAGCTATCAAGATCCCGACTTCACAGCACAGCCTAGCTACTCCAAAAATGCCCATAGATGAAGTGTTCTTTCCTTCTCTTTACTTGTCACTGGCTGCCACTTCAACAATCCGCAGTAATATCATGTGAGTTCTCATTGACCCCTTTGCAATCCAATGATTAAGGTGCTTGCTTCTATAGCCTATAACCTGCGTAAATATGGAGTAAATACATAAGGTAGAGGTAGTGCTACTCTATCTTTCTTAGAACTCTTTCCTTTAAGAGTATGTGGCTTACGTAAACATTTGAGTTCGATTGCGGGAGAGCTGAGGCCTCTTTATGGGAGAGAGTATGAGGTTCCTTAATGTCATTGAAGGGTTGGCAGCACCAGCTCCGAAAACAGGGTCGCCCACGGCCCTTCTGCTGTTGATGTCAACCGGAAGGTTTGGGTGTTTTGCAGGTGAGCCCCCAGAGATATCAAAAGGACCAGAGGTCGAACTATTCTGCCTTGCTGGCCATACATCCTCTCTTTGCCCTGGAGTTGCAGGAGGAAAGATGGACCAATCTGCAACATATAAGTCAACTGGTTTTGGAAGGATTTAAGCAGTAAAGAATGAGTTGAGCATTAAAACAGCAAATGGCCAACTCTTGAGGTTAGTTCGGTCTAAAGAACTATAATCCGGTGGTTGATCTCACACCTTTTTCATGTTTGTATTAAGAAGCCGCATGATGCCATGCATCATATTAAAGTACGAGGAATCACCTTTACGCATGTTGTCAGGATTGTTCATCATGTTAGCTGGGGCTGAAAACAAGTCAGGTTCACTTCTTGGATAAAAACCGCTTGCAGGTTGGATTGCACATCGTTTCATCGACTCACACTCACTCCTTAGTCGATCATACATCTCATCTAGCTTTCTCTTTTGCCTATCATAAAAAAGCAAATGTTGTTAGTATGGAAACCCTGTCACAAATTCAGCTTCCCATTTGAATAAACTAGCTCCCATCAGAGATTGTTGAAAAATTTGGCCCCGGGAATATTTTAACCTTGATTTCTCAGAGAACTTCTCTTGAAGCTCCTGCTTATCTTTGGAGAGGCTCTCCATCTCTTGTTCCATCATCTGACATCGCTTGGCCATTTTTTGATACGCAGCATGTACTTGCTCCAGTTTCTCTGTGAATTTTTCTTGCATGACTTCACATTTCTGCCGGCACTGGGCCACTATTCTGTTCATTTTAAACTGCATCTCCAGTTCCTTTTGTCCGACAAAGAACATCACACTACGGTATGCACTCTTCATGACTAGCGATTTTTAAGGATTTTTCACATAAATATAAATAGATAAAGAAGAAAAATATATAGGAAAACGGTCCAATCCCTATATTTATTCATTTCGGAAAAGGGCAAAAGTTGAAGAACGAAGATATAGGATACGTATCTGCGGAGATATTCCAGCCATAGCCATCTGCAATGGTGAGAGTTCATTATTACGTGGCACCAATATCAAATGTTACGATCATTACAAAGTAACATAAGAAGCAGACAAAAACTGCGTTGCATGAATAGTTACAGTATGAGGTACACTGACTAATACTTGGAGGCATTTACTCACATTGATCCATTCGTCATTCGGATTTATATCCACAGGTTTCATGAGACTGAAAAGAAGAAAGAGAAGAATGCTTTAAAGATTGATAGCATGGACTAAAGGCATTGATTTTGTCATCCGGAGCACCCATGTACTGTCAACATACAATTCTAAAAAGACGATGACATACACATAGTTGAGCAACATGGCATTATATTTCCACTGAGAAAAACATAAAAGCTATGAACATGAAAGATTGGGTGACTTTTCATAGCCATATGAAAGAAGAATACAGTTTCCTTCATTTTAAAGAGCCAGAAAAGGTTCAAAGGTTCCTTTTAGGAGCAAGTTTACCTCTTTGAGAGCACTTGGTCACAAATGGGACATGCTGCATCATTGTTTAGAATCTTGGCAGCATCTTCATTGCCTTTGACAAGATTAAGGAAACTTTATTCTGACAAAGTAATTCACAGAAAGTTATGCAATAAGAAAGCAAAATGCTATTCAAGTAGTCTCCAACAGCATAACAACTTTTGTACAATCAGGATACACAAAAGGTGACCACAGGTGGTGGAAACAGCTCGTCCTTCCAATTCTCGCCAGCATGCGTTGCATCTCATTTCAGCAATCAGAAGATACCTTCAGCTACATGTTTCTATCTGGACTCTGTAACCAAACATCTGAGAAAAGGATTTATGCAACTTAATATCCTGAATTGAGCAATTCCTCGGCACAAACCTCGACCTTATACCTGGTAGCAGCCTTGGGCGCAGTAACCACTTGTATGCATGGGAAACAGGTTATTTCAGATTCAGGATTTTGACACTGCGAGGACAACTCGTGTTGTATAAGTTCCCGCTGAGGCACGTCTGTCAATTCAGATTTTGGTTTCTTTGACTGATACAATTGAATAGGTATTAGGGGAGACAGGAACAAGTAGTTAATCATAGAAGCTAAACATAATCAAGATACACAAAGTTACCGCATATCTACTACATCAAGGATATATTCAAATTTGAGAACTTCCAAAAGATGCACAATTACACATCCTCTTTTCTGAAAAGGTTATAGGGCATCCTCGAATGAAAAGCAAGCATCAATAAGAAGAGTATTGGCTACTGCGAGAGGGTGAATCGTTCATATATCAAATCGGATCAGTTTATTCTCCAAGTCCACAATCCTCACTCATTTTAATACAAGGATTATAGCTGAGATTCGAGCTTCGACAACATTCTAACTCCGGAAAGCACCAAAATCAAGAGCTGGGAACAAGCAAATGACTGAAACAAAAGGGAAGACAAACCGACATTTGATTTCGCCGAATCACCACAGCAAAACAGTAGATGCAGAAAAACATAAATTCCTCCTCATTTCATGCTCAGGCCTCAAAAACAAGGTCGAACTCTACCTGAAAAGTTCAGGCCAAACTCTACTCTTGCTCGAGAGTCGATCTTCGCCGATTCCCTTAGTAACTAGCGATCCTAAAATGTCATTCCCGAACTAGAATCAAACCAACCGCTGCCGATTCCAAAACAACGGAAGGCTCGACAGCGAGAACCGAAACTCGCAAGCTCTCGCGAGGCAAACTGAAGTTGAATAAGCTGAACCTGTGACGAGCGACCTCACCTGGAAACGCCGCGTCGATCGAGCCGGTCGGTAGATTGGTGGACGATTCAGGAGCGAGCGAATGCGATCGAGAGCCGTGAAAGAGTCCGAATTCGAAGATGGCGGTGCGACGCTGCGTGATGTCTTCTCTGCGAATGCCGCGGCCGGCGTTATCTTCCGAAATATGGCGGCAAAAAACGGATTCCTGAAGAAGGAGAGAGAGAGAGAGAGAGAGAGAGAGAGAGAGAGAGAGAGAGAGAGAGAGAGAGAGAGAATCGCATTTTGCAATTCGGCCCCCGATTGTTTACACAACTAGGAAAATTGCCCCCAATTCTCTGTAACCGTACGAGTTCCTTTTCGATTAATTTGTTCTGTTAGAAAATTTGGGGGTAATTTTGTTAATTAATTGCAAACACACAGCCTATTTAGTTACAATGTCACAAGGATAAGACAGATGATGCAGTTCTAGTAGGATTGCACTAAAAATAAGGAAATATTGCCTTAATTTTTGTTAATAAAGTCCGATAACTTAGGATTTTCACATGATTTTTTGCAGAAAGTTTATGAAAATTTTTGATTTATTGATTTGTAATAGTAAAGAGGATAAAGAGATATTTGTTGAGACTAGACTTTATCAGTGGACGAGGTCGAGGGAACGAGATAAAATTGAATCGAAAACCAACTCGTGCATGATCTAGAAAAGAACTCAGCCGTTCTCTAGAAAAATTACAATGTCTAATATGAATCATATGGTAAGTGAAGTAAAACATATTTATCTATATAATCACTTATGCACGATAAATCCACATTGTTTTCTTTTTGTTGGTTTTTGTGGATGAAGACAGTTTGAGATGTTTGGGAAAAATCACTTAAAAAATCATGAACTTTTGTATGAATAGCAATTCAATTATAAACCTTTAAATTCGGCCGATTTAATTATAAAACTTTTGATAATTTACAGATATATTCTTTTAGCTAATTTTAGTCGAATCAATGATGTGGATGCTAACCACTTATGATGACTCAACAATTTTTGTAAATTTTAATATGTTTTTTCTTTTTTCATTATTTCCCCCTTTCCTTTTCCCCCTTTTCTTTTGTTTCTCCTATTTCCCCTTGCTAGTCCAAGGGGAAAATGGATCACTTACTTTGAATTAGTGTGCCTTACCCCCCTCCTCACCCTTGGATAAAAAAGCCCCACTTGTTACATGGGGAAAACCCATTCCCTCACCCTTGAATCAACTAAGGTACACTAATCCAAGGTAAGGAATATCAATCCATCCAAGGGTTCTTTTCAATGGTTGCCAGCAGCGGGCAGGGCTATTGGTCATAGGCGGGCCCTTGCCATGAGGGCCCTACAATAGGCAGAGGGAAATAGGGAAAACATTTGAAAAAAATTCAGAAAATTGAAGACAAAGTTATAAAAATTATGAATATCAGCACCAACGTCCAATTTAAAATAGTCAACCCTTACTAGACTGTTACATTGTCAAAATATTCAAGACTAATTTGTCAAATTAAAAATTTTATGACCAATTTAATATCCACACAATAAGTATAAGAATTTCTTTTTACAATTATTTATGCGAAATAAAATTTGTGTTCTTGCAAATATTGCACGCTTAATGTATAATTCATCACTATGTCATTTTGAATTTGCATTTCACAAGCTAGTGATGTACTTAGAATGCATTTTGTTCGACATTTGGAAAGTCTTCGAGAGCCCAAAGAAGACTTCTAGGGAAATGTTAAGACATTTGATAATAATTTTCAAGGATTTTCCAGGTGAAAGTAAGCTTTAGTCAGCATTGAAAAGCTCAAAGTTGACAGGGACTAGCATTTGGCTTTTAGCTTTAGTCCGAATGTTATTTCCAGATTTTTTCTTCCCATCTTACCCTCATGGGATTTCTCATACTCCCATATTGCCCTTACTTTTTGTAGGTATTTTTTTAGAGTTTGATTGGTTGTCAATATAAAGATTACACAACACCCTCATCGGCGACCCTAGGGGACAAGTGACGGTTGCTGAGGTCACACCACCTCAAGTTGTTGAGCTATCCTAGGCAACAACAATCAAGGTTGTGCTACCTCAGGCCTTACTTAGGTTGTGCCAGTTGAGGTGGCGAGTGACGATCGCCGAAGTTTTGCGACCTCAGGCTTCACTTGGATCACGACACCCAAGGTAGCAGGTGACAATTGCCAAGATTTTGCGACCTTTGGCTTTGTTACCTGGGGTTGCTCGTGGCGGTGCAACCTTGGCTAATGACCGCTGGTGAAGAATTTGATTTTTTTAAGTAAAAAATTAAAAAGTCAAAGCCCTATGTAATATTTTTTTTGGCCAAATACTACTCAAACTCATTTTTTTTTGTAGAAGAGCTTTTACCAAACACAATTTACAATTTTTTGAAGGATTTTAACTTTCCAAATATATTTCAAAAGTCCAACCAAACACATCATTAGAACTGAACAAATGAAAAGTTGCGAAAGTGCAAAGCAGAAAGAAGAAAAATGTTTGGCTTCTGGCTGTTGGGTGCTGTTTGGTGGCTCCCGACGAACTTTGATCGACTGTCATAAAGCCAAACTTGCACGTGTAAGCAAAGTTCAAATATGAGGAGACCACATGCGTGATGAACCTAGTGAATCTATGAGAAGTAAATCACATGTACATGACGACATTTTGTGCATATGGAAATGAGCAGAAAAACGTACGACAGATGATGCAAACTGAAAGAAACTATCTTGGAAAGAATCACTAGATGAGCATTATAGCAATAGGGTCAATCTCCAGAACAACGTTGAAACATCCTGAAGATGACAGACAGTCATTCATTATTAAAGTTTTCTGACACCGGTCAATGCACAAATTTTGTTGTGTCGTGCTATAATCTTCTACCTCCGTTAATAAGGGTAGTGTAGAGCAATTGATTCCAAGTATCAGGAACACCAGCAAGACACCAATGGCTGCAATCGTCCCCACTATGGCCTTCGGATCCGAAGACCGATGGGTGTCCATCTTTCCTGAGTTGGGATAGCTTCGTTATGTCCAGAAGAGTCACCTCCTTCGCCATCTTGCTGAGCACCTCGCTCACGACTGCTGCCGCCGCCGGCGGACCCGCTGGGTACTCGGACCCCAAAATGGGTTTGGTTTGCCCGTCACAGTTGGTACCGGACTCACTCCACTCATTGCCGCTTAATTATTTCCAAGAGCAATTTCGAATAATTAGCAGGGTGACGAGTTTGGTGGCTGATCATTTGTTAATGATCTCAGAGGCTGGCTAGTTGAAATGACTTACTTGTAATGAGTGGGAGATATTCCTTGGAAAATCACTGTGGTCTTGGTAGGGTCGATGTTAGAATCCACCCACTTGGACCATGTAGTGAGTCCCTCCTTGAAAGCAACCAAGCGGTCCATGTCTTTTAGTATCGTTCCTCCTTGTTGAATATAGTCCCATCTGAAATGAATATAAGATGACATCGTTATTGTTATGTTACCAATATAAAACTCCATCACATGTATGATTTCCCCTCATCTTTCCAATCTTGTGGTCTAGTAGGAATTCTAATACAGCAAAAGAATGAAATTTGTTCGGTGAATCCAATAATGAATTAGGTATGAAATACAAGTACAGACGGTTGTTTTCTGCCTTTGTGCAGCCACCAGTGCCAAGTGTTGAAGATGAGCATGTCGTATCCTTTCCACGCATTGCCATTGACGATTGAATCAAGCTTCAAGACTCTCCCTATTTTCTCTTGCACTAAGTCGACGAGAAACGCATTTCGAGATAACACCACAGAAACGCCATAGTCCTGGGAAACACTCAAAACTTAGAGAATACGAGGACAACCGATATAGATTGTCGAGCATATTTAATCTCCACTAACATCGTATACTGACTGATCATTAGAGTTCTCGGATCATGTTTCCATACATACGATCGATTGTCCAATCTATCGACATCTCTTCGTTAAGATTAGTCCCTTCTCATTTTACAGAACATTGTAGAAGATTCAATTGACATAAAACCTAATGAAACCATTTCCATCTACGAACATTGCTATCAGTTACTACGGACATATAGGAACGAGGCCTTACATGTATGTCAAAGGTGGAGACATCTCCTGTTCGAGCGAGAGTGTAGTTGGAGCCGGGAAGCGAAGCATGCAACATGCAGGTGAGGGATTGCCACTGATTGAGGCTTAAAGAGTCCCCGACGAATAGTATCTTCTTCCCTCTCATTCTTTTCACGAAATCTTCTCCACTGAATCTGCAACACAATTTCATCCGATGAAAACCAACTATGGCTAAGTGGTGCGAAAGAGAGTATTTTATGCCGACGATTCCACTGTTTTCGTCATCTGACTAGCCAATCATGTTTTACCCGATTGGTATTCTAATGTCAATTGCGCAATATAGTTTATGGGCGATTTTGAAAGCTTTCTGACTTATTGATGCTACAGAGACACTTCACAAAAGAGATCTCATCTTTCTGTGAAAGGCTACTCTATTTTCTGGAGAAAACTGCTCTAAGGGTAAGTACCGGAATAACGACAAGCGAAATAATGGATTTTAACCTGTACTTGTTTTGTCTTGATTCTATCTTCAAATTTCTGCCGACAATAGTTATGTGCTCTAAAACGTGAGGAAAAGGAGGAAACCAAGGGTGGCTGAGGTCAAAATGGCGTGCAGTGTGAAAGCACAGCGATTACTAGAAGAGAAGTTTTATTTATGCATGTCTATTCTACCTTGGCAATTCGCAGGCACTCGGCTTCCATTGGTATCTAAGGTAGAGACGATCTGGACGTCCGTTCCTCTGGCAGTCGAACTCCCTCTCGACATACGGACACGTCGCGTTGTCATAAAGAGGGCGATAGCTATCGTCATAAACCCAGCTTCCTTGGAAGACGTCGCAGCCACTCGCTTCTCGAGGCGCAAACTTGGCATCAATCGCTCCATTAAGGCAGGAAGCAAGGACAACAGCAAGAAGAAATGATGATACAAAGCTAGGAGAGCCAAGCCCCATTGTCTTTTCGGAGAGAGAGAGAGAGAGAGAGACAGAGATGAAGTTTGATGACCTGGGGCGATCGAGGATGGTTCTAAAAGGATATTGCTGCATGTATGTGTATGTGTTGCTTGCGTTTGGATTCGCTTCAAGACAAAGACAAGTTAAGCAACAGACCCTCCCACCATCTCTTAGCTAGTGGGGTGTGTGTGTGTGTGTGTCTGTTGGTTTTGCATGGACCCCTTTGTACACTTTTGACTTAAAAAGGACAGTTTGTCATCATTATATTGGTTTCATTTAGCTGCCTATTGGTCTGGTTGTACCACCAGATGCTTCAAAGGGACGCCTTGCTCTTTCATATGCACTACAGTCGGCGATGAGACTGGCTGCAGGCTTCTGGGCACACTAATTTCTTTGTGAATCGGCAGTTTCCCTGATCTAGTAGTTAATGATAATGGGGAAGATGGATTTGAGAAACTTTATTAGAGGATTATCTAGGATATCATGAATCAATCAAGATATGCACAACCAAAAATAGGTATAAGAGTGATAATGGGAGATACACATAATCAACATAATAATAAAATTATCTCTAATGAAGGAAACTATTCTAAAAAAAATCTCTAATTATATCATCTTTAGGAAATAATATTGTAAATCTTTCATTTTTTCATTGAACAAATGGAACTTTAAATATGACATATCTGTGATCACCGACAATTTTATTGGGTTCCCAATGAACTGAAATTATGGACTACCTAGGCCAAAAATTAAGCTTTCTAAACCCATTTTTGGAATACTTATCCCATGATTAACATCTAGACATGCTGGCTCGCAAAGGGCAATCAACACATGAATGGGGTATAGTCATTACTCAGTGATTATACAAAATAGACCCGCGATTTCTTTCACCGCTTTCCCAGAAAGTGAAAGAGAAGTGATTCACATTCTTGCATAACCAATTCCTCCATTTTCCAAGCTCTTGCGTGGAGGTCTTGAACACATCCATCTGCAAGTTTTAACGCTTATTTAAAAGACAATCTGCCCTTTCAAGCACTGGAGTGAGAAAAACTGCGACACCTTCAACGCGTGAAAGCTCTCTCTGTTCCATCCTCTAGCGCTGTACTCGGAGGCTATTATGCATCATGGATAGCAAACGTTAATCCTGAGGGATAGACCCAATCACGTGAAAAAGTCTATGACTAATCCTTCAAGTAAAATTTGAAGAACAGCACAAGAAAGTCGACCCTTTTTTTATCCCCTCGTCCCAAAGAGTTGTTCCTCTAGGACATGTCGCTTGAACCATCCCAGCCGCTGTGGCACCTTCTCCATCGTAGCGTTTCCGGTGAAAATGATTGAAGTTGTGACTTTACCGTTCGATCTGTCTTCCACAAACTGGCCTTCACCATGAGTTTTCTCCAAATAATCACACTAAAGCACGAGTACAACTATCCTGTAAGTACTCCTTCCTGGAAGTTAATAAGGGCAACTTTGCGCAAAGAATGGACATGTTTCTGGCGATGGACAACGACTAGCCAAAGTCAACAACCAGTGATGGTGGCCCTCGCCGGCCTTAGGGGAACTCGCCCCTATTGGGATCTGGCGAGGGGTGATTTTGTCAACTTTGGCAGAGGCTCAATCTCATTGGATTAGGCGAGGTGAGCCACGGCCAAGGCCTAGCAAGGTCAGGCCTTTATCAAATCTTGCTGAGGGCGACCCTCACCTGATGCTGGAGAGGGCGACCGTTGTTGATTATCCGCCATCACTAAGGTTTGGCAACCGGTGGAGGAAAAAATGAAAAAAGAAAAAGAAAAAAGAGAACAAAATATAAAATTAACAATTATAAATGTTAACACCAATTATGCCACATAAGACGGGAGATAACGATTTTTAGCTATAATTAGTGGATGGATTATGTAAAATGTTAGAACTCAACTAGTAAAAAAATCAACAAAAAATATGATAAAATTAAAAAGTAAAAATTGAATTGACTAAAATGTAATGTTTATAGAAATTTTTGAACTCTTCTCGCAGGCTAGAGGGAACCGAGAATGACAATTCTAGTATGAACAGATTAAGCTGCACTTGCAGACCGGCTTTTGTAATGGATTAAGGGTGCGTTTGGTTCAACTTTGCAAATAGACTTTGGGGCAAATGTAATTTTTTTTTGCAAATGGGCTTTGAAGGAAATGCAAAGACTGTTTGGTAAATTCTACTTTGAAAAGCAACTTTGAGAGAAATGCTGTTTGGTAGAGAACACATTTGAAAAGCCCATTTGAATAATTAACTTATTCTTTTTTTGTCGAAAAATTAAAAAATTATGTTTGGAACTTTTTTAATTTTAGATTTTCGTAACAATGTCAAAAGACATCATGTAAATAATTTTATTTTAAAATAAAATTTATTTATAGCTAAATTATTCAATCTACAAATATTACTTTCATTATAACCTACATGTTGTAACATGTGCCGTGTCGAAAAAAATTCACCATCCTTAAAAATTACAAACATTCTTAAACATTTTCTTAATTTATAGCCATATGATTACGTAAACGTGTCATGTCAAATGTTGCATCATCATTTGAAACACTATTCTTCTCATTTACAATATATGAATTCATGGTGTATAAGTTAATTCAAATCTATTCTTGCAAAATGTGAATCATTCACGTATATTTGATAGCTCTTGACAAACGTGAGTATCATTTAGCAAATTTTCTTCACGATAAATATTTGATGAAACAAATCTATCATTTCAAGGTAGAGTCGGCAAAACAAAGAGGATCAATCTACAAATTTGTTATCAATACAAAAGAGAGTTCCTTATCCAACTCCAGCAAAAACATGAGAAAAGTTGAGATTCCTCTTCGTTTTTCAACTTGGGGCCTTACTGGTGACCTTTTGAGCAATCCATCCAAGAACATCAAAAAGCCCTTTGCCCGTGAGAGCAGAACAAGCTTGAATGTGCCAATCAGCGTGTGCATGAAATTGTCCACCCACAAGATTCAACTGGACCAAGTTGAAAGAAATACTACAGCATCTTGCCTCCAAAATCCATGGTAAAGCCCTCCAATCACAATCAAAGAATTGGTATTTCAAGCTACTTCTAAAGCTTCACGAACAGCAAAGGCCAATCAATATCCAAACAATCTGCATATATCTCTGCGTTTGTACCCCCAATAAGCTCCAATCTTGCAACTACAACAATAGCAGCTTTGGACATATCAATATCTGCAGCACTAGTACCAATTGAGTTTTCATCAAACGACCATTTCTAAGAGCTTGCCAAGTAGATACCCTGCTCAGTTTGATCAAGACCTGCCTCTTCCACCTCAAAAACTCTGCCTCTTACACCTCAAAAACTCAACCAAGGATCTTCTCATCTTTTGGATAGTTTTGCCATGGTCAGCAACTTCTCAAAAACCCAAAGGCAATCTTCATCAGCAACACTTCTTCTTGCTTCGACATGAGACATAAGCGAAGGGGCATGACCAAGAACACGTTCTTGTACAGCTCCGAGGCGCCCTTCGATTTAGGCAAGATGCACCAACAAGTACATAGAAAATCCTAGCCTGGAGCTCAAAACCAGAGTCCTATTCAATAGAAAACAATGCTAAAAAAATCCCCACAATAATCAATTTCTACATCACAGGAAAACAAATTGACTTACCTTCGCAACAACTTCTTTGGCCTCGAGCAAGAAATCGCAGTTGATAAAGGCCACGGAATTGGCTGCCAAAAAAAAAAACACGCCAATCTATCCAAAAAAAAAAACTGCAACTTCAATCTCAGGCAAGCACCACTGCATCAACTGGGAAATCACAGCCACGGGAAGAAAAAGAAGGACCGACCTCGATCTTAGTCCATTTAAGGACGTCCCAGCTGCCGATACCCTCCATCTTCTCTGGCTCGGGAGGAGCTCCGCCGAGTAGCGTCGCCCTCTCTTTTCAACAATCATCATTCTTAAAGTATCACACATTGCTTGTCTATGGGGCTTGGCCAGTGTCAGAGAATCAATTGCTTCCCCTCTTTTTCTCTTGTTCACCTTTTGTCATTTCAGTTGGGAATGAATAACAAGAAGAAAGTTAAAACTTAGTCAAGCAGCTTTACGGAACAATAGATAGAGGAGGCATAGTACCTACCTTAAGGTCTGGGAAAACCCTTGCATCCCCCATAGGGTTTGCTGAATCCTCAGTGACGAGGCTCGGGGAAAACCCTTGCATCCTCCATCGGATCGGAGCTTTTCAGGTCCTTTTTTCAGCAGGAGTCCATAGAGAAAGGAGAGAGCTGTCGATCAGCATGATGAGAAGCACTGAGACTGAGACCGAGGGGATGCCAATCGTCTCATCTTACGGTCGCCGGAGGGTATGCCAAGCAGCGGCACCAAGGCCGAGCGATGAAGGGAGCCTTCCCTCTACCCTCTCGCTCTGGGTGCGCTTTCTCTTAGGGTTTGTTTTGAAAAAGGGGCAAAGTTGGGTTTCTCTTAAGTTATTGAGGGCAAAAAAGAAAATTAACAAATATCATTAATCCAAGCCATCAGCATTCCGAAAAAAGCTGAAAGCCCAAAGCTCCTTTAAATAGCTTTGGGCTTTCAGCATTCCTAAAACTAACTTTCATCTCAAAGCTCTTTGGAAATGTTTGTCAAACACCCCAGCATTTGCTTGAAAGGGCTTTGGGACCTCAAAGGGCTTTCCCAAAGCCCAACCAAACGCACCCTAAATGCATCTTGTTACAGTCGTCAATGTCTTTGACCGAGAACATGGAGCCAACGGTCAGACGCAAGCCAAGTCTTAGAAGATGTTAATCACAAGAAATCAGATAAGTGAACCCCCACTTTTTTTTTTTCAAAGCATGAGAGTCAATCCTACATCGTAACTAACCGTTCCCATTACCCTCTCCATTCCAGATTTGGATTCCCTAACATTTTGTTAGGGTTGGATTCCCTAACATTATGTTAGGGGATTCAAAGGTGAGGGGAAGTGAGGAGGGATTTTCCGGCATGCAATAAGAAGGCTTTTTAATCCAAGAGTAAGAAGTGAAAAACGCTTTTTAATTCAAGAGTGAGAGGTGGAAAGTCACCTAACATCCTAACACAATGTTAGGTGATCCTTTTCCCCCAATCCCACCCATTTCCCTCGAGTGCACCCCTGTTAACAAGTTGATATCTTCGATGAGCGAGCATGACATGATAGCTCTGGGCAGCCACATGACTTAAATCTACCCGCGTAAGATTTGCTACTAAAGAAGGTAATCACTGTCCTTGAAAAATTTTCCCGATTCATGATGGGGAAACAAAACAGGACAAGCTTAGATCTAGAAACAACATAACATGATCTCCAAGGGATGGAGAGAACCTTCAATCCATTATAAGTTCTAAAAAAGAATCAGTGGCATACAACTGAATTCAGAAAATTCCTTCCAGTGGCGTGCCACAAAAATAAAGGCAGCCAATGTGTACATACGCAATATCATCAATCATATCTGGCAACACAAACGATAAACAGCACAGAATCAAAAGAACTTCCAAATTAATCCTACGGCTTAAACAACATACAATGAACTATTAGGGAAAAAGAAATAAAAAACGAGGATAAAAAATAATGCAGAATTGATGCTTTGCTCGACCCTTTGTCATGCCAGCCCAAAGAGCACCTCTGGGTTGTATAACTTCCTACCTGCAATGCATGAGCCTTGAATTAAAGACCATAAAATCCAAATGACAGAGTCAACCTTCATACTAGTGTCTACGCACCTGCACTTTGAGCTACCAAGCGTGAGCTCTAAATCATCTGATCCGGGCTCATCGTGAATTCTCTCTCCTTCCCATGGCTTCACAAGGCCCTTCCCATTGACACCAAATGCAAACTCATTTGAAAGCACCTCCGACATGGGAATATCTCCAGTGTGATCAGTGGCAGCAGCAATGGCAGGAGAGCATGTTCCACTCTGCCCAGGTGTCCATGTACGAGATCCGCCCCCAACCAAAACCTCCTGCTTTGAGCCAAAAGGATTGGATGAGACAAGCGTAAACGTGGGAGACACTGGGCCTCCTTGGGGAATCTGGATCCTAGAAATCCATTCAGGGTCAGGAAGGATCTGATGGCCAGGGCTTGGTGGAGTTGAAGATGGCATGAAGGAGTAGCGCTCACCCCAGCCAAAGTGGGTGGATTGGTCATCCAAGTCAGTCTTAACTCTGGGGCTTCTAGCAGTTGGAGAGCTCAAATGAGGTGTGACAGGAGCACTGATTGAGCTTCCAGGGATATAGAGATGAGGGGGCTTCGAAGAGGAGGCTGATGACGAAGAAGAGGAGAAGTTCTTGAGCCATGGAATTAGGAAACTCCCATCTGCATTAGCATTTGCTGCGTAGAAGGATGAGGCAGGACTTGGAAAAGATGATGAGCCTGGGCTTGGGTTGTGGGTTGGGTAGTAAGAAGAAGATGGACTCACGGTTTCAGATCTAGCCACCATATCTGCAGGTTTGCAACCCTGATGAAATTGCAACAAGGATGTAAAGTTTAGAGAATGTAACAAAAGGCAATTAGGATTATATGTTGAGTGTGTTTGCACTTTTGGAGATAGCCAAAAAAAGAGTGGAAATTAGCCCATATGATCAACCATGAAGGAAGTAATTAGGCAACTAAAACTGAGTCATCTACATAATGCAACTCTTTCATCCAATCCAAGTTTCTCCCTCCAACAACTATAATACAACACATCCAACTGTTTGAGTGGGCAGTCCTACCCGATAGAGCCAGTCCTCATCCTCTCACCGATTTGAATAAGCAAAACTCTTCACTCAAAACACTGTCATTTCTAGGTTTGTCCTTCTCTGCGCACAACATTTGAGCTATATTTTATTCAACTTCTCATCATGGGAACGTATATGCAGGTCTGCGCAAACATTGGTAAGGCAAATCCATGGTGAGGAGAATGTATGGACAACAGCCAGGCAACGAGGAATCCACAAGATACAAACTAGGCTCTTAGTCTTGGATGTGTCACATGTGAATCTACAAAGCAGTCTAGAACAACAGGTCATGATTTATTCACACTGCAGGAATTGATTCACAGAATTTTAGTACTTGATACCGAGTGGAGTTACCAATCCTTCAGAATGGTAACCCACTAAAACCCCAATATCCACACTTAATTCTAGTGATTTAGAACCTTAAAGTAGCTTCAAGGCGAAGGCAAAAACTGCAGCTCTCTATTGTCAGCAATTATTCAGCCTAAAATTGGAGACATTTACCTTCCGATATGTGGTGCCGTCGGCTTCCACAATCCAACCAGCCTCATCACAGAGAGCCTTGAGGACTTCGTTGTTGTCGCAGTGCTTTGGGAGCTTGTAGTTACCATACATCCTAAGCCCTGCGAAAATTTTCGCGGCTATGGCTCTCCTCCTCCTCTCTCTCCTCTTGTTATTCTCTCTCTCCCTCCAAGTCGGCATTCGCGAGCCCGACGTCATATTCATCGAGCTCACAGACTCCCTTCCTCTCTCCCACTGTCTCCAAAACGATTTCGAGATCTCCCGACCTTTTCCACAGATCAAATACAAAGAATCTCCACAAAACCGAATCGACGGGGAGTCAGACCAGAACTCTACTTCGGACGCACAAAATCAGAGCATTCCAGGCCGATAATTCTCCAGAGCTAGGTCAAACAAATCGATTATATAAGCGGAACGAGCGAAGGAGAAGGGAGCTTCCGTGACCAATTGACTCCGCCGCGAGCTCCGAGCTTACCGACGGAGAGTAAACGACGCGTATTCGTCGAGGAAGTTGACCGCGACGACCTCGATCGAAGAGGAGAAAGAGGTACGCAGCGACGCGGAAAGCGATTGCCTCTCGCGATGGCGAAGAAGTCCCAGATTTGGCTAACAGCGACAGGCCCTTGACTCGGTCGGAGAAGACGAGTCTTGACTTGGATTCGTGGAAGGAGGAGGAGCGGCGATTCAAGACCAGATCTAGAAGCTCGTTCTGACTTTGAAGGAAGCGGCCGGAAGTCCGCGTGCCAGCGTTTACGAGCAACGCGGGGATTTCGCTCGAGCCCGGGAAGTGAGACGCAGTGTGGAAAGAAAGAACAGGCGAAACAGAACGGCACGGAACGGGTCAAAGCATTTCGACCACTACTGACAGTGACAGTGAAGCTTGATGCTGACGCTAAATCGCCCCTACACGTGGGCTTGGGCTAACGAGCGTGCCCGAATCCAGACCCGATGAAATCGGGCTGAAGCCCAATAGCGTATGCACCCGAACTAGGCCCAGCGGGCATTCGGTCTTACATCCTCTTCGATTGGTCCGCATTAGAGGTCACGCGATTTTGCATCCGATGCCCATTTCCTTTTATCCCCGATTATCACATTGTCAAACGAGAACGTGGTTCCACTTTAACCTTGATTCCGTCAAACCCTGTTTCTTCAAAACATATTCCACATTGGTGAGCGTCTGCTACGGCATGTCATTGCTCATTTCTAGATAAATTTTGGTCTCATACTCTATGGTTTACATTGAAATCACGTCAGTCAAGTTTCGTGCGTAGGACTACAGGCTAGTCTTTTCTTTCCCTCTTCAATATGAAGGGGGATTGACGTCCATCTGCAACCGTGCATTTCCCAAAACATAACTATAGTCAATCAAACGACTTGCGCTTTGGCCCTCAAATTCAGAACCACAAAACAGTCAGCTCGATCGTTTGGGCTTGGTTATTCACATAAGGAGAGAGGAAACCTCGAATTCCGTCTCCAAATTATGAGCCACTGCAGAATGAGTGTGCAAGTATCACGGAATATCGTCACAAAGTTTATCTCCATAGGAGAAACCAAACTCTAGGAATGAACGATTGCGATTAGCTGTAAATTTTGGTCCTTGCCAAGAATTCTTTCCATGGAGAATTTTGGATGCTTCATGGGTCTTTTGGATTTGCTAATGGAGAAGCAATTACATCAGCTAGGTGGGAATTTACTTGGGAAATTTGTAGCTCCCTGACGTACTTTTTCTGGTTAAAGAAATTAGCTTGACCAGAAAAGGAAGCAAACAATATAAGGTCGAAATTTTACAGATAGTCATCCTTCTTCAGCCATCTTCCTAGAATTAAGCAGGACCTGCAATAAGTAGTTTTATCTATATGGATATTCATTTCACCGGTCTTTTCTCGAAAAAAAAAAATTGATAAACAATCATGACTAAAAAATGTCAAACGCTTACATCTTCAGTCTGGTGATGCACAGTGAGGTCATCTCCAATCGCGTAAAGTCATCCAGGCAAGATCACGCAGCATGCTCTACTTACTCATCTCCTCGTGTCTTTCTAAATTCAAATCCTTCCTCAGGGAGAGAACATTGAGTCCACGAAAACCCCGTGTCGCAGCAGGTGGAAGTGATATCCACAAAATTTACTCATTTAGGATGGGGGTTTTGCATCTGCATGTGGAAGAGCAGTTAGAAGCATGCACAATGTACAGCGAATCCCATAAGGAGAAAAGATTAAACATCACTGATCCCCCCACGAATCATCGCCATTGCAAATAAAAGCATAAGATGCACCTGGAAGATCCCATACTTCTCATAATGTGAAAAAACAACAGGCATAACAAAGTGTGGATGGTGACTATGGTGAAAACTGATGGCATATATTAGCCACCACAAGATTTCAATTCCTTAGTTTCACGTCTATCAGGATGAATGAACAATGTGCTAACCAAAACTAGTGTCTGAGTCAAATGATGTGTCGCCCTGTAAACAGACAATGGGAATAGATATGATGTAAAGAGGTGTTGTCCAAAACCAAAAATACCTGACCGTAGTTTGAGTGCTTCTCTAAACCTGTGAAGTGGTTTGGCTCAATTTCAGAATGTCTCTCAACACTCTACTCACAGAGACCTTCAGCTCTTGAGTAATCTCCAGCCGGGAAGGCACCAATTCCAGTGCATAAAGAGTGATGACCTTCATCACAGTATCCAACCTCAAGGTATTTGTTTCGCTGTTCCACACACTCTGGTTAACAAACTTGCATGATTCTCTCAAGACGCATTCTCTGCACACCTAAAAGACAAAATCAAAAGGAAATAAAAAAGAAATAAATCATCATTTTTCATGTTATGGGGACCGTGGATTTCATTGAACAGCGAGGAAACGACTCAAACTACTAATGGCTCACATTGTCCTCTTGAATACTGAAGAAACTCCGCAATCTTTTAGCAGCAAAGACATTCTTTTTTGCAGTGGAAGGGCAGCCAAACAGAGCTATCTTTTTCAAGTCGCTACCTGACAGCCATCTGGACAGAGAAAACCCAAGTTCCGAATACTAGGTGGTCAGAAGAAAACTGACATCAATGACGATGCACAAGCAACAAACAAATAGAAATATGACTCAATACAAGGATCAAGAATTACCAATTTTTCATCCATTTACTTAACTCAAATCAAACACCGCTTCCTGGGTGTCGTATGTTATATTGGCTCACAAGTCGTAACCTGAAATATTCCTAAAATCTATCATTCCAAGCTCATACCCTCCCCACAACAACCATAACAAGTTGTATCTCAAAAGTTCCTCGGCTTCAATTATCTTAGCCAATTTAACCTCATCTACATTGCATGTGACACTTCATATAGTCGAAAATGAAGAATCCGATAAAACTTGGCAAAACAGCTTACTTGGCAATCTCTTGATGGTCCTTGCCGAACTTCTCGGCCGCGAATTTCACGAAATCTCTGCTATAACTGTCTTCGAAACAACTGGCATCCCATTTCCCGTCCTTCTTCAAGAAATTAGCCTCTCTAAAGTAACCTTCCCTGAGCAAATGAGCCAAGAAAGCCTCCGCATCCGGAGATAGCTCCTTGATAACAATAACACCCTCGGGAGGCCTCTTGGTCTTCTCTCGCTTTCCATCCACGTAGAGATCATACAAGCTAGCAGGGCCGCTTCGTTCCTGCTTCTTAACAGCCGCATCGCTCTTCGGTCCATCGTCCCTGCTCTCAAGAATCCGCACCTCCTCCTCCAACCGCTTCAGTCTCACGCTCAACTCGATTCTCGCACCCTCGGATTCGCTTTCGCTGTCCCGTTCGTCTGTTTTCGGGGATAGCCCCACGGTTTCTTTGAAGAACACATCGAGCGGCTTCTTCCCGTTGTTGAGGTTTTTCTCGGCGTGGGATCGAGTCGAGCTTTTAGATGCTGGGACGGTGGCGAAGCCGCATCGCCGGTGAGATGATAGAGGTTGCCGGAGGGTCGAATGGAGGAAATGGGGTTTAGGGTTTTGGCGTTTGAGAAGGGACAGGTTTCTCAGAAGACGCATGATCGTCCCCGGCGCTGGCAGTGATCGATCGCGGCAATGCTAGCCGAATTTGAGATTGAGAGGACTCGGAGAAGAGGGCTCAATTTTGGGCCTGTTAAATGGGCCTGATTAGACCAAACATTCTCAAGGACCTGAAGCCCAAAAGACCGATGGAAACTCGAATCTGAATTGTTAGATGCCCACAAGCAAGTGGCTCGAGCCATAAGCAAGCGTCTCGCTCGAGCCCCGGCTATCTAGTAAGGAGTGAGCATGGTTCAACATAGAATTGAAAAAAAAAAAAACTTGAAACCTAAAGCCCAAGAACTAGAAAGGAAACCTGAAAACGATGAATTACGGTTACGCATTTCGAACTTTTTTTTGTTTATTTTATTTTACATGTTCATCTATTGAATTTTTTTGCTATTGACAAAAAAAAAATTCAATGGTTGTCGAGCCTATGTCGAAAAGTCCCTACAACGCACAAAGTTTAATAAACATTACATACACTTCTCTTGATAAGTGATTCCGACCTTGTAATTTCGCATCTATGAAATACTGTTAGATTGGGTCATTGGACCAATTGCATGACAGGTGCAATCATGGTTTTATTATTACTTATGATATGTCTGCAATGATTTTATCATTCTTAAAAAAAAAAGGAGCGTGAAATAAGCATGATTACCTAAGTTTTCCAAGTACTTGACGTTTAATCTTTCACGGCGAACTTCGCTTCATCCTTATAAAAATGTAACACTTTATTATGAAAGTATCATGCTATAGTGGCCCCAATTGCCGATTTTTCAGCAATTCTAAATGTGATGAAGCAGGAGAAGTTCCATGAGAGTTGGCATGAGCTCGAGCACATGGCACGACCATTCTCTCCTTTTCTTCTTTCCAATTATTAGTTTTCAGGGTCAACAAACTCAATCGTTTTAAAACACAACAAACGAAGCCGGAACTTTGGTCTGGTGAGAACATTCCTCCATAACTCCTCACGACTTCAATATGATAACTCAATGGAGAGAGCCAACGATAAAGCTTAGGACAGGGCGTGAATCAAACCCAGAAGGAATTATCTGCGAAATCATTGGCACGTTGCGGAGAGCATGCTCGGAGGCATTGATCCAGGGGACTGCACGTACACGACGACCGTCGTAAACCTTGCACTGCCCTTCATTCTCTCCGTGGATCATGGGGCGGCTCGCTTCTGGACTACTGAGGCCTGCCTCATCGCAGCCAGTCGTGGACTTTCTCCTGTGCATTCGCATCAGTATAAGCCACAGGAGAGATTCTGTAGATTGATTTAAGAGATGATTTGTTGGATGTGATCAATTTCATAAGAAACAAGTATATTGAAATATGCCATTTCTAAGTTTAATTTAGTCTAGCTCGTGATTGATGAGCCTGTTTTATTTACTCTTAAGAAACAAAATCTGGTTTTCTGCTTTCCAGTAAGAATTTAGAATGTTATCGAAACTCTGAAATCACGTATGCATCAATGTGCCAACATTCATACGTTGCGAAAGTTTAAGGTGTTTAGTAGGGTTAAGAAAAATTGAAGTGTATGCACCACAAAATTTAGACTTAGCAAAAAGAAAAAAGTAAAAGTCAATACCGATAAACTTTGACACGACGAAATGAGTTTAAGTGCTCTATAGAGTCCAATGAGATTGGTCGGCCATGCACCGTTCAACATGCAAGCACTTAAAATATATGCCCAGGTAAAAATATTACTTTGATATGTCCACGAAAACTAGCGATCAAAGTACATGAATCTAGTCTCTCTAAATTTTAGCATAGTGCATTTTGCCTCTTGTACATCGAGATTGTGCCAGTAATTTTACTTGTTATATCCGTATTCGGCAATCAAAGGGACACTGAATCCGCCAAACGTTTCATTTTAAATTAACATATATTAGGATCATAACAAAGAATGTGCATAAGATTGGTCAGGTATGCTTTTGTTGACATATGCCATTTGTTGTTTTAATTTGATCGACGCAAGAGCATATCATCGTATAAATGTTGTATAAGTGGGGACCGTCAACGTTTACCAAACCCCAATGATTCGTTCCGTTGATTTTGTCATGTCATGTTCCTAAGATAACATAATTATATCTGACATTATTATGGTAGTTATAATCATAACAGACGAACTTGCATTCCAGCGAATGCTATATAAACACCATTCAAGCATAACCAAAGGCATAACAAACAAACAGCATCTTCATCTTTATATTCACCATCACCATCGTCGTGGTCATCAATGGCAAGCATCCGCCTCCTCTCAAGCCTCATCTTCTTCCTCACCTTCTCCTCTGTTCTAGTCCTCAATGGAGCAGACACGATCTCGACAACAGGCCCCAGACGCATCATGCGTGTGAGCTCGGCTCTCGCAATCTCCCAATACATCAGCTCTCACAATGCAGTTAGGGCAAAGCACAACCTCCCTCCTCTCCAATGGAGCACGTCCCTAGCGAACTATGCCGAGTGGTACGCGAGCCAGCGCAGGGGGGACTGCGCGCTCATCCACTCCACCAGCGATTACGGCGAGAACATATTCTGGGGACAGGGCAAGCGTTGGATGCCAAAGGACGCTGTTGCCGCATGGGCCGCTGAGGAAGCTTACTACAACTATGGCTCCAACACGTGCATGGCGGGCAAAGATTGCACGCACTACACGCAGCTCGTGTGGAGGACGACGCAGAAGGTCGGGTGCGCTCAGATCGTGTGCAACACTGGGAACACTTTCATTACTTGCGAGTATTCACCTCACGGCAATGTGATTGGAGAGAGGCCTTACTGAGGAAAAGACATATATGTTCATTTCACCTTGATTGTTGGATCGAATGGATCCCATGGATCTCATGTGAGGCAGAAGCATCGAGTGAATCACTATACTTTTCTACTTGTATTTGTGTTCTAGCTGCTTTTCTTGCTGATTATTTGACAAGTACGGGGAGAGGGAGGGATATTGGCTAGATTCCTAAGAAATTTGAATTCGAGAAGAGTATCATCTCCGAGCTAAAGCGCAATTCCCGTGTCTGCAAATTGTATACTAAGATTGGTCTGCAGAACCCGTCTGTTTAGACTTCTTCAAAGCACAAAAGTCCCACTTGGCGAACAATTTCTCACACGCACTGTACACTAGCACTTGTCTTTGTCTGTGGCGGTTGAGCCCTTTGGAACTATGGAAGAGTAGCAGTGAAGTTCGTATCTCTAGCGAAGTGATTGTGACTTTGCAGAAGGTGAAAATTGTTATAATATATCTTGAGTCTGAATCCATCGATGAAATCCGACCGAAACGGAATTATAAGAGAGTTTGAAATTAGATCCTTGTCGACGTCGAATTGGGTGCTCGGGAAATCGATTTGCTATTCGGTGATAAGAGTCCAGGTTGTCGAAGGATTAGTGTTTCGTCTAGATATCAAATTGCTGTGGCCAAGAGATGCACCGAAGTCGACTTGCTTTGACCGATCCAATTTGGGTTTGTTCAAGCAGAAGCAGTGGGTAAATATATATTCTCAGCCCCTTTGACGGATTTATACATTCCCGTTGTGGAGTCAATCGGTGAGGTTGACCTTGTTGGCCAGATCTTGGCCGTTCGTTAAGGGCCAGTGGTTGGCCAGAGGAAGAAAAAGAAGGAATAAAGAAAATAGTAAAGGAAATTTTTTAAAACATTAGAAATATAATAACAAATTAGTTTTGTACTAAACATATTTTTATTCTTTTTCTATTATAAATAATAGCGATTACTAAACAATTTTTTTTGTTGCAAAAAAACTTGTATAGGAAATAAAACATAAAATATATATCTGAAATAATTATTCACAACAATAGAAGTGTTGTTAAATATGGCCTAAATGATAAAGAAAAAATGAGTTTTTCTCTTCTTGGGGATCTATTCTTGGGGAATATAGATCACTTTGTAGAAGTTACATGATAAGTAATTATATATAAACATTAACAAGTTGGGCTTCACGTTTGAAATATTCGATAGATTGAATAAATCACGATATCACTGATATTATTTGTTTTTGTTGGTGGTCAAACAACTTGATGGAAAAATTACTAAAAAAAAATCATAAACCTATTGTAAATTTGCCAACTCAGTGTTAAATTTTTTCTTTTTTTACCAATTGAGTCCTAAACTTTTGCATGTAATGCCAATTTAATTCATTCATCAATTTTGGTCGAAAATTACTATATAACATGGATTCTAGCCATCTTACGTAGCATTGTTAGAACTAACGTGAACTTTTTTAATAACTTTTTGAATTTTTGTAATTTTTTATTATATTATATCCTTTTCTTTATCTTTGTCTTTACCTTTTTTTCTTTTTTTCTTTTTTTTTGGGGGCGCCGCACTGAGGGCTGGCAATTCTCGCCTGTTGACCTTGGCCGGCCCCTAGAGGCAAATAATAATAATAATAATAAAGGGAAGGAAAAAATTATAGAAAACCAAAAAAGTTTTTTGAGTAAATTATCAATTTTGAGTTACCGATATGTTTTTTTTTAAGTTTATTAACTTTTGTTTTCATTCACCAAATCTTATTTGTCTTAACCACAAAACCTTAAATTTATATCTACCAATATTTATTGTGTGACACACGAGTACTTCTAATGCTTAATTGTTTCTTTTTCTTAAGAAAAGTTGAACAACTTTCGTTATCGTCCATTTATTATATTTGTATTTACTACAAAAGACTTATATTTATATATGCTTTTATGAATTTATCAACATTCATTTGTGTGACTTATCGATTTTTTTCCCATTTGGTAACCACCCCTCGTTTGGGATAGTTACTAATGTTCATTAAAGTTTTTATGAAAAAAATTATGAAGTTTTAATCGACTTCATGTTGTATGAAAAATTATTAATTCTTATTTGTGTTAGTTCTCGAAGTTAAATTTTTATATGTAAAATTACCATATAATCTTATCTAGAAAAAAAAATCCTCTTATCATTGTCCGCTACTATATACAAACCAACTATCATACGAAATACGAAATTACTGACCTTTATTCCAGTAACTCACTAACTTTTCTTCAATAATGCTACTAATTAGTTTTTGATTATGAAACCTTTTTTAAAGTTATTTACCGATGGTGATTTGATTTTCTTTGAATTTATTATGAACTTGTCTTTGATAGAACTATTGGTCAGTTAATCAACGAATCGCATAAAAAATAATCATTATTGTTCACTATTTTATCAACAATTTTTTGACACTGACTAGCACTTGTTAAAATTTATTAGCACAGAAAAAATCTGCTTTGGAGGCATGGAACATAGAATTTGGCCATATGTATAGTAATATTCTTGATTCACAAGATGCGTTCATGTCTTCTAAACAGGGTTTCAATCCATCGTGGCCAAACTTGTCTTCTATCTCTGTTTTTATATCAGCAAACTCGCAGACACAAATCATATGTTTCTTTTGACACACTCGTGGTTTCATGTATATACGTAATTTTGGTGGGTGAAGTTAGCTCGTATAAGTTAAATTCGTAGTAGTTAGATTTTTCCCCTTATTAGGGATGTGTGTGTTAGCAAACACCCCCCTCCCCCCTCTCCCTTCTTTCTCTCCCCACACGTTTACTTACATGAACATTCAACAGCCATTTTAAGAAGTAGAGCCTTCATTGATTATGGATAAATATATAAAAGTCTTAAATTTATTATAAGGATTCTAATTCAGTTCAATATTATTTAATTTGGCTAATTGAATCACTGACCTTTTGATGATTTGGCGGTGAAGTCTTGGAAATAGCTACGGTAAATTTCGATCATACCATGTGATACAGTTGATATTAAGGTGAATGATTTTTTTCACAAAATTTGAAATTTTTTTTCTTTTCCTTTTGCATGTGATAGAGCAAGTGACTAGGCACATACACCATCGTCAAACACAAGTGAGGGTCACCCTCACTTATGTGAGGCATGGCTGGAGAGGGCAGCCCTCACTAGATTTTGCAACGGTAATCCTTGCCCATACGAGACCAGTCCTCACCGGTGATGGACCATCGCTAAAACTGACTACATGCATAAAGAAAAAGTAATAGAAAGGAAAGAAAAAGTGACAATAATTATTTAAAAAATTTTAAAAAAAATTATATACATTAGTGTTGATAGTCCTAGATGACATAATGAGCATTCACAAAAAGTAATTTCCGACTAAACTTGATTGAAGTGATTAAATTGATAAATTGTAAAAAGCCATTTATGCAGAATGGTAAAGGGTCCCCTTAACACTCAAAATAGCTTAATTGAGAACTTAGGACAACATTAACATATGTGCAACATATTTAGAATTTTTTTTTGATAATTTTTCGACTATAGTGTTATAAACCGGCACGTGTGTCTTCCTGAGTTCCATCTCAACTCAAACACGAATATTCATAAACAAGTGCCTCGTGGACTGGTCAGCTCGACTGGTGCATGTCATATTTCTCCAAGAATGACGGTATATATGCTTGAAGGAAGCTTCTCAAGGCAAGATCCGTCCTTAAACCACATGTTAGACATATTATTGGTAATGGACAGCCTACATTTTAGCGCAAACATATGCTTGGAGGAAGCTTCTCAAGGCAAGATCCGTCTTAAACCGCATGTATTTTTAGACATATTATTGCGATAGACAGCCTATACTTTTTAGCGCAACGATACTTGGCATTTTCATGGGCGTGTTATTGGGTGTTTTGTATTCTGCATTGGGCCTTAATTTATTAGTTGGCATCGGGCATTTTCATGAAGCGTTTTAAAGGTTAAGTTGTCAGAAGATTAGGGGTTTCTTGATTCTTGTTCAATATTTGAGGCGTTCGTTTTGCACGACAATAGTGATCATGCGCATACATAGATGAAATTTTAATCAACTCTTAAAAAAATCGATGATGAACTCTATAGAAAAATCTATGGTACTCTGACCAATTCATCAATATAAGTTAGAGATACTAACCTATTTCGTCAGATAAGGTTAGATGGACATAATTATATGGTTGATGTACTCATTCTTTTTTTCTTCCTACTCTTACAAGATGCCCCAGGATTCGTATATTCCTGTACAAGGTTTGTCATATTTGCTTTGACTTATAATAAGACAATGCTGTTGTATCGTCATTAAATGCGTGAGTCCAATATTAAAAAAGGGACGAGTTTACCGAATCGGATGCATAGTTAGAAGACCCTTTTGCCCCTTTGGCCAGAGAAGGATAGTCAAGCGTACAGGAAAATTCCATAAACAAATGTTTTGTGGAATAATTAACTCGATAATGAGGTAACGTGCATATGTCATTTCCCCAAGAATGACAGTACATATGCTTGGAGGACGCTTCTCAAGGCATGATCTATTGTTAAACCACATGTTAGACATTTTGTTAAATAATGGACAGCGTACTTTTCTGTGGAATGACCCTTTGCATCGTCATGGGGTGTTGTTGGATGTTTACCCTCAGAAAGTAAGCTATATGCTGCATTGCCTTAATTGTTCTGTGCATCGCATATAAAATATTCGATAACTTGAAGTCAATCTCTATAAGACTATATTACTAATATTATTCATTTCTCTCTATCGGTTGTCCTGGACTCATTGTGCAAATAATTCACTCATAACCCATACTCACACAAAATTGACCACAGAAAATATCAAAATTCCTGATTTCCAATTAGCCATGGTAATTAGTTTAAAAAATTGAGCTCTTGTAAAACCATCATCAACACTATTGTAATATTCACCAACATGTTAAGTAAAAATTCAGACAAGTTTTTTAGCATTATGAAGTCAACGTGAAATAAGATAAATTCGCAGTAGTTACAAATGTCTCATGATAGTATAGCATTCAAGAACACTCATCATTCTAAAAACCATCGACACTTGTAGAACCCTTTATAACTTTTTTTTTAACTGTATGTTCATATGACTGGTATGCTTAGTTTTCTCTCTTAAAAAAAAATTCATGTAGAAGTGAAACATGCAGCAATCTTTCTATGCATACAATGATTTAAAAAAAAGATTGGATTATTTTTTTCCTAATTGATCATAGGAATTAAGCTAAGGCCTTCAAATGAAATTAACTGGCCGTGTATATCGTAATTGGTCCTTTTAGCTTCCAGTTCAAACATAAAACTCAATATATTGATCACCATATAATATATATATATATATATATATATATACATATGTATAATCGTAATTATGTTGTTTTTGGTCCTTCACATGTGATAATTAAACGTATTGATCAAGGCTGCCACGCTAGAATATATAAATGAAAATCGCTGACGCAACCCTATACAAAGTCATTCTTCATTTAGTTTTAAGGATTTTGTCTTAAATAAAATAGTAACTTTTGTATTAGCATTTTTTAGATGGGTTATGTAACTAATGCTGATTATTTTATGGAGTGCATGTGAACTTGGCAATAAAAAATGCTCTCCATCTTTAGCCGTAATTGGTCCACTTTAACATATAACCAGCTGTACGTGGACTCGCCATTGGATTCACAATCAAACCGGTTGGAAATAATGAGCTAAAAAAAAGTTAAATTGCAACATATTATCATCTATTTCTTGCAAGAAAATTTCCGCTATCAGGTAGTGAGTCACACTAATTTAGGTTGGGAATCCATATGAGGAGTTGATGAATTTAAGCAGTTTCTATAAATGAAAAGAAAAGTTGTTAAACTAACGAAAAAATCAAGTAAACGCTACTAGAAAACTTAAATGAGAGTTGATAACTCACAACTAGTTAACAATTAAGTCCAATAAAAGTTGAAAAGTAACTCCTACTTAGGTTTGTAATTTTATATAAGATTAACATATTTGAAGCGTTGTTTATGCAAATAAAAATTGGCAAATTTACAAATTATCTAAAACTTTTTTAATTTCATAAAAACATTGATGAGTTATGAACAAATTATTTGAAAAAAAAAATGATCCGGGTCACTTTATCACCAAATCTTTTTTTTTTAACACTGGTTAACACTAGTAAAAGTGCAAGGGCACAGAAAAAAGGGCATTCTTTGTAGGTAGAGAACACAGAATTCTGCCATATGTAAAGGAATATTCTCGATTCATGTTCTATAGTCATGTCTTCTAAATTGATATGCTATCGCTATTGATCTGTGTCTAGGCCATTCCAAATAAAATTTTCTCTCTATCGCATCTCTTTTTTATTAGTACACTTGCGAAAATTAATCATACATTTCTCTGATAGATTCTCCTTTTTATATTTAGGGTACATTTGGTTCAACTTTCGAGTAGGATTTTTTGAATAAAGTCAGCTCTCATGTAGGACAAACTCCTAGTAGTTAGACAGTTATCGGTGATGTGTGGAAACACCCCCCCCCCCCCCCCCCGCGCCCCGCGCCCGGGACACGTTTACTTGCATGGACACTCAACTGCCATTTTCTGAAGGGGAAAATCTGTATAAAGTCTCAAAACTTGCATGGGTGTCTTCGTGAACCAAGCTCCCATCTCGACTCGTACAGAAACCTTGATTCTACCCGAAATATATCTGCTTCTTTTGCGCCCATAGATTTCCCACAATGGGTCGAGCCAACAAGAGCGACAAAAAATCTGGGAAGAAACTCGGAACCGTGGGATCTCATCATCACACGAGGTCTGAAGGACAACAAGAAGGAAAAGATCAGTCTTATGAAGATCACTGGGCCATCGACATCATGGTCTCCCTGGAAGATAGGCACATTTACGATGCGGGGAGGTCGTGGACCATCTATCGTGTCCCTAACAACTTGTGTGGAGTTCGGAAAAAAGCGTTCCTGCCCAAGATAATATCCATTGGTCCCTTCCATTATTGTGAAAGAAAAAAGAGGCTGCGGGTCATGGAAGAGCACAAGATGCGGTTTCTAGTGCGCGTTCTGGGTGAGAAGTTTGAGCGGCGAAAAAGTGATGGAGATATGTTAGCGACAACCTATGGGGAGAGAGAGCTCGAGGCGAAAGCCGATGTTTTGGATGACCTTGGGACAGCCATGAAGGAGTTGGAGAAGGAGACAAGGGCCTGTTATTCGGAGAGCTTTGATGATATTAGCGGGGACGACTTTATTGAGATGATGGTCGTCGATGGTTGCTTCGTTGTTGAACTCTTGCGCCTTTACTACGACTCCACAAAGGTAGAGAGATATTTAAATTTTATACAATGCTCTTCATTTATCAGTTTTATGTTTTTAAGTGACTTAACTTGGAGCATTTCATTAGATACTAAAATCCAGATTATAAAATGCATGCTTGATTATACATTAAATTATGTATCTTAAAAGAACAATACTAACAAAGGCACATCTACGAATACTAATTGTGAAAGATCATGTGGATACCAAATAAAGTAAGATCCTAGAGTTAGTCATAACATCATACCTGCTTATGTCGCGATTGCTTAATTATTCCTTGAAATTGACAAGTATTCAAGCATTATTTATAAGCTTGCATGCGTACATTGATCTTACTCCTCTTAGTCTCAGCTCAGAATCATTAATTCTATTTGGGTTGCAGTCCCCTGAAGTGGCAAATGTGGACGATACGATTTTCACCACCCCCTGGATGCTAAGAACACTGCAACGCGATCTTCTGATGCTTGAGAACCAACTTCCTTACTTCGTTCTCGAGAAACTCTTCATGCTGATCAACGAGAATAGAAACGTCGATCAACAAGCTGTGTCGCTGGATGAACTCGCGGTCACCTTCTTTGACCCATTGTTACCTCGAAAGAAGGCTGCCTCTAAGTTGAACACCCAAAAAGACTACAATCATCTGCTCGATGTCTTTCGCTCCACCTTCCTCAATGAGGTGAGAAAGAAAGTTGACGAGAAGGGAATGGAAATGGATCCCCTGCAGTACTGCAAGGTGGGTGACATGACCTCCGGCACAACTGTCCGATCTGAATCGGATGGCTGTGGTTTTTTCAAAATAAAAAACATTTCCTTTCTTAACGAGGGCTGTCCAACCTGGAATTGGACACAGGATTCCGCTGGCAGCATCAGCGCCCCTGTTCAAGAAAAGCAATTAATCCACTTCGTCTCAGAGCTCCAGCAGGCCGGCGTGCGATTCAAGAAGCGAAAGGGCCATGACTTACTGGACATCGACTTCACTCGCGGCACTCTATGCACTCGTGACACACTATGGATCCCTCCATTGTCCATCGATGACAACACCGTCCCTCTATTTTTGAATTTCGTTGCCTACGAACAGTGCCACGAGCGGGCCAAGCCCTTCTTTACGAATTACTTCATGTTCTGGGACAGTTTGGTCAATAGCCCCGGGGACATTCAGATTCTCCACAATGAAGGGATCATCAATCACGTTTTGGGGAGCAACACGAGGGTGGCGAATCTCTTGAACAATCTGTGTAGAGAGATCGTATACGATCTCAAGCATTGCTACTTGAAGAACACAATTGAGGGGCTGAATGAGTATTGCAAGCCATATGATGATAGCGTTTGCCGCAAATGGTGGAGAAACCTCATCCGCGAGCGTTTCAGCAGTCCGTGGACGTGCCTCTCCCTCTTTGCGGCCATCATCCTCCTGCTGCTCACATTCCTCCAGTCGTTTTACATTGTGTACCCTTACTATCGGCCTCATTGAGCTTCGTGCCTGTCCAAATTAAGCTTTGTGTCTTGTCATTCTATGCCTAGATGTGTTGTTGGTTATGGCTTTTCGGCGTTTGACTTCCTAAATGTGTATCTTTGTTGCAAAGTTGCTTTCCATGATGTGAATTGTATCCGCTACATTTAAGCATTTGGATTGTTGTGGTGTCGATTTCAATTGGTTACTTTTTGAATCTACCTGACTAAAACATCTTATGCCCAAACATGCATAATATGCTTGGAACATTTATTAAGTGCTATCGTCATTCATAATTTGGTTTGACAGGCTTAAAAGCACACGTATTTGGATTCTTCGATCAGAGATTGGATCATTGAACACGTTTTACAGTTTTATTTTAGCATAATTTTTAGAACAATTGCTTCGAGCTCAGTCCTTGTTTTGGGGGAGATCAGGCGGGTCTCCGCCAATAGCACAAAATGCATAGTCTTAGAACATGCGTTACCCTATCAGACCTTAATAGTCAATGGAATCTCGAAAAGTCTGGCTACACTATATATTGCTCTACTGAATATTGCCACGTACAGTATAACGCCGTAAATCAACTTCACATCGCAAGGCAAAAACTTTCTCAATGAAAGGAAAGCATCAAATTAAAATGATTATCCATGACAAACTGAAGCGAAAAATTCCATGAGGATGCCAAGGATCGTTCGATTAAAAAGTATGCTGTCCGTAACCAATAATATGTCTAAGATGTGGATTAAGGATAGATCTTGCTTTGAGAAGCTTCCTCCAAGCATATGAACTTGTCAATCTAGGGGAAATTAGACACATGCATGTCACGTCATTATCAAGTCGAACCATATGACCCTGAATAAACAGTAGTTTGTTGTGTTTAGTTTGTCTTAAAATAAGACAATGCTATTGCTGCGTAGTTAACCAAATTGTATGCATATTAGACCCTTCTGCCCCTTTGGCCAAAGATGTATCGTTTGGCGTAAGGAGACCAACTTCTGGATATTAGGTGGCCGCACCAGGTGATGACGGTTGAACTATGACATATGCACGTTGCGTCTTTATCGAGTTGAACGTTCCACAGACAGCTGTTTGCAAAGAATGCTGGAGCAGGTTATATATGTTCAGTCAATCTAATGGCAATGATTAACGTGGAATCTATGACTTTATATTGGTTAGTACAAATAAGATGTGTATCAATTAAATGATTATTATTGTGACATTTGCACATATGAACCATCAAAAGGGAAACCAATGGATTAATAAACCCAAAAACTTAGTGCAAACTATTCTAAGCCAATTCCAATTGCAATTTTTAGATTGCGATTTAATTTCACATGTGATTTAATTCAGTTAAGAGTTGCTACTAATTTATTATGGATCGATTAGAAATCCACGTGTGGGAGAATAGTTTATAAATTACAAAGCATAGATTTTATGGATATAGGAACTTGATTATAATAAATAAATTTAGCATCCTTTTGGTATGTTTTTATTTATTTTCACAAATATGGCAACTTTGGCAAATTTTAACCTTACGCCACTAACATAGGTAACCATGTGGATGTGCACTTAACTAATGCAACAGTCAATAAATCAAAACAATTTATAAATTGTTAGGAATAGAGCTAGAGCATAAATAGGCCAAGCAAGCAAACAGCCCCATTAACTCCAATAGATGTTTAGCAAGATGTTAACTAGAAAATGCATACATTATCTAGACATGGTCTAATTTCTAAGTGGAATGGCATTTCATTCAAATTGAGTTTTACTCTTTTAATGAAAACTAAACTATATGCAATGCCTGAGACGCAACTTCATTCTAACTTATGTTCAAGTCACCTAATTTAACATGACATGTGACAAGCAATGTATCTAAATGTCCTAATTCTAATGACAAGTTAAATTATTGGAGAACTATTCTAACATGACATGAAATTTAAATTAAATGTCTCTAATCATACAATCACTAAATGACGAAGAAAAGAAAACCTAGAATATGGTGCTGTGGCATAGATGACGTGGAACTGATGGAAATAATTCTATATGATACATGCATGTTATTTTTTTATGATTTTTTTATCGAAATTAATTAAATTATGTAATTACTTAATTCAAACTAGGAAATAATTTAGATTAAGTCCTATTTTAGAATATAAATTTCCTAAATTACTACATTACTCCTGAAAATGCAAATTCTAAACTAAGAAAGTAAGCTATCCTAACATGCAATGCAATTTTTCATATTTTTAGTTTAGAAAAGCTCCTGAAATAGAGATCATATAATATTTCGAACTACATAATCGGATTTCCATTAAAAGCAAAAGCAGGAAACCGTCATTATTGAGGATCTGATCTTAAGAATCAACGATCGAAACCTTGGCTGTTATGCACAACTCAGAAGGAGACTTCCTTCTCAGGAATAAGATCATTGTGTTAGAATTGAAGAACAGCATTTTTAGTAATTGAATATTTGCATCAAACATAACTTAGGAATTACCCGAATTGAATTAACGACTCAAGCAACGACCAATGGTGATGGCATCAGAGATAACCCACGAGGAATGGCAAGAGGCAGGAATAGTAATGACTAGGACTTTCAAATCACAATGGATCTCTGGATCCTTAATACTCAATTTCTTTGATGAAGTTGAAGAACTAGGTGTCGTGGAGGTCTTCTCAAAATTTCAATGCATTCCAACTCGAGACGAATGCATATTCACTGTTTTTATGAGACCATGCTTACAGTCTCGACCCAAAAGTCTGACTAGTTCAATTTTCTCCATCAAATGCATAATTCCAGATTCTCATCAATTCAACCGAACAAACTAAAAAATATTGGTATTCTCCACAAAATTTGAGCATGAATCGACGTTCAATGAATGCGTACTTGTTAATTCGTGAATTTGTATGCTGAAATTTTTCTAGGGCCGACGAAGAAAGCTTTGCTGTTTCTTTAGAAAAATTTCTGCGTGTTCATTTTCCTTTCTTGCTCGGCCAAGATCAATATCGATAACTTCTATTAGGCCGAATTCGATTTACGATCTAGGGTCATCCAATAAGAGTTTGATCAAATAACAAACCACCTCCGAGATGGACCAGTGTTGGTCCTTATCTCTTCCGCGGATTAAACCAATTAAATCAAGTCTAAAGCGGCATGGATATTATAAAATGTCCATCAAACAACTAGCCCCCTCCTTTTAGATAAAACATGGGCTTGAAACGATGCAAAGCGGATAGGAATAGAATTGAATATATAAACCATTGAATCGAGTAATCACCCGAGATCAAAACCATCAAGAAGGAGTTAAGCCTGGAGTTTCAGCTCCTCCTATGGATATGGCCAGCCATGGCTCTCGATTGCACGTGCAACGGTCCATGGTAACATTATGTTAAGATCACTTGACTTACATATGACGCATGACTTAAATAAAATTCAAAATAAACTATTCTAGTGGTGTTTTAGTTTGAAGGTCGGGAGCGATTCTTAATTTTCTTATGCAACAAATAATCAAGGAGAATAACCGTAACTTAGGTATCAACAATTATGAATTTTCTCAAATTAATTATAGGAAGGATTGTTTGGTAATCGAATTATGTTGACGTTTGTGGATTATATTTGATTACTTGCGGCATGATTCTTTCCAAGCTTTGTGCAGATGACTGAAAACTTCTAAATCAAGCATAATATTCTCATAGCTGTTTTCTTATTTAAATGAAAGAGAGAAAGTGGCGCTTTTTGTACGTTCATGGCTAACGGAAACCATGTTGTCGTTTGCGATTTGATTAAACATCCTCGCATTACATCAGATCCCTGAGTTGATTGCTGGTTTATAAACAATGAGAACTTTCAAAATTGACTATTTGTCTCTCTATTAAAGGTGTTCCAGAAATGTCTGCGATCGAGTAAATTGGACCATTGATATCGACAAAATTAAAGTTGGAACACAATCGACAGTAAACGAGGCCGAGAACTAATTGATCAGGTCTCATTAGCAGCCTTTGTGGAATAGTGGCGATGCTTTACAGTGTTGGTCAATGCTGTGGTAGCTGGGAGCAACTAAATGACGAAAGAAAATTGAGTTTCTCTTTTCGTTGGGGACATAGATTAATTTGTAAAAGATACATGATAAGAAACTATATGTAAGCATTATCAAGTTGTGCATCATATTTGGAATGTTCAATAACTTGAATAAATCACTATAATACTGATATGATTCATCTATGTCAATTGATGGTCATGGACTTAGATGTATGGATATTTTACCCACAATCCATGTTAACTTGAAATCGAACGGTCAGACCATGTGCAATATAAAAACACCGGCCATTGAATTAACTGTGGTAATTCATTGTTGAAAAAACTGAGCTCTTGTAGGAAGATATCCAAATCAGATAAATTTTGACACACAGTACATGAAGCTATCATCAAATGTAGTAACGGAAACTCGCTAAAGTCTTTTAGCATTATTAAGTCGACGCGCGAATAAGACAAATTCACAGTAGTTTCGGCTCAACACAGTGTCACAATCATTGACAAAAGGAAAAAAAAATCAAGGGTTCCACAAATGCATATTATTAGAAGGTTCTTATAATATGCATTTGTGGAACCCTTGATTTTTTTTTTATTGGATATTATGTCCAGATGACTTGTTCTCCGTCCAAAATAAAACAAATAAAAGTGAAACTTGTCATTGATTAATCTATGAATAAATTAAATTAATAAAATAGCGTCATAGTTTTAATTGACCACACGAATTGGAAAAGATATTCAAATGGAATTAACTGGCTATATTCGTTCTTGACTTTTCTTACTTACTCCTTTTAGCAGCCTCAAATGTTATTGATCACAGCTGCCATGCTAGATTAGAAAAATGAAGATCGCTGGCACGTCCGAATACCATGCAATTTTTTCTTCATTGGGTGTTGAGGATTTTTGTTTTAAAATAAGACTAACAACTTCTGCTGTGACATCCTCGAGATGGGAAACGACAATGCTGCGCTGGTGGTCACCCTTTCTTGCAAGAATACTCCGTCGACAGCGAAGTATTGCAGTACGCGATAATAAGAGATATTTGACTACTAGGAAGTACAAGATACATGGCAAGGATGGAGTTGCATTGAATTGGTGGTTATTATCTAGACTTGTGTTACTATCAAGCTAATCATCGCTATGAAATTACTGCGACACCAGCACTATACGCCAAATAAATAAAAAATGCAAATTCGCAACATGTTGTATAGACGCTATTGTGGTTTGCTAAATAGATCCACTAGAAAAGGACTTTTAAGTGGGGAAATACAAAAAAAAAGGTTTTAAATCCACTGTAATTATGTCAATTTAGTCCTTTTTTTCCTAATTGAGTCCTAAAAATTTTACATTTGTGGCAATTTATTCCATTTAAATAATTTTAACCGGAAATTGCTAAGATAAATATCAGCCATCTTACATGGCGCGACAAGCATTGACACTGACATTTTTGATGACATTTTTTTCAACTTTTTTTTTATATTTTCTTTTGTTTCTCTTTTTTTTTTAATCCTTCCCTTCACTTTCGTCTTCTTCCATTCGGCCTAGACCTTGGTTGCTGGTCATCGAAGTCCGATGGCCGGATGGAGGAAGAAAGAATGGAAGGGAAGAAAGAAAAAAGAATATTTAAAATTATATTATTAGTGTTGGTTATATCATGTAATACAATCAATATCCATGTTAGCGATTTTCAATCAAAATCGGTTGAATGAACTAAAGTGATATAAATACAAAAAAATTCAAATTCGATTAGTAAAAAAAAGATCTAAAAGTGAATTGTTACGATTACAATAACTTTATGACATCTTTGGTATATAAATCCATATGCGGATGATTCTACTTTTATGTTTCCTAAAGAACAAATTAATTTTTCTTTTGACATAGTAAATTTCAAAAAGAGTTTGTAAATATCAAATAACTACCGGTAAAAAAATTATTGATAATCTTACCAGAACTTTCACCATTATAAACAAAATTTTTAGCGGAAAAAGGCAGCTCCCATGGGCATGTAGGACAAATACCTAGTAGTTAGATTTTTGTTTTTTCCCCCTTTCAGTTTTTTTTTTTTTTTGGTCGAACCCCTTTCAGTTTTAAGCAGTGTACGTGGGAACCTCTCTCTCCCTCCAGCTGTTTGCTTGCATGGACACTCAACTCCTATTTAGTGATGTGGAAACTCTCTCTCTCTCTCTCTCTCTCTCTCTCTCTCTCTATATATATATATATATATATATATTGCATGGGTGTCTTCACAAGCCAAAGTTGCGTCTCCGCTCATATACAAACCTTGATTCCTCCTGAAATTTATCTTTCTCTTCTGGGATCATAATCCTTCCGCAATGGCTCGAGGCAACAAGAGCAACCGAAAATGGGGCAACAAACTGAGAACTGTGGGATCTCATCACCACCAGAGTAACCCAAGAAATGAAGAAGAATTCGGAACACAAGGAGAAGAACAAGATCAGTATTATCCGAGTAACAAGCCTCGGTCTCTAGAGTGGGTCATCGACATCGAGAACTGCCTCAATGATGGGCGCACTTACGATTCGGGGAGGTCGTGGACCATCTACCGAGTCCCTGACAACTTGTGTGAAGTTCACAAGAACGCCTTCCTGCCCAAAATGGTATCCATTGGTCCCTTCCATTACTGGGATAGCGAAGAGAAGTTGCAACTGCAGGTCATGGAAGAGCACAAGATGCGGTTTCTGATGCGCCTTCTGGGAGGGAAGTTAGAGCGGCATAGAGGCAACGAAGATATGTTGATGATGCCGGAGGGGGAGAGAGAGGGTCCGATGACCGTGAGCATGAAGAAGACGACGATGGTGGTCGGATGGCTAACGCTGTGCATTTGGATGACCTTGTGGAAGCCATGCAGAAATTGGAGAAGAAAACAAGGGCCTGTTATTCGGAGAATTTTGAAGAAATCGGCAGCGATGAGTTTGTGCAGATGATGGTCGTCGATGGTTGCTTCCTAGTGGAACTACTGTGCCTTTACTATGATCATGTCTGCACTGAGGTGAAGTGGCATTTAAATATTAGACAACATCCTTCATTTTTGAGTTCTAAGTTTTCGTGTGAATCGATTGTAGTCATATAAGGGTTTTCTATCTTTCAACCGACCAATCCGAATGAATTATTTTCACTTCTATCCTCCAGATCATAATATGAATGCTAAATTATGCATTTAGATAAATAATCTACAAAGAACGTAGAAATAAATGCATATTTAGGAATAATGATCGTGGAAGACCGTTGAGATACAAAATGAAACAAGACGCCAGAGTATTCATAACATCATGCCTGTTCATGTCATGACTTGAATTAAGCATCAAAGCAACGAGTATTCAAGCATTAAGTATAATTTTGAGCGAGTACAGTGATCTAACTTTGTTAATCTTAGCTGATGTGACGGATCGATTTTTCTTGCAGTCCCCTGGCGTGGCAAACGTGGACGATCCGATTTTTACCACCCCCTGGATGCTAAGAACCCTTCAACGCGATCTTCTGATGCTTGAGAACCAACTTCCTTACTTCGTTCTCGAGAAACTCTTCGAGCTGATCAACAACAAAAACATCGATCGACAAGCTGTGTCGCTGGAAGTGCTCGCGGTCACCTTCTTTGACCCATTGCTCCCCCGAGAAAATGCTGCCTCTAAGTTGAACACCCAAAAACCCTGCGCTCATCTGCTCGATGTCTTCCGCTCTACCTTCCTCAAATCGGTGAGAGAGAAAGTCGACAAGAAGGGAGAGGCTCGAGTCAAGATACAGCCGAATCCCGATGGCAGTGTCAGTGCCCTTGTCCGAGAAAGGCAGTTAATACACTTCGCCTCCGAGCTCCAAGAGGCTGGCATGCAATTCAAGAAGCGGAAGGGCCAAGACTTACTGGACATCGACTTCGATCGCGGCACTCTATGGATCCCTCCGTTGTCCATAGACGACAGCACCGTCCCTCTCTTTTTGAATTTCGTTGCCTTCGAACAGTGCCACGACCATGCCAGGCCCTTCTTCACGAGTTACTTCATGTTCTGGGACAGTTTGGTCAATAGTCCCGGGGACATTCAAATTCTCCACAAGCATGGGACCATCAATCACGTGTTGGGAAGCAATGCAGACGTGGCCAATCTGTTGAACAAGCTGTGTAGAGAGATCGTTTACGATCTCGATCAGTGCTACCTGTACAACGAGATCAAAGAGGTGAATGACTATTGCAAGCCTTATGATGAGAGCAAGTACCGTGTCTGGTGGAGAAACCTCATCCGCGAACGTTTCAGCAGTCCGTGGACATGCCTCTCTCTCTTTGCCGCCATCATCCTCTTGCTGCTTACACTCCTCCAGACGCTTTACACCGTGTACCCTTACTATCAGCCGAATTAAGCTTTGTATCTGTCGTTCTATGCCAACATGTGTCGTTTGTCATGGCTTTTTATCATTTGAAATCCTGTATTTGTTTTTGTTGCATAGTGGCTTTGCGTTATGTGAATTGTATCCGCTACATTTGAAAGTTTGGATTGTTGTGGTGTGGAATAAAGTTTGGAACCTTTTTAATCTATCCGACTGAATTATCTAGTGCTTCAGCAACATAATTTGCTAAAATCGAGCACTAATCGAAATTGTTGTACGTAATTTGGTTCGACAGGCATAAAAGCACATGTATTTGAATTCTCTAAGCAGAGGTTAGGACACTGAAAGCATATTATGGTTTCCTTCTGGCTGAAGCTACAGAACAATTGCTTAGACCTCCATTCCTGTTTTCAGGAAGAGCGGGCAAGCCTTCAACAGAAGTAATATTGTGATATCTACATAGGAGAGACAGAAAAACAATTATTTCAGCTTCATAGTTAATGATAACTACATAGATTTAAGGCTACGCATCCTTATGACGCAACCGTCTCTTTTAATAAGTGCAGAGCCTGTCACAGGGGTATCTGGATCCCCTTCCCCCACAGGGGAAATAAAGGGGAGATGGGGTTTTCCCCTTGCAATAGGGGGGAAGAGTTTTAATCCAATGGCCACCTGCACACAAGTCACGGGGACCAATCCCTCCGCCTGCTCTTCTAGAGAACCATGTCTCCCGGTTGGAAACTACCGCATCTTTACAAAGGCAAGGAGCTTGTCATTGATGAATGCCGTCTAAATAAAAGAAAGAAAAGGAACAGAGGAAACACGAAAGAGAGAAATCCCGAATCACCTTGCCACTGTCAGCAAGCTCAGCCCAATTATATTGTGCAGATTTCTCAATGGCACTGTCTGCAAGGGATTTTCGTTTCTTGGATGCATCGCTCACCTTTTGATGGCCGTCATGATCACTTTCCTCATACTTATCCCCGTAAACAGACAGCTTGATATCTTCTATCACATTAACAGCTCCAGGCCTGCAGGCAAGCATAAAAATGCAGCCAAGGATGATTTTAAGGATCAAGTTCTCATTCCATCCTGACATAAAGAAGGGTGCGAACACTCTGAACATGAGGAACCTTTTTTCCTTACCTGGCCAGGCCTTCCTCGTCAGGCACTGTTCTGTGTATTATTTCTGGCAAGTCATCTTCTTCAAGAGCAACGGCCTACAAAACTGCATACTGTCTTTACAAGGCCGCATAATGTGTCAATTACTGAATCATATTGAAATTTTAACAAGAGATTGCATCTCAGCAAAATCTCATGGTCCATTTATTCATGACAAAACCAACGCGCTTTTCGACAGTTCACCATCAAGGCAAGATTCGTATCTTGATGGCAAACACATACAAGGTACTGCAGACTTTGATATATATATAAACTTTCACATCATTTTTCAACACACGTTGCTCAAAAAATTATCAAATGATTAGGGTATAGTAAATGCATGAAAATGCTATTTCGTTACTCATAACATGTATAGTTCTTTTTGTTTTCAAAGTATGAGTTTTACAAACTTAAAAAATAAATATCATCACTCACTTGAGAATGCCTACAACCAAACTGTGCACATTATTCAAATTATTGAACTCATAATCCTATCAAATAAAGAAACAATATTAAGATCATGCAAAACGCTTCTTCAATAGTGAATTGATTAAACCACACTTACTTCTTAACAAAATGAGTTAAACTATGATATGGAAAGGATATTCAAGTTATCTACAATGTGAAGCTTGAGCGCGAAACTTGATCCCGTTAAAACTATCTCCACTGAATTTCGTTTTAAACAACTTTCCTATTGAAATAAAATTCTTCTAGAGCGCTAAAAAATCCATAAGTTGGCCAATCCAAAAGCGAACCGAAAACCAATAAAATTGGCCTAAGATTTATTGGTCGCGCCATATTTCAAAATTTTATTTTGGACAAACTTTAAACTCAATTGAGTAAAATCTTATTATTTCACAATATCCTAAACTATTAAAATCCAAAAAATTGTCAGCTTGATAACTGAAACGTCGGATTCGCAACTCAAGTTTTACAAAAATTCAAATTTTGAGCTATAAAAACTATTCTGATTAGCCAAATGAGGGCAAACACTTATTAAACATCGTAGGTCGAAGTTGGATTGACTTGACGAGATTTCTATTCCCTACGGCAAGAAATCCCTTTTTTTATTCCTCTTCGTCCTTTCCCCTCTCTCTTTTTATCCATGCATCTGTCTCTCCCCCCCTCCTGCATTTATAAATTCAGTCCACTTTCCCTTTTTTTTAATCAGACAACACTTTTATTTCTTTTCTTTATCCTTCTTTTTTTTTTCTTTTTGTAACCGAATTCTCTTGGCCAACTTGCGCGCACATCAACTATCCATTAGGGGAGACTAGCATAGCAACCCACCGCCATGACCCCTCACTTAAATCACATGCGCTTTTCTAAGAATTGAACCAAGACCTCAACGAAGTCTGAATTTGCCCTAACCAGCTGGGTTACGCATGAATGGATAAATATCTCATTAACGAGATAGTTCATCGGATTACTTAACTGACAAAAAAACATTTTTCCGTTTAGTAAGAATTTTTCTACAGAAATTAGATGAAGAAATTCACATACTAATTGTCTCTTGTTTGCTATAACTTATAATATGAAACTACAAGATAATGAACGTCTATCAACACTAAACTTCACATACAATCTTGATATTTCACATTTTTCAACGAGTACAGGTTTCCACAAGCTTCATTAAGTGGCCATAACACACCGCATGACCCGCGCTTCTTACGATCGGATAAGCTTCGCGATCTATGAGATATAAAGCAAAGCCACACCAGCAATATCTTAATGAACTGAACTGCTTGACGGCGACTAATTACAAATGTAGAGATCTATATTATTTCTCTACTGTAAGCTTTATGAAGAGTAGATCCCATCATCGGCTGCATCTTCGCCTTTTTTGCTGGAACTCTCTCCTTATTTCCCACAGAAATCTACTCTGCGGCCTCGGACGTTCTTGCTTGAGCCCGTGCAATGTTTTTCTGGCCGTCTTCTCCAGCTTTCTGGACTGATGCTTTGCTCTCTTTCGCATCCTGCCTCGCTGCTGCATTGGGCGACTCATTATGCTGAGGAGGGCTTTTGCCTTTTTTGATGGGGGGCTTTTGAGACTCTTGTTTGCATCTACTGATCTCTCCCGAAAAGACAAAGCACATACTTATTGTCATTATCATTAAATCTCGTTGCAACAATCCACCCGAAATAATTTATAAGTATTCGGTAATTGGTATGGAGCACAGCTATGGATACTGAGTAATTCCTAATATGATTCAACATGTTAGACCATGCATTATCTCCCAGATAACTGACATCATATACTTTCTCCCCAATATCTTAACCAAAATGCTAAATGGTCGTTAAAATAAGGTCAGTCATGCTAAACAAGTCACCGCAAACCCCAAGGATATATGGTACTCACTTGAGCTTATGTTTTGGAGCTTGAAAGTAATTAAAGCAAACGGCATACATGGTTAAAGGTGAAGGATTCCCTTTACCGAAGGAAAAATAAGTCCAGAACTTGAGGAAATTTTCATTCTAATGCTTGATGACGCACAAAATGCTGTATACAACTCTCGTCAATACCAAAGAACGGAGCAAAAATAAGTTCGGGGATTACGAACGATAATTACATGACAAATACTCTCTGTCTGCATGGTTGCTGCACCTTGAGCTTTTGAGTTGAAATTAAATGGACCGCGCTGGTCTTTGGCACGAAGCTACTCATCACCAGAGACATCGGCATGAATCAACTTATTAGCTGGAGCTCTCGATATGATCTCTCTATCTTTCTCACTGTCTCACTGGTTGAGGGTGAAGCAAAATGTGGGTGTGCTTCAAGAGAGGCCTGATCAATGCACTCATTATATCGACTTAGATAAATCAAGTGATCGTGCAGTTCATGGAGAGCGACATACACTTAAAAGGTGGAGAACACCCATGTTAGTGCTCTCTTTTGCCCTTTCCACACTTCGGATTCTAATTGGCTTTGTGTTTGATTCATTAGAAATTCGAGAGCTTTCTCATTCGGTCTTTGTCGCTTCTCTTCATTAGACTAGAATTCGGCAATAATTGAGTCCTCTGTGGCGGCCTTGACTACATATTTGTCTGGTCATCATTCCCATAAAATGGTTTCCTTCTACTTCATTTCTATCTTTTGTTTCCCCCAATGAGGCCACATCGATTACAGATCAAAAGCGCTTACGATAAGATGTCGCATCCTTCATAAAAAAAAATTATTTATAAAATTTGGTGGATTAAATGACCTCCTTTCTTTTAAAGTATATCTGAAAAATAATCACAATGAAAAAAATTAAATGATGCGCAGTACGTGAAGATATCACGTGGTAAAAGCAATTATCAAAGATATTTATATGACTTGGTGGATTAAATGACTTCCTTTCTTTTAAAGTCTATCTGAAAAATAACAACACATACGAAAATTGCGCGCAGTATCTTAAGATATCACGTGGTAAAAGTATCGTTTATAAATATTTGGGGAAATGCCACCAAAAATCCTAAATCTACTTTCTATGACCTTTGAATTTATGTTCACGTAACACATTTATCCCAAAAAAAATTTATATTACCAAAAACCTTGAACTTTTACTCATGTGATGCATTTAACCCATTTTTTTCACACCAAAAATCCTGAAGATATATGCTTGTGACACATCTATTGTAGAATTTTTTTTCTTCTTTTCTTTTTTTTTCACCCACTTTGGCAGGCAAGTTGTGGCTAGTGCTAGCAAGAGTTACCGGAGCTCACCGACCACTAGGCGAGTTCGGGCGAGGGCCGCAATCATTGGCTGGTTGTTGATGAGAGCTTCTTGGCCCTCGGCCAGTGGCTAGCGAGCTCTGATGACCCTCGCAAGTCAAAGAGATGTCACAAGAATATAAATTCAGGGTTAATGTTGTCACAAAAAAAAGTTTGAAGTACATATGTCACACAAGTGCAAATTCAGATTTCTTTTTACACAAAAAAAAGAGTAATTATGTCACAGATGATATAGTTAGGTTTTTTTGTGATATTCTCCCTAAATATTATATCAGGCCTAGTTAGAGATCATGGCTAAAGGATATCATCTAGAATCAATGGCTTAACCCGTGATTACAAGGTTAAGATGTAATCACGGGCCTGATGAATATTGCCTTCTCTGTATTTTCTTTTTGTTTTTTGGTTGGCGTAGGCTTATCCACTTTCAAAGTCATCCTCTGAGCACTGCTTTAGTCCAATGAGGAGAAGAAAGTTGACCTTAGTGACTTCATGACAGCCGAGGGAAGCAGTATGCATCCAGTTTTATAAACCAGATATCATTTAGTCAATATATGCTCGACTGTCACTACGAGCCGCGGAATATTCCACTTTTGTATGGGAACATAATATGAACAGACCAGTTTAACTAATTCGCCTTTGTTTTCTTCGAGTACTATTTGATCTTTTAGTTCACATTATAGACGAGAGCATGTGATGAAACAATAGTTAGAATGTTTTGGGATCGCGCAATAGAAAACCAATACCTTCATCGAAGGAGATTGTTCAGAGAGAGCCTAAGTCCGAGCTTATCAACATATCTAATTAAACTAACCTTCAATAAAAAAAAAGCCTCAGCAAAAGAGTTATGAGTCAATCAATATATATTAGTTGTTCGACACCATACCATTTATCCAATGTGACATTTTTCTTACACTACTCACATGTGTATCTCAACAATCTCTCTTGTGGGTGAGTTCAAGTTAGGTTTGCTCTCATTTAATCTGGGCATCTTCTATCTTAGCTTGATTCTTGTTGACGCGCAACTTCATCCCTGATCTATTTCTGCTAACAAAATTATGAAGCTTGTCATTCAGTCCGTATTGCTACATCACAGTGCCTACCGCCTAGAAACCAGGTTGGTCACAAAATTCCTCCCTTGAGATATTCACTTAACATCAGAATGGATTGAAGATAGAGCATCAATCTTAACCATCAGCTCTGATACCATTGATATAAGAACACGACCAAAACTCATTCTCCATTGCCACTGCTGAAACTCATTCTCCGACTTATAGCTGCAATAGACTCCCAAGAGTACTCATTCTCCGGCTTATAAGGTTTTCTTTCTTTCTTTTTCATTTTTCTGGCAATGAAAGTTCATTCTCCATTGCCACCGCCAAAGCTCTGCTTCCTCGAGAAGCTCCAAAATCGGACACACCGCACGCAGAAAGTTTGGAATTGCGAAGTTTCTGGGATGGATTCTGTTCTATGGTTTTTCCCTCTTTAGTCACCCGACATTGCTTTTAGCGCTCAGAATGTTGGATGCAGAGTCCAGGATGGAGTATCGGACCAAGCTTTTAAGGATTCCGGGCTGCCCGACGGATCCAAACCCAAGCGATCCGGCCCATTACTTGGACTAGTAGTCTCTTCGGCCTATTGCATTTTTATCACCCTTGAATAAATGGAATCTTGGCCCAACTATAAGTGAGTTGGACTGGAAAAAGATCTCCCATCTTGGGCCTCTAACCGGTGCGCTGGCCTGTCCAAACTCGATCAACTTTCATCAAACAGTAATTTCTCTGATGACAGGTTTGCGCAAAGGGTTTTTAGCGACACCGATCTCGACCTAGCTAGCCAATGAGCTCAATTGTCGGGCGTATTTCGCTGTCCATCGATCAATTTTTATTCTCGCATCACATTTTTTTTTGTATCTATAACGATATACAGAAGAAGTTACATTTTCATAAGAAGTTTTGATATAATGTCTATAATTTAGGTAGCTTGATCAATTCACAAGAGAACACTTTTTTCTTTTAATCTTGATAACTACTTCACATTCCGGTATCAAAATTCCCACATAATTTGGAAATATATGAAATAAAAATTCAAGAAGAAAATCAATGTACTAATTATCTCTTGCTTGCGGAATAACTTAGTATATGAAACATGAGGATACTGAGTGATTATCAATAGTAGGTTTCATTTGAAATCTTGATATTTCACAAACTTTTTATGTTATGTATCTCCACAAGCTTCATTGCAAGGCCATAACACACCATATAACGTTCGCTTCTCATGCATTAGGCTAAGCTTAAAAATCAATTAGGCATAAAATAAAAGTCACACCAAGTGATATGGAAAGAAACTTAGGGCACGTTTGGTAATGTTTGTGTTCCAGGAAATATTTTTTGAACAATAACACCTTTTTGTCTTTTTAATCCATGGAACAAATTTTGAGTAAAATAGAACGTTTGGTAAAAATGTTCTTAAAATAGAAAAAGAATATAAATACGTTTGGTATGATTAATAAATTATTTATTTTTTCTCGTTTTTTCTTCTTGTTCATGGGGATCGCTGCCGACTAGCCCCCTACCGCTGGACCAACTCTTGTAGCCGCCACCAGTTGGCCCTCGCCGAATCGCCATCGGGGCTACAAAGGCAAGAGAGAAAAAAAAACGTGTTTTTTAATAAATTGTTCGAGAACAAAAAAGCAAGTTTCTTTTGTTTCTTGTTATTGGTCCAAATGTATTCCTACGAAAAAAAAGAATAAAAGTGTAAACAAACGCGTTTATGTTCTTTTTTAATTCCTTTGTTCTTTTCTAGTTTCATGGAACAAAAGAACATAAACAAATCTGTTTATAAACGTTACCAAACATAGCCTTAATTACTACTTGACGTCTTTGTTCATACGGTACAAGTAGAGAGAATTCGATTATTTATTTACTGAGCTTAATTAAGATTCCATTCTATCTTCCGCTATATCTTCATGTTCCTATAGAAATTTTTTCTTCATTTTTTTTTCACAAATGACGGACTAAACAAAGATCTACTCAGTCACATGTTGTACTAGTTTAATATTCTCGTCAGTGTCATGTTTGGCATTTACGACTAATAAACTGAAATTTAAAGATTTGTCACAAAAATGTGTTAAGTAGTAAAATTTTTAAAGAGCGTGATTTATCAAAGTGATTCAATAAAGTTTTAAACTTAGGTTATTATCCTTCAATGGAGAGAGATAGGACAAGTACCCATGAGAACCTTTCCCATTTTTCAATTTAGTCTAACGGAGGAGAGGGGATAGGTTCGCATATCGCAGGGCAGGTGCAAAGAGAACGGCAAGAAAGGAGAGGAAAAGACAAGGAGGAAAAAGAAGAAAGAGACGTGGAGAGGGAAAGGAAAGGGGAGGTCAGCGGAAAAGGAAAGGGGAAAGTCTGGTGGAAAAGGGGTGGAAGGGACGTAGAGCAGGGGGGGAGGGGGCGAGAAGACAAAAGGAAAAAAAGGAGAGGAAAGAGGGGAGAACAGACTGAAAATTTTTTAGGTCAAAGGCGCGGAGAAAAGGGTTGGCTTAGCCCCTCTGCGAAGGTTTCCGGATTGAAGATCTCTCTGGCCACAGCACCTCGCGCGCAACCCCTCCGCTCAGTTCTCTCCAATTCCCGGTAAGACGCTATAATTGTTCTGTTCACCCCCCGAGGATCATGGTTGGGCCGTCCGTGGGCGGACAGGGACTTGGCTCAAGATCTCTTGAGCGCGTCCATCAACCACCATCCCGAACCGCGTAGGGAGACCTCTGTATCCTCACAATTTTTTCACCCGATAACTCCATGCTCTGTTCCGGGTTCCTCGGGCGGGTTCAAGTGATTATCAGTCCTTTTTGTGGCTTGTTATGTGTTGAGCGCATGTTCTGCCCGCTCACTGTGCACCACAGGTGGAGATCCCACCTAGTCCGACCTAAAAACCGCCGTTTTCTGCTTGGCGTGCGCATCGCCGATCGAGTCTTGACAAGCGGTGTCGCGCGAAACAGGGGATTTTCTTTAGTCAACGAAGCCGAGTTGACTCTGGTCTCCGCTGGGTTGCATCGGGCCGCGTTAAATCAGAAAGGGAGGTCCATCCAAGTCGGTGGCCGAGGCATAGCGGGCCTTGAAGTGGGCTAACCGAAAAGGGGAAAAAGAGTTAGGCCAGTAGAAATAGAAATAGAGAAGTTAGGAGACCAGGCCTAGGCTAGGCCCATTCTGGGCTGCGGTCGGCAGGCTCGGGACCAGAACTTGACCAAGCCTAGCCGTCGGAGCCCAAGTGCCAGCCCCGGACTCGGCCCTCCGAAGCTGACCCTGCTCTCGGGTCAGACCCGCAACGGCCCGGTTTGGAGTCCGGCCCATTTCTAAGTAAATATTTTATTAATAAGAATAAATAAATTTTATAATTAACAAATTCCGAAGATGTAAAAAAAATAATAATCTTTTAGAGAACCCAGCCGAGGACCCGGGTCCCTTCCCTTTTTAAATATTAAAACATGCTTAGGATATGCTTTTAATTAATTAACACCAATTTTTTGAAAAAATCGTAGAAGTTGTCTTTGATGAACAATTAGGTGTTTTTGATTCCCAACGCTTTCTAGCCTGATTTCGTGTCTTATGTAGCTTCGCATGTGGATGCTTAGACGCATAATTAGGCTTAGTGCACGACTTGATGTTTATTGGAATGGCTTGAGGTAATCAAATTGCATGAGCAAATTGTGTGTCAACCCCAAGATTGCCCGATTGATTTGATATGAGCATTGGTGATGTTTGCTTTGATTGAATGCGTTGGATGAGTGTTTGATGTCAAAATTGACACCCTAGATTATGTCGTGATGGTGATTGAGGAGATGACATACATAGAATTAGGGTTATGCTAACTTAGGTATTTTCAAATCAATTCGAATATTCTTAGTCTAATAACATCCATATAGACTTGGCATGGCATCACTTCTTTTGATGAATGATTGGTGTAGTCTAGTTTAGGCTTCACTTCAATCAATTAATTAAATTTAGGCTCACATTTATTTTCCAAAAGTAAGTTTTCGAAAGATAATGTCTGGAGACTTATAACGAGATCATGTATCTCATCATTAGGTTAGTTGTATTCAATTATTTGAGTGTTTATTATCGCGTCGTACCTTGATTTCTTGAGTGTTTATTTTTTGCATCATTCTTTCATAAATTGTGTTAATTTCTTTTCTAAATTAATTTAGTCTTGATTTAGATTTGCATGAAAACAATTGAACAAAAATAATTGTATGGACACTTAGTAACTTTGAATGACCTTTTAGAGCCTTAAAGGATGAGTAAGAGTGTACGGTTATTTTAGATTAAACAACCAGTTAGTTAGATATTGAAGGAACGTTAATGGAAATATCAGCGTAAACAAGTCTCTGAAACTTAAAATCTCTAGTTCCTTAGGGATTGAAATAACACTCTCACGTTTCGATCGATTTTCAGTCGACTCATAAGCTATTGGCAATTCTTATAAATATTTAGGTTGTTAAAAAAATTTAAAAATCAAAATGCCGTAGGGACTAGGGAGAGTCCAGGCTCGTGATTAATGAATTGAGTTGGATTACAATTAGACGATATGTTCAAGCTGTCTTCTAGGGATGCCCACTCAGATCTTATCACAGACAATACCTCTAAACCTACCTAGCACCGTCCCCCTCTTTGGGAGATTCAAGGAGGTCACGACATGTCCAATTCAAAAGTCTACTTCTAAGACGTTGAGTTATGGATCAACCATCTTAAAAGGAGTAGTTCAAGATATTCTTCGTCATGATTTTGTTGATAAACTGGTTGAGATATTCCTGACATGTTATCGACTCCATGAGTTGAAGATTTTTTGAGATTGAGCACGTAATGGTTCTAGTGCTTCCTCAGGGATCAAAATAGAAGGTAGATTTGGAGACAGATCTACTGATTTCCTAGAAAAGATGGAGTGAGAAGGAATAAATTTAATATCTAATGACTTTCTCGGAGGATTAAAATTCAGTCTTGAAATTTGAATTGATATTTTAAATTCTGTATGTTGAATAAAATTGGTAGGTTTGGTATGTTGAACAATTTGTTGGGGAACTTGGTTTTCTAGCTCCCATTGTTCAAGAATGGTAACTTGATTCCATTGAATTGTCCAAGGAATGAAGTGTTCACTCTTGAAATATTAAAATAATAATAAATAAATTCCAACAACTAATTTGAATGAAAGTTGGTAAAATTGGGTTGGTTGATAGCTTAACAGAGACAAATTGATAAGTTATTGTAGTTAAAGTTAGTAATTTTCGAGTTGGTCAATTTGAGATGAAGTTTAAAAAAAAGATGGGAAATAATAGGAAGAATTTGTAATTAGAAAAAAAATGATAAGTAATTCAAATAAGAATTAGTAACCCAAAATTAGTTGGCAATTTAATTGAAGAAAATTAGGTTTCTAATTAAGATTGGTAATTTCTAAAAAGAGTCGGTACATTGAGGCGTTGCCAAAAAAAGTTCAATAAAACTTTGTAAACGATAAGAAAAGTTGGAAGATTAAAAAGAAAATGAATAAACATCACTTAGCAGAGCAAATTAGAGCCAGTAATCCAGAATTAGATGGTAATTTAATGAAAAAAAGTTAGGAAAAGAATATGACAAGTTTCATAACTTTGATGCGGTATTCACTTCAATGACAATTTTTTTGAGTGTCACTTTTTGGAATGTCGATACGTCTAGTCAGAAAATCTGACATGACATTAATTTAATATACAACATCTTTTCCATATGTTTACCTTAATTAATGAACTGGGGCAAAATTAGATAATGTACTCCATACCCTAACTCTAGAGAATGGGGGCGAAGGCCAAGAAAGCAATGAAGAAGTCCATGAAGACCACATCCCCCGCGGTTGGCGCTCTCAAATAATGAGAAGGACGATGTCGATTTTTTCAGCGTCGTCAACTTTGAAAATCAATTTTTTTGTGCGTGCGCGCGCTTGTGTCGTGACTAAAAGCACAAAAATGGATCCTTTTGCAATCAAGCCATTGGAAGGTGGTCCTGGGCATACGCTTCCGAAGAAGAAACTTCTTCGAGACTTCTTGGAATATCAAGAGCTGTTCCAGAACGAAGAATACTGAGATGAGATTAATTGCAGCCAGAAAGATGGAAGAAGCAGCTAGGGCTGCAAAGGCGGTCGCTCTTGCTGAGAAAAATTCCCCCTTCCACAATTAGGAATTCAATTTCAGGTCAATCTGGGTGGACAACAGGGTCAAAACGACTGTCATTTTGGGAAGATGATTTATATTGGATTGAAATTTCCTTTAAGAATGTCACATCCGAATCAAAATTTAGTATGAAAAACCAAATGAGGAGTCGGAAGAGACATTCCAATAATATATATATATATATATATATATATATATATATATATATATATATAAGAAGAAAGGTTACATCACTAGGGCGAGTACTGTACAAAAATTGTGACACTACTGTCATTTTCTCAAGGAAATATAGGAGTAGTGCCAATTTAGGTTCTTGATCTTTCTAAGAAGCTAGTAAATTTGGGGTATTACTATGTAAGGCAAATAGAGATTGGCAAGTTAACCAAAAATACAATTAAACGTTGGGAAGTCACTCAAAATGAGAGTTAAAAATCCAAAATTAGTTGATAAAATTTGATAAGTCCATCCAATTTATGTTGGTAATTTGATATAAGATTAAAATATTTGAAGCGTTACAAGTTATGAAATTAAAAATCGGTAATTTATATAAAAGTTTCATAATTTCATAAAAGTATTGGTGAGTTAGTAAAAATTACTCAAAAAGGTTGTGGGTAACTTCTTTACCCATAATTATTTGACATCGAAAGACAAATAATTAAATTGTACAATTGCAGAAAAGATCCTCCATTTGTAGGCATGGAACATATAAATCTGCCATAAATATAGCAATTTCTTGATTTACAATATGTTATCCATAAGTACAACTCTTGGTGGATGATGGGGATCGCATACAAGTTAAATTCGCACTAGTTGAATATTTTTTATAGATATTTCATTCGACACACTCTCATCTTTCCTTTATGAACAACATTATCGGCGGATGAAGTCAACTAGTATGTAACATTATCATTAACCGGTATGTCAACACCCCCCCCCCCCCCCCCTTGCGCGGGGTGGCAGGGCTTCCTCTCTCTCTCTCCCTCTCTCTCTCTCTCTCTCTCTCTCTCTCTCTCTACGCACCAAAAACTCGACTATTTATCTAATGTCTCAAGAACTCGTACAGGTCTCTTCAGGAAGTAAAGTTCCATCTCGACACATCCAACAAACCTTGATTTCACCTGGAATTTCTCTGTTTCTTTTGGGCTTCTATTCAATCCACAATGGAATTAGACGATAGTGGCGACCCTCAGCCTGATCAGAAGCTGGCCATTGATATCATAGACCGCTTTGTCTACCACATCAAGCCATTGCTCCGTTCCGATGCGAAGGGTCCGCGGACCATTGGCCGAGTCCCCCACAACTGGCGTGCAGTTCACGATAGCGCATTCGATTACGAAATGATGTGCATCGGTCCCATCGATCGTCACTCCAGCTTTTATGAACCGGGGGCCATGGAAGGGCACAAGATGCGGTTTGTAAATCGCCGTCTGGGATGGAAGTTGGAATCCTGGAGAAGCGATGGGGATATGTCGAGGACGACCGAGGGGGAGAGAGCGTTCAATGACCGTGAACGTGAAGAAGATGACGACGGTGGTCAGACAGCGAGAGCCGTGCGTTTGGATGAACTTGTGGAGGCCATGCTGAAATTGGCGCAGAAAATGTGGGCCTGTTATTCGGGGTGTTTAATTAAGGAGAATGACCTGAACTTCGACAGCCCCTTAGTAATGGTCATCGATTGCTTTGTGGTCGAACTACTGCGCCTTTACTATCATCGTCTCCACACCAAGGTAAAGCGGCATTCATATATTTCACAATGGCCTTGTCTATCGACGTCAATTTTTACGAGTGAATTAATTGCGATCTATCCACGGCTCCTGATCCACCCTTCAAAACGGACCGATCCAAAAGAATATTCTAGTAGAAGCTCAAAATGCGTGCTTGATTAGGCGTCGATCACCTTCTGTTAGTCTTAAGCTTAAATGACTGATCGTTTTCGCTCGCAGTCCATTGGGGTGGCTATTGAGGACGATCCGTTTTTCACCAACCCCCGGAATCTAACAATCCTTCGACGCGACCTTCTGTTGCTTGAGAACCAACTGCCTTTCTTCGTTCTCGAGAAACTGTACGAGCTGATCAACAAGATGAACAACATCGACCATCAACAAGCTGTGCCGCTGGAAGAGCTCGCGGTCACCTTCTTCGACCCACTGTTACCCCAGTCCGATGCTGTCTCCAAGTTGGACGACGAAAAACCCAAGGCTCTTCATCTGCTGGAGGTTTTCCACTCCACCTTCCTCCAATCGGTGAGTGAGAAAGTCCAGAAGAAGGGAAAGAGTCGAGTCAATTCGAGGTTGAATCCCAATGGCAGTATAGCAGGCCTCGTCTCACACTTCGCGTCGGATCTCCAAGAGGCCGGCGTGAAATTCAAGAAGCGGAAGCACCATGACTTGCTGGACATCGAATTCGATCACCGCACTCTATGGGTCCCTCCGTTGTCTATCAATGACCACACCATCTCTCTCCTTTTGAATTTCGTTGCGTTCGAATTGAGCGTCGACCACCCCCAGCCCGTCTTCACGAATTACTTAATGTTCTGGAACAGTTTGATCAATAGCACCGGGGACATCCGGCTTCTCCACAAGCACGGGATCATCAATCACGTGAAAAGCGACGAGGAAGTTTTTAAACTGTTGATGAAGTGCAGAGAGGTCATTTACGATCGCGATCTGGGCTACTTGTACGATGAAATCAAGAAGGTGAATGAGTACTGCGATCGGTACTCCGACAGCAAATACCTCGTCTGGTGGAGAAGCCTCATCCGCGAACGCTTCAGCAGTCCGTGGACATGCCTCTCTCTCTTTGCTGCCATCATCCTCTTGCTGCTTACCCTCCTCCAGACGTTTTACGCTGTGTATTCTTACTATCGGCCGCATTAACCTTCGTGCCTCTCATTCTGTATCACAACACGTGTCATCGGCTATGGCTTTTTAGCATTTAATGTCCCGTTGCATAGAGGCTTTACTTGATGGAAATCGTACTGTCGCTACATTTGAAAATTTCAGATTGCTGCTATTGTTGGGATGTTGAATTCAATTTGGAACATACTGAATCTATTGACCAGGACATGTAATGCCCAAGCAACGTATTATGCTAGGAGCGGGTATTAAACGCTATTAAGTTACATAATTTGGTTCAATGGGCATGGAAGATATGCATTTGGGATTCTCTAAGCAGTGGTTAGCACACTGAAAGCATATTGCACGCGTTTAGCAGAAGCTGCGGAAGAATTGCTACAGGCTCAGCACTTCTTGTTTTTAGGGAAAGGCGGACCGGACTTTGACATCGGTAACGTTTTTGCTCTGTTCATAGTAAAAACCGATAAACATGTTTTCAAGCTTCACGGTTAATGATAACTACATAGATTTTAAGGCTATGTTTGTCACGCCCTGACCTTTAGGCACGTAGTAAATCCTTGATATTTTTTTCAATAATCCCTTTGGAAAATCAAGGTTCTACAACAGAAGCGAGGTAATTAAACATTAGATAAATTCTCTTTATCAAGGAAAACTAATTTACAAAATTAATTTCAAGTTAAACTTAAACGCCACACTCTTCCATGCTTTGATCCATATATGACATCCTCTCGTCTCCAGGCGATTGATGCTGACTTGTGAACTTTATCTTCCTTCGCCGTCTCTTATTTCCAGAGACTCCTCCCTTGGCTATGCGAATATTCCTGAAATAGTTGGGGTGGTGGGGTGAGATACTGGGGTATCTCAGTGAGCGAACCCCCTAATCCAGACTAGGTACGAGAATCGCCCTAGGGTCCTTGTTCGGAAAAACCTAGGGCATAGCTAATCCTTAGCTATTCGGCTGATAATGTTCATAATTTATTAGTTAATTTCTCCCTTCTGTACCTACTCAAGGTTTATGGTTTTGCTAGCCTATGTCCTTGGCTAACCCCAAACTTACTTATTACGACGGTTCGTACACGGATCTATAACTAATAATCCGAAAGAAGGAAATATCAATAAATAATCCATTGGCAGTTAAATACATTGCATAAATAAATTAATAATTAAATCAATCACCCAAATTTCGCTATAAGACCGTTCGAGACCGGTCTGAGACCTAGCCAACCTCCCAACTCAACCATTATTGGATCATAGGTAAAGTACTGGCCATTAAATCGATTACATAAATAAATAAATAAATTACGTAAAGGAACTGATAATTAATAACGTGTCTTGTTACATTCAATAAGACCATTCCACAATTGGTCTGAGACCTATTCGATCTTCTACCTCAGCCATTCCAATTCCCCCCAGTCTCTTATTGAACTTGAGTGTCCCTTTTGGTACCTTAAGCCTCGCGACTTCGTATCTATTCACTTTAGGTCTAATTGCCTTCCATCTTATTCATTTCCAAACTCGGTATCCGATTATCACTGTCCATCCTACTAACTCTATTCACCAAGATTGCACAATTAGCCTAATAATTCTACTAAGGCAGTAAACATACCCCCATTAGGGTTTAGAAGGTCCACTCACCTGGGATTGCAGTGTCTGGGACTCAAGAAGGGTGCGTTGGGGTGAGCTGAAGCCTACTAGAGGTGACCGTACCGATAAACGGGTCCAATTCCACGTGACCAGGCTCCCACGAGTCGATTGACGCCAATGGCGGTGGCTGGAAGTTGCCGGAACGGCGACGGTGGCCGGACAAGGGTCTCGGCCCAAAAAGGGCAAAAACCTGCGCCTGAACTGGTTTTTCGGGGGTTGTCACCAGCACTCCAGGCCGAGTCGAGGGTGGGGGCTGCCTGAGAGTGGAAGCTGGTTTCAAGAGCTTTCCAAAGACACCGAGCTCGAGTGAAATGGAGGTCGGAGCTGAGAGAAAATCGAGCTCGAAATGGAGAGCTCGCGCCGGGAGGAAAGCAGAGAGAGAGAGAGATCAGTGGGGGACATGGGCTCGCCGGGCAAGTGGTGGCCGCCCCCGTCGCCGAGTGTCCTCCAGCTCGGCCCCCAGGGACAGCTGCCCTCCTTCCCCCGCAGCTGGCAGCTTGTTCCTCGTGGATTAAGCTCGCCGGCCACGCGTCCATCAACCGTTCGACGGAACGCCTCTGAGAGAGAGATCCGTGAGCGGTGGCCCGGTTCACCCGGTCGGACCGGCTCTCCTCGCGGTCGGACCGTCTCTCCTCGCGGTCTGACTGGCTTCCTCGCGGTCGGACCGATTTTCCCACATTCGAACCGGGTTTCCTCACTGTCGAACCGTATTTCTCATGGCTAGACCGAATTTCTTGCATTTGGACCGGTTCTTCTCGCGGTTGGACCGTCTTTCTCACGGTCGGACCAGTCCAAGCGAGGATCGACCGGTTCCCCTCACAAATTGACCGGTTCTTGACTGGTCAACCGTTGACCGAAAGTTGACTTTCCCCAAATTTTTCCAAAATTATCCCTAGGCCCATACTTCATCTCTTTTGAGGTCAAAACGCAATTAATAAAGTCTCGAGGGCCTATAATGTGAATTTCAAAGATCCGAAAATCATCCTAATTTAATTCTTACGGTTTAGTCCAGAGAATTCTCGGGGTCAACGGACCACTAACTATGCCCGTAATCTCGTCCAATTCGATTTTAGAAGCAGTCTGGACACCGGGTGTTACAATGTTTCCTCATAATGCGGTCATCTCATTTAATAAGAGTTAGGTGTGTCACAGGGGCCACCCATCCGTATCATCTTCTAGAGAACCAATTTCTCTCATTTGGAAGCTACGCAGTCTTTACAAATGCAAGAGCTTGTCATTGATGAATGTTGTCTAAGTTTCACTTGATAGCATTTCATGCTGCAACTTCAACATTCTTAGGAGTCTATTGCAGCTACAAGTGTCCAAGGATAAGCAATATAAAACGCTTGCTCTTCGATTTCAATTCTAAGAGAAAAGGAAGGGATTTTGTCCCCTCCCTTCTCTTTCCCCCGCTTTTCTAGGGGCCTCGCCCTTACCCGGTTCATGTGCTAATAAAGGACTACACCTATGGTTGATCAGGTCGGTTCTATAGCTTCCAAAATAGCACTGAAGCGAACCAGAAAAAGAAGGCGTAGCTCCAAGGAACAGAGCATAGAGAAGATTCCACTCCAGAGCTTTCATGGATTCTCCTTAAGCAACCTGTGACCTCTATTTGGTGCAAAAGGCACTTGCTTAACAAATAAATAAAAGAATAATCCACATGATATAAAATAGAGAACGGAAGAAACTCTTCTTGGCTGGCTCGAGAGAAAAATCTTGACCAATAATTGCAGGCAAAAATTGCATGACAAGGACTGACTTCTAAAAATGAAAAAGATTCGCATGGGAAACGCAAAGGAGTGAGGTCCTGTTTCACCTTCCAGCGACCGTCGTACCAGTTATGTTGGAGTGAAGGACTTGGGGGGAATTTTACCCAAAAATACTAAATTATCAAAAATCGAAAACAATAATAAAAATAATGAAAAGTAAAGAATGAGAAAATAAAAATTCTGAAATGGTCTGACATGAGAAGGAATGGAAGAGACCTCGGGTAGAAGAAAGTAAAAAATATACATAATAGTAATAAATAAAAATAAATGAAATTTCTGAAAAGGCCTGACATGACAGGTTGGCGGAAACGAGGGAAAAAGGAAGAAAGAGAAGGGAAAAAAGGAGGGAGAAGGAAAGTAAGGTGGAAAAAGGATGGAAGGGACGTGGGGGGCCGGCGCGACGAAGACAAAAGGAAAAGAAGAGAGGAAAGAGGGGAGAGCAGACTGAAAATTATCTACGGCAAAGGCGCGGAGGAAAGGGTTGGCTTTCCGGATTGAAGATCTCTGGCGACAGCACCTCGCGCGCAACCCCTCCGCTCGGTTCTCACCATTTCCCGGTAAGCCGCTAGGATTGTTCTGTTCAACCTCAGAGGTGAACCCGGAACAGAGCTGTTCCATGCTGTGTCTGTTTCATTAAATTTTTTCACCCGATAACTCCATGCTCTGTTCCGGGTTCCTCGGGCAGAGATGATTGTTCCCCGGTTCCAGTGATTATCAGTCCTTTTTGTGGCTTGTTATGTGTTGTGTGCACGTTCTGCTCGCTCACCGTGCACCGCAGGTGGAGATCCCACCTCGTCCGACCCAAAAACCGCTGTTTTCTGCTTCGCGCCCCCCGCCGTGGCGCGCGCATCGCCGATCGAGTCTTGACAAGCGGCGTCGCGCGAAACAGGGGATTTTCTCTAGTCGACGACGCCGAGTTGACTCCGGTCTCCGCTGGGTCGCATCGGGCCGCGTTAAATCAGAAAGTGGAGGCCCATTTAAGTCGGTGGCCGAGGCATCGCGGGCCTTGAAGTGGGCTAACCCAGAAGGGAAAAAGAGTTGGGCCAGTAGAAATAGAAAGAGAGGAGTTAGGAGACCAGGCCTAGGCTAGGCCCAGTCGGGGCTGCGCTCGGCAGGCTCGGGACCAGAACTTGACCAAGCCTAGCCGTCGGAGCCCACGTGCCAGCCCCGGACCCGGCCCTGGCCCTCCGAAGCTGACCCGGCTATCGGGTCAGACCTGCAACGACCCAGTTTGGAGTCCGGCCCCTTTTTTTAGGAAATCCAGCATTGCTTTAAAAATTGAATTCTAGCATTAGAATATGCTTTGAACTAATTAACACCAAATTTTTGAAAAAATCGGAGAAGTTGTCTTTAATGGACATTAAGTGTTTTTAGTTCCCAATGCTTTCTAGCCTGATTGCGTGTCTTATGTAGCTTCGCATGTGGATGCTTAGATGCATAATTAGGCTCAGTGCATGACTTGATGTCTAGAATTGCATGAGCAAATTTTGTGTCAACCGCAAGATTGCCTAATTGATTTGATATGAGCGTTGGTGATGTTTTGCTTTGATTGAATGCATTGGAGGAGTGTTTGATGTCAAAATTGACACCCTTGGATTATGTCGTGTTGGTGATTGAGGAGATGACATACATAGAATTAGTGGTGTTAAATCGATGTCCATTGTTGTCTTAATTTTATAAAGGTTTAGCATAAGTTCATTAGGGTTATGCTAACTTAGCTATTTTCGAATCAATTTGAATATTCTTAGTCTAATGAAATCCATTTAGACTTGGCATGGCATCACTTCTTTTGGTGAATGATTGGTGTAGTCTAGTTTAGGTTTCACTTGAATCAATTAATTAGATTCAGGCTCACATTTATTTTCCAAAAGCAACTTTTCGAAAGATAATGTTTGGAAACTTATAATGAGATCATGTATCTCATCATTAGGTTAGTTGTATTCAATTATCTGGCATTTATTATTGCGTCGTACTTTAATTCCTCGAGTGTTATTTTTTGCATTGTTCTTTCATAAATTGCGTTAATTTCTTTTCTAAATTAATTTAGTCTTTGTTTAGATTTGCATGGAAATAATTGTACATAAATAATTGTACGGACACTTAATAACTTTGAATGACCTTTTGGAGCCTTAAAGGATGAGTAAGTGTGTATGATTGTTTTAGATTGAATAACCAGTTAGTTATGTACCGAAAGAATGTTAATGTAAATATCAATGTAAACAAGTCCCCAAAACTTAAAATTTATGGTTCCTTAGTGATTGAAACGACACTTTCACATTTCGATCGGTTTCTAGTTGACCCATAGGCTATTTAAAAGAAATGTGCACCATAAGTCTTAAAACTTATAGCAAAAGTGCAAATGAGTCCTAAAACTTGTAAAAAGTGCAAACGAGTTCTAAAACTTGTTAAATTTGTTCAAATGAGTCTTTCCGTTTACTCCGTTAGTTAAGTCAACGGAAAATGTTGACGTGGTGCTGACATGGCATTTTTTAAATATTATCATTTAGGAAACGGATGCGCCAAATATCAGAAAAAATAAAAATAAAAATAAAAATAAAATACATTTTAATGAATAAAAATGTTTGAATTTAAAAAAAAATGAGATTATGTTTAAATTTTAAATTTAAAAAGGTTTACAATTTCAAAATCTTAAATTAAATTACTTTTTTAAATATAGTAAAATTAATCGAATTCAGAATATAATTATTTTTACAGTTAACTAAATTTTAATTTAAAAAATAAAAACATTTAAGATTTTAAAATTTAAATTTTTAATGCTAAATTTTTAAATTTAAAATTATAAAAATATTAATTTTTTAAAAAAGTGTAAATTATAATTTTTTTATAAAATTAAATTAAATGTTACTAATAATTATTTCAAAAATGTTTAAAGTTAAAAAATTAATTACAACTTAAAGCATATATTAAAAAAATTATATTGGGTATTTTTAAAAATGTAAATTTCAAAAATTTTAAATTTTAAATTTAAAAAATAAAGTATTAATCAAATTAAATTTTAAAACTTAAAATTTAAAATGTATTTAATTTATAGTTTATATTTTAAATTGAAAAAATTAAATTAAAATTTTAAATGAATAACTCTTCTTCCAAAAGAGCTTTTTTTCTTTTCACGGCCTAGCCTGGTCAATACCTAGTCGGGCCATTTTTTGTTCCATTCCAAATCATAGATAAAATGATTTGTTTGAAAACAAATATACTTATTATTGAAACAAGAATCAGAAGAAGGGATATTTCCATTCTTATGATATGGAATTTCATTCTATAGAATCAAAGTGTCAATTTTATTATATTGCTATTCTTTCTTCCTTAAATTAAAAAATTAATTTTAAATTAAAAATTTTAAATTTTAAATTAGACTTATATTCATTTAAATTTATTTTTAGAAAAATTAATTAAATTAAAAGTTGAGCTATTTCTTTTTAAAAAATTTTCAGAAAATTTTAGTTAAAATTTGGAAAAAAAAATCATTTAAAATAATATTGGATCGGGTAAAATTTTTAAAAATGTAAATTTCAAAATTTAAAATTTAAAATTTAAAATATAAACTATTAATCAAATTGAATTTTAAGTTTTAAAAATGTAAAATGTAGAATGTATTTAATTTGTATTTTATATTTTAAATTAAAAAATTAACTTTAAATTTTAAATTTAAAAAATTAACTTAAAAGTAAAAATTAATTAATTTTAAATTAGAAATTTTAATTTTTTAAATTAGACTTATATTATTTTAAATTTAAATTTGACTTTTGTAGAAAAAATTAATTAAATTAAAAGTTTGAGTGATTTCTTTTTACAAAATTTTTAGAAAATTTTAGTTAAAAATTTAAAAAAAATTCACTGAAAATAATATTTAAATTTTATAAATAATTAGTTTAAGTAATGGGGCAAAAACGACATTGTATTCTCTTTTATTTAGGGCACAAGACTTTCCAAAACGGTGTCATTTTGAGCACATGGAGTTTGCAATGGATGTTGATTGCCACGTATGTGAGAGAAAATAATAAAATAAGCCACGTCAACATTTTCCGTGAGTCTGATTGGGCGACGTTAACGGAATGACTGATTTGAACGAACTTGACAAGTTTTAGGATTCGTTTTCACTTTTTACAAGTTTTATGACTTACTTGCACTTTCGTTATAAGTTTTAGAACTTCTTGTGCACATGTCCCTTATAGATATTTCATTCGACACACTCTCAACTTTTCTTTATGAACAACATTATTGGTGGATGAAGTCAGCTAGTATGTAACATTATCGTTAGATTTTTTTTTCCTCTTTTTGGTAACGTGATGCGGGTGTGTGACCCCTCTCTCTCTCTCTCTCTCTCTCTACGCACCAAAAACTCGACTATTTATCTAATGTCTCAAAAACTCGTACAGGAAGTAAAGTTCAGAGAGGTCATCCACAAACCTCGATTTCACCTGAAATTTCCCTGTTTCTTTTGGGCTTCTATTCAATCCACAATGGATCAGCGCGATAATGACAACCCTCAGCCTGACTGGGTGGTCATCCGTATCGGGGAACGCCTTTTCTCCCGCCTCGAGAGATCGCTCGATTCCGATGAGAAGCGTTCGTGGACCATTGACCGAGTCCCCCGCAACTGGCGTGAAGTTCACAATAACGCATTCGATCCCGAAATGATATCCATCGGTCCCGTCAAGAATGACGACATCCATCGTCGAGTGGGGGTCATGGAAGAGCACAAGACGCGGTTTCTCAATCGCTTTATGGGACGGAAGTTGAAATGTCGTACAAGAATCGGCGGGGATATGTCGAGGACGACCGAGGGGGAGAGACCATCCAATGACCGTAAACGCGAAGAAGATGATGATGGTGGTCAGATGGCGAAAGCCGTGTGTTTGGATGACCTTGTGAACGCCATGCGGATATTGGTGCCGGAAACGAGGGCCTGTTATCCGGAGAGTTTGCATAAAATGAGGACCCTTTATGACATGACTGAGGACTCAGTGGACATCTATCTTGGGCAGATCATGGTCGTCGACGGTTACTTTGTGGTCGAACTATTGCGCCTTTACTACCACCATCTCCACACAGAGGTAAAGCGGCATTCAAATATTTCACAATGTCCTTCATTTATCAGCGTCAACTTTTTCGAGTGAATTAATTGCGGTCTATGCAACTCCTTATCTACCCTTCAAATGGACCGATTCAAAAGAATATTCCCGTAGAAGCTCAAAATGCGTGCTTAATTAGGCGTCCATCACCTTCTGTTAGTCTTAAGCTTAAATGACTGATCGTTTTTGCTCGCAGTCCACTGGGGGGGTGGCAATTGAGGACGATCCGATTTTCGCCAACCCCCGGATTCTAACAACCCTTCGACGCGACCTTCTGTTACTTGAGAACCAACTGCCTTTCTTCGTTCTCGAGAAAATGTACGAGCTGATCAACAAGATGAACGGCATCGACCATCAACAAGCTGTGCCGCTGGAAGAGCTCGCGGTCACCTTCTTCGACCCACTGTTACCCCAGTTCGATGCTGTCTCCAAGTTGCACGGCGAAAAACCCGAGGCTCTTCATCTGCTCGAGGTTTTCCACTCCACCTTCGTCCGATCGGTAAGCGAGAAAGTCCAGAAGAAGGAAAAGAGTCGAGTCAATTCGAGGTTGAAAACCAATGGCAGTATCGCAGGCCTCGTCTCACACTTCGCATCGGAGCTCCAAGAGGCCGGCGTGAAATTCAAGAAGCGGAAGCGCCATGACTTGCTGGACATCGAATTCGACCACCGGACTCTATGGGTTCCTCTATTGTCTATCAATGACCACACCATCTCTCTCCTTTTGAATTTCGTTGCGTTCGAATTGAGCGTCGACCACCCCCAGCCCGTCTTCACGAATTACTTAATGTTCTGGAACAGTTTGATCAATAGCACTGGGGACATCCGGCTTCTCCACAAGCACAGGATCATCAATCACGTGAAAAGTGAGGAGGACGTGGCGAAACTGTTGATGAAGTGCAGAGAGGTCATTTACGATCGCGATCTGGGCTACTTGTACGATGAAATCAAGAAGGTGAATGAGTACTGCGATCGGTACTCCGACAGCAAATACCTCGTCTGGTGGAGAAGCCTCATCCGCGATCGCTTCAGCAGTCCGTGGACATGCCTCTCTCTCTTTGCTGCTATCATCCTCTTGCTGCTTACCCTCCTCCAGACGTTTTACGCTGTGTATTCTTACTATCGGCCACATTAAACTTCGTGCCTCTCATTCTGTATCACAACACGTGTCATCGGCCATGGCTTTTTAGCATTTAATGTCCCGTTGCATAGTGGCTTTACTTGATGGAAATCGTACTGTCGCTACATTTGAAAATTTCAGATTGCTGCTATTGTTGGGATGTTGAATTCAATTTGGAACTTACTGAATCTATTGACCAGGACATGTAATGCCCGAGCAACGTATTATGCTAGGAGCGGGTATTAAACGCTATTGTGGTACATAATTCGGTTCAATGGGCATGGAAGATATGCATTTGGGATTCTCTAAGCAATGGTTAGCACACTGAAAGCATATTGCACGCGTTTAGCAGAAGCTGTGGAAGAATTGCTACAGGCTCAGCACTCCTTGTTTTTAGGGAAAGGCAGACCGGACTTTGACATTGGTAATGTTTTTGCTCTATTCATAGTAAAAACCGATAGACATGTTTTTTTAGCTTCACGGTTAATGATAACTACATAGATTTTAAGGCTATGCTTCCTCATGATGCGGTCATCTCATTTAATAAGAGTCAGGTGTGTCGTAGGGGCCACCCATCCGTATCATCTTCTAAAGAGCCAATTTCTGTCATTTGGAAGCTACGCAGTCTTTACAAATGCAAGAGCTTGTCATTGATGAATGCTGTCTAAGTTTCACTTGATAGCATTTCATGTTGCAGCTTCAGCATTCTTAGGAGTCTATTGCAGCTATAAGTGTCCAAGGATAAGCAATATAAAACCCTTGCTCTTCAATTTCATTTCTAAGAGAAATGGAGGGATATTATCCCCTTCCTTCTCATTCTCCCACTTTTCTAGGGGCCTCGCCCTCACCCGGTTCATGTGCTAATAAAGGACTACACCTATGGTTGATCAGGTCAGTTCAATAGCTTCCAAAAAAGCACTGAAGAGAACCAGAAAAAGAAGGCACGGCTCCAAGGAACAGCACATAGAGAAGATTCCGCTCCAGAGCTTTCACGGATTCTCCTTAAATAACCTGTGACCTCTATTTGGTTGTAAAAGGCACTCGCTTAACAAAATAAATAAAAGAATAATCCGCATGATATAAAACAGAGAACGGATGAAACACTTCTTAGCTGGCTCGAGAGAAAAATCTTGACCAATAATTACAGGCAAAAATTGCATGACAAGGACTAACTTCTAAAAATGAAAAAGATTTGCAGGGGAAATACAAAGGAGTGAGATCCTGTTTCACCTTCCTGCGCTGCGCTGTTAGTGGGCTCAGACCAATTGTCCAGTGCAGATTTCTGAACGTCGCTCTCTGCAAGGGCTTTTTGTTTCTTGGACACCTCGATCGCCTGTCTATGGCCGGCACTGTTGCTCTCCTCATACTTATCCCTGTAAACACAGCGCTTGAACTCTCCTATTGTATCAACAGCTCCTGGCCTGCAGGCAAAAGCTTGAAAAGGCAGCCCAAGGTGATACCAAGAATCAAGTTCTTAGTACATCCCTCTGGAGCAACGATCAAACAGGCATGACATTAGGAACCTTTTTCCTTACCCATCTAGGCCTTCCTCATCAGGCATTGTTTCATCTTTAATTTCCAGCAAGTCGTTTCTTCTTCTAGCCAGTGTAAGATACTACATAACTAGTATACTAAATTAGGCAAATTCCAGCGATCTACCAATTCTTCCTTGAAAAAATAAACTTACGAGGGCAAGATCCCTAGAAGTATCAAAAGAATCATAATCAAAGAACATCTAAAGAATCTACTCACTTAAACCACTTAAAATATTGAAACAGCCGACGGAGACGATTGATGTCATCCATCCGAAAGAAGAAGAAGACAATAAAAGGAAAATCAAACCGGCAGCGAAGAAAATTACGGCAGGGCATTTGGTGGTTAACATTTTAGGGGAAGCATAGACCGAGTACACCGCAAGTTCTTTGCTTGGCGCTCTTTCCTTCAACCAAATCAACACATAAGCTCACTCATTCTCCAATTGTAAAAGGGCAAGAAGGAGAACCCGAAGAGCTTTGTTCGCGGGATCATCTTCATCGTCCCTGAAAACACGATCGGGGTCCAGCTCCATTGCCTCGCCAAAACTCCGATTCCCTGAGACAGTGCAAGCTCCTCAAATCCGACGGATCCAAAACCAACCGACCCGCCCATCATTTGGACCGGGGTGTCTTCGACTGATTTCAGTGAAGTGAGTAAAGACCGGAAAAAGATCTCCCTTCAAGGGCACTGATCAGTGCACCGGCCTGTCCAAATCTGATCAATTTACGTAAATAATAATTTTTCCAATCAGTAACAATTTTGCGCAAAAGAATTTTAGACGTCCCATTTTTTGCATTTCTTTCCTATATGAAGATATATGGGAAAAAGTGTTACATAATACATTTTGTTTATGAAGGGTTTGTTAAAATCTTTGTTACACTAGATCAGTTAACTAAGTAAACGCATTTCCCTTAAATATTGTCAGTAATTATGTCACGGATGATATAGTATAGGGTTTTTTTGTGATATTCTCCTTAAATATTATATCAGCCCTAGTTAGACATTATGGCTAAAGGATGTCATCTAGAATTAATGGCTTAACCCATGATTACAAGGTTAAGATATAATCAACGGGTCTGATAAATATTGCACTCTCTGTATTTTCTTTTTGTTTTTTTGTTGGCGTAGGCTTATCCACTTTCAAGGTCATCCTTTGAACACTGCTTTAGTCCAATAAAGAGAAGAAAGTTGACCTTATTGACTCCATGACAGCCGAGCGAAGCAGTATGCATCCAGTTTATTATAAACCAGCTAGATATCATTTAGTCAATATATGCTCGACTGTCACTATGAGCCGCGGAATATTCCACTTTTGTATGGGAACATAATATGAACAGACCGGCTTAACTACTTCGCCTTTGTTTCGTAATTCGAGTACTATTCGATCTTTTAGTTCACATTATAGACGAGAGCATGTGATGAAACAATAGTTAAAATGAGTTAGGATCGCGCAATAGAAACCCAATACCTTCATCTAAGGAGATTGTCTAGAGAGATTCTAAGTCCGAGCTTATCAACATATATAATTAGACTAACCGTCAGTAAAAAAAAGCTTAAGTAAAAAAAGCTGAGTCAATTAGTATATATTAGCTGTTCGACACAATACCACATATCCAAATATGACATTTTTTTTAACACTACTCATATATGTATCTGAACAATCTTTCTTGTGTGTGAGTTCAACGTTAGATTTGCTCTCATTTGATCAAGGTATCTTATATCTTAGCTTGATTCTCTGTCAACACCCAACTTCATCCCTGAAACTCATTCTCCATTGCCACCGCTGAAACTCATTCTCCGACTTATAGCTGCAATAGACTCCCAAGAGTACTCATTCTCCGGCTTATAAGGTTTTTTTCTTTTTTCTTTTTCTGGCAATGAAAGTTCATTCTCCATTGCCACCGCCAAAGCTCTGCTTCCCCGAGAAGCTTCAAATTCGGACACACCGCATACAGAAAGTTTGGAATTGCGAAGTGTCTGGGGTGGATTCTGTTTTATGGCCTTCTCCTCTTCGGTCGCCCGACGGCCGACGTTGCTTTCAGCGCTCAGAATGTTGGATGCAGAGTCCAGGATGGAGTATTGGCCAAGCTTTTAAGGACCCGTTCGGCTGCCCAACGAAACCAAACCCAAGCGGCGTGGCCCATTACTTGGACCAGTAGTCTCTTCGGCCTATTGCATTTTTTTTTATCAACCTTGAATAAATGGAATCTTGGCCCAACTATAAGTAAGTTGGACTGGAAAAAGATCCCCCATCGTGGGCCTCTAACCAATGTGCTGGCCCGTCCAAAGTCGATCAACTTTCATCAAACAATAATTTCTCTGATGACAAGTTTGCGCAAAGGGGTTTTGAGCGACACTGATCTCGACCTAGCTAGCCAATGAGCTCAATTGTCAGGCGTATTTTCGCTGTCCATCGATCATTTTCATTCTCGCGTCACATTTTTTGCGTATCTATAGCGACATACAGAAAACGAATTACATTTTCATAAGAAGTTTTGATATGATGTCTATAATTTAGGTAGCTTGATCAATTCGCAAGAGGACGCTTTTTCCTTTTAATCGGATAACTACTTCACATTCCGGTATCAAAATTCCCACGTAATTCGGAAATATATGAAATAAAAATTCAAGAAGAAAATCAACGCACTAAATATCTCTTGCTTGCGAAATAACTTAGTATATGAAACATGAGGACACTAGGTGATTGTCAATATTAGGTTTCGGGTGAAATCTTGATATTTCACAAATTTTTTACGTTATTGTATCTCCACAAGCTTCATCGCATGGCCATAACACACCATATAATGTTCATTTCTCATGCATTAGGCTAATCTTAGCAATCAATTAGATATAAAATAAAAGTCACACCGAGTGATATCTAAAGAAACTTAATTACTACTTGACGTCTTTGTTCATACGGTACAAGTAGAGAGAATTTGGTTATTAATCTATCGAGCTTAATTAAGATTCACATCTATCTCCCGTCATATCTTCACATTCTTGTAGAAATTTTTTCTTCTTTTTTTTTTCACGGATGGCAGACCGAACAAAGATCTACTCAGTCACCTCTTGTACCAATTTAATATTCTTTTTGGTGTCATGTTTGGCATTTACGACTAATAAACTAGAAACTTAAATATTTGTCACGAAAATATGTTAAGTAGTAAAAATTTTATAGAGTATAATTAAATTCAAAAACTTATCAAAGTGATTCAATAAAGTTCTAAAACTTAGGTTATTATTGAACTCTCCTTTAATGGAGAGAGATAGGACAAGTGCCCATGAGAACCTTTCCCATTTTTCAATCTAGTCTAACGGAGGGGGTGGGGACAAAGACCATTGAGAAGCCCTCGCATTTCCGAAGAGTTAGCACGGGCCTTGGAAGCCAAAGCGTAAGCGCATTATTCGAGAAAGGCGGAGACAAACACCAAGAAGAACATTAAACTCAGTCAATTCAGTACATGTTTGCTAGGTCCATCGCTCGAGAAAAAAGGAGAAGAGATAACTACATTAGCAATGTTAAATTTTATAGCAAAATTGTAATTGAATTAAAATTTTAAAAAGTATAATCGAATTCTAAAAATTATTAAAAATTATGTAATCAAATCATTTCGTTAACACCATCAGTTTGTCTAAGTGAAAATGTTGATATACCATTTTTTAAATCCTTTTCTCTATTAAGCATGAATTTATTATTGTTGTTGTCTTTTTCATAATTCATTTAAATTAAACTAAAAAACTAACGAAAAGTTAAAATTGCATTTCAAAAAGATGAAGAAGAATGGGACCTAACCAATGGGGTGGTGCCACTGCCGCTCATCGCCAGAAGGGTAAGCAAGGCCACACCTGGCGAGTCAGTCACTCTCGTCCAAAGCTAGTGACCTCCGTCAGACCCTCTAGCAAAGACCCCCTGCCATTGTTTTTTTCTTTTTTTCCCTTCTTTGTTTTATCTATAATATAAACTATAGCCTTCTTATATTAAATATAATAGAAACAATATTGAAGAATAAAATAATACTAAATTCTACGTATAAGAGACAAAATAATTCTAAAATGCTATGTCAGTATTTTTCATTCGTTAAATTAACAATGTTACCAAAAGCACTTAATTGCATCATTTCAATAAATTTTATGAATTTAATTTAATTTCTTTCTAAAATACTTTTTATTGTGCTTTCGCAATGAATTTTGTGATTGTTAATAACTACCACTCCTTTTAGCTTTTTTTTTTCAAAGGACGGTAAACCCAACAACAATTTACTTAATCGCCTAGGGTTTTCTTGCTTGTGCCAGTTTAATATTCCCGTTTGGGGTCGGCTGCAGCTTTCGCGACCGCTGGGCTTGCTCTCTTTTCACACTATTGGCTTCTAGTTGGGAAGGTGCTGACTCCAGGAAGATGAGAGAGATTCTCTTGGGTCTTCGTCCTCTCTCTCTCTCTCTCTCTCTCTCTCTCACTCTCTCTCTCTCTCTCTCTCTCCCCATTAAGCCGGAGTTTATTACTGTTTAGTAGTAATCAAGTCCTCCACGGCATCCTTAATTGCTTCATAATTGTCTGGCCCCCATCACCAGAACATGGTTTCCATCTCCTCTGCTTTCTCCCTTTTTATAAACATAGTGTCAAGAATATGTCGCATCCTTAATGAAAAATATTTATATATGCCTCGTTCGTACTTAATATGGCCACGTTCCTTGCGAAGTTCATTTGAAAATTATCTCCATACAAAAAAATCAAATAATGTGTCATATATTAAAATGTCATATAGGGAAAGCATCACGCTTAAAATTACGTGCTCAACTTAGTTAGACATCATGACTGATTCGACAAGAGGCCGGCGACTACCTTCTTGTCAGCGACTATCTAAATTAAATATATTTTTGATAATCAACAGCTTACCGTACCTCGTGATTACTGGGTCCTTGTATAATCAATTATCGTGAGAAATTTTTGTTATGGTTGAGTTGCTGTTCAAACCATATCATTACCTACTCTGCACGTGTTGAATACATGGAAAAATGAATAAACTATTTAGTGCATTATACCTGTAACTAATGCAAATTTGTCTTTTTGCCACGTTGCCGTAATAACGCCAAAAAACATATGTTAATTTGACTTTATAATGCTAAAAAACACATATATAGCAATTTTGAGGACAGCTTTGCATATCCATATTTTAAGTGAAGCGCATCATTCAAGAAAGGCTGAGACAAACACCAAGAAGAACACTAGACTTAGTCTATTCAGTATATGTTTGCCTGGTCCACCACTCAAGAAAAAGAAGAAGAAATAACTACATAAAAATGTTAAATTTATAGTAAGAGTGTAATTGAATTCTCAGACTTTCAAAAAAAATACAATCAAGTTCTAAAACTTATTAAAATTATGCAATCAAATCATTTTGCTAACGCCACTGATTTGCCTAGGAAAATGTTGATATGCCATCTTTTAAATCATTTTCTCTATTAAGCATGACTTATTATTATTATTGTATCCTTCACAATTTATTTAAATTAAACTAATAAATAATGAAAAGTTAAAATTATATTTTAAAAAGATGAAGAAGAATGGGACCTTGCCAATGGGGTGGTGCCACCGCCCCTCATCGCTTGACGGATTGGCAAAGGTCATTCTCCTTGGGCAAGGATGGTCGCCTCACCAGCTCAAGGCAAGGCTCTCCTAAGCTTGCCTCGCCTCAATCTAGGTGCCCAACCCAAATCTAGATGGCCCTAACCCTCATCTAGGGTTGCCCACCCTTGCAAGGCTCAGGTGAGGGCAGAGGTCGCCTAATATTTGACGACCTACACCAACCACCGATCCAAATCTAGATGAGTCTTGCCAGTCATAACCTGAAGTTGCGGCAAGCCCCACGAGCAAGCCCACCCGCCATGTGCCCCTTTCTAGTAATTTGAGACCACGCGAACTAATGGTCTTGGATCACCTAAGACTTAATCGTTTAGTGGCAATTAAGTCCGTCCTCTGGCATCCTCAACTGTTTCAAAATTGTCTGGTGGCCACCCCCTTCATTAATGTCATTTTCCATTTTTTTTTTCATAAACAACTATTATATCCATACATACCCATGGGTAACCTAATTGATTAGAGCGAATTTGGACTTTGTTGAGGTCTTTGATTTGATTCTCAAGGGAAGCGCGTGTGATTTAAGTGGGAGAGCCATTACGGTAGGTTGTTGTGCTAGTATTGGCTCGGACACCTCGGTTACAAAAAATAAAAAAACAACTATTATATTGAATTTGATAATAACTTAGCGTGCACATGTTCCGTTTACCCCACGCGATTGGAGGGAGCTTCTCGAGATAAGTCTGTTTTCCCTCGCCGGCCATAATTATTTTACTCGATGTCCGATTCTCCTTGACTGGCTCCTGAAATCACATCATTACCTACTCTGCACATCTCGCATCTGTAGAAAAAATGCGTAAACTATGTAATTTATCGTCCCTCCAACGAAGGCGAATTTGTCCTACTCCCGTGTTGACGTGATGACGCTAGAAAACGTTTATAAATATTCACATATATATATAAATACCACATCAATTTCGATGACAGTGACACGAAATCATATTTTTATATCACATGACTTGGGTAGCTTTTTTTTTATAATAGCTCAATTTTCTCCATAATAAATTGCCACAATAATTGAAGGTCGTGAATTTTGATATCGTGGTTGGCCCGTTTGTTCAATCTCAAGTTCGGCATGGATTACGGGTAAACTAATTGTATGTATTCAATCTCAAGGTCTGTTTTCCCGATAACCACATGTTAGACATATTGGCGGGAGGGCATCTTTTGGCGGAAGGATCCTTGGCATCCTCATGGGTTGTTGTTGGATGTTTGCCCTCAGAGAGAGTGACTTGCGATTTTAACAATTGCAGAAAAGATGCTCCACTTTTAGGCATGGAACGTATAGATCTGCCATGAAACACAGCGATTTCTTGATTTTGCAACATGTGAGTACAACTTCTTGGGGATGATGGAAACGGAATATAAGTTATATTCGCACGAGTTGGATTATTATTTTTTTAATAGATATTTTATTTGACACAATCTCATCTTTCCTTTATAAACAACATTATTGGTGGATGGAGTCGGCTAGTATGGATATTGAATTCGCTAGACTTTTTGTCTTTTCCTTGTGTTTTCTTTTTTTCGGTAACGTGATGCGGGTGTGTGAATCCTCTCTCTCTCTCTCTCTCTCTCTCTCCAAAAACTCGACTATTTATATAATGTCTCAAAAACTCGTACAGGAAGTAAAGTTCAGAGAGGTCATCCACAAACCTTGATTTCACCTGGAATTTCCCTGTTTCTTTTGGGCTTCTATTCGCTCCACAATCGATCAAGGCGATAATGACAACCCTCAGCCTGATCAGGAGCGGGTCATCAAAATCAGGGACGAATTTGTCTCCCAGTTCAAGCCATTGCTCGGTTCCGATGCGAAGGGTCCGCGGACCATTGGCCGAGTCCCCCACAACTGGCGTGCAGTTCACGATAGCGCATTCGATTACGAAATGATGTGCATCGGTCCCGTGGATCGTGGCCCCAGCTTTCGTCGACCGGGGGCCATGGAAGAGCACAAGATGCGGTTTGTAAATCGCCGTCTGGGATGGAAGTTGGAATCCTGGAGAAGCGATGGGGATATGTCGAGGACGACCGAGGGGGAGAGAGAGTTCAATGACCGTGAACGTGAAGAAGATGACGACGGTGGTCAGATAGCGAAAACCGTGCGTTTGGATGACCTTGTGGAGGCCATGCTGAAATTGGCGCAGAAAACGCGAGACTGTTATTGGTCGAGTTTAGTTAAGGAAAATGACCTGAGCCAATACTACGACGGCCCCTCAGTAATGGTCATCGATGGTTGCTTTGTGGTCGAACTACTGCGCCTTTACTATCATCGTCTCCACACCAAGGTAAAGCGGCATTCAAATATTTCACAATGGCCTTGTCTATGGACGTCAATTTTTACGAGTAAATTAATTGCGGTCTATCCACGGCTCATGATCCACCCTTCAAAACGGACCTATCCAAAAGAATATTCTAGTAGAAGCTCAAAATGCGTGCTTGATCAGGCGTCGATCACCTTCTGTTAGTCTTAAGCTTAAGTGACTGATCGTTTTTGCTCGCAGTCCACTGGTGTGGCTATTGAGGACGATCCGTTTTTCACCAACCCCCGGAATCTAACAATCCTTCGACGCGACCTTCTGTTGCTTGAGAACCAACTGCCTTTCTTCGTTCTCGAGAAACTGTACGAGCTGATCAACAAGATGAACAACATTGATCATCAACAAGCTGTGCCCCTGGAAGTGCTCGCTGTCACCTTCTTCGACCCACTGTTACCCCAATCCAAAGCTGTCTCCAAGTTGCACGGCGAAAAACCCGAGGCTCTTCATCTGCTCGAGGTTTTCCACTCCACCTTCGTCCAATCGGTAAGCGAGAAAGTCCAGAAGAAGGAAAAGAGTCGAGTCAATTCGAGGTTGAAACCCAATGGCAGCATCGCAGGCCTCGTCTCACACTTCGCATCGGAGCTCCAAGAGGCAGGCGTGAAATTCAAGAAGAGGAAGCGCCATGACTTGCTGGACATCGAATTCCACCACCGGACTCTATGGGTCCCTCCATTGTCTATCAAGGACCACACCATCTCTCTCCTTTTGAATTTCGTTGCGTTCGAATTGAGCGTCGACCACCCCCAGCCTGTCTTCACGAATTACTTAATGTTCTGGAACAGTTTGATCAATAGCACCGGGGACGTCCGGATTCTCCACAAGCACGGGATCATCAATCACCTGAAAAGCGACGAGGACGTGGCGAAACTGTTCATGAAGTGCAGAGAGGTCATTTTCGATCGGGATCTGGGCTACTTGGCCGATGACATCAAGGAGGTGAATGATTACTGCGAGCGGTACTCGGAGAGCAAGGGCCTCGTCTGGTGGAGAAGCCTCATCCGCGAACGCTTCAGCAGTCCGTGGACATGCCTCTCTCTCTTTGCTGCTATCATCCTCTTGCTGCTCACCCTCCTCCAGACGTTTTACACCGTGTACCCTTACTATCGGCCGCGTTAAACTTCGTGCCTGTCATTCTGTATCACAACACGTGTCATCGGCTTTGGCTTTTTAGCATTTGATGTCCCGTTTCATAGAGGCTTTACTTGATGGAAATCGTACTGTTGCTACATTTGAAAATTCAGATTGCTGCTATTGTTGGGATGTTGAATTCAATTTGGAACTTACTGAATCTATTGACCAGGACATGTATTATGTTAGGAGCCGGTATTAAACGCTATTGTGGTACATAATTTGGTTCGATGGGCATGGAAGATATGCGTTTGGGATTCTCTAAACAATGGTTAGCACACCGAAAGCATATTGTATGCATTTAGCAGAAGCTGCGGAAGAATTGCTGCAAGCTTAGCACTCCTTGTTTTTAGGGTAAGGTGGACCGGACTTTGACATTGGCAACGTTTCTGCTCTGTCCATAGTAGAAACCGATAAACAGGTTTTTGAGCTTCACAATTAATGATAACTGCATAGATTTTAAGGCTATGCTTCCTCGTGATGCGGTCATCTCATTTAATAAGAGCCAGGTGTGTCGCAGAGGCCACCCATCTGCATCATCTTCTAAAGAACAAAGTTCTCTCATTTGGAAGCTACGCAGTCTTTACAAATGCAAGAAGGAGCTTGTCATTGATGAATGCCGCCTAAGTTTCACTTTATAGCATTTGATGCTGCAGCTGGACTTCAACATTCTTAGGAGTCTATTGCAGCTATAAGTGTCCAAAGATAAGCAATATAAAACCCTTGCTCTTCAATTTCAATTCTAAGAAAAAAGAAAGGGATTTTATCCCCCTCCCTTTTCTTTTCCCTGCTTTTCTAGGGGCCTCGTCCTCACCCGGTTCATGTGCTAATAAAGGAATACACCTATGGTTATCAGGCCGGTTCAAGAGTTTCCAAAATAGCACTGAAGCGAACCAGAAAAAGAAGGCACAGCTCGAAGGAACAGCGCATAGAGAAGATTCCACTCCAGAGCTTTCATGGATTCTCCTCAAGCAACCTGTGACCTCTATTTGGTTGCAAAAGGCACTCACTTAACAAATAATTAAAAGAATAATCCGCATGTTGTACAACAGAGAACGGAGGAAACTCTTTTTAGCTGGCTCGTGAGAAAAATCTTGACCAATAACTGCAGGCTAAAATTGCACGACAAGGACTGACTTCTAAATATGAAAAAGATTCGCAGGGGAAACACACAGGAGTGAGATCCTGTTTCACCTTCCTGCGCTGTCAGTGGACAACCAATTATACAGTGCAGATTTCTGAACGGCGATCTCTGCAAAGGCTTCTTGTTTCTTGGACACCTCGCTTGCCAGTTTATGGCTGGCATTATCGCTCTCCTCATACTTATCCCTGTAAACACAGCGCTTGACCTTTCCTATTGCATGAACAGCTCCTGGCCTGCGGGCAAAAGCTTGAAAAGGCAGTCCAAGGTGATAGCAGGAATCAAGTTCTCAGTACATCCCTCAGTCACAAGGATGCAAACCGGCACGACATGAGAAACCTTTTTCCTTACCCATCTAGGCCTTCCTCATCAGGCACTCTTTCATCGTTAATTTCCGGCAAGTCATTTCTTCTTCTAGCCACGGCGTGAGATATTACTGAACATATACTGATTAGGCAAATTCCAGCAACCCATCAATTCTTCACTGAGAAAATAAACTTACAAGGGCAAAGATCCGTGGAAGTATCAAAAGAATCATAATCAAAGAACGTCTAAAGAATCTAGACACTTAAACCACTTGAAATATTGAAACGGCCGACAGAGATAATCAACGAAATCTTCTCCATCCAAAAGAAGAAGAAGACGACGAAGGACAATCAAACCGGCAGCGAAGAAACTCACGGAAGGGCATTTGGTGGACAACAATTTAGGGGGAGCGTCGACCGAGTACACCGCAAGCTCCTTGCTTGGCGCTCTTTCCTTCAACCAAATCAACACATAAGTTCACTCATTCTCCAAGTAAAAGGGCCAGAAGGAGAACCCGAAGAGCTTTGTTCGCGGGATCGTCTTCATCGTCCCTAATAACACAATCGGGGTCCAACTCCATTGCCTCGCCAAAACTCAGATTTCCCGAGACAGTGCCTTTTTAAACTTTCACAACCTCTTTCATAAGACGTTGCTCAAACTAATGCTTAGGGTATAGTAAAGGCCCAATCTAGACGATCGTGCATTTTTTTTTTTTGGTCGAAAAGACTTTTATGTAATGAAAATGCTATTTTGTTACTCATAACATGTATAAACCTTTTCGTTTTCAAAATATGCATTTTACAAACTTAAAAATGAAATAGCACCACTCACTTGAGAATGCGTACGACCGAACTGTAAATATTATTCAAATTATTGAACTCGTAATTCTATCAAATAAGCAAGAAACAATGCTAAAGTCAAGTAAAACACTTCTTCAATAATAAATTGACTAAACCACACTTACTTCTTAACAAAATGACTTTTACTAGCAAAATTTTTATCCGAAAATAATATTCAAATTATCCACAACGCGAAATTTAAGCGTGAAACTTGATTTTATTATAACTCTTTCCATTGAATGCTGTTTCAAATGACTTTCCAGTTAAAATAAAAATCTTTTAGAGAGCCAAAAAAATCCATAAGTTGGCCAACCCAAAAGCGAGCCTAAAACCGACAAAATAGGGCATGAGATATACTATTTGCGAGCCGTTTGTCACACTTGTCCTATTTCGAAATTTTGTTGTGGGCACCTTAAACTCAAAATTAAGTTTCGTAAAATCTTATGATTTCACAGCATGCAAAACTATATATAAAAAAAAAAGACCTAGAAATTCTTAGCTTAATAACTCAAACATCATACTTGCGACTCTAGTTTCACAAAAATCCGGATTTTGAGCCATAATCTTAAAAGCTATTCCGATTAGATAAACAGGAGCAAACACTTAACATCGCAAATCGAAGTTAAATTGACTTGACGAGATCTCCATGACAAAAAAAAATCTTTCCTCCTCCTCCTTTCCCCTCTCTCTTTCTTCCGTGCCTCTCTCGCTCCCTCCATTCCTCCCTCCCTTTTGTTTTTATAAATTCAGTCCACTTTTCCTTCTTTTTTTAACCGGTCAACTCTTTTCTTTGCTTTTCTTTTATCATTCGAACAAGTCAAAACCCAAATATTATAGAACATAAGGCGAATAGCTACTTCACGAGATAGTTCATCGGATCAATTAATCGAGGGAAAAAACATTTTTCCGTCTGGTAGGAACTTTTTCTAAAAATTAGATAAAGAAATTTGCTACTAATCGTCTTGTTAATTTGGTATAACTTATAATATGAAACTATAAGATAATGGATGTCTATCAGCAGTAAACTCCACATAAAATCTTGATATTTCACATACTTCAACAAGCATAGATTTCCACAAGCTTCATTGCATGGCCCTAACACACCGCATGACCTGCGCTTCTCTCGCATCAGACTAAGCTTAGCGATCTATGAGATATAAAGTGAAGCCACGCCAGCAATATCGAGAGGAACTGAACTACTTGACGGCGATTAATTCATGTATTACAAATGCAGAGTTCTCTATTATTTCTCTACTCTAAGCTTCATGAAGAGTTGATCCCATCCTCGGTTGCATCTTCGCATTTTCTGCGGGAACTCTCTCTTTATTTCCCACAGAAATCTACTCAACGAGCTCAGATGTTCTTGCTTGTGCCCGTGCAATGTTTTTCTGGCCGTCTTCTCCAGCTTTCTGGACTGATGCTTTGCTCTCTTTCGCGTCCTGCTTCGCTGCTGCACTGGGCGCGTCATTATGCTGAGGAGGGCTTTTGCCTGTTTTGATGGGAGGCTTCTGAGGCTCTTGTTTGCATCTACTGATCTCTCCCGAAAAGACAAAGCACATACTTATTGTCATTATCATCGAATCTCGTTACAATAATCCATCCGAAATAATCTATCAATACTTGGTAATTGGTATGGAGTACAGATATAGATATTAAGTAATTCCTAAATATGATTCTACATCTTAGACCATGCATTTAATCCCAGATAACTAACACCATATACTTTCTCCCCAGAGTCTAAACCAAAATGCTTAATATTTGTTAAAAAGGTCAGTCATGCTAAACAAGTCACCGCGAACCCCAAGGATAGATAGTACTCACTTAAGCTTATGTTTTGGAGCTTGAAAGTAATTAAGCAAAAGGATACATGGTTAAAGGTGAAGGATTCCCGCAACCAAAGAGGAAAAAAAAGGGCCTGAACTTGAGGAACTTTTCATTCTAATGCTTGATGACACAAAATGCTCTATACAACTCTCGTCAATACCAAAGAACGGAGCAAAGATAAGTTGGGGGATATGAAGTATAATTACTCGACAAATACTCTCTGTCTGCATGGCTGCTGCACCTTGAGCTTTTGAGTTGAAATTACATGGACCGTGCATGTCTTTGGCGCAAAGCTACTCACCACCAGAGACATGGGCATGAATCAACTGAAGAGCTGAAGCTCTCGATATGATCTCTCTATGGTTCTCACTGTCTGACTGGTTGAGGGTGAAGCAAAATGTGGGCGTGCTTCAAGAGAGGCCTAATCAATGCACTCATTATATCGACTTAGAGAAATCAAGCGATCATAGAGCTCATAGAGAGCGACAAACACTTAAAGGTGGGGAACACCCGTGTTAGTGCTCACTTTTCCCCTTTTCACACTTCGGATTCTAATTGGGTTTGTGTTTGATTCTTTAGAAATTTGGGAGATATCTAATGCGGTCTTTGTCGCCTCTCTTCATTAGACTAAAGTTCAGCAATAATTGAGTCCTCCTTGGCGGCCTTGACTTTGGCTGGTCATCATCCCCATAAAATGGTTTCCTTCTACTTCATTTCTCTCTTTTGTTTCACCCAACGAGGTCCCATCGACATACAGATCAAAAGCACTTATAATAAGATGTCGCATCCTTCATAAAAAAATTTATATATGACTTGGTGGATTAAATAACCACCTTTCTTATAAAGTCTACCTAGAAAACAACAACAGATGGAAAAATTAAGTAATGCGCCACGTGGTAAAAGTGTCGTATGTAAATATTAGAAAAAAGGTCACTAAAAATCATAAACTCTACTTTTTATGATACATTTATTCTAAATATTTTTATGTCACTAAAAATTCTGAGTTTGTGTTCGTGTGATACATTTATCATAAATTTTTTTTTGTGTCACCAAAAGCCTTGCACTTATGCTCGTGTGAGACATTTAATCCAATTTTTTTGTAGCATCAAAAACCCTGAATTTATATGATTGTTACAATTTTTTCTTCTTTTCTTTTTTTTTCACCCACTTTGGCTGATGAGCTGCGGTCGGCGTTGGCAAGGGTTGCCAAATCTCGCTAAGTCCATTGGCTAGTGAGCTTCGGCAACCCTCGCAAGTCAAAGTGGATGAGAAAGAAAATAAGAAAAAGTTTTAGGGTAAATGTATCACCAGAATATAAGTTTAGGATTTGTGGTGTTACAAAAAAAATTGAAATAAATATGTCACACGAGCGCAAGTTTAGTTTTTTGGTGAAAAAAAATGGAGTAAATATGTTACAAAAAGTATATTTTAAGATTTTTGGTGATATTAGTCCTAAATATTATATAAGGACTAGTTAGACATCATGGCTGAAGGATATCATCGAGATGCAATGGCTTAACCCATGATTACATGGTTAAGATGTAATCAACGGGCCTGATAAATATTGCATTCTTTGTATTTTCTTTTTGTTTTTCTTTTTTTTTGTTGGCGTAGTTTATGCACTTTCCAAGTCATCCTTCGAGCACTACTTAGTCCAATAAAGAGAAGAAAGTCGACCTCATTGACTTCATGAGAGCCGGGCGAAGCAGTATGCATCCAGTTTTATAAAGCAGATGTCTTTTAGTCAATATATGCTCGACTGTCCCTATGAGCCGCGGAATATTACACTTTTATATGGGAACATAATATGAACAGACCAGTGCAACTACTTCGCCTTTGTTTTGTTCGAGTACTCTGTGGATTGGATTTTTCTGTTCACATTATAGACGAGCATGTGATGAAACAATAGTTAGAATGTGTTAGGATCGCGCGATAGAAACCCAATGTCTTCACCTAAGGAGATTGTCTAGAGGGAGCCTAAGTCTGAGCTTATCAACATATTTAGTTAGATTGACCGTCACTAAAAAGAAACTTAAGCAAAAAAGTCATGAGTCAATTAGTATATATTAGCTGCTCGACACCATACCACTTATCCAATGTGAGACTATTCTAACACTACTCACACGCGTGTCTTAACAATCTCTCTCTTGTGTGAATTCAATGTTAGGTTTGCTCTCATTTAATCTAGGCATCTTATATTTTAGCTTGATTCTCTGTCAATGCCCAACTTCATCCCTGATCTCTTTTTGCCAACAAAAGTATGAAGCTTGTCATTTGGTCTATTTTGCTACGTCACAGTGCCTACCACCTAGAAATCAAGTTGGTCGCAAAAGTCTCCCTTGATACATTCACTTAACATCATGACGGATTGAAGATAGAGCATCAATCTTAACCATCGGCTCTGATACCATTGATATAAAACTCATTCTCCATTGCCATCGCTGAAACTCATTCTCCGACTTATAGCTGCAATAGACTCCCAGGAGTACTCATTCTCCGGCTTATGAGGTTTTTTTCGTTTTTTTTCTTCATCTCATTCTCCATTGCCACCGCCAAAGCTCTGCTTCCCCAAGAAGCTCCAACATCGGACACACAGCACGCAGAAAGTTTGGAATTGCGAAGTGTCCGGGGAGGATTCAGAGTCTAGGATGGAGAATCGGGCAAGTTTTTTTGAACACCGTTCCGCTTCCGGGCTGCCCGACGGATCCAAACCCAAGCGACCCGGCCCATCACATGGACTAGTAGTCTGTCGGGCCGATTGCATTTTTTCTCACCAGTGAATAAATGAAATCTTCGCCCAACTATAAGTGAGTTGGACTGGAAAAAGATCTCCCATCTTGGGCCTCTAACCAGTGTGCTGGCCCGTCCAAACTCGATTAACTTTCATCAAACAGTAATTTTTCTGATCAAGGGCAAGTTTGTGAAAAGGGCTAATCAGCGACACCGATCTCGACCTAGCTAGCCCATGAGCTCAATTGTCGAGTGTATTTTCACTGTCCATCGATTGTTTTTACTCTCATATCTTATTTTTTGCATATCGATAGCAATATACGGAAAAGATATACACAAAGCATTACATTTTTATAAGAAGGTTTGGTACAATTTGTCTATATTCTAGTTAGCTTGATCAATTCACAAGAGGATGCTATTTTCTTTTAATCTTGATAACTACTTTACATTATGGTGTCACAATTCCCTCGTAATTTGGGTGATTGATTCTTTTATCTAGATATATACAAAAGAAAAATTCAAGAATAAAATCTACGTGCTAATTATCTCTTGCTTGCGGAATAACTTAATTTATGAAACTCGAGGACATTGGACATCTATCAACGGTGGACCTTATCTCAAATCTTGATATTTCGCTAACTTTTTATGTCATACATCTCCACGGGCTTAGCTGCGTGACCATAACACATCATATAATGTACACCTCTCACGCATTAAAGCTTAGCAATTGATTAGACATAAAATAAACCTGCACGAATCGTATCTAAACGAACTAAATTACTGCTCGACGATCCATATGTTACAAGTAGAGAGAATTTGATTATTTATCTACTAAGCTTAATTAAGATTCCATTCACAATCCTATAGAAAGTTTTTCTTCTTTTTTTCACGGACAGGGGACTGAACAAAGATCTACTCAGCTACCTAAGTTTTCCTTGTTTGTGCGAGTTTAATGTTCTTGTTGGTGTCATCTCTGGTTTTTTTTTTTTTTTTAAATCTTGATAACTACTTCACATTCCGGTATCAAAATTGGCGCATAATCTGGGCAATGGATATTTTTATCTAGATATATGTGAAACAAAAATTCGAGAGGAAAATCTACGTATTAATTACCTCTTACTTGCGGAGTAACTTGATATATGAAACTTGAGGACACGGTGTCTATCAACAGTAGACTTTATGTGATTTTTTTATATTTAACGAACTTTTTTACATTATATATCTCCGCAAGCTTCATTGCATGGCCATAACAGACCATATAATGTTCGCTTTTCATGCATTAGACTAAGCTTAGCAATCTAAACCTAAAATAAAGCTACACGGGTCATATCAAAACAAACTAATTTACTACTCGACTACTCTGTTCATACATTGCAAGTAGTGAAATTTTCGTTAATTCTCGAATAAGCTTAATTACGATTCGATTCTATCTTCCGCCACATCTTCACTTTCCAGTAGAATGTTTTTCTTCTTCTTGTCACGGATGGGGGACTGAACAAAAATTTATTCAATCGCCTAAGTTTTTCTTGCTTGTGCTAGTTTAATATTATCGTTGGTGCCATCTCTGCCTTCTACGACTGATATGCTAGAAGTTCTAAAATTTGTCCTTAAAATGAATTAAATCACAAAATTTTTACAAAATGCAATCAAATTTAAAAACTTATCGAATTAATGCAATGAAGTTTTAAACTTAGTTTATGAGGAAAAAAAACACTAGAATTGCAAAAAGTTACATACGATGCTCACTAGAGTGATAAAAATTTTAGCCAACTCACTTAACTATCAAATTAGAGAAAATACAATCATTTAAGTGTTAACAACAAGATATCACAGTCAAATTATTTCCATAACTTTAAAGTCATTCTTAATCCTTCTTGGCTTTTAATTTATTTAAATTAAATTCAAAAATAAGTTAAAAAGGGACCTATTGCCGAGAAAGGCTAGTGGGGGTGGGGATGGCCAACAACCCTTGCTAACGACAAGCACGAGTCACGACCCTCCCCCGATCACCTCATCCAAACCCAGCCAAAGGCTGCCATTGGCGGCTGACCCCGCCAGTGATGGCTCTTAGTCGGGTCTAGGCGAGGGTCGTGATCCTCACCCAAATCAGATGAACACTGCCATCAAATATATATAAACGTTATATTAAAAAATGACGCAAAGTGCACATGTCCCGTTTTCCCCAAAAATGACGGTCCGGGTGCTTGGAGGGAGCTTCTCGAGGCAGGCTCTGTTTTCCCACGTTGACCAATTTTTTTAAGCCAATGTTTGATATGCTCGAGTTGCTCTTAAAACAATATCATTGCCTACTTTGCACATTTTGAATAGGAAAAATGAATGAACTATGTAGCGTATTATAACTCCAACTAATGCAAATTTGTCTCATTCTCACGTTGACGTAAGGATGCTAAAAGTTAAATGTAAATGTTTAATGTATGTGACAGTTGTTTTGACGACAGTTCCACGTATCCATATTTTAATACCACTTGACCTGAATAACTTCTTTATAATAATTCGATGTTTTTAATAATAAATTACCATAGTTATTGAAGGTAATGGATTTTGATATTATGGGTGGTTCGTCTGTTCAATCTCAAGTTACCGTAGATTACGGTTAAATTATTTGTTACATTGAGTCCATGACTACAATTGACATAAATGAATAATATTAATGATATAGTAATTGATTTAATTAATTGAACAGTTGAAATATGATGCATAGCTCTTTTGAACATGTACACAATTTATGAGAATGACATTGGAAGTGCCAAAACTTATATGCGACACACACTTGAATATCAAAATTTTACGTCGAATCACTTAAGGGCTAAATTTTCTTAAAAGTGCTCACTTAAATACCAACTTTGGTTTGTTTGGTTAGAAATTCAACATTATATTTTTATTAATATTTTAAACCAACATCACTTATAGAAAAGTCTAGTCAACATTTATGAAGTAACTAAAATTAAAAACTTAAAAATATTAATTTAATTATATTAAAAATAAAAAAAATCAAGAAGTTAAGGGAGATGGGAGAGAGTAGGCGGCAAGCCTTCGCCATTGCCACCGCCCTATCATCGTTAGGAAGGGCCAGTGACGGTCATTGGGTTCTAGCCATCGGCTAGCAACCCTCACCCAGATCTGAGTAAGGGTTGTGGCCCTCATCGAGGTCGAGCGAGGATTGCTTACTCTTGCCCAAACCTAGCTGAGGGTCGCCATCACCTGATCTAGGCAAGAGCCTATGGGCCCTCGCCTATTGTCAGGGAGGATCATTGGCCTATGGTCGAGGCTTGTGGCGGCGACAATTTGTTTGAACTTTCATCTTTTTTAATATATTTTTTCACGTGGACTAATTTTTTTAAAATATCATATTATAATAAAAATTTTATTATAAATGTCACATAAGTAAAATGATCGAAATTTCTCGTTGTTAGCACTCATTTTTTTTAATTTTATTTGGTGTTTAAGTGATCTAGCCGAAAGTCTTTATACTAAAGTGAATATCGTACACAAGTTTTAATGTTCCTAATGTCATTCTCCTAGTAATTTGATCAGTCACTTTTACAAATTAATTTATGTTCTCCGCGAAAAGTAAATCTTATTTTCTTTGTTCATGTGTATGCTCATATCATAGATACTACAACTTCTACCAACAATATAAAACATCGCTCGAATTCTATCCTTTTCCAATTTTTTCTCTCTTTATTAACCAATAGAGGATGACAAGGTTTTCGTTGGCTACTTACGCATAAAAAGCGTCACTTGCCCTCTTTCACTGGTGTGTATATATAAATAAAAGGCAGCTTTGAAATCTTTTTTTCCATATATACAAAAGGCAGCTTTAAAAATTTTTTCCTTGATCTAGAAATTTTTAGTTAACAAACACGCCTTTGTGTGAAATATATCTTTTGACCTAGAAATATTTAATTGACCTTGGATTTTACCATTCATGCATTTGCATAAGAATCTTTGTATAAAAATATATTGGGACTAAAGACAGGGAAAAGATCTCCCTTCTAGGACTTGCGGATCACCTATTGTGGAATAGTCAATGTTAGGTGATCCCCACCATTAAATGCCCCCCTAGTACAAGGGGAGGACAATAACTTGTGGGGATTAGCTAACGTGGACAACTCCACGTTAGCTGATCTGGATCCCCTTCTAGGGCATTGATCAGTGCACTAGCTTGTCCAAATTTGCTCAATTTAAGTAAATAATAATTTTTCCATTTAGTAACAATTTTGCGCAAAAACAATTTTAGCGACATCGAGTTTATTTATGCTTACTATTAATCATCTTTATTGTTAATGTCCCATTTTTTGCATTTCTTTCCTATATGAAGATACATGGAAAAAAGTTACATTTTGTTTACGAAGGTTTGGTAAAACATTCGTTACACTAGATCAGTTAACTATGAGAACGCATTTCCCTTTTCTTCTTGACAATCGCTTCATAATCTGTAACAAAACATCCCACATCATCCATGCAATAAATTTGTACAAAAATTCAACAACAAAAGTCCACCCGAAGAAAATCTTGATATTTCACAAACTTCAACTAGAATATATTTCCGCCAGCTTCATTGCATGGCCATGACACACCATATAACATGTACTTCTCACGCATCAGACTAAGCTTAGCGATCAACGAGATATAAAACAAAGCCACACCAGCAATATGTAAACGAACTGAACCGCTCGACGACGACTTATTCATATATCACAAATACAGAGACTTTCATCATTTCTCTACTAAAGCTTCATAAAGAGTCGATCCTATCCTCCGTCATATCTTGTCTTTTCTGCAGAAACGCCATCTTTGTTTCCCGCAGAAATCTACTCAGTGGCCTCAGTTGTTCTTGCTGATGTCGGTGCAATATTATTGTTGCTGTCATCTCCAGCTTTCTGGACTGATGCTTTTCTCTCTTTCTCGTCCTGCTTCGCTGCGTTGGGCGAGTCATTATGCTGAGGGCCGTTGCCTTTACTGACTGGTGGCTTCTCTGGCCCTTGTTTGCATTTACTGATCTCTCCGGAGAAGAAAAATCACATGCTTAATGTCATCAGTATCAGATCGCGTTACAACAATTCATACTCAGTAGTTCCCTAAATATGAGTCAACTTGTTAAAACATGCATTATCTCCCAGAAAAGTAGCACCAACTACTTTCTCCCCACGCGCTAATGCCAACCAGAGTATAAACCAAAATTTATTGCATGAAATATTTGTTAAAGACAAAAGTCAGTAATACTCCCCGAGGATATATAAGACTTTTATATAATAAAAAATTATCATTATATTGCAAGTCGCATGTTTCGGAGCTCAGGAGCAACCGAAGGAAAAGACATGCAGGGTTAAAAATGAAATTGTTCTTGCAACCGAGGCGAAAAAGGCCAGAACCTAAGCTACTTTGCATGGTTGATGACACGCCAAATGCTCTATACAATGCTCGTCAATACCGAAGAACGGAGCAAAATTAAGTTAGGGGCTATGAACTGGAATTACATGACAAAGATCCTCTGTTTGCATCGCTGCTTCAGCTTGAGCTTTGGACTCGGAATCACATGGACCGCGCAGGTCTTTGGCACGAAGCTACTCACCACCAGAGACATGGGGACTGAAGAGCTGGAGCTGTCGATATGCTCTCTCTCTCTCTCTCTCTCTCTCTCTCTCTCTCTCTCTCTCTCTCTCTCTCTCTCTCTCTCTCTCTCTCTCTCTAGTTGAGGGCGAAGTAAAATGTGGGTATTCTTAAATAGAGGCCCGATCGATGCATATGAACTTAGAGAAATCAAGCAATCATGGAGTTCATGGAGAGGCATATTACCCTTATGGTGGGGAACACCCATATGAGTGCTTTCTTTTCTTCTTTTCACACTCCGGCTTGTAATTGGATTGGTGCTTGACTCTTTGGAAATGGAGAGCTTTCCCATTTAGTCGTCGCGCCTCTACCGTAAACTAGTACAGCAATAATTAAGTCTTCCATTCTGCTTTTGACCACTTCATATTTGTCTGCTCACCATCCACGTGAAAGTGTTTCCATCTACTTGATTTCTCCAGTTTGTTACACGTAGACATACAGATTGAAAGCACTTATGATAAGATGTTGCATCCTCCGTAAAAATATTTATGCAATTTAGTATGTGCTTAACATTGTTTCGTCAATTAAATGACCTCATCTTTTTCAGAAATTATCTAAGAAATAATAAAAGATGGAAAAATTAAGTTACGTTATCATAGGAGTATCCCATGATAAAAGTATGGTGTATCGACGATATATTAGGTCTAGGTAGACATCATGGCTGAAGGATATCTTTCAGAGTCAACGGCTTGACCCGTGATTTGAGGGTTTACTCGCTTTGAAAGTTGATTTTCCCTTCCTGCTCAGTCAATAAAGAAGAGAAAGTTGACTGTGTTGACTGTGTCGAGTGCGCGACAGCCTAGCGAAACAGTGTGCATCCAGTTTTATCAACCAGATATCTTTTACTCGATGTTCGATAATCTCAACTGGCACTTCAAATTGACACCGCAGGATA